>CM018682.1:4080961-4725957 GCA_009363875.1 Mikania micrantha
ATCCATCTATGTATTCAGACGAAGATTACAGAAGATGGAAGTTGACTCTAAAGCTCTCTGGCTCATTCAGATGTCAATACCTAACTCTATTATACATGCATTCAAGACAATGCAAATCTGCTCAAGAACTGTGTGAACTCCTTGAAGGCAGATGTATGAAGGTTCGATATGTCAAAGAGAACAAGAAGGATATGCTGAAACAAAGTTTGAGAACTTTTGTCAACAAAACAATGAAAATATGTCTTCACAGTACCTAAGGTATGTCCAACTTGTGAATGATTTGGCATCTGCAGGTGTAACTCTGGATAATCAAGACGTGCTCAGAAAATTTCTGAGATCTCTTCCAAAGGCATGGAACTTTACTCGTTAACAATCAGAAGAACAGAAATCTGAAGACTCTAACTCTGGGAGAGTTGTTCGGTATTCTCAGTGCCTATCGAATGGAACTGGATGTCCAAGAATCTAAAGCCTTTTCATTCACCATCAGGTTCAGCTGCTCTTCATGGCACCCATCAACAATTCTCCATATCAAAATTTCAACCTCATCTACCATCCTACCTCCATACCCCATGTCACACTTCCTGAAACCTTAACTTCATCAAACTCACTCCCAAATCATCTCTCAACCCAACTCACTACAACGTCTGGGCAAGGAGCTTTAGTAACTGAAGAAACAAACTACTTTCAGTTATGTCAAGAAGATCTGGAAGGAATCCCTGCTGATGATTTAGAAGAAATGGACATAAATTATCAGATGGCCATGATTTCTTTCAAGCAAAGAATTTTATCAGAGAACAGGGAGGCAGTTCAAGAAGCATAACATGAAAAGGTTTTTTGGACTGGATAAATCCAAAATCAGATGCTACAACTGTCAGCAGCTTTGGTCACTTTGCAAGAGAATGCAAAGCACCAAGAAATCAGCCAGCACAGAGCAGAGGCAATTAACCAGCAAGCAAACAAATCAAACCTTCAATGCAAATATTGCTGAGCATCATGATTTCTCAGACTGGAGTTTTCAAGCAGAAGATGCCTCCATTTCCAACAGTGCTTTGATGGCAGATGACTCATCCTCCTCAAACAAGGTAAATAATAAATGTGCTCACCTGAATGCTCAGAAACATTAACTATTTATAAAAAGATAAATTCTCACCTCTGTAATGAGCTTGAGTCTTTACAAGTTGTCAAGGCAAATTTCTTTGAGGTTGAAAGAAATTACAAAGAAAAGGTTGATGAAATGGAGAACCTCTTTTCAAGTTTAAAACATGAAGACACTAATAAACAGTGTCAGATTAAAAATCTTTTAGAAAAGACTAAACCACTGGCCAAGACTGAACTTGTATTGGCTGAGTCTTACAGAGACAAATTTCTAAAGCCAAGGTGAAAAATATGAAACTTTTTAGGATGAGCAGCACAACTGAATTGGTAAATAAACATAGGCTGTTTTGGGATATAACAAAGTAAACCTCCATCTGCTTATACTTCCATAGCAGATGTTAGGTGTAAACCACTAGTTGATCTTGTGTATAATGAGGTATTGGATATACACAAGGTGGTTCAAACGGATAATCTTTCTAATCCAAGTACCTCAACATGCTCAGATGAGGATGATATTTCTATTAAACCAGTAAAGAAAAACAAGCTTTGAAATTAAGAAAAAAAATAAGAAAACTAAGAAACATTCAACAGTTTTTATCAAAGCTAAGACCACAGAAAATATCTCCTCAGATGAGTATGTGACTTGCCCGTCTGACAAGTCAAAAAGAGGTAGATCAATGGAGAGAAAGATCAATTCTCCAGGGAAACAGGCAAAGTCTAAGACTAACAAGTATGTTGGAACATCAAATCATCACTCTCTGAGGATCAAAGCTCAGACTTCGTTAAAGGGAATAAGAAGCCAAACTCTCCAACAATCAAATTATATGTCTGATGTGCGGTGAAAAGAATCATTTTGCTGCTGATTGCTTCTATAATCCAAGAAGCAGAATTTCCTCAAAATCACAGGGAATAGGAAGAAAGAATAGTTGGAGTAAGTCATCTACTTCCTCGGAAGAACAGAGAAGAAATCCAGTCAAGAAGGTATCGGAAGCAAGTACATCCAATAACAGGAAGAAACAAAACAAAAAGGCTTCCGAAAAGAATGCATTTGAAGCAAAGAAAAAGGAAGCTTCCGAAAGAAAAGGAACCTCGGAAGCTCATCAAAGGAATGCTTTCAACAAACAAAAGAAATCATCTTTCTTCGGAAGAAGAGCATCGGAAGCAAAGAAAAGGGAAGCTTCCGATAGAAAAGGAAAAGTAGCTTCCGATGACTATCAAAAGAAACAAAGTCTTCCGACAACTCAAAAGACAAAACAAGCATGGAAGAAGAAGGAATCAACTGATAAGCCATCACCCACATCAGAAGCAGCCACATCATCTGTCCCACCTAGGATGATGTCAAAGAAATTTACTTACAATGATGCAAATGGTAAACCCAAGACCACATGGGCTTGGGTTCCCATCAGAAACTAACTCACTTCTGGTCATGTGCAGGGACAGCAGGAATCAAATGGCAACTTGTGGATAGTTGACAGTGGCTGCTCCAGGCACATGACAGGCAACAAGACCCTCTTGCACAAATATGAACCATTCTTTGGCGGGTCTGTTGCTTTTGGAAGTGATCCAGTAGGAGGTTACATAACAGGTAGAGGCACAATCACAAATGGTAAGGTAAGCTTTGAGAATGTACATTTTGTAAAAGAACTTAACTACAATTTACTAAGTGTATCACAGGTGTGTGATCAAAAGCATAACATGTTGTTTACTGAGCATGAATGCATTGTCCTGAAACCAGGATTTGTGATACCAAATGATCAAATTCTACTCAGAGCTCCAAGAAGAAATAACATGTATATGCTAGATATGAGCACAGCTGCACCTCTTAGTAATATAAGCTGCTTTGTCTCAAAAGCTTCACTTGATGAATCATCACTTTGGCATAGAAGACTTTGTCATGTAAACCTCAAAAATATGAATAAACTGGTCAAAAATAATTTAGTAACTGGTTTACCAACAAAAGAATTCATATGTGTTGATAAATGTGTTGCATGCTTAAAGGGTAAGCAGCACAAGTCATCTCATTATGCCAAAGAGATAAATTCAATTACCACAGTCCTTCATTTACTACATATGGACTTGTTTGGTCCACAAGTGTTAAAAGTCTTGGTAGAAAATCATACTGCTTGGTGGTTACTGATGATTTCTCTCGGTATACCTGGGTGTTTTTCTTAAATACCAAGGATGAAACTGCCGAAATCCTAAAGTCATTTATACTCAGGGTGGAGAATGAAAGTGACCATCATGTAAAAATAATCAGGTCAGATCAAGGAACAGAATTCAAAAATCATGTTTTAAATTCTTTTTGTGAATCTAAAGGTATCACAAGACAATTTAGTGCTCCTAGAACTCCACAACAAAATGGTGTCGCTGAGAGAAGGAATAGGACACTAATTGAGGCTGCAAGAACCATGTTGTCTGATGCCAAACTTCCAATAACTTTTGGGCAGAAGCAGTCAACACTGCCTGTTATGTCCAAAATAGAATATTGGTAGTTAAGTCACATGGCATGACTCCTTATGAAATTTGGCATAAGAGAAAGCCATTCATTGGATTTCTCAAACCATTTGGATGTCAATGCACCATCTTGAATACTAAAGATTACTTAGCCAAGTTTGCTGAGAAATCAGCAGAGGGCTACTTTGTTGGGTACTCTTCAAATGCTAAAGCGTATAGAGTATACATCAAAGCATCCAGAGTTATTGAAGAGTCTGCAAATGTTCAGTTCAATGAACATACTCTCAATAAACCTGGAACCGGCCCTGATTGGTTGTTTGATCTTGATAGTTTTACATCTGCATTTAATCTGGTGAAAGAGTATGTTCCAGTTTCACAGTCAGCTACCACAGACACCTCCAAAGGCTCAAGAGAAGATGACTTTCGTGTTGAACTGCCAATAGCTTCAAGACAAACTTGGCAGAATCCACTTCAACACAAAATGATGTGTCACAGTCTGAGACAATCAACACATCTCAGGCAGGTCCCTCAATTGAAGCTGCTTCTAATTCACAACATCAAGAAGAAGTAGGAAGTCCTTCAGCAGAGGAAAATTCTCTGGAAACCACTACTCACAGAGAAAACCAACCCACAACAGTCCAAACTTTGAATCCACATGATCTGCCAGAAATCCATCTTGAGGTAGTTCTTCCTAACCTTGAGTCACTCAACGTGGATGAATCTTCTCAACTGGATGTGATTCCAAGGACTCGAATTCACAACACTCATCCAGTTGAAAACATCATTGGCAATGTAGAAGAAGGTGTCAGAACTAGAAGCTCTATACATGAAGCAAATGTTTGCTTGTTTTCTTGCTTTCTATCCCAAATAGAGCCTAAGAAGGTTGCAGAGGCTTTAAAAGATAACAGTTGGGTAGAAGCTATGCAAGAAGAGCTTCTTCAGTTTCAAAGACAAGGAGTTTGGAAAACTTGCCCTTTGCCTAAAGGAAAGTATGCCATTGGAACCAAATGGGTGTTCAGAAACAAGAAAGATGACAAAGGTGTTGTCATCAAGAACAAAGCAAGATTGGTTGTTCAGGGATACACTCAAGAGGAAGGCATTGACTATGATGAAGTCTTTGCACCTGTTGCCAGAATTGAAGCTATTAGATATTTTTGGCATTTGCAGCTGCAAAAGATTTCAAAGTGTTTCAGATGGATGTTAAAAGTGCCTTTCTTTATGGAAAAATTGATGAAGAAGTATATGTGTGCCAACCTCCAGGATTTGAAGATCCAAAGTTTCCTGATCATGTCTGTAAGCTTGATAAGGCTCTTTATGGGTTGCATCAAGCTCCCAGAAAATGGTATGAAACTTTATCTTCTTTTCTGTTGGCAAACAAATTCAAGAGAGGAACAATTGATAAAACTCTCTTTTTCAAGAAGTCTAATCAACATATCATGCTAGTTCAAATCTATGTTGATGACATTATCTTTGGTTCTACTAATGAATCTCTCTGCAAGGAGTTTGAATCACTAATGAAATCCAAATTTGAGATGAGTTCAATGGGAGAACTCACCTTCTTTCTTGGATTACAAGTGAAACAAACTCCTACAGGGATTTTCATTAGTCAATCAAAATATGTCAAGGACATTCTTGAAAGATTCAAGCTTTCTGATTGCAAAGCTCTGGGAACTCCTATGTCCAAAACAACATCACTTAGCCCTGATCTTGAGGGGGAGGATGTTGATCAGCACCAGTACAGAGCAATGATAGGCTCTTTGATGTATCTCACAGCAAGCAGGCCAGATATCATGTTTGCAACTTGTGTGTGTGCAAGATTTCAGGCTAATCCCAAAGTCTCTCATATGCTGGCTGTAAAAAGAATCTTTAGATACCTCAAAGGAGCACCAAGTCTAGGATTATGGTATCCTAGAAATGAAGACTTCCAGTTCATGGCTTATACAGACAGTGATTATGGGGGTTGCAACATCAGCAAGAAATCCACATCAGGAGGATGTCAATTTCTTGGATCCAGGATTGTGTCTTGGCAATGCAAGAAACAGTCATGTGTTTCTACTTCTACTGCAGAGGCTGAATATATAGCTGCTTCTAGCTGCTGTGCACAAGTCATCTGGATCCAGAATCAGATGAAGGATTATGGAGTAGATCTGTTCAATACTCCTATTCAGATAGACAATTCCAGTGCAATCTCCATCACCAATAATCCTGTCAAGCATTCCAAGACCAAGCACATTGACATCAGATACCATTTCATCAGAGATTGTGCAGAAAAGAAGTTGATTCATTTGGTCAAAGTTGATTCAGAAAACAATTTGGCAGATCTCTTCACAAAGGCGTTTGATGAAGGAAGATTCAGGTACTTAATAACATCCATTGGGATGATCAACTTTGAATAAATGTACTGACAAGGAATAAATAATTCTTCGGAAGATAAACTTAACTTATCTTCCGATGAGTAACTACTCAGCAGAAGATAGGTTAAGTCTTCGGAAGCATTATTTCTTCCTTAGTCGGAAGATCTCACACTTCAGAAGCTAAATTACCTTCTGAAGTAATACTCTTCCGATACATTATCTTCGGAAGCATAGGCTTCTCAAGGTACTCTTCAGAAGAAAGTGTCTTCCGAAGAACATTTTGCCTAATGAATTATCTAACATTTCAGAAGCAGTGCTTCCGACAGTATAAATTTTATACTTCGGAAGCACATCTCTTCTGAACACTTTGGTCTAATAAACTCCACTTTTGGTCTAATAGCTGCTTCCGAAAGTCACTTCTTCGGAAGCAACTCAGTCAGAGAAAATTAATTGTGAAACCAGCTGTCATCGGAAGACCTTTTTCTGACATCCGGATCTCAAATTTAATGTGTCTATATATTAAATGCTGAAATCCGAAGGTATATAAAGGTCTCCCGCTCATTCGCATTCTCACAAACCGTTTCACTTTGAAATCTTCCTTTCTTTGAACTCCCAATTTGTGCCCTAAAATCACAAACTGCCATGGATCTTCTTGCTTTCAAACCTGCTCACAATGTACCTGCGGAGTTATCAGCAGAGCATGATATCGACTTCGCACCGATCATCTCCTTTCTTCAAAGGAGCAGGTATTTCTTTGCGCTAACCATTCAGCCCCTGGTGTATGAATCTCATCACCAACAGTTCTGGGCATCTTGTTCTGTTTCCTCGTCTTCCAATGGTCGGTCTCTGGTAGCCACCATTGATGCTCATCCTATCGCTATTTCTGTGGAGACCATCTGTCGGCATCTTAAACTGAATGATGCCGGTGGAAAGGTTTCATTCACAAAGGATGAGGTAGCATTGACATTTCAGTCAATGGGGTACGAAGGTCCTCTCCCTTCAACAACCTATTTGAAGGGTCGAGTGTCCTATAATTACAAGTACCTCATACATGTGTTTTTACATTGTCTTTCAAATAAATCTGGTGGTTGGGACCAAGTTCCATCTGATTTAGCTTCGGCTATTCATGGCTTGGTTTCTAATCAACTGTTTAACTTTTCTGCTTTTATTTTTAATAATTTGGTTGACAACATCACGTCACCAAAGAAATTTTGTATGTATCCCAGGTTTTTGCAACACATTTTTAATGAAGAGTTGGGAACTTCCCTTTCTCTAACTGGGAATACTTACAAAATGCCCTTGGTCTCTTCCAAGGTTTTTGTGCAACTCAAGAAGAAGAGTGCTCAGTTCTCTGGGACATTCACTCCTCTTCTTCCCTCTATGGAGTCCACTGCTCCAGAAGGTGACAGCTCTGTTAACCCCACAGATGCTGAAGCCACACCTTCCACTTTTGTTCCTCACCCCATAAAAGTCACTTACAAACGCAAACGAAACCCTGTGCAACTCTCTACAGTTGCTCAGGCTCCTTCTACTGAACCCACAAAGAAAAAGGTTAAAAGAACTGCTCAGGGCACAGTTCCACCTAAGGTGCAAGCCACACCTGTTGTCTTTCCACAGGTTCTTCCTCTGGAACCTGTGGCTGCCCTTAACCAGCCTGAAAGCCCTCAGCTTATGTCACACACATAACTGAGAATATTCAAAGGGATGCACCCATAGTTGAGTCTGCTTCTCATGAAGCAACTTCATTAGATCAGAGACTGTCTCCCAAGTCTCCAGGTTTGTATCATCCAGAAATGCCCCCCACCCATACTATTACCCAGGCTCAAGGAACTTCTACAGTACTTGTGGAGGAACCACTCTCTCCCACTACCCAATCCTTAATGAGAGTGGTGACACAGTTACAGGCAAGGTTCCCTGACCCAGAGCCTATTCAATCAGAGGTTGGCCCCAGTAGTTTTGAAGGGGTCAATGCAGGTGAGGCTGCCACTACTGTTGATCTTAATAAAGATCCACAGGACAGTGGTACAGGCAATAGGACCTCACCTGCGGCAACCTATGTTGGGGAGGACTTCTTTGAAGCCCTTCTCAATGAAGGGAATCCAGGGTGCCAAGAAACCACTTCTGGTGGTGGAGGTGCAGGAGCTCGGCTCAGTACTCCATCGCCCAAGGATTCCACTCCTGTGGATGAGGGCACACACACTCAGGAATTGACGGCCACCATAACTTCCCTCCAAGCCAGGGTAGCTCTTTTGGAAGCTGAGGTGTCTAACCTGCGGCTGGAGATCCAAACCAAAGATGCAACCATTCTGGATCTCAGGAGGCGTCCACCCGTTATTCTACATCCTTTTCATCCTGATCCTGATGTTACCACCTTCACATCCCCTGATGCTACCAAAAAGGGGGAGAATGTACCAACTGCAGGGTCAGGATCAGAAGCAAGAGAAGAGGAGGGTGCACAGGAAGTTAATCCATCCCTAGTCACTTTGACTGCTGAATGGGATGACTTCTTGGGTACTTACTTTCAAGTATCTTCTACTTCCTCTTCTTCTGCTTCTGAGGATACAAGGGAGGTTGCCAAAGAGACTGAACAGCAAACATCAAATGTCTCTTTGGAACCTCAGTCCCCTCTTGGGACTAAGTCTCCTTCTGAGACTGCAGCTCAGGTTGCCATGGAAGACACCACACAAGAAGAACAAATTTCCATGGAACCTGTGTCCTCTTCTAGGACAGTAGCTGCTGAAGACCTCTCCTCCATTCCTGAGCTCTCTGTGGAAACTAACAAGGAGGCATTTAAGGTGGTTGGTCAACCGGAGGGGGCAGTGAATGCTAAGGTTAACTCCGAAGCTGCAGCTGCCTCCGAAGGCCCAGTCATCCTGGATGTTTCCTCCACAGAGGAGCTACATGCCAATGAACCAGCTGGTGAGGCAACAGGAGACTTCTCCTCTGGGGCAAAAATAACTGCTGATGACAAAGGAAAAAGAAAGCTAACCCCAGAGGAGGAAGCAGAACAGGAGGAGAGGAGACCAAAGAAAACAAAGGGCCGACCAAATACCTCTCAAGATGAAGAACGAGTGAGACTTTCTGCCTTGCTCGAAGAGAGAGGCTATGACTTCGATGAAGTATGGCTCTGGTCGGTACCTCAAATGGCTGCCGAGTTGGACAAGGTGCAGCAGCAAGAACAGGATGCTGCTGCCACCAAGACTCAAAATGTCCTTTCCAAGAAGCAAAAGGAGAAGGCCTACAGAGACAAGTCAAAGGCCTTTCTCCTGGAATATGGCTTCCATGCTCGGCAGCTAGGCCCTATGAAGAACTCGACCATGGATATGCACATCCGAGATATCAAGGCTAAAATTGCCAGAGGTGAGTTACTTCCAATTGAACAGATAAGGGCTCAAAAGGCAAGCCTAATGAGAGGCTTAGGTTTAGGGGGAGGAGCTAGAATAGAAATGCCCACATGTTCCCCCTAAATCCTAAAGAAGAACAAATAACTCCTCCATCAAGCCCATCTATGAAGACAAAAGTCCCTGATCCTGAGAAACAATCTATGGCAGATGAGAGGAGTTCAAGTCCTCCAAGAACTGAGGCTGCAGGCCCAGAACCCACTGCAAGAACAGAAGATGCAGTGGGATCCAATGTGGAGGATCAACAGGCCAGAGAACAGAGGAGTGAAGCCATGGCTCAAAACAGACCAAGATTCATAAGAAGAAAGAGCATGGCAAAAGGAAAAAGAAAACAAAAACTATCCCCTTCAACTCTGAGCCTGATGCATCCCTCTCAGTACCTAAAGTCACATCTGAAGCAACTCCTGAAACTACACAAACCCAGAAGACATGAGGGATATCAGCAGACTAATGCATGAGCATTCATACATCCCCTTGGTAAATTGGAGCTTCAATGCACAAGAAAGGATATTCATCCTCACCGACTACAATGGAGAAATAAAATTGGTGGATCTTTTGCATCTAATGATGTTGGCAAAACCCTATATATTTGATCTAGATAAGCTCCCTCTCAATAATCCTGACAATGGAGCAGATGGGAGGTCAGCCATCAGATTGATTAGAAAAAGGGCACAGGTACTGAGGGGTACATGGAAGCCAAGGTTTATTCCTTAGAAGTTTTGGTAGCATCAGCCTAGGGGGAGACTGTAAAGACTAATAAAGGCTGATGCTCACCAAACTTCTTGTTTTGTCCAAGTATAGGAGCCTCTTTGAATAAACACCTTCGGAAGGAAGAAGTGATTCTTCGGAAGCAGCATTGCTTCCGAAGGATAACTGGTTCCTGCCGAAGGTTATACAAGACAACTGCTTCCGAGGAATCCTCTTATGCACTGAAGACAAAGACTTCCGAGGTTTATCCTCTGACAAAGACTGTAGCAGATTACTCTTATGGTACAAAAGGTACTGACACAAGACATGTTGGTCTGAGTAAAGATAGAGACAACATGTAATGAGTCAGATAAAGCACCTTACCTCTCCCATGCTACATTAAATGCAAAAGATCATCTGAAGCCTTGAAGATCAACAACATTAAATGTCTTTTGTATTTAGTAGTCTTTGTAAAGTCAATGTCTATTAATGTAATGATTATGAAAGAGTGTCTTAGCCTGTTAAGACACTCAACATACTAGAATAAGCTTTACTTTATGTACTTGTCTAGTATACCCAACTTGTATTCCTAAGTGTATACGGTTGTAGCCTCGGCTATATAACCTCCCAATGTATGGTTGCTTGAAGTGTGCTTGCTTGTATACTTCCACTTTGAGAGAAATATATCCTTGAGCTTGAATTATTCTTGTGTTCTTATTATTGTTCAAAGATTATTACTGTGTCATTTTGAGTGTAATTGTGAGATCATTCTAACAGAACATTCCGCATCTGTTAGAGTTAAGTAAGAAATACTTGTGAAGTGTTGTTTAGACTTAACAACCCGATCCTACAAGTGGTATCAGAGCTTTGGCTCTTGAACTTGACTGACTAATTATCATCAAGTTACCAGTTCTATTTCTTATAAAATCTCATCGTCTTAACACTCATATTTTCTGTGTCTGTCTAAGATGGCTGCTCTAAACAAACATGATACAGAAAATGGCACTCTCAACAAGCCACCAATGTTTACACCTGAAGATTTTGACACCTGGAAAGTCAGAATGGAAGGATTCATCAGGAATCAAGACTTCAAGCTTTGGAAATCTATTCTTGAAGGTCCTTACGTTCCCACAATTGCTGCGGCTGGAGCTGGAGGACCTGCAGTACCAAAAGATCCATCTATGTATTCAGACGAAGATTACAAGAAGATGGAAGTTGACTCTAAAGCTCTCTGGCTCATTCAGATGTCAATACCTAACTCTATTATACATGCATTCAAGAAATGCAAATCTGCTCAAGAACTGTGGAACTCCTTGAAGCAGATGTATGAAGGTTCAGATGATGTCAAAGAGAACAAGAAGGATATGCTGAAACAAAAGTTTGAGAACTTTTGTCAACAAAACAATGAAAATATGTCTTCACAGTACCTAAGGTATGTCCAACTTGTGAATGATTTGGCATCTGCAGGTGTAACTCTGGATAATCAAGACGTGCTCAGAAAATTTCTGAGATCTCTTCCAAAGGCATGGAACATTTACTCGGTAACAATCAGAAGAACAGAAAATCTGAAGACTCTAACTCTGGGAGAGTTGTTCGGTATTCTCAGTGCCTATCAGATGGAACTGGATGTCCAAGAATCTAAAGCCTTCCATTCACCATCAGGTTCAGCTGCTCTTCATGCACCCATCAACAATTCTCCATATCAAAGTTTCCAACCCATCTACCATCCTACATCCATACCCAATGTCACACTTCCTGAAACCTTAACTTCATCAAACTCACTCCCAAATCATCTCTCAAACCCAACTTCACTACCAACGTCTGGGCAAGGAGCTTTAGTAACTGAAGAAACAAACTACTTTCAGTTATGTCAAGAAGATCTGGAAGGAATCCCTGCTGATGATTTAGAAGAAATGGACATAAATTATCAGATGGCCATGATTTCTTTCAGAGCAAAGAAATTTTATCAGAGAACAGGGAGGCAGTTCAAGAAACATAACATGAAAACAGGTTTGGACTGGATAAATCCAAAATCAGATGCTACAACTGTCAGCAGCTTGGTCACTTTGCAAGAGAATGCAAAGCACCAAGAAATCAGCCAGCAACAGGAGAGAGGCAAATTAACCAGCAAGCAACAAATCAAACCTTCAATGCAAATATTGCTGAGCATCATGATTTCTCAGACTGGAGTTTTCAAGCAGAAGATGCCTCCATTTCCAACAGTGCTTTGATGGCAGATGACTCATCCTCCTCAAACAAGGTAAATAATAAAATGTGCTCACCTGAATGCTCAGAAACATTAACTATTTATAAAAAGATAAATTCTCAACTCTGTAATGAGCTTGAGTCTTTACAAGTTGTCAAGGCAAATTTCTTTGAGGTTGAAAGAAATTACAAAGAAAAGATTGATGAAATGGAGAAAACTATTTCAAGTTTAAAACATGAAGACACTAATAAACAGTGTCAGATTAAAAATCTTTTAGAAAGACTAACCACTGCCAAGACTGAACTTGTATTGGCTGAGTCTTACAGAGACAAATTTCTAAGCCAAGGTGAAAAATATGAAAAACTTTTCAGGATGAGCAGCACAACTGAATTGGTAAATAAACATAGGGCTGGTTTGGGATATAACAAAGTAGAACCTCCATCTGCTTATACTTCCATAGCAGATGTTAGGTGTAAACCACTAGTTGATCTTGTGTATAATGAGGTATTGGATATACACAAGGTGGTTCAAACGGATAATCTTTCTAATCCAAGTACCTCAACATGCTCAGATGAGGATGATATTTCTATTAAACCAGTAAAAGAAAAACAAGCTTTGAAAATTAAGAAACAAAATAAGAAAACTAAGAAACATTCAACAGTTTTTATCAAAGCTAAGACCACAGAAAATATCTCCTCAGATGAGTATGTGACTTGCCCGTCTGACAAGTCAAAAAGAGGTAGATCAATGGAGAGAAAGATCAATTCTCCAGGGAAACAGGCAAAGTCTAAGACTAACAAGTATGTTGGAACATCCAAATCATCACTCTCTGAGGATCAAAGCTCAGACTTCGTTAAAGGGAATAAGAAGCCAAACTCTCCAAACAATCAAATTATATGTCTGATGTGCGGTGAAAAGAATCATTTTGCTGCTGATTGCTTCTATAATCCAAGAAGCAGAATTTCCTCAAAATCACAGGGAATAGGAAGAAAGAATAGTTGGAGTAAGTCATCTACTTCCTCGGAAGAACAGAGAAGAAATCCAGTCAAGAAGGTATCGGAAGCAAGTACATCCAATAACAGGAAGAAACAAAACAAAAAGGCTTCCGAAAAGAATGCATTTGAAGCAAAGAAAAAGGAAGCTTCCGAAAGAAAAGGAACCTCGGAAGCTCATCAAAGGAATGCTTTCAACAAACAAAAGAAATCATCTTTCTTCGGAAGAAGAGCATCGGAAGCAAAGAAAAGGGAAGCTTCCGATAGAAAAGGAAAAGTAGCTTCCGATGACTATCAAAAGAAACAAAGTCTTCCGACAACTCAAAAGACAAAACAAGCATGGAAGAAGAAGGAATCAACTGATAAGCCATCACCCACATCAGAAGCAGCCACATCATCTGTCCCACCTAGGATGATGTCAAAGAAATTTACTTACAATGATGCAAATGGTAAACCCAAGACCACATGGGCTTGGGTTCCCATCAGAAACTAACTCACTTCTGGTCATGTGCAGGGACAGCAGGAATCAAAGGCAACTTGTGGATAGTTGACAGTGGCTGCTCCAGGCACATGACAGGCAACAAGACCCTCTTGCACAAATATGAACCATTCTTTGGCGGGTCTGTTGCTTTTGGAAGTGATCCAGTAGGAGGTTACATAACAGGTAGAGGCACAATCACAAATGGTAAGGTAAGCTTTGAGAATGTACATTTTGTAAAAGAACTTAACTACAATTTACTAAGTGTATCACAGGTGTGTGATCAAAAGCATAACATGTTGTTTACTGAGCATGAATGCATTGTCCTGAAACCAGGATTTGTGATACCAAATGATCAAATTCTACTCAGAGCTCCAAGAAGAAATAACATGTATATGCTAGATATGAGCACAGCTGCACCTCTTAGTAATATAAGCTGCTTTGTCTCAAAAGCTTCACTTGATGAATCATCACTTTGGCATAGAAGACTTTGTCATGTAAACCTCAAAAATATGAATAAACTGGTCAAAAATAATTTAGTAACTGGTTTACCAACAAAAGAATTCATATGTGTTGATAAATGTGTTGCATGCTTAAAGGGTAAGCAGCACAAGTCATCTCATTATGCCAAAGAGATAAATTCAATTACCACAGTCCTTCATTTACTACATATGGACTTGTTTGGTCCCACAAGTGTTAAAAGTCTTGGTAGAAAATCATACTGCTTGGTGGTTACTGATGATTTCTCTCGGTATACCTGGGTGTTTTTCTTAAATACCAAGGATGAAACTGCCGAAATCCTAAAGTCATTTATACTCAGGGTGGAGAATGAAAGTGACCATCATGTAAAAATAATCAGGTCAGATCAAGGAACAGAATTCAAGAATCATGTTTTAAATTCTTTTTGTGAATCTAAAGGTATCACAAGACAATTTAGTGCTCCTAGAACTCCACAACAAAATGGTGTCGCTGAGAGAAGGAATAGGACACTAATTGAGGCTGCAAGAACCATGTTGTCTGATGCCAAACTTCCAATAACTTTTTGGGCAGAAGCAGTCAACACTGCCTGTTATGTCCAAAATAGAATATTGGTAGTTAAGTCACATGGCATGACTCCTTATGAAATTTGGCATAAGAGAAAGCCATTCATTGGATTTCTCAAACCATTTGGATGTCAATGCACCATCTTGAATACTAAAGATTACTTAGCCAAGTTTGCTGAGAAATCAGCAGAGGGCTACTTTGTTGGGTACTCTTCAAATGCTAAAGCGTATAGAGTATACATCAAAGCATCCAGAGTTATTGAAGAGTCTGCAAATGTTCAGTTCAATGAACATACTCTCAATAAACCTGGAACCGGCCCTGATTGGTTGTTTGATCTTGATAGTTTTACATCTGCATTTAATCTGGTGAAAGAGTATGTTCCAGTTTCACAGTCAGCTACCACAGACACCTCCAAAGGCTCAAGAGAAGATGACTTTCGTGTTGAACTGCCAATAGCTTCAAGACAAAACTTGGCAGAATCCACTTCAACACAAAATGATGTGTCACAGTCTGAGACAATCAACACATCTCAGGCAGGTCCCTCAATTGAAGCTGCTTCTAATTCACAACATCAAGAAGAAGTAGGAAGTCCTTCAGCAGAGGAAAATTCTCTGGAAACCACTACTCCCAGAGAAAACCAACCCACAACAGTCCAAACTTTGAATCCACATGATCTGCCAGAAATCCAGCTTGAGGTAGTTCTTCCTAACCTTGAGTCACTCAACGTGGATGAATCTTCTCAACTGGATGTGATTCCAAGGACTCGAATTCACAACACTCATCCAGTTGAAAACATCATTGGCAATGTAGAAGAAGGTGTCAGAACTAGAAGCTCTATGCATGAAGCAAATGTTTGCTTGTTTTCTTGCTTTCTATCCCAAATAGAGCCTAAGAAGGTTGCAGAGGCTTTAAAAGATAACAGTTGGGTAGAAGCTATGCAAGAAGAGCTTCTTCAGTTTCAAAGACAAGGAGTTTGGAAAACTTGCCCTTTGCCTAAAGGAAAGTATGCCATTGGAACCAAATGGGTGTTCAGAAACAAGAAAGATGACAAAGGTGTTGTCATCAAGAACAAAGCAAGATTGGTTGTTCAGGGATACACTCAAGAGGAAGGCATTGACTATGATGAAGTCTTTGCACCTGTTGCCAGAATTGAAGCTATTAGAATATTTTTGGCATTTGCAGCTGCAAAAGATTTCAAAGTGTTTCAGATGGATGTTAAAAGTGCCTTTCTTTATGGAAAAATTGATGAAGAAGTATATGTGTGCCAACCTCCAGGATTTGAAGATCCAAAGTTTCCTGATCATGTCTGTAAGCTTGATAAGGCTCTTTATGGGTTGCATCAAGCTCCCAGAAAATGGTATGAAACTTTATCTTCTTTTCTGTTGGCAAACAAATTCAAGAGAGGAACAATTGATAAAACTCTCTTTTTCAAGAAGTCTAATCAACATATCATGCTAGTTCAAATCTATGTTGATGACATTATCTTTGGTTCTACTAATGAATCTCTCTGCAAGGAGTTTGAATCACTAATGAAATCCAAATTTGAGATGAGTTCAATGGGAGAACTCACCTTCTTTCTTGGATTACAAGTGAAACAAACTCCTACAGGGATTTTCATTAGTCAATCAAAATATGTCAAGGACATTCTTGAAAGATTCAAGCTTTCTGATTGCAAAGCTCTGGGAACTCCTATGTCCAAAACAACATCACTTAGCCCTGATCTTGAGGGGGAGGATGTTGATCAGCACCAGTACAGAGCAATGATAGGCTCTTTGATGTATCTCACAGCAAGCAGGCCAGATATCATGTTTGCAACTTGTGTGTGTGCAAGATTTCAGGCTAATCCCAAAGTCTCTCATATGCTGGCTGTAAAAAGAATCTTTAGATACCTCAAAGGAGCACCAAGTCTAGGATTATGGTATCCTAGAAATGAAGACTTCCAGTTCATGGCTTATACAGACAGTGATTATGGGGGTTGCAACATCAGCAAGAAATCCACATCAGGAGGATGTCAATTTCTTGGATCCAGGATTGTGTCTTGGCAATGCAAGAAACAGTCATGTGTTTCTACTTCTACTGCAGAGGCTGAATATATAGCTGCTTCTAGCTGCTGTGCACAAGTCATCTGGATCCAGAATCAGATGAAGGATTATGGAGTAGATCTGTTCAATACTCCTATTCAGATAGACAATTCCAGTGCAATCTCCATCACCAATAATCCTGTCAAGCATTCCAAGACCAAGCACATTGACATCAGATACCATTTCATCAGAGATTGTGCAGAAAAGAAGTTGATTCATTTGGTCAAAGTTGATTCAGAAAACAATTTGGCAGATCTCTTCACAAAGGCGTTTGATGAAGGAAGATTCAGGTACTTAATAACATCCATTGGGATGATCAACTTTGAATAAATGTACTGACAAGGAATAAATAATTCTTCGGAAGATAAACTTAACTTATCTTCCGATGAGTAACTACTCAGCAGAAGATAGGTTAAGTCTTCGGAAGCATTATTTCTTCCTTAGTCGGAAGATCTCACACTTCAGAAGCTAAATTACCTTCTGAAGTAATACTCTTCCGATACATTATCTTCGGAAGCATAGGCTTCTCAAGGTACTCTTCAGAAGAAAGTGTCTTCCGAAGAACATTTTGCCTAATGAATTATCTAACATTTCAGAAGCAGTGCTTCCGACAGTATAAATTTTATACTTCGGAAGCACATCTCTTCTGAACACTTTTGGTCTAATAAACTCCACTTTTGGTCTAATAAGCTGCTTCCGAAAGTCACTTCTTCGGAAGCAACTCAGTCAGAGAAAATTAATTGTGAAACCAGCTGTCATCGGAAGACCTTTTTCTGACATCCGGATCTCAAATTTAATGTGTCTATATATTAAATGCTGAAATCCGAAGGTATATAAAGGTCTCCCGCTCATTCGCATTCTCACAAACCGTTTCACTTTGAAATCTTCCTTTCTTTGAACTCCCAATTTGTGCCCTAAAATCACAAACTGCCATGGATCTTCTTGCTTTCAAACCTGCTCACAATGTACCTGCGGAGTTATCAGCAGAGCATGATATCGACTTCGCACCGATCATCTCCTTTCTTCAAAGGAGCAGGTATTTCTTTGCGCTAACCATTCAGCCCCTGGTGTATGAATCTCATCACCAACAGTTCTGGGCATCTTGTTCTGTTTCCTCGTCTTCCAATGGTCGGTCTCTGGTAGCCACCATTGATGCTCATCCTATCGCTATTTCTGTGGAGACCATCTGTCGGCATCTTAAACTGAATGATGCCGGTGGAAAGGTTTCATTCACAAAGGATGAGGTAGCATTGACATTTCAGTCAATGGGGTACGAAGGTCCTCTCCCTTCAACAACCTATTTGAAGGGTCGAGTGTCCTATAATTACAAGTACCTCATACATGTGTTTTTACATTGTCTTTCAAATAAATCTGGTGGTTGGGACCAAGTTCCATCTGATTTAGCTTCGGCTATTCATGGCTTGGTTTCTAATCAACTGTTTAACTTTTCTGCTTTTATTTTTAATAATTTGGTTGACAACATCACGTCACCAAAGAAATTTTGTATGTATCCCAGGTTTTTGCAACACATTTTTAATGAAGAGTTGGGAACTTCCCTTTCTCTAACTGGGAATACTTACAAAATGCCCTTGGTCTCTTCCAAGGTTTTTGTGCAACTCAAGAAGAAGAGTGCTCAGTTCTCTAGGACATTCACTCCTCTTCTTCCCTCTATGGAGTCCACTGCTCCAGAAGGTGACAGCTCTGTTAACCCCACAGATGCTGAAGCCACACCTTCCACTTTTGTTCCTCACCCCATAAAAGTCACTTACAAACGCAAACGAAACCCTGTGCAACTCTCTACAGTTGCTCAGGCTCCTTCTACTGAACCCACAAAGAAAAAGGTTAAAAGAACTGCTCAGGGCACAGTTCCACCTAAGGTGCAAGCCACACCTGTTGTCTTTCCACAGGTTCTTCCTCTGGAACCTGTGGCTGCCCTTAACCAGCCTGAAAGCCCTCAGAATATGTCACCACACATATCTGAGAATATTCAAAGGGATGCACCCATAGTTGAGTCTGCTTCTCATGAAGCAACTTCATTAGATCAGAGACTGTCTCCCAAGTCTCCAGGTTTGTATCATCCAGAAATGCCCCCCACCCATACTATTACCCAGGCTCAAGGAGCTTCTACAGTACTTGTGGATGAACCACTCTCTCCCACTACCCAATCCTTAATGAGAGTGGTGACACAGTTACAGGCAAAGTTCCCTGACCCAGAGCCTATTCACTCAGAGGTTGGCCCCAGTAGTTATGAAGGGGTCAATGCAGGTGAGGCTGCCACTACTGTTGATCTTAATAAAGATCCACAGGACAGTGGTACAGGCAATAGGACCTCATCTGCGGCAACCTATGTTGGGGAGGACTTCTTTGAAGCCCTTCTCAATGAAGGGAATCCAGGGTGCCAAGAAACCACTTCTGGTGGTGGAGGTGCAGGAGCTCGGCTCAGTACTCCATCGCCCAAGGATTCCACTCCTGTGGATGAGGGCACACACACTCAGGAATTGACGGCCACCATAACTTCCCTCCAAGCCAGGGTAGCTCTTTTGGAAGCTGAGGTGTCTAACCTGCGGCTGGAGATCCAAACCAAAGATGCAACCATTCTGGATCTCAGGAGGCGTCCACCCGTTATTCTACATCCTTTTCATCCTGATCCTGATGTTACCACCTTCACATCCCCTGATGCTACCAAAAAGGGGGAGAATGTACCACCTGCAGGGTCAGGATCAGAAGCAAGAGAAGAGGAGGGTGCACAGGAAGTTAATCCATCCCTAGTCACTTTGACTGCTGAATGGGATGACTTCTTGGGTACTTACTTTCAAGTATCTTCTACTTCCTCTTCTTCTGCTTCTGAGGATACAAGGGAGGTTGCCAAAGAGACTGAACAGCAAACATCAAATGTCTCTTTGGAACCTCAGTCCCCTCTTGGGACTAAGTCTCCTTCTGAGACTGCAGCTCAGGTTGCCATGGAAGACACCACACAAGAAGAACAAATTTCCATGGAACCTGTGTCCTCTTCTAGGACAGTAGCTGCTGAAGACCTCTCCTCCATTCCTGAGCTCTCTGTGGAAACTAACAAGGAGGCGTTTAAGGTGGTTGGTCAACCGGAGGGGGCAGTGAATGCTAAGGTTAACTCCGAAGCTGCAGCTGCCTCCGAAGGCCCAGTCATCCTGGATGTTTCCTCCACAGAGGAGCTACATGCCAATGAACCAGCTGGTGAGGCAACAGGAGACTTCTCCTCTGGGGCAAAAATAACTGCTGATGACAAAGGAAAAAGAAAGCTAACCCCAGAGGAGGAAGCAGAACAGGAGGAGAGGAGACCAAAGAAAACAAAGGGCCGACCAAATACCTCTCAAGATGAAGAACGAGTGAGACTTTCTGCCTTGCTCGAAGAGAGAGGCTATGACTTCGATGAAGTATGGCTCTGGTCGGTACCTCAAATGGCTGCCGAGTTGGACAAGGTGCAGCAGCAAGAACAGGATGCTGCTGCCACCAAGACTCAAAATGTCCTTTCCAAGAAGCAAAAGGAGAAGGCCTACAGAGACAAGTCAAAGGCCTTTCTCCTGGAATATGGCTTCCATGCTCGGCAGCTAGGCCCTATGAAGAACTCGACCATGGATATGCACATCCGAGATATCAAGGCTAAAATTGCCAGAGGTGAGTTACTTCCAATTGAACAGATAAGGGCTCAAAAGGCAAGCCTAATGAGAGGCTTAGGTTTAGGGGGAGGAGCTAGAATAGAAATGCCCAACATGTTCCCCCTAAATCCTAAAGAAGAACAAATAACTCCTCCATCAAGCCCATCTATGAAGACAAAAGTCCCTGATCCTGAGAAACAATCTATGGCAGATGAGAGGAGTTCAAGTCCTCCAAGAACTGAGGCTGCAGGCCCAGAACCCACTGTAAGAACAGAAGATGCAGTGGGATCCAATGTGGAGGATCAACAGGCCAGAGAACAGAGGAGTGAAGCCATGGCTCAAAACAGACCAAGATTCATAAGAAGAAAGAGCATGGCCAAAAGGAAAAAGAAAACAAAAACTATCCCCTTCAACTCTGAGCCTGATGCATCCCTCTCAGTACCTAAAGTCACATCTGAAGCAACTCCTGAAACTACACAAACCCAAGAAGACATGAGGGATATCAGCAGACTAATGCATGAGCATTCATACATCCCCTTGGTAAATTGGAGCTTCAATGCACAAGAAAGGATATTCATCCTCACCGACTACAATGGAGAAATAAAATTGGTGGATCTTTTGCATCTAATGATGTTGGCAAAACCCTATATATTTGATCTAGATAAGCTCCCTCTCAATAATCCTGACAATGGAGCAGATGGGAGGTCAGCCATCAGATTGATTAGAAAAAGGGCACAGGTACTGAGGGGTACCTGGAAGCCAAGGTTTATTCCTTAGAAGTTTTGGTAGCATCAGCCTAGGGGGAGACTGTAAAGACTAATAAAGGCTGATGCTCACCAAACTTCTTGTTTTGTCCAAGTATAGGAGCCTCTTTGAATAAACACCTTCGGAAGGAAGAAGTGATTCTTCGGAAGCAGTATTGCTTCCGAAGGATAACTGGTTCCTGCCGAAGGTTATACAAGACAACTGCTTCCGAGGAATCCTCTTATGCACTGAAGACAAAGACTTCCGAGGTTTATCCTCTGACAAAGACTGTAGCAGATTACTCTTATGGTACAAAAGGTACTGACACAAGACATGTTGGTCTGAGTAAAGATAGAGACAACATGTAATGAGTCAGATAAAGCACCTTACCTCTCCCATGCTACATTAAATGCAAAAGATCATCTGAAGCCTTGAAGATCAATAACATTAAATGTCTTTTGTATTTAGTAGTCTCTTGTAAAGTCAATGACTATTAATGTAATGATTATGAAAGAGTGTCTTAGCCTGTTAAGACACTCAACATACTAGAATAAGCTTTACTTTATGTACTTGTCTAGTATACCCAACTTGTATTCCTAAGTGTATACGGTTGTAGCCTCGGCTATATAACCTCCCAATGTATGGTTGCTTGAAGTGTGCTTGCTTGTATACTTCCACTTTGAGAGAAATATATCCTTGAGCTTGAATTATTCTTGTGTTCTTATTATTGTTCAAAGATTATTACTGTGTCATTTTGAGTGTAATTGTGAGATCATTCTAACAGAACATTCCGCATCTGTTAGAGTTAAGTAAGAAATACTTGTGAAGTGTTGTTTAGAATTAACAACCCGATCCTACAAATAATAAATATAATAATAATTATAATAATAATAATAATCGTAATACTAATAATAATAATCATAATCATCATAATCATAATCATAATAATAGTAATAAATAAATAAATCTTCGTTGCAGAATAGTTATAAGCATAGACTAAGTAGGAACGCTGCCCAAATTTATATTGAGAAATTCTAAGCTGTCGCTCAGCCAACCAAAAATTCAGGTGAATACATTTAACTTGTTTTTAAATTTTTAAATGAATTTTTGAGCTTGGTATGTTTAAACTTTGACGCATAAAGGGATACTACGTGACCAACATTTAGGCTATTAATATACGTATGATTTGCAAATTGTATCCGCATATGGGTGAAATTCTCATACGTGGCTGGTACAGGTGAGCTGGAAAGTTAAATGTAAGACGTACTTCACAGGCAACCTAACCAGTGACCAGCTGTGGGCTGGAGGTAATAAAACGTAAGACGCACTGCGCTGTAGTTCCTAACCAATGACAATTATAAACCAGTGTATGCAGTAGTTGTATCGATCAGTGAAATAACCTGTTAAATGTGTAGTATTGCCAATATTACTTATGGTTAAAGGACCGAACATGCTATGCTTACATATCGAGTCTGTTATTTGTATTCACCAACAATATGTTGACGTTTTATTTTAAAAAACTTTTCAGGTAATAACGAATGACAGAAGCAAGATTAGAGGTTTAGGGCCTATGACGCATAAAATAAAGATCTTGTGGTGAAACCGAGGAGTGATTGGAGTTATACCTCCAAGTCCCGTGTAAACCGAGATATGAAAATATATGTTTGTAAAAATTCGGTTTAAAATGAAATAAAATGATATGTTCATATCTATGCATATGAAATTTTATTAAACCCTGAAAAGTTATTTACAAACGATGAAATTGTGGTTTTTCATACCTATGCATATGAATTATTTGTAAATTATGAAAAACGGTTTTCACATCCATGCATGTGAGTTAATTGTAAAATTATGAATTCATTAAACAAAGCTTCCGCTGAAATATATTAAAATGAATAATAAACTCTGACCGAGACTGTATTATCTATGAAACCAATCGGGTCGCAGCACCCCCGGCCGCCGTGAGAGCGAGATGTGACATTATCCTCGCGGGACAAAGGGATATCGGATCTGTGATCTAGAGCTCAACAAAATCATCATCTCTAGGCATGTGAAATTCGTGGAAGACTCATTCGCATTTACTAATGAAAATCCTAGCAACACAAATGATCATTCATTGCTCCACAAAACAGATAACATGAAGAATTGGGAAAATGAAGAAATGCCTATCATGACCAACAACAATGAGCACTTGCATGTGCATGAAGATATACAAGAACAAAGCGATAGCCTGAGCCCACACGAAGAAATGGCAGAAGAACCCACTCAAGAAAACATTAATCTTGAAGAAAATGAAGAAATGTATGAATCCCTGAACCAATACCAATTCAAAGGCATACCAAAACGAGAACTCAACCTCAACGTCTAAAGGATTACAACGTAAACCTACCACCCTCTATAGACCATGCAAACCCGACTCACAATCAAGCTGACAATTCCACGGTACACCCTCTTGCACACTACATTTCTTATGACAAATTTAGTACAAATCACAAAGCTTTCATCTCGGCCATTGATTTACACGATGAGCCAAATAATTTCAGAAAAGCTTCAAAAGATCACATATGGATAGAAGCCATGAAGCTGGAAATGAACGCACTTGAGCAAAATGGTACATGGACCCTTGAAAAGTTACCAAGTGGAAAAAGAACAATTGATTCAAGATGGGTCTACAAGATCAAGCACAAACCGAATGGGGAAGTAGAGAGGTTCAAAGCGAGACTAGTAGCAAAGGGATTCACACAATTAGAGGGAGTGGATTATCACGACACCTTTGCACCGGTAGCAAAGCTGGTGACTATGAGAGGGCTGCTGGCACTAGCCGTAAAAAGAGACTAGCACATACACCAATTACACGTAAACAATGCTTTTTTGCAAGGAGATTTGGAATAAGAGGTCTATATGAAAATACCTCAAGGGTTTACAAGAGAGGGGGAGACTCGAGTCTGTCGTCTACGTAAATCCATTTACGGTTTAAAACCAGCCTCTAGAAATTGGTACCACAAATTTACAAAGGCACTAACAGTCCTGGGATATAAACAATCAGTAGTTTATTCGTCGTTGTTCATTTACAAAACAGACACGGTTCATGTAGCATCACTCATATATGTTGGTGATGTCATCATAGTTGGTGACGAGGTGAATAAAATACAAAACACCAAGGCAGAGCTTCATCGTCAGTTCACCATCAAGGACCTTGGAACGTTGAAATATTTTCTGGGAATAGAAGTGGCACGAACGAGAGTTGGGATTGTTCTTAGCCAAAGAAAATACACACTGGATATGCTACGCGACATGGGCTTAGAAGGCTGCAGACCCAGCTCCTTCCCAATGGAGCAAAATTTAAAGCTAAACAAAGCAGAGGAAGAGCAACGAGTAGACGCGGAACAATATAGGCGATTAGTGGGTCGCCTGCTGTACCTACAAGCTACACGACCGGACATCACATACTTAGTAAACATGTTAAGTCAGTTCGTAGCTGATCCGCGACAATCTCATCTGAATGCAGCTTTAATAGTGGTAAACCACTGCAGGACAAGGTGTTTTATTACTAAGAGAAGGAGGAGCAAATTTGGCTGCATATTGCGACTCAGATTGGATGGGTTTTCCATTTACCAGGCGTTCTAGAACCGGGTATTTAATAATGATAGGTGGAGCACCAGTTTCTTGGAAGTCGAAGATACAGTTAGTCGTTTCTCGATCTTCAGCTGAAGCGGAATACCGGGCCATGGCCACAACCGTAAGCGAAATTCTATGGTTTCGATGGTTATTAACTGAACTGGATGTAATACAAAATGGACCTACCAGCCTATTTTGTGACAATGAAGCTGCTCGGCATATTGCTAACAATCCTGTCTTCCATGAGCATACAAAACAAGCAGAGATGGATTGTCATTTTGTACGAGAAAGCGTTGAATCAAAAGAAATTCTACCAACTTTCATTGAGTCCCATTTACAACTTGCAGACCTATCTACAAAACCACTTAGAGGACAACAACTTCGTTTTCTACTAGTCAAGTTGGGCATGATGAATCTACATGCTCCAACTTGAGGGGGGGTATTGGAGATATAATTTTGAGTTTATCAGTTTATCTCTTTTTCTTTGTTTGTTTGAATTACCATCTTTTAAGGATAGTTAGTTAAAGTTCCTTTTCTATAAATGTAACCAAGAGATGGGATGAATTATTTGGAATAATGCATTGACTTTGTTGATCTATTTGAATTGTTGTTCTCTGATTATCGCTTTCTACATGTTTTGAATTGAAGATACAAACATGTTAACGATGTGTTTTGGGAGCATTACGATGTGTTTTTGGAGCATTAGGATGCGTTTGGGAAGAAGCACGCATGCCAAAAGTGGAATATTGTGTAGAACTAGAAAAAGTTGTCTTATCGGGCGTATCACACGTCCAAGACTGATAATCTGATAATCTCCTCCATGTAACAAGTTTGTGTGATTAAGTAGTCTTTCTTAGTTTGACCTAGATTTGGGATTGAAATTATAACCTCTTAAGTTATTAATATTTCAATTTTTTGTTAATTTTATTTAAACAGCCTAATTGTGTCGGAAGGTTAAAAGCATATCAGAAATGTATAAACGGAGTAACAAAAAATGAAGAATACTTAAGAAAGTTTACTGCTAGCTAGAATAGAGATGCACAGTTGTGAACGACGTTGGAAGTTCAAATTGATGAATTTGGATGTGGTTGTGGAAAAGGGTGCGGTTCCAGAAAAAAAAAATGAGATGGAACGTTTCTAGTGGGAAAAGAATCGTGCTAAATTAAATGCTACAAGTGCGATGAACTTGGTCATTACAACAATGAGTGTCCAAAGTGAGAAAAAAATTGAATCTTACTTGATTCGGGTTGGTGACGATGAATCGACATTGTTGTGAAACGAATGGTGTGACTAACCAACGATTTAATTAGGAGTGGTTGTTGGGATAAACAGGTTTGTTCATGAGGGTTGGACAAGTCATTTACATGGTTTTTAGAACCGGACCGGACCGGATCGGAAACCGGAAGGCCGGCCGACCAAAAACAAGCTTGTGAACCGAGCTGAAAACATTTTTTGAAAACATTAGTCATTTACATCCTGTCGCTTCTTTCAACGCATTTGAGGTGGTGGTCTAGGTTGACCGACCTTGGTGGCGTTTGAACGTGGGTTTGTTACTGAAAAAAAAAATGCTAAAATGGGTTTGTATTTTAGCATGTGATTTGTTTGCTTTCAATTAATAGCTAGTATTTTTGCTATTTTTATGTTGTTACGTTGTCTTTTGTAAGGCTATGCATAGACTTTTTAAATAGGAACAATGGTGCATGTTTAACTTTTCAAATACTTTTACTTTCTAAAATCATTTATTTTTCATTTCTCTACATATATAGCTCACGTACACATACATAATTTAAAACTAGAAGTTGCTGTTCTAAATCTTTTCAAGCCTGATTATAACAACAAACTTGTGACACCATTAAGTTACTATTTTAGTTGTATACACGTATACACCAACGATAGAAGTCTAAAAGGTTTATTAGTTGTAGAAAATGCATGCATGTCTTTGTAAAATCAGTAACCAAAGAGCTTATATATAAATAGGAGATTAATTAATTACATGATTTATAAGTTATAACTTGAACAAATATTAAAGGTTATATATAAATAGGAGATTAATTAATTTCATGATTTATAATTTGAACATATATCAAAGCTTATATATAAATAGGAGATTAATTAATTACATGATTTATAACTTGAACAAATATCAAAACTAAAAGCAAAAGAAAATGATTAAAGTCCAACCCATCCCCCCCCCCTCTCCCTCCCTCTAATCACCTCTTCACCTTCGTTCCACGTAGAGGTGGGCAAAAACCCCAGAACCGTAACCGAAACGGAACCAATCATACCTGAACAGGTGGTTACAGACGGTTCCGGATTCTCAGAGAAATTGGAACCAGAAAAACCAGTTGTACCAGTAAAAAAGGGAACCGGTCCAAAAAAAACTAGTTTGCCCACGTCTTCCACATGTTCAGTTACGTACTTCTTTGTTGTAGCAGTACCACCCCACCACCGATAATCATCCTTAGACCTTAATTGTCACTTTAATCCTACGTACGTACGGTTTCATACTCCCTAAACCAGGCTAATTAACATGAACACATGCTCATAACTACGTGATAACGAATTACAATACAAACGAGGCAAGGACGGAGCTTATGATAGGCCCGGATATGCTCTGGCCTCTGTCGTTTTTCCGCTCAGAAAAATCAATATACCAATTTTTCGTCAAAGAATTTTCGTTTTTCAGTTCACAAGGGTCAATTTAATAGTCTTTCATTAGAAAATTTAATAAGTATTAAGTCTAGCCTCTTCCGTTTTTCTTCCTAAAAATCATTCGGCCCCCTCAAAGTTTTTTTCTCAAGTTTCGTTGATGAAACAAGGTACTTCAAAACACTTATAAGTGATACAACTGGGGTACGTGTTTCAACTTGGCCTAACTTCCATTTGTTTCCGCAGTCTGATGTGACAATTTTCACCTAAATTAAAAGAAATTGGTTAGTTTAGGTAAATAATTGTTGTATAGTGGGTTGAAATGTATAACAACATAATATAAAATGTTTTGAGATAATTAACAATTTAACACAATATATGAGTATTGATGGGTAACCTAAAAACTATATATATATAAAAACAATGAATTCAAATATTTAAGAATTATTAATAATATATTTGATGAGTAACCTAAACACTATATAAAAGAAATGGATTCAAACATTTAAAAATTATTAATAATATATTTGATGAGAAAATCACTAAAAATTATCTTAATGGACTATATGTTTAATTATAACACATTTTAACTTAAACAAATTGATGTTTTAAGAACAATCCATTTAGACCCAAACTGATTTTATTTAACTCTCATTTTGACCCGCACCCATCTTGATTCGAATTTATTCTGACCTGTTACCCAACCCGTAACCCGTTCATTTTGCCAGACATATTATATATATGCAAGGGTTCCAGATCGATTTAGTATTAGATATTGAATATATATTGTATTTGTTATTATTCTTTGTTCATCATATATTTTATTTTATCCATTATTTTGTCTAACAAAGCTAAATTTTTTTTTAAAAACTCGAAAATCGATCAAAACAAACTCCGAACGAACTCATGTCGGCGGTCATTGGAATCGGTTTGTCGAACCCTAAAACCCAAAACTTAAATCATAAACAATAAATCGTAATACTAAAACCAAAACTTTAAAAACAAACCCTAAATCTAAAAATAAAACCTAAAAGTTAAAAATCAAGCCTTAAAATCTATATTTTATAATTTGATGTAATAGCTAAAACCTAAAAGTTAATATTGTAGAGCACAATGAGACAGTTCACAGGCCGTCGAAATAAGTTCAACTGCAGTTCGTTTGGATCGATTTCAAAGGTTTTAAAAATCTTTTTTTGCATTCTTAGGCAAACTAAATTTTTTATTTGATCTTTCTCCTATATATATAATTCATAAAATGAAAATCCCTTTTAGTGTGAAAATAATGTAAAAAAATGTTTTTTTATGAATTTTTTTTGCAGGTTTGTAACTTTATTTGGCACATTTTTATTAAAAAAATTGAAAAAGCACCAAGTATTTTATTTTAAAAAAAATATTTTGTAAACTCATGTAAAATATACGTAACGCTGCGCCCAGGTGTTACGAAATATTTTTACGCAGTGTTATGTATGATTTATATGGGTTTACAAAATATATATTTTTTTAAAAATATCTACTTGGCTTTTTGTTTATTTTTTATAAAAATATGTCAAATAATGTTACAAACCTATATAACAATTTCAAAAAAAAAAAACGTTTTTACATGGTTTTTACATGTTTTCAAGGTTTTCACACTAAAAAGTGGTTTTCAAATATATATATATATATATATATTATAGTTGGGCTGTATATTTGGAATCTTGAAAATAAATATGTTATCCATATTAAAGTTGAATAAAAATATGGGTTTGAATAAACAAATCAATTTTAATGTGGTTTAAGAACTACATGTTTATTTTAAAGATTCCAAATTAACGGTTTAAATATGGTTTAAGGGTAATCTATTTAATTAAGATATTATTTTCATATGATACAAACCTTATATATATATATATATAGGTGGTCCTTGCTTATTCACACAGGATTCCACGTGCCCCATGCTACTCGGGTTAGAGCGTACGCTAGTGATGCTTTCGGCTACTAGACTTTCGCCATCAAGGGTGTAGCATTCTACTTCTTGATGGATGGGTTTTAGGATGATAGTTATATGAGTTAACTTGCCAAATTCATGGATGATCATGTGCTTAAATGGTTAGAATTGAATAACTAAAATATTTTGATGTGTTGTAGGTTAAATGTGGATATTGGATGCATTTTGGGAAGACCTAAAGTGATTGGAAGTGAATGGGTTTTGTGCTTAAATGATAGAGGATTGAAAGACGAAGATTTGGGTCTTTACGGGACGCAAAACGGACTTGAAGCGCAAAAGTTATGAAGAAAACAAGTTTTTGGGGTCTGCCAGGCGTAGCCTACGGCCTGGGTGTAACCTATGGCGATCGTGAATTCTGAACGTATTTAAACCCCAAAAACTAGGGTTTTCTCATCTTTCACCCATTCCATTCGATTAGGAACGACTTGGGACGAACTTAGAAGCCAAAATTGAAGGTTTTTCACCAATTCAACTCATTCAATCATTACATAATCATCCGGTATGAAGATCCAATTCGGTTTTGAAGATCAAATCATGATGGTTCAAGGCTAATTTCTTCACGATTGCTTCCAGACAATTAGGTTTGAATGTGAAACATCGTTTCGATGTTAAACTTAGGTTTTGAATTGTAACTTGATTTGATTTTTGGTTTGGTTGACGTAAACGATACTTGTGTGAATGAGCAAGTCTTAAACATTTGTTCCATAATTATCACCTTAATCAAATTGAATAACAAAATCTTGTTCATGTGATTCCAATCTAGCTTTAGCATTAAATCGTTGTGGATCTTTAAACCTAAACCCGGAAGTGATTGTCTTTTCATTAATTGTTTTCAAGTTAAAGTTAAGTTTGTTGCTTTTCAACGATTTTCTAAATTCAAACCAAATTGAAGTTTACATTTTCTTTGTTTAAGTAAGTAAGTAGTTAAGATTAGCACTTTCCAACGATTCCCTGTGGATACGATACCTTACTTACCCTTACTAGTTAAAGGTAGCTAAGACACGGGTTTTAGACTCATCTTTTAATTGTCCGTTCGAAATCGATCACTGCTTTGCCTAGCAGCACGACACTAGTATTGCTCCCCCACAACTCCATTTGCACAGTTTAGGTTGCTCCCATTTCGCTCGATGCTACTACGGGAATCGCTTTTGCTTCTTCTTTTTTTTTTTACTTTGGCTACTAAGATGTTTCAGTTCACGAGGTTGTCTCTTGCCTGCCCATGGATTCAGCAGCAGTTTGAAAGGTTAACCTTTTCGGAAATCTCCAGATCTATGCTTATTTTCAACTCCCCGAAGCATTTCGTCGCTTATTGTGCCCTTTCTCGTCTCTGGGTTCCTAGGCATCCATCGTAAGCCTTTACTCGTTTGAACCTCGCCCTTCATTTTAAGGCTATGCCATCCTAAGTTGCTGCTAAATGGATGGATCTTATCAACGTCCATGAATGATAAATCATATATCGAAACCGCTGAATCAAAAAATTGGGTGCTATCATATAGCTTTGTATAGGCTAAGTTCATGAGTTGAAGATAAGCGGACTTGAACCTTTGATGGAAGGTAAGGGTCAATTTTATTGTAGAGCCGTATGCAATGCATAATGCCCGTACGGTTGTTCAATTCTATCTTTTTTTCTTTTAATTATTTTCTCTTTCTTATATCTTCCCCTTATCATGAAAAACAGAGAAACCTTTGATTATCTTATATTATCTGGGTAATGATCCATCAACCTGCTGGTTCTTTTTCTGATGTAGCAACAGGAGAATTTATCTTGGAAGTGGGAGAACTACTGAAACTACATGAAACCCTGACAAGTGTTTATGTACAAAGAACGTGCAAACCCTTATGGGTTGTATTCGAAGACATGGAAAGAGATGTTTTTATGTCAGCAACAGAGGGCACAAGCTTATGAAATTGTTGATCTTGTAGCGGTTGAATGACAATAGCTTGGATTTCACGTCAAATCTGCAATTAACCCTGTCGAGTTTAATATTAATAATATTCTATTCTTTAATATTAATATTATATATATTGTTATTTCTGGAAGAAGAAGCTTCATATTACTCTCCTTTATGTTTTTGTAGTGTGTAGAGTGATCCCACTAATAGCAATTGTATCATAGATTCTAGTTTCTTGATCCCATTAATTTGGTTTAATTAATGTCGTTGTTCGGCGTTAGATTCTTTTGATTATTAAAGCTCATTTTAACCAAAACCAGCTCTATCCAAATTAACCTACAATGACGACTACTCAATATCATCTTCATCTTCTTGTTATCTTCTTCTTATTTTCCTACACTCTTCAAGGCACGCATATCTTTAACTCATCGCTTCAATTCTATTTTCTGCATTCAAGTTTATAATTTGAGTATGTATCAACTTTGATCTTCAAGCAGATGATGCCTGCCGGATTTTGGGATGTGGAGAAGGGCGTTGTGTGGCGGATGACAACCGAAGATCATCGTATCATTGCGAGTGCAATCGTGGGTGGAAGACGATGATGGTTGCACCAATGCCGTTTCCGTCTTGCATCGTCCCCAATTGTTAGTGTGTTAATTAAGCTTTTATTTGGTTGGACTACTTAGCTTCGCTGATGGAGCTTAAATGTTTTGAGAGCGGGCGTAAATTTACGAAAACTACAATGCATGTCAATTTTTTAAAACGAACAGGGTGGTCGGCCCCCAGCCCCTATTAAGCTTCGCCCATGCTTAGAATGTTATTTAGTGATATTTATTTAAACAAATTAGTATCTCTAACAAACAACCATTACGCTTTTCTTGTGTCAAAAACGACGAGGAAGAAGAATAAACGCTATCAGAAATATTAGTTTCCTTCAAATCAGTCTCGTTTAAAGTCGAACTAAAAAACCCTTTATAAAAAAAAAAATTATCAATAACAAAGGTACTTCCAGTCGATCACTTGACCTTTTTCAAAGCCTGTCGTGAAGTTTAATTTTAGAGTGTTTTTAGTGTAGTAATCTATTTTCTTACGATAATTAAATTTATATTATGAAGACACAAAGTGTAAATTTTCCAAAAGTACAAATTTATGAAGATCGATTCAAGTTTAATTGTCTGAAGTCGGAATATTTATCAAGACATATAGCCGCCCTCGTACGTATTTTGGATTTTGTCTTGCACGTATATACAAAAGTTAAATGGAACAAGTAACACAAAAAGAGTTTAGAATTGATTCTTAACATATTAAAAACATAAATTTTCTTTATAGAAAAGTAACTAAGTTTTTCAAGTGTTTCAAATGAATTATCAAAAAAGACGTTATTCTTAAAGTCAACCAGCTTTTACTAAGTGTTCTAATCATTTGTAATTTTTTTATAAATATTTAAATTTTTTAAAAATAAATAGAGACAAATAAAACATATATAAGTATTTATAAGTATTTAATTTTTCTTTTGTCTCAAATTCACTTAAATTTAACAATTTTGAAAACTTTGTTATTAAATCGTAAATTTGTTTTTTTCACGATTACATCTTATTTCTAGTTAATAAGAAAATAAATTTCACTTATTATTAATAAATATTCACATACGTTTCATTTGCCTCTATTAATTTAAAAATAACATTTATAAAAAATTACACATTATTAAAACACTTAATGAAAGTTGAGTGATTTTAAGGAGACAAAAAAAAACTTTTAATTACTTAGTTGTAACATTCGAAAAACTTGATAACTATTAGATGACATATCAATTTCTTAAAAATCTAAAAACTATTATAATTACCCATTAGTGGCGACGTAGCGTACCACCCTTTAGGGAGAGGGAGGGGGAGGGGGAGAACCACCCACAATTTTTTTTAATTGTTTGTATATGCTAAAACTTTGATCGCTCCTCTATAAGTTTTTGTAGTCGTCCTTTTTTCACTTTTAATTTTAAGTATTAGTTATTAAAATTAGTTGAAAACGACGCAACTAATATTTAAACTCACTTTAAAACCAGGTTCATTATTAATTATAATAAGTTAAAACATCACTAGTCATTTTAAAAAACTCTATTATTAATTTAAAAAAAACCTATTAACGTAATATTTGAAGTCAGATTTGCGTATATAATTGTATTTGTTTTTTTGATAAAGAGTTACTTAGTAAAATCTCTCTAAAGATTGTTTTGGATAGATTTCAAAAAATAAAATTCCGTAAAAAGCAACTTTATATGTATTGTATTTTCATTATGTTTTTGTATATGAAGATTTGATTGTTTTTTTTAATATAATCTGACCGATCCAACTCGACCCGATCGAACTGAACAAAAAGAAAAAAATTATTACATAACGATATTCAAATGAGTATAAAAAATTTCCAACACATGAAAAAAAAATTATGAGTTCACCATTCTTACCCATTATTTCATAAAGTGTCACTAAACAAAACTTCTGTTACTTGCCTTGTAAAAATAAAGATTGTGTAGTCATTTATTACAAATCTTGATTGTCTTTCCAAATGCGTTGTGATAATACCAAGTTTTGTAGAAATGATGTAAATGTTATTTATATATAGAGTTAATTGCATAAATGATACATGTGGTTTGATCAGATTGCAGACTTTGTTCACAAAGTTTAAAAATTGCAAATTTAGTACAAACATTTAAAGTTAATTGTATAAAGGGTCCATATGATTTGATCAGATTGCCGATTTGGTTTCCAAATTTTAAAAATTGCAAATTTAGTCAAATTATTTAAAGTTAATTGCAGAATTGGTCCTTATGGTATGAGCAGATTACATATTTAGTCCCCAAACTTTATAAATTGCAAATATATAATATAAATAAATTATATAAATAATTCACAAATCTAAATTAAATATTTAAACTTAATTAAAATATTTAAACATTCTTAAAATAATTTAAACATTATTTAAAGAATTTGTTTAACCTATGTAAGTTATATGAAATAGTTGTATTCATATTCATTGATTCAAAAAATAGCAAAAACTATTGAATAATAAACATTAAATATACAAAATTTTGAATTCGCAAGTTATTTAAACAATATTATCTTGTATATTTAATGTTTATTATTCAATATTTTTTGCTAATTTTTTTAATAAATTAGTATGAATACAACTATTTTAATTAACTTCAATAGATAATACAAATTCTTTTAAGAATATTTAAATTAATTTAATATTGATATTTAATTTGGATTTGTGAATTATTTTTATTATAAATTTGCTATTTTTAAAGTTTGGAGCATCAAATCTGCAATCTGATCAAACCATAGGGACCATTTATGCAATTAACTCTAAATGTTTGGACTAAATTTGCAATTTTTAAAGTTTGGGGAGCAAATCTGCAATCTGATCAAACCATATATAGGAGCCATTAATGCAATTAACTTTAAATGTTTGAACTAAATTTGTAATTTTTAAAGTTTGGGACCAAATATGCAATCCGATCAAACCACATGGACCATTTATGTCATTAACTTTTATATATAATTAGATGGTATATGTACGTGTGAGTGAGTAGTCTATTGTTTGAAAAAGAGTTGCATCATTTAAGAGTTTTAGGTACCATAAATTTCCCATGTGATGGCAGAGCTCGCCCACCACCTCCTCCTCGGTCACAACCACCCTATAATATCACCAACGGTAAGCCTCGATCCCTACCTGCAACGTTCTATTGTTTCATACATCTTTTGTTTTGTTATACACACAAATATATGCATGCATGCATGCTTGTCCATCAACTCTCTCTATGTGTGTAATACTGGGTTCATAAAACAACTTATTATTTTATAGAAAACTAAGAAAAATCATACTTACCAATACATTTTTAAATTTATTTTCATAATTTTTTTATTTTAAAGTTAAAAATTTTATAACAAAAAACAAATTTAATAAAGATATGTAATTCACGAAGTTACGTATATGTAACTCAAAAATTTCACATGTAACTCGTAAAGTTACATACATACATACATATATATATATATATATATATATATATATATATCTGTGTGTGTGTATGTAATAACATGATCGACATATTATTTTTTAATTTTATCTTTTTTATATATTTTTTACCTTATAATAATAAGAAATAAAAAAACCAAAAATGGAAAAACAATTAAACTATTAAATTATACAAGATTTTAATCATTTTTATATTAAAAATATCATATTATTGTCTAAATTTTTTATTCATGACTATTTATTATATTTTTCATTCAACTCGAGTAACACAGGTTACATAAATATTTACTAGCTAGATTAAAGTATAGTACTTACATACACATAAATGGTTCCTTTAACTTTAAAATGATGTTTTAGTATTTATGCTTATTTAACATAATAATTAACTAAAGTTGGCCTTAATTCTCAAACTCGTTACAAATTTAAAAACATGAACACCAAACTTACAACTTAATTTTAAATCTTGGTGTCCTTAAATCGATTACTTTTTGCAAAACATAAAAACTATTCGTCTAATTAACTTTCCTATATATGAAGGCCATTTTTAGTTCTCACACATGTTATTCAAAATCTCGAAGACTATCCTTGAATTTAAATATATTGATCCTACATTAATATATGTATCCAATTAATGAGGCGCTCTTATGAAGTAGCTTGTTTTATAGCAACATTTTGGTTCTTAGTTATCCGATTACATCGTTGGCAGTTTGTAATTTGGTTTGGTGTGGCGAGGGGGACTGCGTGGCTGATGGAACAAGACGCCATTGTCGATGTCATAATGATGCAGATAACTTATACGACAATTCTGCCAATATTTGCATCAGGCGATGTAAATTATTAACACTTCACAACTATCTTATAAGTTATAACAACAATTCTATCATTGCATGACTGAGTATTTGATGTTTTGTGTAGGCTCCTTTAGAGCTGATTGCAAGAATCTTGGGATCAACGTAGCACCACCTCCATCAATGTCGCCTCCTCATACTCCGAGCCCTGCCAACACTCTTAATTATCGTAAGTCATAGATTTTTTTTAACGGCTTGGCATGACGATACTCAAAACGGGATTTCAACCATCCTCTTGAATTTGACGCTCTGGGGCGTACGTCAAAACCCATTCCAGGAAGAACCCACAACTGGGTAAACCTTGGACCTTGCCTCAGCATATATGATTCGGCCCTAATTCGAACCCATAACCTCTCATAACGACGCCAATCAGTCAGTAGTCTATCATTAGTCTACTAAGCCCTACGCTTTTGGGAAGTCAAAGATAAGGGTGAGCATATAAACCACATTATTGAAATAACTTGAAAAACATAATTAAAATAAATAAAACAATGGTTCGATCGATATTATTTTTTATAATCGATTTTTATGGTTCACTTATGTATAAATAACGAAATTCGCCCTCGATCGCCAAACAAAAAACTATATTAGTTTTTTATAAACAGTATACTACGTGTTGAATTAGGTTTGTGAGTTTGTTTAAATAAATATTAGTTTTTATTATATATTTATATCTCTAATATATATTATCTATATAATATAATAAATCAAGGTTTGTGAGTGCCATGTGGCACTCAATGAAACACCTTTTGGACTCCATTTCCTGCTCAAACTATCTCCAAATTATTAAATTATTCAAACCATAAATTTAATAAATTGTAGCAATTAATGGCGCAAAACCTAGGAATTAATTTGTATACATAATGACGTTAATAAATTATTCTCACCGTTGTAGTTGTTTTTCTTGCGAGTTTTTTTTTATATGCAAATTGTTACTGGTATTCTCAAGGGCGTGAAATGAGATAATTTGATTTATATACGAAAAGCTCATTTTAGTAAAAAAAAAAAAAAGAACAACCAAGTTTTTATTACTATTTGTTTATTTTTTTAGTGGAAATATAATGATATTAGAAGTAAAAAATGTTGGAAATTTTTGAGAAAATTATGGTTTTCACTAACGAAGCTAAGATGAAAGTGATATCGATACTTTAATTTGTGTGGATTGGCTGTGCGCGTAGTTATACTGCGCATCTGTGTGACGTGGTTCGGGTCAAGTCGTGATACAAGTGTCTATTCAAAAATTTAGATTAGTAACTCTCCTATTAATTTATAAATTGAATCAACACTATTTACATTACATGTTCTATTCAAATTCTAAATTAGTAACTCTCATGTTAATATATTAATTAAATGAAGACTCTTTATTTTACATGTTTTGATTACATGTATTAAATCATGACTCTTGGCATCACTTTCATGTAGTAAAAACATTCAAGTTTTAGCTTTAATTTTAAATAGGTCAAAATCGCTCGACCCCATTTCCTATTTTCATTAATTAATTTGATCCAACAAATTTTATTTAATATAAAATTACCATTATTATAATATTTTAATTTTATTCAAATTATGTAAATAATTCAATTTACCCTATATATGTTGAACCATGTCATTTAAATTTAACTAAAACAATAAATCATTTTCAATAATTTATTTTTCTGTAACTTATGTTTTTAGCATACAATATAGTATAATTTAATAATTTTTTTATTTAAATATATTACCAATCAAAATTATGCCACTTACATTCATATCTATTATTTCAAAAAATCTTTAAAATGCTTTCAATTTTAACTCTTTATTTCCCTGATAATTTACATTTTTAAAATATATTTTTAATATCTTTTGTATTTAAATAAAATATTAATTTACAATAGATATGCATAATGTATGTATTTAAATTATTTAATATAATAAAACTTTTTCATTAATTAATTTGATGCATCGACTTAATTTAACATAACATTATCATTATTATAGGTTAATTTTAGTCAACTTATAAGATTGATTTAATTTACCATGTATAAATTTAATTAAGTATTTACCATTTTCCTTGAATAATAAATTGTTTACAATGAATTTATTTTTCCATAAATATACGTGCTTAATATATTACATAGACATAATAATTTTTATTTATTTAAATATAATGATAATCAAATTTATGACAATTACATTCGTAACGGTTATTTTTAAACGTGTTTAAAATGCTTTTAAAATTTAACTATTTATTTAAATGAATAAGCAGTACAAGAGTAAAAAGCAAAGATAGAATGAAAAGCAAAGAAGAAGTGTAAATATTAATATTATATAGAGATGTGAACGTACAAATAAGACGTCAAATATTGTATATAAGGAAATTTTTAGAAACTTTTAGTACATTTAAATCTTTGTATGCAATCTATCTTTCTAAAGTATGAAATGTTCATCATCTTTTTTTATATGATATGTAACAATCTTTAAAACAATATTTTTATACCATATTATTAATTACATCTTTTCTTTTATTCCACCTGTGTAACACACGGGTTATAACCTAGTACTTAATAAAACAAAATAAATAGGGAACACTTATCACAAATCTAGGGTATCCTCACGCTACTTTTCATGCTTCTCTCTCCTAATAAATACATAAATTTATTAAATACTAATTATATAATTGTATATTCTTTATCTATTTTTTAATTAAAAAAAGTTCTTAATATTAAAAAAATATATTACATAATAATATTAAATACCAATTATATTATATTTATATATACCTTTTATAATTAAAAAGGAATTCTTAATATAATAAAAAATATTTTTATATTGAAAAGCACGCTTTTAAAAAATAAAATTATTATTAAATTTAAAAATTTTCCAAAAATTTATAACTCATAATATCTTTTTATAATTTATAAGTCATTATTATTAACTATTTATTTTTTTCTATATCAACTTGTTTAATAATAAAAGATAACGTCCTGATATTTTGTAAAAAACAACACTTTTTAAAAACAACTTTTTTAAAATGAAATGTTTAGAAACCAAACTTTGCGAAAGAATTTTTTTAAATACAATATTATTATTTTATTTTCTATTTAACGATGATCATATTTTAAAACAAAAAAATCATTTACATTTTTTAAATTTATACTATGGAGCACTTCTTAATTTTTATTTGACATGTATAATACACGTGATACTAACCTAGTAATATAATAAATAAGCAACTTATTCCGTGTCACATTTTTGGCTCCCAACATTTGATTTTTAACGTTTCTTTGTATTTTCAATATTTTTGCTCCATCGCTGGATTAAAATGTAAAATATTCATTTTTTTAGTTCATAAATTTTATTACCAAATATTTTTTAAAAAAAATTATTCAATAGAAGAGCTTATAACATTGTATTTTATAAATAAAAGATTTTGGATTTTAACATTTCAAACTATAGCGGTTAGCCAAATTATAATTAGTATTCGTTATTATCAACTAATAAGTCATAATTTGAATTATTAAAATATAAACAACTTAAATTAGACGCAATATTAATATTTTATTTGCAATTAGATCGAATCTATTCACACAGGTTGACGCAATATTAATGAATTATAAGTTATTTTTTAACCCATGACTAAATTGAACCATTATAAGTAACAAAATTTGGTAATAAATCCAACTTTTTTTTTTTGTAGGAAAAAGTATTGTTGCGTATATGGTGGCACAGCTTACCGTAGTTATTTTCACGTCAATATTGTGGCTTTGACTGAGCAAAGTTGGTTTCCAAGACAAATTTGAACCAAAGTTGAAGGACTCTCATCACTTGTTACACCTTTAATTTTTATTTTGAGACCAATTTACCCGTCTTTTCTTATTAAACTTCAACCACAGTATTACTCTCTTGCCATTTAGCTTACATACGTAACTGAATTTTTATTTTTCTTTCAAAAAAATAAACAAACTTTATTATAATTATAACAAAAAATGGCACAAATATGTAATCAAGTTTGTCAATTGTTTCAGTTAAATCATCGATAGTTTATTTGTCTATAAAGTAACCAAACTTTAATTTACTGTTCTGATATTGTGTAATAATGTAATCAAAGTTATCATTTTTTTCCTTATTTATTTATTTTTAATCAAAGAAACAAAAAAATTTTCAGTGATTTAAATGAAAACGTTAATAAATTTGGTAATATTTTTACAAAGTTATTGCTAATTATAAAAATAGAATACAAACAAACAGATGGGATATAGAATCCGGCCCAATTAGCCGTCATTGGGCCTTTACAAAAACTAGGTACCAAAACGGCCCAATTGTAAATGAAGGTGTGAAGCTGTATCTCGTTTCTCTCATGGACTAAGGGGAAGGCCTCCGTGATATCTTCCGCAAACCCAATAAACTATATTTTTAACACTGCGTATTTATAACTCGCTCCAGATAGAGGTGGCTAAGCCGGATTTTTTTAAAACCAGAACCAGTTCCGGTCAACAAGTCAAGAACCGGTTCCGGTTCTGGTTCCGGTTCCAGTTTTTGACCGGTTCCAACCGGTTTTTTTCCGGTTCGGGTTTAACCGATTTAAGGGTGGAACCGGTTCTGGTTCCAATTTTCCTGAAAACCTTGAACTGACCTGCAACCACCGGTTCGGATACTGCCAGTTCCGGTTACGGTTCCGGTTACGTTGGCCACCTCTAGCTCCAGGTTAGCTTTTTCCCAACTATGCCCTTAAGCATAATATCCATCTTTAAGAAGCCCATCCAACTATACATAATAAGAAAAACGAACGTTTTTTATTTTATTTCTTCTTTCTTTCCACCTCTATGAACTAAGGTAGAGGTTTACCTTTAGATATTCTATATTCATCAATTTTCCAAGAAAAAGTTGATTGGAAAATTTTTCATCACAATTACAATGTCTCAAATGTTCCAGTATGTTAGAATATGAAATATGAAATCTTATTAGTTTATTATACTAATAACAACGTATCACCAACACTTAATTAATTAGTTGTATCTACTATGATAATAAAAGAATAGCTTAATGTAATAATGATATTAAAATCATTTATTTTTAGATATTTAAATAAATTATAATTTCTAGTTAAACGATTTGTAATTAATTTTTTAATTATATATTTATTGTTTACGCATAATATACAGGTCTTTAAACTAGTTGGTATATATATGAAACAAATCTTTTGTTGTTTAAAGAACTGTGCTATTCTGATGTATCTATTCGATCAATAGAAAAAATATTATATATGTCAAGAACTCACAGATGAACAACTTACAGATTCCATAACGAATCTGTGATCAATATTATAAAAAACAAAAAACACTAACCACAAAAAACAAGAACCTATACTATTACAACTCGATCTAAATACAACGACTCAAACCCTAGAAATAGATCGATTCAAAACAACACAACAGAAACAACTCGATCTGAAGTTCTTCAGATCGAGAACATCAAGAACACAAAACAAAACTCAATCTCTGACTAGAAACTACAAGAAATACTTGATCAAACAAAACAAACCAGAAAGAAACCCTGAACTTACGAAGAACTCTCTGGAACTTTTGGGGAAGATGAAAGTACTTCGGGAAAAACAACAAAATGAGAAAACTGAACTTATCTTCTCTTCCCTTGTATTTATTTATCTTCTAATTACACACAAAGTCTTAAACGGTAGACCAGCCCAATACACAAGCCCACCAGCAACTATATGAGCCCACTAACAACTTTTAACCTGTAAAACAACAATTAAAAAATAGTAATTAAATAACTAATATTATTGGACATAAAACTGAATATTATTAAACACTTGTATTTTTTTACATCCCCCCTCAGTTTAATGTCCAAATTCATCAAACATACCAAGTTTAAGACATAAACGATTATGAGTTTTTATCATCAACCCTTTTGTAAATATATCAGCCACCTGCTCATCAGTTTTGACTGATACAGGTTGAATAATACCTGCTGAAATTTTTTCTCTCAAAAAAAAATAAATCAATCTCAAAATGTTTAGTACGTTCATGAAAAACTGGGTTATTTGCAATAGAAATAGCAGCAGTATTATCACAGTATAATAAGACAGGAAGCTTAATATTTACCTTAAGCTCTGCAAACACATTTAACAACCACATTACCTCATATGTGGCTGAACACATAGCTCGATATTCAGCTTCTGCTGACGAGCGAGACACTACATTTTGTTTCTTACTTTTCCAATAAACTAATGAGTTACCAAAAAACACACAGAAACCAGTTACTGATTTTCTTGTAACTACACACTTTCCCCAATCTGAGTCTGAATACACAACTAAGTCAAAACCATTATTATTTTTAAACAAAATTCCTAAACCAGGAGATTTTTTCAAATATATCAAAAGCCTCATTGCAATTTTTAAATGAGAAATCAATGGCTTATGCATAAATTGACTTAAAAATTGAACCGAATACGATATATCTGGTCTAGTATGAGAAAGATAGATTAACTTCCCAATAAGTTTCTGATATGCAGTAATATCAGAAATTACTTCATCCTCATTTCTACACAAATTTACCAGATTATAGTTTTGTTCAATTGGGGTATTCACTGGTTTACAGCCAGTCATACCAAATTCAGCTAGCAATTCCAAACAGTATTTTCTTTGTGACAGGCAAATACCTTTTTCTGACCTAATAACCTCAATACCTAAGAAGTACTTTAATACTCCTAAATCTTTTATAAAAAATGTTGATTTAAGCAATTGCTTAATCTTATTAATTTCGGAAATTGAATTTCCTGTTAAAACAATATCATCTACATATACTAACAAAATAAGTATAGTAGAATTCTTGGATAAAACAAACATAGAAGGATCACATTTACTTTGTTCAAAACCAAAACCATTCAAAACACCAACTAATTTTTGATTCCACATTCTAGGCGCTTGTTTTAGACCATACAAGGATTTTAATAACCTGCACACTTTATTTTCACCCACTGAATGGTATCCTTCAGGAAGTGTCATGTACACTTCTTCTTGAAGTTCCCCATATAGAAAAGCATTATTTACATCTAATTGAAACAACATCCAATCATTTTTAACAGCCAGACTAATTACACACCTAACAGTTATCATCTTCACTACGGGTGAAAATGTTTCATCAAAATCAATTCCTTCCTTTTGAGCAAACCCTTTTGCTACAAGTCTAGCTTTATATCTTTCAATTTCACCATTAGATTTATATTTTATTTTAAAAACCCATCTACATCCAATAGGCTTCCTACCAACATGCAATTCTACTGTTTCCCATGTATTATTTCTATATAGTGCTTCCATTTCAAGATTCATGGCATCTACCCAATTTGGATCAGAAATAGCCTCTTTATAAGACTTTGGTTCAACATTTTTATTTAAAACTGATGTAAAAACAAAATTTTCAGTGGATAATTTTGAATAGTTCACCACCTTTTCCAATCCATACTTCACTTTTCCATCAATTACAAAATCTTGAAGTTTCTTAGGAAAAACAATGTTTCTGGATGATCGTCTCAGGCTACCAGACTCTACATTTGTTAAGTCTATCCCCTCAGATCTACCTATATCATCTATTCTACTGATAACACCCTCTGCCCCGCCAAGGTTACACCTAGACTCAGTGGGCAACTGAGCATCAGCTGACCTTTCACTAGTCCTAGTATTACCATCAGGCTGCAAAGACTGATGTTCAGTTTCAGCATTAACCCTCTCATCATCATTGGAGTATTTGTCATCCTCAAAATATTTAAAATCAAAAAAATTTAACTGGTCTAAACTGTTATCAGTAGAATAATCAGTTTTTTCATTGTTATTTTTTCTTTAAATGGGAATATTGATTCATAGAATTTAACATCCCTTGAAAAAATAACCATTTTCTGATCCAAACTCCATAGTTTATATCCTTTCTTTACATTAGAATATCCCAACAGAACACATTTTTCAGCATGACTAGCAAATTTATTTTGATTATTTAGCACAGTACTAAAACACAAGCAACCAAATACTCGAAGATGATTTAGAGAGGGTTTTTTTTCATAAACAATTTCATATGGTGATTTCCCATTTAAAACAGAGGAAGGTGTCCTGTTAATTAAATACGTAGCAGTTAGAACACATTCCGTCCACATAGTAAGAGGAATACCTCCTTGAAATAACAAAGATCTAGCTACATTTAATAAATGTCTATGTTTTCTCTCTACTATACCATTTTGTTGTGGGGTGTATGAACATGTGGTCTGATGAATGATTCCCTCATCAGCACACAACTGATTCATGTTTGAGTTAATGAACTCAGTTCCGTTGTCACTTCTGAAGACTTTTACTGTTGTATTAAACTGATTTTTCAGCAACACGAAAAAGTTCTTTATATTTAGAAATACTTCATCTTTATGTTTTAACATATACACCCACACAGCTCTGGAATAGTCATCCACTACTGTTAAGAAGTATCTAGAACCTTCTCTACTTTGAACCTTGTAAGGCCCCCACACATCTATGTGAACTAATTCACCAATGACCTTAGATTTGTGTTCACTTAAAGGAAAAGGTTCCCTGTGTTGTTTTGCCTTATGGCAGGTTTCACACGGGAGTTTCTCGTTGATATTTTTTAGTTTAAGTGTTTCCTTTAAAACCCTTAAGACTTGAATAGATGGGTGCCCTAATCTAGCATGCCAAAGATCACTATAACTTCTACTTGTAAAACAAACCTTAGAAGATTTTGACATGTCACCACAGAAATAAAGACCATCAACTTGATTACCAGTCACCAGAGACCTCTTCGTTAGAGAGTCCTGAATGTAACAATTAAATTCATTAAACAAGACTTCAAGTTTGCTATCTCTAGCCAACTTATGTACAGACATCAAATTAATACAGTAGTCTGGCACATAAAAAACATCATATAGAGTTACATTATCATTTAGCTTTATATTTCCAATTTTGGATACTGTTGCACTAGTTCCATTTGGATGTTTCACTTTTATTGAGAATTCAGAAACATCAGTTTTATCTCTCATATACATGTCTATGTTAACCATATGTTGATTAGCACCTGAGTCAATTACCCAGCCTATATCTCTTAACTGATTATCACAATTATTAAAAGAGAATATTCTCTTACTGTCTACATTACAACAAAAAGGATGCATACTATTACCTGCCATATTAGAGACTAGGTTCCCCTCAGGTTTCTTTTCATTCAACATACTCAGCAGCTTAGACATCTGATCAGGTGTCAGAGAGTTCAAACCACTTGATACCCCCTGATCATTTTTACTGTTTGCTGAGTTATTAGATATTCCAGATTTAGTTCCCTGAAAGTTTTTTTGTTTATACCCAGTTGGAAACCCAACTAGTTCAAAACATCTTTCAGAAATGTGTCCAATTTTATTACAGTGAGAACACTTGAAATTAGGGTTTGGTCCTTTTGTAAATTTTTTTTTTGTTTTCAAAAGATTGATTTGATTTAGACACAAACCCAGCAGGTTGATTTTTTGAAGGAGTGAAACATGACCTATGAGATTCTTCTCTTGACACAATTGAGAAGGCCTCCTTAACAGATGGGAGAGGGTCTTTGATTAATAAATTTGTTCTCACTGGTTGGTACACACTGTCTAATCCCATAAGGAACTGCATTAGTTTGATTAGATGATTAAAATCATTGAATTCTTTTGATGCACTGCATGTACAAGAGGGCAACTGAAGGATTTGATCAAGAAGTTTCCATTCTGTATTCAATTTATGATAGTATTCTGAAACGGGCTTACCATCTTGAGTAATAGAGTTAATTTTTTGATATATTCCAAACACAGTCAATTTTATCATAAGTTTCTTTCAAATCCTTCCATACCTCTTGAGCAAGTTTAGAAAATACTTGTCCAACATACAATTCATCGGATATAGAATTCAAGATCCAAGTCATAACAATGGCATTGCATCTGTCCCACTGTCTAGACAATACATCGTTATCAGTTGGTCTGATGCAACTGCCATTGATAAAACCCACTATATTCTTTACCTCTAAAGCCAGCTTCATGGCATTTGACCATATAGTGTAGTTTTCTGTTCCTTTCAATTTAATATTGATTATGGTCAAATGTCCAGAGTCACTTGCATGAAGGTATAGTGGATTGCTTGGATCCAACTTGCTGACCAAAGTTTCAATAACATTTTCAGCCATGGTTTGCAAAATTTACACAAGTACCAAACTACTATCAAATTGTTAAAATAAAACCGAGCACACAGAATTTAATCAAATTACTACAGTCAAGGTCAGAGCCAGGTATTCACACCACTATTGTGGCAGATCAAGGGCTAACCAAGACTTTATGTAGTTAAAGTTTTTAAGGTGATCACACAATTAACCCAGACACTTCTAGACTCTATCAGATAACAAATAGCAGAGCACGCAGTTAATCCAGACACTTCTGGACTCAACAAGTAACAAATAGCACAAATATACGTATAACAAGGTGAAGAGAAAAGAGTTGGAGCGATCTCATAGTGGGAAGCGCCCAAATAATGGGTATTCCAAGCTAGTTCATGATTTTTGCAACCTTCACTTAGGGTTACATAAAATCAGAACAAAAAAATAACCACGATCTCTTCAACGTGAAGGTAGTACTTTGCTGATAACGTCAGATTATCACTCAACTTTTGGTCGACAAAACCTTTTTTATACTCGCTCCCAAGGATGTACTTTCTTTGAAGAGGATTTCAAGCCAGAAACCCTAACAGGCGATCACGAACACAAACAGCGGAAAGAAACCCTAGAACCTGTACGGCTATGGCAAGAGCGCTTTGGCTCTGATGCCATGTCAAGAACTCACAGATGAACAACTTACAGATTCCATAACGAATCTGTGATCAATATTATAAAAACAAAAAACACTAACCACAAAAAACAAGAACCTATACTATTACAACTCGATCTAAATACAACGACTCAAACCCTAGAAATAGATCGATTCAAAACAACACAACAGAAACAACTCGATCTGAAGTTCTTCAGATCGAGAACATCAAGAACACAAAACAAAACTCAATCTCTGACTAGAAACTACAAGAAATACTTGATCAAACAAAACAAACCAGAAAGAAACCCTGAACTTACGAAGAACTCTCTGGAACTTTTGGGGAAGATGAAAGTACTTCGGGAAAAACAACAAAATGAGAAAACTGAACTTATCTTCTCTTCCCTTGTATTTATTTATCTTCTAATTACACACAAAGTCTTAAACGGTAGACCAGCCCAATACACAAGCCCACCAGCAACTATATGAGCCCACTAACAACTTTTAACCTGTAAAACAACAATTAAAAAATAGTAATTAAATAACTAATATTATTGGACATAAAACTGAATATTATTAAACACTTGTATTTTTTTACATCCCCCCTCAGTTTAATGTCCAAATTCATCAAACATACCAAGTTTAAGACATAAACGATTATGAGTTTTTATCATCAACCCTTTTGTAAATATATCAGCCACCTGCTCATCAGTTTTGACTGATACAGGTTGAATAATACCTGCTGAAATTTTTTCTCTCAAAAAAAATAAATCAATCTCAAAATGTTTAGTACGTTCATGAAAAACTGGGTTATTTGCAATAGAAATAGCAGCAGTATTATCACAGTATAATAAGACAGGAAGCTTAATATTTACCTGAAGCTCTGCAAACACATTTAACAACCACATTACCTCATATGTGGCTGAACACATAGCTCGATATTCAGCTTCTGCTGACGAGCGAGACACTACATTTTGTTTCTTACTTTTCCAATAAACTAATGAGTTACCAAAAAACACACAGAAACCAGTTACTGATTTTCTTGTAACTACACACTTTCCCCAATCTGAGTCTGAATACACAACTAAGTCAAAACCTTTATTATTTTTAAACAAAATTCCTAAACCAGGAGATTTTTTCAAATATATCAAAAGCCTCATTGCAATTTTTAAATGAGAAATCAATGGCTTATGCATAAATTGACTTAAAAATTGAACCGAATACGATATATCTGGTCTAGTATGAGAAAGATAGATTAACTTCCCAATAAGTTTCTGATATGCAGTAATATCAGAAATTACTTCATCCTCATTTCTACACAAATTTACCAGATTATAGTTTTGTTCAATTGGGGTATTCACTGGTTTACAGCCAGTCATACCAAATTCAGCTAGCAATTCCAAACAGTATTTTCTTTGTGACAGGCAAATACCTTTTTCTGACCTAATAACCTCAATACCTAAGAAGTACTTTAATACTCCTAAATCTTTTATAAAAAATGTTGATTTAAGCAATTGCTTAATCTTATTAATTTCGGAAATTGAATTTCCTGTTAAAACAATATCATCTACATATACTAACAAAATAAGTATAGTAGAATTCTTGGATAAAACAAACATAGAAGGATCACATTTACTTTGTTCAAAACCAAAACCATTCAAAACACCAACTAATTTTTGATTCCACATTCTAGGCGCTTGTTTTAGACCATACAAGGATTTTAATAACCTGCACACTTTATTTTCACCCACTGCATGGTATCCTTCAGGAAGTGTCATGTACACTTCTTCTTGAAGTTCCCCATATAGAAAAGCATTATTTACATCTAATTGAAACAACATCCAATCATTTTTAACAGCCAGACTAATTACACACCTAACAGTTATCATCTTCACTACGGGTGAAAATGTTTCATCAAAATCAATTCCTTCCTTTTGAGCAAACCCTTTTGCTACAAGTCTAGCTTTATATCTTTCAATTTCACCATTAGATTTATATTTTATTTTAAAAACCCATCTACATCCAATAGGCTTCCTACCAACAGGCAATTCTACTGTTTCCCATGTATTATTTCTATATAGTGCTTCCATTTCAAGATTCATGGCATCTACCCAATTTGGATCAGAAATAGCCTCTTTATAAGACTTTGGTTCAACATTTTTATTTAAAACTGATGTAAAAACAAAATTTTCAGTGGATAATTTTGAATAGTTCACCACCTTTTCCAATCCATACTTCACTTTTCCATCAATTACAAAATCTTGAAGTTTCTTAGGAAAAACAATGTTTCTGGATGATCGTCTCAGGCTACCAGACACTACATTTGTTAAGTCTATCCCCTCAGATCTACCTATATCATCTATTCTACAGATAACACCCTCTGCCCCGCCAGGGTTACACCTAGACTCAGTGGGCAACTGAGCATCAGCTGACCTTTCACTAGTCCTAGTATTACCATCAGGCTGCAAAGACTGATGTTCAGTTTCAGCATTAACCCTCTCATCATCATTGGAGTATTTGTCATCCTCAAAATATTTAAAATCAAAAAAATTTAACTGGTCTAAACTGTTATCAGTAGAATAATCAGTTTTTTCATTGTTATTTTTTTCTTTAAATGGGAATATTGATTCATAGAATTTAACATCCCTTGAAAAAATAACCATTTTTTGATCCAAACTCCATAGTTTATATCCTTTCTTTACATTAGAATATCCCAGCAGAACACATTTTTCAGCATGACTAGCAAATTTATTTTGATTATTTAGCACAGTACTAAAACACAAGCAACCAAATACTCGAAGATGATTTAGAGAGGTTTTTTTTTCATAAACAATTTCATATGGTGATTTCCCATTTAAAACAGAGGAAGGTGTCCTGTTAATTAAATACGTAGCAGTTAGAACACATTCCGTCCACATAGTAAGAGGAATACCTCCTTGAAATAACAAAGATCTAGCTACATTTAATAAATGTCTATGTTTTCTCTCTACTATACCATTTTGTTGTGGGGTGTATGAACATGTGGTCTGATGAATGATTCCCTCATCAGCACACAACTGATTCATGTTTGAGTTAATGAACTCAGTTCCGTTGTCACTTCTGAAGACTTTTACTGTTGTATTAAACTGATTTTTCAGCAACACGAAAAAGTTCTTTATATTTAGAAATACTTCATCTTTATGTTTTAACATATACACCCACACAGCTCTGGAATAGTCATCCACTACTGTTAAGAAGTATCTAGAACCTTCTCTACTTTGAACCTTGTAAGGCCCCCACACATCTAAGTGAACTAATTCACCAATGACCTTAGATTTGTGTTCACTTAAAGGAAAAGGTTCCCTGTGTTGTTTTGCCTTATGGCAAGTTTCACACGGGAGTTCCTCGTTGATATTTTTTAGTTTAAGTGTTTCCTTTAAAACCCTTAAGACTTGAATAGATGGGTGCCCTAATCTAGCATGCCAAAGATCACTATAACTTCTACTTGTAAAACAAACCTTAGAAGATTTTGACATGTCACCACAGAAATAAAGACCATCAACTTGATTACCAGTCACCAGAGACCTCTTCGTTAGAGAGTCCTGAATGTAACAATTAAATTCATTAAACAAGACTTCAAGTTTGCTATCTCTAGCCAACTTATGTACAGACATCAAATTAATACAGTAGTCTGGCACATAAAAAACATCATATAGAGTTACATTATCATTTAGCTTTATATTTCCAATTTTGGATACTGTTGCACTAGTTCCATTTGGATGTTTCACTTTTATTGAGAATTCAGAAACATCAGTTTTATCTCTCATATACATGTCTATGTTAACCATATGTTGATTAGCACCTGAGTCAATTACCCAGCCTATATCTCTTAACTGATTATCACAATTATTAAAAGAGAATATTCTCTTACTGTCTACATTACAACAAAAAGGATGCATACTATTACCTGCCATATTAGAGACTAGGTTCCCCTCAGGTTTCTTTTCATTCAACATACTCAGCAGCTTAGACATCTGATCAGGTGTCAGAGAGTTCAAACCACTTGATACCCCCTGATCATTTTTACTGTTTGCTGAGTTATTAGATATTCCAGATTTAGTTCCCTGAATGTTTTTTTGTTTATACCCAGTTGGAAACCCAGCTAGTTCAAAACATCTTTCAGAAATGTGTCCAATTTTATTACAGTGAGAACACTTGAAATTAGGGTTTGGTCCTTTTGTAAATTCTTTTTTTGTTTTCAAAAGATTGATTTGATTTAGACACAAACCCAGCAGGTTGATTTTTTGAAGGAGTAAAACATGACCTATGAGATTCTTCTCTTGACACAATTGAGAAGGCCTCCTTAACAGATGGGAGAGGGTCTTTGATTAATAAATTTGTTCTCACTGGTTGGTACACACTGTCTAATCCCATAAGGAACTGCATTAGTTTGATTAGATGATTAAAATCATTGAATTCTTTTGATGCACTGCATGTACAAGAGGGCAACTGAAGGATTTGATCAAGAAGTTTCCATTCTGTATTCAATTTATGATAGTATTCTGAAACGGGCTTACCATCTTGAGTAATAGAGTTAATTTTTTGATATATTCCAAACACAGTCAATTTTATCATAAGTTTCTTTCAAATCCTTCCATACCTCTTGAGCAAGTTTAGAAAATACTTGTCCAACATACAATTCATCGGATATAGAATTCAAGATCCAAGTCATAACAATGGCATTGCATCTGTCCCACTGTCTAGCCAATACATCGTTATCAGTTGGTCTGATGCAACTGCCATTGATAAAACCCACTATATTCTTTACCTCTAAAGCCAGCTTCATGGCATTTGACCATATAGTGTAGTTTTCTGTTCCTTTCAATTTAATATTGATTATGGTCAAATGTCCAGAGTCACTTGCATGAAGGTATAGTGGATTGCTTGGATCCAACTTGCTGACCAAAGTTTCAATAACATTTTCAGCCATGGTTTGCAAAATTTACACAAGTACCAAACTACTATCAAATTGTTAAAATAAAACCGAGCACACAGAATTTAATCAAATTACTACAGTCAAGGTCAGAGCCAGGTATTCACACCACTATTGTGGCAGATCAAGGGCTAACCAAGACTTTATGTAGTTAAAGTTTTTAAGGTGATCACACAATTAACCCAGACACTTCTAGACTCTATCAGATAACAAATAGCAGAGCACGCAGTTAATCCAGACACTTCTGGACTCAACAAGTAACAAATAGCACAAATATACGTATAACAAGGTGAAGAGAAAAGAGTTGGAGCGATCTCACAGTGGGAAGCGCCCAAATAATGGGTATTCCAAGCTAGTTCATGATTTTTGCAACCTTCACTTAGGGTTACATAAAATCAGAACAAAAAAAGAACCACGATCACTTCAACGTGAAGGTAGTACTTTGCTGATAACGTCAGATTATCACTCAACTTTTGGTCGACAAAACCTTTTTTATACTCGCTCCCAAGGATGTACTTTCTTTGAAGAGGATTTCAAGCCAGAAACCCTAACAGGCGATCACGAACACAAACAGCGGAAAGAAACCCCAGAACCTGTACGGCTATGGCAAGAGCGCTTTGGCTCTGATGCCATGTCAAGAACTCACAGATGAACAACTTACAGATTCCATAACGAATCTGTGATCAATATTATAAAAAACAAAAAACACTAACCACAAAAAACAAGAACCTATACTATTACAACTCGATCTAAATACAACGACTCAAACCCTAGAAATAGATCGATTCAAAACTACACAACAGAAACAACTCGATCTGAAGTTCTTCAGATCGAGAACATCAAGAACACAAAACAAAACTCAATCTCTGACTAGAAACTACAAGAAATACTTGATCAAACAAAACAAACCAGAAAGAAACCCTGAACTTACGAAGAACTCTCTGGAACTTTTGGGGAAGATGAAAGTACTTCGGGAAAAACAACAAAATGAGAAAACTGAACTTATCTTCTCTTCCCTTGTATTTATTTATCTTCTAATTACACACAAAGTCTTAAACGGTAGACCAGCCCAATACACAAGCCCACCAGCAACTATATGAGCCCACTAACAACTTTTAACCTGTAAAACAACAATTAAAAAATAGTAATTAAATAACTAATATTATTGGACATAAAACTGAATATTATTAAACACTTGTATTTTTTTACAATATACAACTAGGCAATTTTTTTTGTAATGGTCATTTGAAGCTGTAAAATTTTTTTGCTGTTTGGTAAAATTATCATAATATGTTTTTGTAACAATACTGTGTGGTTAAAGTTAATTAATTAAGAATAAGTAACAATCAAAATGAAAAACAGATGGGTTGGAGATGCAATCAACAATACCAACAAATACACATGACGTCTAAAGAGGTAATTGTAGCCTAATTAGAGCACCAAAGGCAATACAGTTTGGTGTTTTTTAACCTACCCATTTGACCTACTTTAACAAACCTCGTTTTTACAACAACTCTTTAAAAAAAATCCTAAATTCATCGTTGTTTATAAAACATTTTAAATAAGTCCTAATTTTCTTAATTTTTGCCTGGCCTTTAAAATGGTTGAGCCATCCCGCCCCAATCTCACGTTCTTAAAAATGATTATAAATTTATAATATGAAATTCTAGTTCCATCTCTTTAAAACCTATGTGCCATGAATCACATCTCATCAAATACATCATAATAGTCTAATTATTGAGCCTTAATAGAAGCTCGGCCCAAACTTTGATTAGTAGCCCAAACTTGTATAGATTAATAGATTATCACGGATAGACAAATCCCCCCAAGGCCCAAACAATCTTTTCATAGTTTGTATGACATCATATAAGCCTATAAGGTGTCATAAACTCCCAACCCATAGCCCCAATTGGCCCAATAACCTCAAGAGGGGTTGACTCGATAACCCAGAATAAAAAGGCTTCGACTCAAATTTGTTAATATACGTCACTTGGCTATTATGATTTGTATGAGAACATTAATGTTAATGCGAAGTCTGAAAATGTCTGGATGAACTAATGGTGATTTATATATGGTGTTTGCTGGTTTTAAATAGGTAAAGTTAGCGGATCATAATCGAAAATTGAAGTCAAGGATTGAACAATTCTTTGAAGGGATTACCAGTTTTTTATTAAAGTCTTTGCAATAAATATCGTGTTCTAAATATGAAATTGAATACCCTCGTATTGCAAGTCGTGGAATCATGAATGTTTTCAGAAGATTTTTCAAGGTTTAAGTGCATCGTTTATAAGTATTCAAACGAAATTTTCTAAGACCAATTTTAAAAGTTTATAAAATGTTAAACAAGTTAGGGTTAAATGTTAGTTATAAAAATATAAAATTTGATTATTTTTCTCTCATATTCGAATGACATCATCCTTTCTTCAAGATATTGCAAGTATTGATCATTCTTGATCCTTCAGAGTGGTCCATCTTGCTCCATATGAGGTTCACCGTCCACATGCCACATGTTACTGGTCACCTCAAAAGTTATATCAACTTTTCTATAGAAACCAAAAAATAGCCAAATCATGACTAATTTTAACCGAGACGGATGGTTATGGTTAAGCTAAGCAATTAAACGATCCATTTGTTTATAGTTAAGCCAACTCATCAGTTGACTTTAATCGAACTTAACCGATTATTTTATATTTATTTTTTCTTTTAATATTTTTATGTGTATTTTAAAAAAAAAAGTTACAGTGAAAGTTAAGTATATATAGTGAGTCATAACTTTTTATTTAATAAAGATTTTATGCGTAACATATGATAGTAAATATGTCATGAGATTATGTAACAACCGAATAATTAGCATATTTGATCGTGTATGAAATCCACGTTGAATTGACCATTGAAATTACTACAGGTTGATAGTATACGAGAAATTATTAACGTGGGTGAAAACCGTGCGCGAAACGGAGTTATGGATTGTCCGGAATCGCGAAACGAAGAAAAATCTCAAAGTATGGAACTTTTGGACTCGTCGCGGTACGCGACGAAGAGGTTGAGGATCCTTCACGGTACGCGATGGACCAAAATATCTGATATTCTCCGGATTTCTTCGCGGTACGCGAAGCCTTATTTGGCTCCTTGTCGCGGTACGCGACGGGTGAGGCGGTGGAAAAAGTTGATTACTTCATCAACATTTCATTCAGAAGATTATTTCTTCTGATATTCGAACATATTCGCCTCCCAGACGAAAAACACACATATTTCACCATCAAATCTTAGTTTCAAGACAATCAGAAGTCATGGATCGTACCAGGGATCATATCTACAAGTACTGATCGTTGTTTTAGCCGCAGAAATTCTTCTGATTAGGTAATGATTCGTTTTAACCTTCTAGTTTGATTTTGATTGATTAGATCTTGATTTTGAACGTAATGACATAGTTAGGATTGTTGATTATTGCCTAGATAATGGCTATGATTGATTAGAAATGAAGAACACGATGTTCTAACGGTTAAATTCTTGTTTTAAGTTGTTGTAATGCCCGATTTGCATGAAATCACAACTATGATTATAATGGTTTAATCCATTTGATTATGACAATGTAGGTGATTAGCTTGGTTAATCTTTGAAATGCAAAGGTTAAATCTAAGTATTTCAAACTAATCACAATCATTAACATACTCATTGGAACGATTATCTGATGTTTATGACAACAGTCAGATTAGTATGTTAAACATGGTTATTAAACCTATTTTAAGACTACATTGTAATATTTCATGATATCTGGGTAATCAATGATAAGGATTGATCATTTCTAAGCCATTAATCTGTTTAAGAACTGTTTTAGCATTATAATCAACAACATTAACTATTTGATGACTTTTAAGGCAATGTCTTTGACATTGAACGTTCAGAAAGATCTAATCAGTAGGTTAAAACATAAATAATTTATTAAGTGTAAACTAATGCAGAATTACACCAATAGTACCAGTTTACGAGGAATCTTGCTACCGTAAGATATCAAGTGAGTTCTATGAGCCCTCTTTTACTGTTTTAACGTTTTAGGGCCGATGTGCATGCATGATAAATATCTTTGAAATGATTGTGAGTTCTTATAGCCCTGTTTTAAATGTTTTATCATTTTGGGCTAATATGCATGTTGTAAAGTTATTTTATGAAATGATTGTTTTACCTTACTACGGTCGGATAAAAGAATATGTATGTTATAAAGTTATTGTATGAAGGTGATTGATTTACCTGACTACGGTCAGATAAAAGAATATGTTAAAATTATTGTATGAAAGTGATTTTAACCTGATTAAGGTCAGGTAAAGAATGTTTTCTGATAACGAATGTTTTCAGGTAAAGAACGTTTTCAGATAATGAATGTTTCCAAGTAAAGAATGTTCTAAAGTAAATAATGTTTTAAGTCTCAACGGTGGTTGAGAAAGAAATGATTTTTAAAAAGACTCGACCGAGGTTGAGTATGAAATGAGGTTTTGCTGGCTGCGGTTGGGCAAAACTTGAGCACTGCGGTGCGAGGAACTGTTTATGATGATGATGGTTTAAATGATTTAAACCATGTTATGTATGAATGATGTATGTAAAGAAGTCTTGTACCGGTATGAGCCGTCAACTTCGGTTGATGGTTAAAGAGTCTTGTGGAAACACAAGCCTGCCGACTGTGTGTCGTCAGTTCAGTTAAAGAAATCTTAGGCATGCTTGAGTTATCAGCTGCGCGTTGATAGTGTTAAAGAAATCTTATACATGTATGAGTTACCAGCTGCGGGTTGGTAGTTTAAGAGCCTTGTGCTGCACAAGCCTGTTTGAGTTCAGAGTCAGCAGTTGACGGTGAAGTTCCTTCACCGTATGAATGATGTTATGATGATATGTATGTTATGTAATTATGTTATGATGCTATGTATGTTATGAAACTATGATATGAGAACAGGTATGCAACGTATTTGAATTATGGCATGTGATGACATGAATGAATAAAGATTTTTCTAAGAAATGAACTTAGAACTCACTAGCATAAAGCTGACTTGTTTTACATGCATGTCAGGTTGAGCAGGTTATGATAAGGATATGATGGCTCGTGGCAAGATATGAGGACTACCTACTCAAAAACTGGCATTCCTATTAAGGAAAATGTTATGTAATGATTTCCGCTGCCATAGTATTCGATTATTGTACGGTTTAAGAGCTATGCTTTTGATGTTTAACCAACCGAGGGACACCCGGGGATCGGGACCTCTCAGATTAGCCAGAGTTTGCGTGGTTTTTGTTCACTTATAAAGCCATGCGAGCTTTGAAGTCTGGTATCTTGCAATCAGAATATAATATCAGAAAAAACAAAACTCTATTGAATCAATTTTGTGGTACAATTAACCCTAAAACTTAACCCCTATTTATAAGAAAAAACAATCTTAAACAAATCAAAGTTTATCCCTAAAAACATGCTGGAAAAAACAAAACATCCTAATCCAAAACTAATTTAACCTAAGACTTTAAACTTAAACCCTTTAACTCTTTAACTTTACAAGATTAGTCCAACAATCACCCCTCTAATCTTGTAATCCTCATTCCTTGATCACATAAGAGCTGACCCAAAATTATCTTCTTGAACGAAATTGGCTTCCTCCTCCTTTGGCTTTGACTTTGGACACTCATACGCATAGTGTCCATATTCTTGGCAATTGTAACATCGAACGTAGCTCTTGTCCCTATTTGCACCTCGTTCACCTCGGTCTTCATTAGGTCTAAACCAACCTCGTCCTCTGCCTCTTCCACTATTACTTTGACTTGAACACCCTCTTCCACAACTTTCACAACAAGACTCTTCTTTCTTCTCTTGTTCATCGGTTTTAGCAAGCAATAATTTTTCTTGATCATGAACACTTGTCACTTTAACTCTCTCCTCATAAGCTTTCAACCGACCCACGGCTTCTTCAAATAACATATCATTCAAATCAGCAAATTGTTCAATAGCAGCAACAATAGGCATGAATTTTGTTGGAACCGCACTAAGTAGCTTTCTCACCACAACCTCGTCTTCGATTGATGAACCAAGTTCTTTAAACTTTGCTACCACCGCCAATATCTTACCCGAAAACTCATCTATTGTCTTACTTTCTCCCATGTGAAGCTTCTCCAATTCGGTTCTAAGTGTTTGAAGTCTTGCCTTTTGTACCCGATCCGCTCCTAGAAAACGAACCCGAATTGACTCCCACACATCTCTAGCCTCGGTATGTTTTGCTACTTGTAGCAATATATCTTCAGGTAAAGATTGGAGAATAAATGCGCGAGCGGTGAACTTTTTCTTTTGATCGACTGTTACTCCGGTTATTGGGTCAATGGCTTCATGCAACCCATTCGCTTGCAAGATCGATTCAACCAAAATCGCCCATGTTGTATAGTTTGTGGATGTCAACTTTGGACATTGAAGAGAGATGCTTGACTGTTCTCTAGCTTTTACAATAGCCCCTTCTGCCATAATTTCTTTTGATCAACAATTTGTTCAATTCAGCCCACACAGGTTCTGCTTCAGCCCACACAGATCTTTTCTTCTCCTACACAGGTATTGTTTCTCCCACACAGGTTCAATTTCTTCTTTTGCCACACAGGTCTCCTCTTTGTCCCACACAGGTTTGGTTTCTTTTGTCTTCGTTCCACAAAAAATCTCAAGAACAAATCAAAATTTTTTCTTTTGGTAGCCTTCTGATCGAACGCACATGCAAGAAAAACACCACCGCCTAAAAAACAAGTTTACCAGCTTCTGGTTGTTGAACCCACACGTGGACTCTACTTCTCCACCTGTCAACACCTTGAATTACAAGCTTCTTCCAAAATCAAATTACGATAATTAACTTACAAGCTTTCCTCCACAATTGTAAAAACTCCTAATTAATGGACGACCTTGCTTGCTTCCGTAGAAATCAACAGCCGTTAATCCCCTAAAATTTTTATCGCAAGATTTTGAGCAGATGGAAAATCGAACTCCCCCGTCTCGCCGGATTCGCTCAGAACACGTCAAGCAACCTGCACCCTTCCGCAACACCCTATGCAATCCGCCCTTATCGCCTGTTGCAGAAACCCAGTCTTTTTGAGGAGCTTAATAGCTCTGATACCAATTAATGTCTGGTATCTTGCAATCAGAATATAATATCAGAAAAAACAGAACTTTATTGAATCAATTTTGTGGTACAATTAACCCTAAAACTTAACCCATATTTATAAGAAAAAACAATCTTAAACAAATCAAAGTTTATCCCTAAAAACATACTGGAAAAAACAAAACATCCTAATCCAAAACTAATTTAACCTAAGACTTTAAACTTAAACCCTTTAACTCTTTAACTTTACAAGATTAGTCCAACAAGCTTTACTTAGATTTTTATCAATATGTTTCTGATACATGAGCTGATTTACAAGTTTTACTTAACTTTCAACAATTTCAATAACCGAAATTAACTAAAAACGAACCATAACCAACGGTTAACCGATTGATGATTAACCAACCAAATGGTTATGGTTATGGATTTAAGATTAACCGCAATATCGTTTTGGTTACGAAAATAACCATAATCATACCGAACCGAACCATGCTTATTCCTAAACTACTGAACTTTTTTGCATTATGTATGTCCAAAACCATTTACCACCCCCTCCTATCTTGAGAAAAGTTTTAGCTAGACGAATATGCATGGTAGGCCTTGGGGATTGTAAAACCTTACCTCCTTCCAAGGCCATCTTTTTCTAAGGCAAAAAAATTAAAAAAAAATTCTTTTTGAATTACATATTTTTTATATTTAAAAATATAAAACTAAGAAAACATAAATTTACAATTCGCTAGGAACCTTTTTTATTGAATCGTTTCGGATACTCAAATTCTTATGACTGCCCGTGCAAATATGCGTCGCAAATTTCAAACATATTTGAGACAAACTTCTTACGTAATAAAAAACCGTAATTAGCGACCCATTTGAAAAAAAATATTATAAAGAAACAAAAATGCTCGCAAATACATTACAAAGATTGTGTCTCAACTCGTCAACAAAATAAACAAAAAATTAATAACAAAAAATTGTGGTTACAAATGCGAAAAAGAAAATATAAATAAATAATAAATAAAAAGAAAACATGGATTTTTTGGTCCAAAATAGTAAATACGCACCAATGTTGTGATGAATTTGTCGCAAAAACGGAGGAGTTTTGGGTGGGTGGGTGGGGGAATGGATCTTTTTGCAAAGGCGCAAACACGTGTTTTGCTACGTGTCAATGTGGGACTAGCTCGTGTTAGAGGCTTCGTCTTTTAAAATTGAATGTCATTGATTCAATCTCATGCAAATTTGTAATTAATTTGGTGTATTTTAGAAGGAGAGTAAGCTTAACCGTTCAAAAAAACATGTTTTGCTACGTGTCAAGTGTCTAGCTAGTACTTGGTTAATTGCAATAGTTGGTAACTTCCGAAACATGAGATTAATTATTTGGACATATAGTTAATTAGTTCTTAATTTTGATTTTATTTATAGAACAATTAATTAAGTAGCTAGGAAAAACTTTATATAAAATGTCACCAATTTAAGGAGCCATACATTTGATGTTTTAGTAACTTAGGGTCGTAATTCGTAGATAAATTATGTACATACATGTGGATAGATCGATAGGACAACATTATAGCTAGGTAATTCTTTGATTGGCTTATAGATAATCATGTATTCGTGAACACCGTATTAAAATAATAGCCGTAAGAAATCTTACACACAAATACACATTTACCTTAAAACACACACATATACACACAACATACATATTTACAAAAAAAATACATATCTATAATATTTAAGAGAATAATTACAATTAGTCATGTGGTAATCCACGTCATATTTGTGTCTTGTGTTAAAACTATATTAATTCTTAATATTATAAAAATTAATTTCATTTATTAAAAATGATACTTAATAAGTATTTACCTTTTGTAATTATGCTTATTTAATTAAAAATTTTAAGCGGTGTATCTTTGAGTTTATAGATATACCTCTATAAATTATTATTTGCAAGACATATTTGTTTTATCTTTTCTGTGTTTTGCAACCCTACATTATATCTTTTAATATTACAATTTTTTTAACCAATATAAAATATTGATTTACAAAAAAAAATAAAAATTCTTTTTTGTGTGTTTTCTAATTCATAATTTTAATCACCTAAATCACATCATCCTACACATATATTAAGACAATAAAAGCAACAATATTAACAAACTAATTTAAATGTTCAAATTATCAATATGCGACATTAATAAGACCAGTAGACACTGGGACGGATCTTAAGAAGGGTCAGGGCCCCCACCTCCCATTTTTCTAGTCAAAATTGTCAATTTAGTATTATTTTATAGGAAAATCATTTGGTACACCCTTCGTTTTCTTTCTAAAAAACCTTCAGCCTCTCCGAACTTTTTTTCAAACTCTGCGATTAAGTAGACACTATAAGGTGATTATTATGTTGAAAAATTTTTAACAAAAAATAAGTTTTATATTATTATTTTAGCTTATGTAACTATAAATCCAATTTTTATATTTTAACCAAATAATGTCATTCAATTATATGCAATTTTACATTCGATTAGTCAAAAAAAATTCTCGTTAAAAATAAGTGTATGACTTTTATACTACTTTTACGGGTTTTCCTTTGTATTTATACACGGTAATGTGTATTTGTTGTTATTATAAAATATTTAGGGTAACAAATCTTGAAAAGATGTTGAAAAAATGGTTTTAAGGATTTTAATGTTAGCTTGAGAAAAATTAATATTTGTTTATAAAAAGTCAACTTAAAAATATTATGTAATAGTTTATCATAGAAAACTCATGATTTTTTTTAATATTTCTTTAAAATGTCACTTTAAATATGACATTATATCATTAAAAATTGGCATTTCATTCATAATGATTTGAAAGAACAGGTTTTTGTATATTTTCTTTAACTAGGTTAGTACCCCGTGTATTACACGGATTACATAAAGAAAATATAACGAATAATTATCAATGAAAATTTAAAAAAAAAATAAAATGATTTTTAATATAAAATAAGATGACAATTTCGTAAGATTTAATATTTTAAGTATTAAAGTAATAGTGTTATTTCTTTAAACATTTACTTTTTTTTTTTGTAATTTGTTTTTCTTTAAACATTGTGTTTCAAATAATTGTTTTTGAAAATTTTATAATCTATGATAATTTTCTTAAAAAAAGTGTCTTTAATATTAATATATTTTAATGTATTAAAAAATTTATTTTAAAAATGTATTAATAGTATATTTATTATTAGATATTTAATAGAAGAGGGATGACGGAAATAAAGGTTAAGAAACTCTAAAAACATATCATGTGGTATTAAAAATCTTTATTTATTTGTATATTAGACTACTAACCCGTGTGTTACATGGATTTAATATAAAATATTAAGTAGTTAGTATTAAAATATAAATTATAAAACAATATTTTGATATAAAATGATTAAATTATGTATTAATAAGTAATTTAAGTAATAAAATAATGATAAAAAAATTATTTTTTTAAATTAATTATTTTTAAAAAATTTAATACTAAAAAAATTCATTTTTTTATAAAAAAACTATTGTTTAAACTCTAAGTTTTATAGTATATTATATTGTTAATTTTTTTTGGGAAAACATGATTTTTAGAAGAAAAAAAATTCTTAAATACAAGTCTAAATTATTTTTTATTTCTAAAAGAATTTGATTTTTAGAAAAAATCCATATATTATAACTTTTTTAAAATGTGTTTCTCAATAAAAAGTTTATTTTTAATTTATTTTAAAACTCTTTAGTATTAAAAGGGTAAATAATATCATTAATATTATAATTATTGAATATGAGAGATAATGTAATCATTTAATATGAGATAATAATAAAATCGGATGATAAGAGGATGCCAAGTGGCAATATTAACCTAAAATTGTGACAAGTGTCAAAATATATTTTTATTTATTATAATAGTAAGATAAGATAAGATTGTGATGTTATTTATTTTATTTTATTTTTTATTTTATCTCATTCATATTAAATTGAGTTACTTAAATAAATGATCACTTAAAACTATTAGATATTTCTAAATCTTAAATGTATTTTGTTATCTTTATCCTAGTATTCATCTATTCAAATAACCTAACGTGTGTTTACTTTTTTAGTTTCATATGAAAATATTTACTCAGGCATCTACATTTAATTTAGGGTTGTTAGATTTAAATACTCACAACTTTGATCTCTTAGTCGGCAATACTCTGAACTGAGAAAATGTTTATTTGCATTCCAATTTTCAACACATTTTCAATTGTCACTCCATAACAGGTGCTACGTATTACTGGCCAAGAGGTCAAATTTAGAAGTATTTAAATCCAATTAAAATTCTTCAATAAGTCAGTTAAATTATCCTTTTTCAATTTCTTCATTCTACACTTAACCAACAAAAATGCTATTATTTAATTTTATGTTTACATATTAGAAATATGCACGCAATTGTGTTTTTCATCGTTTTGTTTTTAAAAACTTATCATGTTAGAAAATATATATTTCAAGCTATTGTTTTGTATGTATTCATTAATGTGTTTTTATATGTTAACCAACAAAAATGTTATTATTTAATTTTATGTTTACATATTAGAAATATGCATGCAATTGTGTTTTTCATCGTTTTGTTTTTAAAAACTTCTCATGTTAGAAAATATATATTTCAAACTATTGTGTTATATGTATTCATTAATGTGCTTTTATCTTTTAGAACATTTGGTGCTATATTATGTTTATTTTTTATGTAGATACCTTTTTTATTATTTTATCATTGTTTTTTACATACTAAAAATATACAATTGTGTTTTTTACCATTATGTTTCTCAAAACTTATTTAGAAAAACATAAAATAGAATGATGATTAAAAATCACAATGGCGCTTTAAAATTTACTAGGAGCATTGTTTTTTAAAATTTATTACATAACAATATTATCATTATTTTAAAACTAAAAAAATCCTTTTCTTCTATGGTGTAATTTAAAAAAAATAACGTTTATATAAAAGTTATTATTGTTAAAAAAAAGTAAGGAATATTAATAAGTTAACTCTTAAATTTCATCCTCACACTCTATCTGCTTTTCCTTTCGTTTCTTTTTTCTTATTTATATTTATGATTAAAGAGCAATTTGGCATATTTTTTCACTGATCCAACATATAATTTTTCACTTTTTTCTTCTCACTTGAAATAACTAAGCATGTTTTAATAGGATGTATGTGTGAGAGAACGTTTTTCTTCTCATTTGAAAGAAGCAAGCATATTCTAAAGAGCTCTTTTGTTTAGACACTCTACTTTTAATATATATATGAGCAAATTATGGTTTTGTACTATGCGGTTTAAGTGTTTATACTATTTCGGTTCAAAATAGAATCTTATATCAATTCAGCCATGTGGTTTAGACAACTAACGTTTTGACCCCTAAACATAGTTAGATTTTGGGCCAAAACTAATAAAATAGTAAAGTTTGAAGGACCAAAACCGATAGTTTTCTAAACCACAGGGGTTGAATTGATAGAAGATTATATTTTGGGCCAAAATAGTTAAAACACTCAAACCAAAGAAGCCAAAACCGTAATTTACTCTTTATACACCCTAATCAACTTATACGGGTTGTATAGATCAGTACGAGCGGTATAGGAAATCAAGGAGATCGGGGAAATATGTGAGAGAACAATCAATGATTAAGACTTTGACTAAAATTCAAATAATGTATTAAAACAACTATTTAGGTTCCGGTTTTTGTCCGATTCCAGTTCGGGTTTTGGTCCGGTCCTGTTCTGATTTCTCTGAAAATCCGAAACTGCTTGTACCAACCACTTCGGGTACAACCGGTTTCAGTTCTGGTTAGGGTTGTCGGTTCTGGTTCCGGATTTTTTTTGCTCACCTCTAGTCTTAGGTCTTGTAGGTTAGTGTGGTAGTAATTAGTAAATTTCCATGATGCATTTCTATTGTGCTAAATTTTAAAGTAGGCTGAATAACAGTAAGAAAAGAACTTTAGTCCAAAATGTGTGTGCTTCCAAATCAGTTGGAAATATATGGTTTGGAAGTAATTTTGGTTGCAAAATGTGTCACGAAGGCTTTTTATTTTTTTTGGAAAATTTCTGGTCGCAATTTCAGTGTATTGTAGATACCGTTTTGATAGCTAACGTTGTGACCGATATTATTAGAGGTAACTTGGTCACAAAAACGGTTGCGTCAACAAGAATGCGAGCGACCATTTGTATTCATTGCTTAGGGGTTGTTTGGTAGCATCTGAATATTCAGATTCAGACCGTTTGTTTGATGCAAAAAAAGCACATCGAAAGGGGTAAATTGTCTGAATGGAGGTCTGAATGGTTCAGACATGAGATGGAGTCTGAATCATTCAAACGTGAAGGAAGAGGACTGGGACTTCTGCACCCCCATCTCACGAGCACCTCTGCACCACCAGTTGCCATCGCACTTCTGCCCACCACCGGCCATCGCACTTCAACACAACCACCGCGCGAGCGGACCTCTGCCCACCACCGGCCGTCTTCCTGATGCCCTCTCGACGACGATCGAAGCCACAAACAGTTAGGGTTTGAGGTTTTCTTACCTTGAGCGACGAAGACGACGGCGATGGTGAGGGTTTGGCGATGGTGCGTTGGAGGCGGCAAGAGGCGACTGGCGGAAACGGGATGCGATTGTGAGATGCGTCGGCAAGGCGAAGACGGGCGGAGGAGCTATGGCGGAGGAGATGTGGTGGGCTGGTGGCGACGAGCGGAGGAGATGCGGTGAGCTGGTGGCGACGGGGAATACGAGATGCGATTGTTAAAGAGGTCGACGGGATGCTAGGGTTTTTATGAAAAAAAAGATTTTTTTTTCATTCAAATGTGCAACCAAACGGTTAACAATTCAGAACCTCTTAACCATTCAGACCCTCTTAACCATTCAGACATCTTAACCATTCAGCACTTAACCATTCAGACCCTCTATCCTTTTATTTATTTATTATTATATTTTTTATTTTGTTATTGTGTTAATATGAAAGTAAATTCACTAATGCCCATTATATTAATCCTTTCAGATTCTTATTTTATAATTAAATCTTATTACATGTGACAAATTTAGTATAAAATTAAAAGTTTAAGAATTTTAAAAGCCTTAAGCACTCTCCTTAGATTGCTACATACAAAATTTTGGTTGCCTTTAAAAGTCTAAGAATTTTAAAAGCCTTAAACATCTATTGAAAAGTTTAATAATAGGTCCCTCAAACATCTATACATCATATATTTGTTAAAGGGTGGTGTTATTCACACACCCCACCTGCCACATCTTACACCCCAAAACGCCCAGTATTGGTCAATACGACCCCAATACGCCCCGTAGTGACCACTACGGGGAGTATTGAGGGGTAATCATTAGGTGTCAGTACCAATGATTCGGGTGTCAGTGTCAATGATTGGACCCTTAAACGCCCCGTAGTGACCACTACGAGGCGGCTATACGCCCCGTAGTGACCACTACGGGGCATATATTTGACAGGGGTGTTAAAATATAATTTTGAGGTGTGTAGATAACCCCTCCCTTGTTAAATCAGTAATATTATATACACATTATTTTACTCATACATAGTTTTTAACATTAAAAATAAAAAAAAATGTATTAAATGGTGTATCAAAAACATAACCTCCAATAATTTGGAATTTTTGGGCCGTACGATTTTCATTATTTTTACCAATGAACACAGAGAAGCGGTTGAACGGCCATTCCATGTGTACTTGCGTGATCCGTTCGGCCGTATCTTTTGTTCATCCTTTCGTCTTATTGTAAAAACACAATTATGACCGATGCATCAATTCCATTAAAATAAAAAAATAAAAAAAAGCAAATGATTTCCATTTTTATTCGTATTATATGTAAGATGACATCACTATAAACCGACCAAATCGATTATAATTATATGATTTTTCAATCTTATCCGCTTCTTGCAATATCCCATGCAACTTTCAATCTTTATTAATTTGTATACTCTCACAATAATGCCAATACATTTGTCAGAAATAATGTTATAAAAGCATGTGAATATATTGACAAATAAGTATGAATCATCAATTTATAATTTAAATCGGTAACTAATACATACATGTGCCTACCCACGATATATGTTATAGTTTTTTAGAAATATAAAAATGCAATCATTGTATGTATTGTATTATATTATAAATGTAAAGTTGAATAATTTTAAATTAAATCATCGTTTTAGCATTGCTATCCAAGTAGTATACTTAATTGATATAGAATAAATTAATAGGAAATATGTTCACTAATAATAATCAAGTTTCTTAAGTGTTTCAATTAAGTAATCAAAATTTTTTTTGCCTCTTTAAAGTAACTCAACTTTCAATGGATGTTTCAATCATGTGTAATTTTTTTATAAATACTTAATTTTTTAAAATTAATAGAGGCAAATAAAACATACATGAATATTTATTAATAATGAGTAATTTTTTTTAAAAAATTAACTTGAAATAAAATGTAATCGTAAAGAAAACAAATTTACGAATTAATAACAAAGTTTTAAAATTGTTAAATTTAAGTGAAATTGTGACAAATAATTATTATATACTTACAAATATTCATATATGTTTCATTTGCCTTGATTAATTTTTTTTTAAAAAAAAAGAATTATTTATTTATAAAAAAGTTACACATAATTGATACATTTAGTAAAAGTTGAGTGACTTTAAAGAGACAAAAGGATTTTTTTATGACTTAATTAAAACAACTGAAAAACATGGTTAATATATTACAACGTTACCCCTAAATTAATACATATTGTTTGAAAATATATACTTGCTCATGCATTATAAGGAGTAGGTTCACATACAAATAGAGTTTTTTGTAAAAATGGTAGGAACCAATAAAGTGTTGACATATGGCATTTTAATAAATTAATATAAAAGGGTAATATAGGCAATTTGTATTTAAATAATTTTTAAATTTTGCATTAAAATAGGAAAGTGGGTAATCAATTTAATGATTCAACCTATTCAAAAATTAACATTATATCACGTATTATCATAAAAAAAACGAATTCATAATCTCAGATACGAATAAAAAAAACGTAGACATTGAGTTTTTGAATTGCATTTGCAAAATTCGATGGATGGGTACGTACAAATGGACGAACCGACTGAAGATATTCTATCATGTGCTAATAACACATATTAACACATAGCAAAACAAACAAAAAAGATTGTTTCAGACATATAATTATGTATATGTGCTGATATATGCTAACATGTGCTAATAACACGTATTAGCACATAGGAAAACATATAAAAAAGTTTATTAACAGGTTTATGATTATGTGTATGTGCTGATATATGCTAAAATGTACTAGTAGCACATATCAGCACATAGCAAAATAAACAGCCACCATTTTCGTAACTGATTCTCTCCTACTTAAATGGAGAGTGATGTGAGCAAATTAAATTAAGAAATTCCTTTTATGCCCTTATTTCCATTTTAAACAGCATATTAATTACTATCATGTTATTGATTCTTTTATAACCATTAATGATAACATGCACATTAATGGTCCAGATCGTTTCTCATTGTTTTTACAAAACTATTCATTTGTACAATAACCTTACTCTGCATTATAAGGGCCGAGTCTAATTATGCATATCGGAAAATTAATGGAGTTTAATATGTATAGCGATAATTCTAAAACTAAAATTATAAACAACGAACAACTATCAGGGGTCAACACTAGTTCGTTGAACGAGGTTTAAATGCCTCCGACCAAGGACTCAAAGCACCATCGTGCAGATAGGTTAATCATAAGCACTGTTATAACATCTCATTATTTTATAGTTTATAGGTGTTAGTGTAACATTGTCCTCTCTACGTATACAACAACAACCACCTTATCCAGTATATTCTCACTTTTCACTAGGGTCTGGGGAGAATGATAGATACAAACCTTACCCCTATCCCAATTGGGATAGAGAGGCTGCTCCGAAAGAGTCCCAATGATTTTAACGTTATTTTTACAAAATAATTAAAATAACGTTAAAATTAGTGCACTTTTACTTTTTTCCTTTAAAGGCCCATACACACACACACACATATATATATATATATATATATATATATATTGGGAAGGTATCATATAATAACCCACTCTAATTAAGAAAACTCTATAACTTAAAGCCAATGGTTCAAATTTCCAAGATTTAATCTAATGGTGACATGTGTCACTAATTAATTTTTAATACAACAGGGCATTATGGTCTTTTGTCTTAATTACAAAAATCAGATTTAATATAAGAGTGACAAGTGTCACACTTTTAAAAAACCATATATTTTCTTATTTCTAAATTAAAGTTCCCCCCTTGATTTTTATACACTTATAATTTTTTTATACTATGTTATTTTTTTATAAAAATTACACCATTAAACTCGTCATATTTTTCTCGTTAATTTCATTATAGTCATGCCAAATTTTTTTCGGGCATTCGTAATTACACTAACGTAAAAAACATAAATACAATAATTTTTCTCTTTTTTCAAAAATTTTCCATCAAATTTTTTTTCTCTCATCTTAAATATATACTACAAACTTATTTTTTTATTATAAAATTTAGTTAATTAGATAAATTTATATCAAATAAGATAGAAAGTTAGATAATTGTAACGTAAAAAAAATAATAAGTTACAGCTCGTTACATCAGTGTAACGACTCGTTACATCAGTGTAATTATGAACACTTTGAAAAAATTTAGCTCGTTACATCAGTGTAATTAGGAACACTTTGAAAAAATCCAGCTCGTTACATCAGTGTAATTACGAACACTTGAAAAAATTCAGTTCTTTACATCAGTGTAATTTCGAAAACTTTAAAATTTTTTGACAAAACTATAATTAAAGATAAAAATGTGACAAATTTAATGGTGTAATTTTTTTAAAAAAATAATAATGTATATAAAAGTTATGAAGGTTTAAAAAATCGTGGGGTAAACTTTTATTTTAAAAATCAAATCAACTACACCTAATAAATCTCCAAACTACCCTTAAAGAAATCTCAATCACTCATTTTTTCCGGATTTAATTTGGACCACACATTTCAAATACATTAAATTAGACAACCAATCAAATTAGGTTAATAAGTTACATCAATTACCATGGGTTCCCAATTACTCCTTACCCTATATATATATGATTGTGATCAAATTATAACCCTTTCTTAGAGCAATAACCCATTAACTCTAAACATCCAATCTGAAGGTGACACATGCCATTATTCAAAAAATCTGATGAGGAGTAGATTAGTAATTCGTTTTATGTACTAACTTACCCCCTCTTTTTTTATATATCCATAACTTTTTTATACTATAATATTTTTTTATGAAAATTGCACCATTTTACTCGTCTTATTTTTCTCTTTAATTCCGTTATAGTCTTGACTAGGTTTTTTTATTTTTTTCGGATGTTCGTATTTACACCAATGCAACAAGTATAAAAATAACAAATTATTTGTAACGAGTTGTAACGAATTGGGGTTTACATTGTTGTAGAATAAATATGGGTTACGTTTAAACGAGCCAAGCCTATCACGAGGTCGTTAATTACGTTATATTCTTGACTTGGTTTTTTTTTATTTTTTCCGGATGCTCCAAAATTCGTTATATCTACAAGATTGTAAATACATTTTAATACTTTAAAAAAAATTATATCTACAAGATTGTAAATACATTTTAATACTTTAAAAAAATACTATAACATTTTGTTGATAAAAACCAAAATTCTTCCTTGTAAATACATCTTAATACTTTAAAAAAATATATTTACAAGATTGTAAATACATTTTAATACTTTAAAAAAATACTATAACATTTTGTTGATAAAACCAAAATTTATCTACAAGATTGTAAATACATTTTAATACTTTAAAATTATATCTACAAGATTGTAAACACATTTTAATACTTTAAAAACCAAAATTCGTTACAAAATCAAGAATATAACGTAATTAACGAGCATCTGGAAAAAATAAAAAAAAAAACCTAGTCAAGAATATAACGTAACGAGCTCGGGATCGGATTGGCTCGTTTACACTCTTAAACGTAACTCCTATTTATTCTACAACAATGTAAACCCAAATTCGTTACAACTCGTTACAAATAATTTGTTATTTTTATACTTGCTACATGGTGTAAATACGAACATCCGAAAAAAAATAAAAAAACCTAGTCAAGACTATAATGGAATTAAAGAGAAAAATAAGACGAGTAAAATGGTGCAATTTTCATAAAAAAAAATTATAGCATAAAAAAGTTATGGATGCATAAAAAAATAGGGTAAAGTATTTAATATAGCAAATTACATTAATACATTTATTCCCTTTTCTTTCAAATCAAGTACATTATTATATTATAGTTAATATTAACCATTAGATCAGAATCTTGTAATTTGATCATTAAATATGGTGAGGTTATTGGGTTATTGATGAATCCTAAGGTTAACAAAATATATATATATATATATATATATATTACTCATATATGGAATTCAAATTCACAAAACCATTTTTTTATTGAAATAGATGAGATTTGAATTGGTAAAAGATTTTTAGGTATTTATTTTTTTTCCTCGTTTTGTTTTTCTATTTTGTTTCTAGATAAGTCGCTACCACAGTCATGAACAGATCTATATATTCTTTAGAGATGGTAAGGCCCTCACTCAACATTAGTTGGTTAATGTAAAATTTTTAGAAAATCAAGCTCAAAAAAATTAGGCACCCACATATTACTTTACTAGGTCTATTCGCCATGTTGCTCTCTCGATGATGACAATTTTAATGCTTATTAATATTCAATATTAACTATAATTATCATAATTGAATCGAGTTCAATTGTGTTTAAGTGAATTTTTAATTTTTATCTCTATTTGCTATTTTAATGTTTTTTAATAACTATATTAAAACAATCTTCACTATTATCTTGAATTATCACATTTGGCTTGTTTTATACATTTATTTGTTGCCCCCACTGACAAAAAATCCTGGATCTGTCACCACAATGACTTTGATATAGAAAAAGATGGAAGTTACTACCATATAACGATTTATCTAAGTAACTTATCTATAATCATAAAAAAAATATATAATAAAAAAACATCAAAAAATCATTTTCCAATCAAACTGTCACGTATATTTTTTTTCAAAAAAGGTAATTAGTAGTAACTTCAAACTGGCTACAATGATAAGGGAGAAAATCTTGTTGCCATTCTTGACATTTTCGTCTAAATGTAGTTTCTTTAAAGCTTGCTTTTATTCTTTTCTTCTTCTTCTTTTTTTCTAAATTAGTTTTATATACTTCATTATTTATTATTATTTTTTAACTTACACTCAAAATTGATAAATTATTCTTTTGACTCTAGGCATATGATATATACACAACTTGTCTATTCTAAAAATGTTTTCTTGGAGTACAAATTATTCATATGTGATTGGTAGTTGTGTAGTTACAAAATACAAATATGTTAGTTTCTTAATATATGTGAATTTACACTTTAACAATACTCTCTTGACTTTCATGTGATAGGACTTGGATTTAACTATATGTGATGGCATGGTACAAGCGTTTTACTTCGAGTTTCCTCATGATGTTATTGTGGTCATATGTTTGAGTTTGACCTGACGCGTTAAACAATTGTAACGATTGAAAGCACATCACAGAAGAAGAGGGGTGCTAAGACTTAGATAAAGACCATAACATTGTGTATGTGACGTTTGAACTATAAAAACGAAGATTTTAACTGATTTTGATGAATGTTTACATGGTTGTAATACAAGATAGAGTTTGCAAAGTATACATGTACACCATATCTGTGTATATGTAAATTTTGTTTAACCAATATATCTAATATACTATGCTGCAAAAGATACCATCTTATCTGTTGAATAATGAAGTCATTACTAGTTTCTTCTTAATTGTTCAAGGACTCATATTGTAAATGTTTAGAAGTGTAAGGTTTGTCTTGTATTAGAGGTGTTTGTTAAGTGTTTGTTAACTTTCTGTTAATAGAGGTTAGTTGAATAAGTACGATTAGTTTTAACTAAAGGGGGTAGATTTCAATTTTGAGGGTTACTGCTTTGTTCTGTAATCAAATGTTCAAGTAATCAAAATTTCTTGTGATATTGTGTTGATCTTTCTTCTGATTCTTCCGAATTGTATAACAAGTGGTATCAGAGCCTGGTTATAGGCTTGAATTCGAAGAATCAAAGAAATTGAAAGAAGCAGTGAACGAAGACGATGGTAACAACCAAGTTTGAGATAGAGAAATTTGATGGTAAGAATGACTTCAGTCTGTGGAGAGTTAAGATGCGAGCTCTACTCGTTCATCAAGGATTAGCAGATGCTCTTGCCGGAGGAGATGCAAAAGTACCGGATGGAGCCACAGAAGCGCAGAGAAAGGAGATTATCGATAAATGGCAAGAAAAGGGGGTCAAGGCACATAATGCAATCATCCTTAGTCTTGGGGATCGAGTTCTACGTGAGGTATCCAAGGAGGCATCTGCGGCAGGGATTTGGGCTAAATTGGAAACACTGTACATGACCAAGAGTTTGGCGAATCGGTTGTATTTGAAGAAGAGGTTGTATACCTTTCAGATGGGGCCAGGTAAATCTCTCGAAGATCATACTGATGACTTTAATAAACTCATCCTAGACCTAGAAAATATAGAAATAGTGCTGGATGAAGAAGATCAAGCAATTATCTTCTTAACATCACTCCCACAGCACTATGATCACTTTGTGGATACCTTGTTGTTTGGGAGAGATTCCTTGACAATGGAAGAGGTTCTATCTGCACTAAATTCAAGGGAATTGAAAAAGAGGTCTGATATAAAGGATGAAGGTGGAGAAGGATTATTCGTAAGAGGAAGGTCTGATCAAAGAGAACAGAAGGGTTCGAAAATGAGAGGGGCAACAAGATCCAAATCCAGGTACCGACGAAGATGTTATGTATGTCAATCTGAAAAGCATCTGAAGAAGGATTGTCCGGAGTTCAAGAAACGGAAGAATGAGCCAAGTGGAAGCAAACATTCTAGCAATTATACTCAATCTGATGATAATTCAGATGGTTATGATAGCTGTGATGTTATAATGGCGACTGAAGGATTATCCGGTGATGGATGGGTGTTGGACTCAGGTTGTTCGTTTCATATGACATATATGGAAGATTCTTTATGTGACCTGGAAAAGAAGAGACTGGGAACAGTGAGACTTGGTGATGACAGAGCTTGTGAGATTCTTGGAATAGGGAATAATCTGTTGAAATTGAAAAATGGCACTGAGTTGATGTTAAAGTCAGTAAGGTATGTGCCTGATTTGAAAAGAAGTTTAATTTCAATGGGTACTTTTGAGAAGGAAGGAATGTATGTTTGTTTTAAATATGGGAAAGCTAAGGTCATAAAAGGATCACTGGTGATGTTGACTGGAACAAGAAGAGGTAATAACATCTATGTTTTAGATGGTGAAGAAGCTAGTCACAGGGTGTTGAATGTAACTAAGATCAATGATACTCCTGCGCAATTGTGGCACAAACGATTGGGGCATATCAGTCAAATAGGTCTCAAGGAGTTGGAAAAGCAGGGGTTGTTAGGAACTCTGGTGAGTTGTGATATTGGGTTTTGTGAGACCTATGTTATAGGAAAATCACACAAAGTAAGGTTTGGCAGAAATCCTAATAAGACAAGGGGTAACTTGGATTACATTCATGCTGATTTGTGGGGGCCTGCAAGACAGATTACTTTGGGGGTGCTTCATATTTTTTGTCCATAATGGATGATCATTCAAGAAGGGTTTGGGTATACCTTCTAAAAGGGAAGAATGAGGCCTTTGATAAATTTGTTGAATGGAAGACCTTGATTGAAAAACAAACGGAGAGACATGTGAAAAAGTTACGGACTGATAATGGGTTAGAGTTTTGTAATAGGGAGTTTACTAACTATTGCAAGAAAGCAGGAATTGCTCGGCATTTGACCATTCCTAGGACACCTCAGCAGAATGGGCTGGTGGAAAGAATGAACAGGACGCTGCTTGACAGAGTTAGATGTATGTTAGATAACTCTGGACTACCAAAGTATTTTTGGGGGGAAGCAGTTACTACGGCATCTTATCTGATTAACCGGTCTCCTAGTGCTGCCTTGGAGAAGAAAACTCCAATGGAGGTTTGGTCTGGGAAGAAAAGTGATTATGGTCATTTAAGAGTATTTGGTTCTTTAGCTTATGTGCATGTTAGTCAAGGAAAATTAGAGCTCAGGGCACAAAAGTGTGTGTTCTTGGGTTATCCGGAGGGTATCAAAGGTTACCGATTATGGAGGCTAGAGAATCCAAAAGCTATAGTTAGCCGAGATGTTGTCTTCAAAGAAGATGTTGTGTATAAAGACTTGTGTGGTCAAAGAAATGTTGATATCGAATCTGGTAATGAAGAAGATGGTGTTCGGTTTGAGGTGGAGGAGACAGTGAATATCGAAGATAGTTCTGATGGGATTTCATGATCACAAAGAACTGGTACTGATTATAGTTTAGCTAGGGATCGGCCTAGAAGAAATGTAGTTCCTCCATTAAGGTACAGGGCTGGTGATGATATTTCAGCAGTGGCTTTTATGGATGCTGAAATGGAAGATGTATTTGAACCCTTATCTTATGATGATGCAATTAGTTGTCAAGAAAGGGAGAAGTGGCTGAATGCAATGAAAGATGAAATGGAATCGTTGTGGAAGAATGATACATGGGTATTGGTTGATCCACCGACTGGGAAGAAATTGGTTAAGTTTAAGTGGTTGTATAAGATTAAAGAGGCTGTTGATAATGGTCAACCGAGGTACAAAGCCAGATTAGTTGCTAAAGGGTTTACTCAAAAAGTTGGTGTAGACTATATTGAGATCTTTTCACCTGTGGTCAAGCATACTTCCATTCGATTGATTTTGTCTATAGTTGCTGCTCAAGACCTAGAGTTGGAACAGTTGGATGTTAAAACGACATTTATTCATGGGTATCTCGATGAGCAGATCTATATGGAACAGCCTAAGGGGTTTGAATCTCCTAGAAATTTGAACAAGGTATGTTTACTTAAAAGGTCTTTGTATGGATTTAAACAATCACCTAGACAGTGGTACAAAAGGTTTGATGATTACATTGTTGATCAAGGGTTTAGAAGAAGTGAGTATGATCAGCGTGTTTATCTAAAAGAGTATGTGACTGGTAGTTTTGTGTACTTATTACTCTATGTGGATGACATGCTCATTGTGTGCAAAGACAAGAGTGAGATTGAAAATACTAAATCAATTCTCATGGAGGAATTTGAGATGAAGTGTCTGGGAGAGGCTAAAAAGATTATTGGTATGGAGATCTTAAGGGATAGACAGAACAAACAGTTAAAGGTTTGTCAAATGAGTTACATAACTAAAGTTTTGAAAAACTATGGTATGGAAAATAGCAAGGTAGTGAAGACTCCTTTAGGTCAGCATTTTAAACTGTCTAATGCTGATTCTCCTACCACTGCAGAAGAGGTGACATATATGAATAAGGTTCCTTATGCTAATGCAGTAGGAAGCCTTATGTACTTGATGGTGTGTTCTCGCCCTGATATTGGATTTGCTGTTAGTTTGGTCAGTAGGTATCTATCTAATCCAGGAAAGGTGCATTGGGATGCAGTAAAATGGATTTTAAGATATCTGAATGGAACCATAAATGTTGGGTTGGTGTATGGATGTGATCGTGATAATAGTAATCAGGTTTATGGGTTTGTAAATTCTGATTTTGCTAAGGATCTTGATAAGGGAAGATCAATCACTGGATATGCATTCAAAGTTCTAGGCAATGTAGTAAGTTGGAAGGCTAGGCTGCAATCTGTACTTGCTCTCTCCACAACTGAGGCTGAATACATAGCTTTAACTGAAGCTATGAAGGAGGCTTTATGGTTGAGTAGATTTGCAGGTGACTTGGGCCTGGAACTAAGTGTTCCCATGGTGAATTGTGATAGTCAGGGAGTTGTACAATTGGCTAAAAATAGTGTTTTTCATGAACGTACTAAACATATAAAGGTGAAGTATCATTTTATACGCGATGTAGTGAGTTCTAAGGAAGCTGAAGTGTATCAGGTTAGATCGGAGGAAAATCCTGCTGATATGCTCACTAAAAGCTTATCTCATGCTGCATTTGAATGTTGCTTGAATTCTTTGGGAATTGGGTGACTGTTATAGTTTTCTTAGTATTGACTTCAAGGTGGAGTTTGTTGAATAATGAAGTCATTACTAGTTTCTTCTTAATTGTTCAAGGACTCATATTGTAAATGTTTAGAAGTGTAAGGTTTGTCTTGTATTAGAGGTGTTTGTTAAGTGTTTGTTAACTTTCTATTAATAGAGGTTAGTTGAATAAGTACGATTAGTTTTAACTAAAGGGGGTAGATTTCAATTTTGAGGGTTACTACTTTGTTATGTAATCAAATGTTCAAGTAATCAAAATTTCTTGTGATATTGTGTTGATCTTTCTTCTGATTCTTCCGAATTGTATAACACTATCTATATACAACTGCATAATCTATTTATAACAAAATGCTTGATATTACAACGGTGTGTCAAAGTTGTAATAGTCGTCTGACATTACATGACATGAGAGATCCGAGTTCATATTATAACCGTATGAATAAAGACTTCGTATTAATAATAAAGAAAATAATAATAAGTAGCCTTTTTAGTGGCATGAATGGTGAAACCGTCATTTATAAAAAAGTTTGTACATTGCACACACCAATTATAATTTAAACTACAGCGTAGTCAACGCGTATAACAAGGTCAATCATAGAGAAGTTCACGGTCAAGTGTAAGTGGCAATATTAAGAGAGAGATTTGCAAGGGATCGTGTTAAAATAATAACAATAAGGTCATATGTAATGAGCTCTTGACGCCGTACCCCATTACACAGGGGCGTGAGAGGCACAGACGTGAGGGCATCACGGGGTACTCGACCGTTTGAAGCAATAAAAAATCATGTTACTGTTAGAAAAAAAGATTTTTTTTTAAATCATTACAAATTAAACATCCAACTCTTTAAACCACCATCCAACTCTCTAAAAGAACCATTCATCTCACTAAAAATAACAATCCAAAAGAAATGATATATAGTGTCTAATTCATGTACGATTTATGAGAAAGGTAAAATTCGAGACGCTATATATCCTTGCATTATTTTGCATAATATGATTTTAGAGGACAAAAAAAAAGTTATTTGCTAAAATTACGAAGAGAACAACATTCCTATTGAAAAGGTTACACTGAATGAAAGAATTGAAGTACGCGCCAAGATTCAAAGTAGGGAAAACACAACATGCTTAAAGTCGATTTGGTTAAACATATCTGAAAAACAAAGAGAAAATATGTATTTTTTTATTTTTTAAAAAAAATGTAATTTTATTTTAATTTTATTATGCAATTTTTATTATATTTTTTAATATAAATATAAGTCTTTAATTAAAAAAATAAAAAATCAAATAATAAAATATTAAATAATTCTATTGAGTAACAATGACGTGGAGTGATGATAACACATGTTGTGATGATGTGTAGTGATGAGGGGTGATGGTGTTGGTTGTTTATGTGACATTTACGTGGTGTCTATGTGAAGTAATGGTGATGTTACCACTACACATGGCCTAGTAATAATGATTGAGTTACAACTAAATAAATCCCACCCGAGTTTGTTTGTCTCAAACTTAGATTTACAAATATTTGGTGCGCGGCTTAGTGTATGTTTGGAATTCAATTTGAAACTAACTTATTAATTTATTGGCTTTATGAAAAATTTAATAATTTAAAAATATATTTGATAATGTCAAAAGAACTTTTTGTTTTAATTTTTTGATTAAGGTTAAAAAGTTGTTTTTAAAAAGCTATAATTTGTAGCTTTTATAACGACTTTTTAACTTTTAATGAAATGAGCTAAAAACTAATCCCAACATTTTTTTTCAAAACTAATCCAAACAATTTATTGACTTTTTGACTAATCACATATCAAAAACTAATTTAGACATTTTTTTGAAAACTTTATTTAAAAAACTCATAAGTTAATAAGTATTTTTGACAAAAACTACTTTTAAACTTAAATAAGCAATCCCAAACATGCCCTTAGTCTACCCGTTATGTTAAAGGTTGCATTTACTACATGCGTCCTAGTCATCACTGATATATCCGCTTTTTACCCATACTTTACACATGCATTCTATCTTATCTTTTTAACTCAAACTTATCATTCTCACATACATCATCCTTTTTTCACATCCTTTCCACATTATCTCTCAGTACTTGGTTGCACTTCCGGAAGTACAAAGTGGGGAAATTGCGGGGCACTCCATTGCATCCATTGTAGATGCAGCTGTCCACGTGAGACGTGCACTAGCCCCTAAGAGCGCATTAGTGGGAGCCTTATATCAAGTTGAAAATTTTAGCTCAAATTCACTTGGCCAAATGCTTCAACTAGATTTATATAGCTTCGAGGATCGATGTCCGTAGCTTGGATACTCCTTTTTCCTAAGAAAAAAATTTACAAATTTAAACCAAGTAATGTAAAAACTCTCCATACGCATGGCACATTGAATTTATGCTAGCGTACGTATAGTTAAGCTAGATCTAGACCACCTCAAACTTTAGCATGTATCAAGATCGTTTTCAAGAACCCTTAAAGAATTTTAAAGACCAGTACACAAGTGAAAAAAAAAAGTAAATTATGAACTTATTATAAAAAGAAAGCAAATTGGATTTTAATAATCCAAAGTTTTAGAAATTGGCCTCCACCAGTCATAACTTTGAAAATCGTCTATAATAGTCCATACTTTCACATTATTTTTTCTGATGGACCTCCGTTAAAAAAGTTAACGCAGTTATATATATATTTTTAATTTCAAACGGATCTTTTACGGCTTTTAATCAGAATGATAATACGAGTTGAATGATGTATAACTTATATTGAAACGTTGCTCCAAATGATGGAACAGTTCTTCAAGTGGGTGTTTTTAACTTTCAATTGATTAAGGCAACCATCATTATCATTATTTGAACAATGTTTCGAGGTAAGTTATACATCATTTGGTTCGTATCCTCTTTCTTATCAAAAACTCTAAAAGATCTGTTTGAAATGTTAACTACATTAACTTTTTTTTTAACAGAAGTCCACTAGAAAAAAATAGTGTGAAAGTAGGCACAATTATTGGCATTTTTCAAAGTTGTAATCAGTAGAGGTCAACACTTAAAACTTTGGATTATTAGAATTCAATCTCCCTAAAAAATGATTATTCTGACAATAATTTTGATAAAAAAATAAATAAAAAATAGTATAAATGTTAAGTGTATCTAAAATAAATCAAATGAAAATAAAAGTAAACAAATATAATGTTACATACTTAAATGGTTATTTAATATGGGTTTTTTTTAACTTTGTTATTGATTTTAATTGAAATAAGCTGAGATGATTAAATAAATGGTAAATGAGTTTACTTAAATGTTAAGTGCACGCATAATAAAGGAAATGCTATCGGTATAGGACAAAACTAAAACATTTTGTTTTAAATCAGTTATAGGCTTTTATCTAAACAAGATTATATATACATACACATATAAAATACATAATTTTTTGTGTAAATTATACTTTCAAATAAATAAAATAGAATTATGGTTGAGGCATTTTGATATAAGTTATGTTAAAATTGATTTTAGAGTTATTATGTTCAAAATTATTATATAGAATCAAATTTAATAACTTATTATATAAAAATACATAGAAAGATGATAACTATGTATAAAAAAATAAATATAAAGATAGTTGAAATGTTAAATGTACCTAAATAAATTAAATGTGATAAAAAAATATAATGTTAAATGGACCCTTTATTATGTTTTTTTATTGGTTTTAAATTTATGAATATTATCATATATCCCCTTATTAAACATCCAAATTACATATATATACTCAATGTTAAACTAAAATTACAAATATCCATATGTTTCAAAATTGTCCCTTAGTAAGGAAAAATATGTAAATTGTTTTTAGTTAGTTCATTTAGGGTAAAATAGGAGATATATAAAATTTTTTAATAAAGCGGATAAATATGTGATATATTTGGTTTAGAAAGAGGAAATATGTTATTCAGTTTTATTATTTGGTAAATATGTAATAAAATGTCTTAGCAAGAGAAAATATGTAATTGACCCTTAAATTTAAATGAAGTAATGATAGTTAAATCATTGGTAACACAGTTTAGCTAAAAGATACTTAAATGTTAAGTACACTTGTAATGAATCAAAAGTTTATAAGAGAGTAAGACAACTAAAATATTTTGTATATAAAATTAGTTATAGGCTTTTATCTACAAAATTACACACATATAAAATACATAATAATTTTTATAATTCGTGTAAATAATAATTGCAAAGTAAATAAAAATCGAAGAATGGTTAAGGCGTTTTGATATAAGTTATATTAATATAGATTTTAATATTTTATAGTTATTTATGTAGAGAATCATCTTTTCTTAAATTTTTTAACGCATGTACTTTGTATTATGTGAAGCTTTAGAAATAAAATTGCATTAAATGTACCAAAAATTGAATCACTATATATGAAACGTGTCAACTATTTAAACTATGGCCAAGGCAACAAATGAACACAAAATAAATTATAGAGGGGCACATGACTGAATAGTGAAAATTGGTCGGAAGGAAAGGCTTTAAACAGGAAATGTTGAAACAAAAAGAAGGGTTCTTGGACGATTCCCAAACAAAGCAATTACCGAAGAGAAGATGTCAAATTCAGCCATAATTCAAGCCACTATTCATGAGTAGTGTGCAAGTACAAAAGGTGCAAGAAAAAAATTCTTACATTAGCCTGATAGGACATACATGTTCAAACAAAACACATTTCTTCTCGTGTTTTGGATCATTAAGCTCTTTGTATTTTGTCTTTAATTCGGTTATAGTTTCGACAGTCTTTTTTTTTACATGACGTTCATATTTACATTAATGTAATTGCCTTAATTGTTCTTGTAACAGCTATGGTTTAATGTCCATAATCTATCTTAAGGCTTGATCTAGCACTAGTCACTAAAACCAAGAAATAACTCAAGACTTCATATCCTTCAAATCCATTTATGTTGCTCAGACCATGCAAGACTCATAACTGTTTTCATTACACATTAGCATATCGTAATGCCATATATTATGAAAGCATAACATATTGGCATTTATCATGCAATATCATACTTTATATAAAATATGTTGTAAAATAGGTTACCAGGCTCTATAATGCTAAAACATTCTTATGTACATATGAATAATCATTGTTCGAAAACATGTGCATAACACATCAATTTAAACATGCTCATCAACCCAAAATAGTACAAAAGGAGGACATCTAAAACTCACCTAATATAGGTTGTAATGCTTGCTAGTCAAAAGTTTAAGCAAGGTCAGTTCCTTATAGTCGAAATTACCAAAGTTTTACCACAACTGAAAGTTCACTCTAGTCAAAAGTCCTGCCATTGTTAAAGTTCACCATGGTTGAAAGCTCATCATAGTCGAAATTTTCAAGCTTACTTTCGATTGAAAGTTTAGCTTGAGACTTTAAAATACACTGTTCCACAATTGCAAATTAATATATATAATTGATTGTTTTTTTTTTTTTTTCATTTTACGATCAGAAATACCCTACTCAACCTAGTCCTTTCCATTACATTCAAGTTTCCAATTTTACTTCCAAATATTTTGTTATTGATCCATGATCACTTCTAAATCACAAATCTACGCTAATGCGCTTCAGTTGAGCATAGAAATCTTATTCGTATTTTCAATTACATAAACATTAAGATAAGAAAAAAAAACACAGGGCATTACATACAAGCTTTTAAGACATCAAAAGCTCGGGCAAATCCAATTGATGAGATAATATCCATTCTAGTATTGTACTTAATTTACCTCAAATGCACACTTATTGCCTATTCAAGTACACTTTTGTTGAATAATATAATGATGATTGATTGAATACGGTTGATGTTATTGCTGGAACCATTGACACCAAATAATCCATACCAAATCATAAAGGGGCGCGTTATTTGGACACCCCCTACCGATCAGTCAACCCCTATCTCATCTATACGGGCCGTAAAGGGCTTTACGGGCCGTAAAGAAGTCAGAGTGTGTCAGAAAATGTCAGTGAGATGTCTGGCGGCTGAAAACGTAATACGAGCCGTAAAGGCCTATACGACTCGTTTTTAAAACTGAAAATTTTTAAGTTTTGTTTTTCTACCCGATATACGTACGTGTTTAACTTATTTGTAACATTGTAATTGTCTAACTGTTTTAAATGGTTAAAGCATATATTTTAACGTAATTATATTTAATCGCTATACGTACATTATTAACGTTATATAATATATTAAATATATGATATATATATATATTATTATATATACGTGTTATAAAATTCGCACGTTGTTTGTATTCCGGTATACGTACGCGTTTAACGTTAATTGTTATATCATATCGTCAAGTTGTTTAGTTTTTAAGTTATAAATAATATCTGTTTATCATAGCGTATAATCGTAATTTGTTGTGAAATCCGGTATTTGTTAAATTCAACACGTACGGTACGTGTTTAAAACGTAACCATTTTTAATCGTTTGTTGTAAAATAATAAGTATTTTAACGTTATTATTTAATTATTTTGACTATTTGACTATTTGTTTTGTTTGAAAAATATTTTAACATCGTGACGTTTAAATATAAATAACAATTTTTTTAAACATAATTAGTTATGATTTTCGTAAATTTAAATGTTTTGTTTGAAAATTATTTTAACGTAATCGTGTTTAATGATTTTAAAACAATATTTATCAGAATGTAAATAACGTTAAACGGTTTTAAGAAAAATTGTAAACTATCTATTATTCATTTCACAATCACGCACATTTTTTAATTATATAATAAAAGATAAAACAAACAATCACGCCATACACAACATACATACAAAATAAAAATACATACATCCGAATGCTAAAGTAGTGTCCATACATCAAAATCCAAAAAAGAAAAAACAAAATAAAAAAAAAAAACTAAGCATGACCACATCCTGCGGATCCTGATGATATCCCGGTCCTGGAAAGACGGGAACATCCATACCAGCAGATGCAGCCATACGCTCCATCATCCACCGCATCATCCCCTCCAAGCGATCAACGCGTCCAGAAAGGTCGCGTACGCTTCCAATAAGGTCGCGTAAGATCGTCGCGTCAGCCGGATGCAGTCGTGGCTGACGAACAACGACATGATGTGGCGGTGGCGGTGGCGGTGGCTGGTCGGCTGGATCCTGGTGGTCTGCTGGGGGCTCCTGTACGTGCGGCTGTGCCCCCGGCTGCTGCTGTGGAGCAGGGACTGGTGGCACCCACTCTGTGCGCCGATCCAGCGACCATCGCAGACCGACGCGGGGGAACTCGGCCGCTATACCCATTAGCATGACCGTGGATCGCCCAAGCAGTGTCGAGGCGTAAGTAACGGTCATGCTATCTCTAATATTGGTCGAAAATCGACCGATACGTCGAGCTATACGTGTGATAAAAATAATCAGCTAGCAACCATGCAAGGTTGCAGCTGCGCCCACTGATAAGGCAATAAAGGAAGAATAGGTCCTTCTGCGTGACCCACTCCTGGCTCAATCGGCGGCCGGTGATGGTGCAAGCGATGCACCGATGTAGGTATCAGCACCTTCATCCTCGTTAACTAACGACGGGTTTAAATCAAGCTTACGCCAAAACAAGTCTACCTCATCCAGTGTAACTTTAGCATCTGTTTTAAAAGAATAAAAATAATAATTATGATTATACATAAATAATAGGTAAATATATAATTAAATTTAATTAATTCATACTATTCAATAGACGACAAGCACATGACAATCCACAACTCGTGAAGAGATGGCAACCGCAAGATGAATTTGATGCTATCAACATCTGAATTTTTGCCTTTTCACCAACCAACAGATCTAAAGCTACATGAGATACATTCCCTTTTAACAATTCAAATTGATCATCGTTACGATGTGCCATACGGAATATTTTGCTTCTTTCAAAGCTTTCATTTATAGCTTCTGCTTGCGATTTAACAATTTGAATGACATGCCCAACAATGTTGTCTAACGTGTTGTTGGTTGCATGAAGACTTTTCTTTAATAGAGAATGTTGACTTTCAACTCTGTTAGTGGTTCGTTGACCAAAATTCCGGTTTTTATCTATCCACGCAGACACAAACATTTCCTTGTATTTTTGCAACCATGTTACTTGCAAATATCCGATAACCCCTAAAAAACAAACACATATTAATACGTTTCATACAACTCAAAAACAATTAAAAATGAGAAATAGAACATTACTCTGATGAGATGTCCATAACCATTCATGTAGTCGGCTATAATTATACTCGTAGATATCGGGAGTTGCAGATTTAATCACAACCGACCACATATATCCAAACTTTTGCCAGTCTGATTGCGAAAAACTAGGCCTGCAGTGTTTGGATATGTTTTCAAAAATGTGCCACCTGCATAGTAATTGGGCAGCACTAGGAAATATTCTTCTACATGCGTTTATAAGAGCCAATTCTCTATCGGTTACAATAACGCGTGGTTCCATACACTGTTGAAGTGTATCTTTTAGGTTTTGTAACACCCAGACAAAATTCTCTTCACGTTCCTTACTTATAAACGCATGTGCAACACTAAATGTCTTGTGTGTTGATGTGACACCAACTATTTGAACAAATGGCATGTTGTATTTGTTCGTTTTATAAGTTGTGTCAATTAACAAGACATGAGGAAATGCTCGCCAAATATTATAAGATGTCTGGTGGATAAAAAAAATATGTTCCACGACATCTGTCGACGCATCGTCTTGCGTTTGGTAAATAAAATATTTCTTTGCAATGTGCTAAAAAGGACCTGAATTGGAGTTTCCCCTGTGTTTTGTCCAATACGTAACTTCCGTCGCGCATTGTAAATATTTCTGAGGTTGGAAACATTATCGGGGTTTTGGTCCTTTACAGCTGCAAGTATATCACGGGGCAACATGTTTTGGTTTGACAGTTGCTCAACTAGACGGGTTTCATTTTCATTTAATCTCATCGCATATGGATGACCGCCTAGTTGTTCAGCCCCTAGGTGGTTGTGTTCATTATTGACCACATGCAACTTCCAACCACCACAACTTCTCTCGTATTTACCAATTAGCTCAAATTCACACCTAGTCTTCTTCGAACCAGTACGTCTAGCTTTTGGTTCACCGTGATACACGCCACCGCGATCGCATTTAAGCCACACCTTTATAACTACACCGGTTGCATTAGTTTTGCTTCGTCGTTTAACTAGCACATAACCATTTTCACGCCCTCTAGCAATCGCCCAATCAACAAGTTCATCAACACCGGCAAACACCTGAAAAGAAAAAAAAATGTATAAGATTTTATAAACTAACAACCGTTAAACGAATAAGTTTATTACCTGATCAGTTTCATAGACACACATATATTCATCACCGAAGTTGTTGCCTCCCATCGACATTGTTAAACGTTTATGAGTTTGAACTTGTTAAAGAACCCCAAAACCTGCTTGTTTTGAAAATCAAATTGTTCTTGTCTGCGTTTTCTTTTTTGATTCATGTATTCCATTATAACGTATGCCATCAAGATATATATCAAACGATTTTAATTTACGCATACATCTATTACGTCAATGTAAATAATTTGCGCTGGTCAAATTATTGGCGTTCAATACGGGCCGTATAGACCTTTACGGGCCGTATGTACTGCGTGTCAGTCTGCGTCAGCCCTATGATTTGACGTGTCAGCTTTTGTCAGAAATATTCGTTTCAATACGACCCGTAAAGGGCTTTACGGGCCGTATTGCGGGTGTCCATTGATCCACTCGGGTGTCTCCCTAACAGGCCCCATCATAAATCTTGTAAAGTTACCCATTTGAGCAAAATTGTCTTAAAATTGGTAATCACCTCTCATGTATTGATCTCGCCATCTTGTCTGGCAATTCCTACCATGCTGGTGTGCATAATCAATGCTATCAAGCATTCTAGAAAATTCATGTTTATTTTAACGTGTGACATATAAACGTATTTGTTGTTGGGAGTCTATCTTCGCAAATATCCTTTTTCATACAACCGAATAATGTAGAGAAATTCCAGAAAGCAAACAAATTGGATGAAATCGAAAGTCCTAGATCGCACTTTCAGATCAAACTATTTGCGGTTCACCCAAATATTTGATCGGATAAAATTCGATTTCCGTTCAAGAACAAGTATGAAGATTTTGTTGTGTTTTTCGTGAATGAACCAGAACCAAAAAATCGTCGATCAACAATCAAGAACAGCGGTTTGGAAACTGCCTCCAGGCAGTTTTCCAACTTTCATTTTTCATAATTTCGCCACTAAAGCTGTAAATTTAATTTTACGTAAAAATTCATAAAATCAATTTTTCTATTGATTTTCCAACATAACAACTTAGTGTAGAAAAAATTTACTGGCCCTTGGACCCCGCCAGGGGCTGCCGCCCCTTGGACCCCGCTAACAGGGGGCGCTGCCCCCGGACCCCCGCCTTGCCCCCTTGGAACCCCCATTGAATTTATAAAATATTAAACAAGCGTGCACCCCACACCCAACTTGTTTAATGATTTTATAATTCATATTGATCGATAAAATTAACCCCAGTTACACTAAAATATCTAACAAATAAGACCTTTGCAAAAGTATTATAGACTTTCACGGGATGTTCTATTACGCATATTCAAATACTAAACTTAATTATGTGTCTGAAACATTTTCCTTTTCCTATGTTAAATGATGTATTGCAAATATGCCCTTACATAATGATGTAAAACTCCCTTTGCATCTAGCATTCCTGTCAACGTGGGACTAGCTCACTTGGTAGAGTCATTGTCTCTTAGAAAGAAGGTATTGAGTTCAAATCCAAGTAAGGGTGGAATATTGGGTGTAGTGTAGGAGTAGAAATAAGATAGTATGACTGTAAAAAAAAATCTAGCATCCCTAAGCTACTTGCTTTGAAAAATATCAAGTGGCTCTCCGACCATATGACCAATTATTCGATAGATAGTTCTCTTCACATCTCAAACCTTGTTTTAACACACTTTTTTCTTTTAAATGAAAATGTTGGATTACTAACAGATCACTGGAGTATAATCGTACCACTAGTTGTAGTACCAGCTGATCATATCTACCACCAAATCACTACTTCAGGAGGAAACTCAATATTTGAGAAAACCCTATTGTGAGATTTAAACCCAGGATCTTATGCTTTATGAGAAGCAATATTCCATTAGACAATAATGTGCGCCCTCGTGATTTTTTTTACATAATTTCATGAACTTAGAGTATCTTAAGGACGATGATTAACGCTTCAAGAGTGATTGTAGATAGAAAATCAAGTTACATACCCACATTTGTATTACAAGATGATTCATCGGAACTTGATGATGAGACAATATCAATAACTTGTTGGACTAATCTTGTAATATTAAGATAGTCAAAGGGTCAAAGTTGAAAGTTGAAAGTTGGTTTTAATTTGGTTATGGTTTATCTATTTGAGTTTAAAGTTTAGATTAGGATTAAGTTTTTAGATAAGTTTTGTTTTGTTTTTGGCAGAAATTTAGGGATAGAGTTTTGACTTTTATGTTTGGTTTTATTATAAATAGGGGGTTAATGTTTTAGGTTTTCTTGTACCAAATCGTTTAATCAATAAAGTTTGAGTTTTTCTTCCTTGTTCATAATTTTGGTCGATTCTGGGAATTCACAGCAAGGGTTGGGACTTCAATTGGTATCAGAGCTGGTTAAGCTCTATACCGTCGATCATAGAAGTTTCGTTCCAGGCGAAATTGAAGACTTGTTCCAGGACGAAATCGAAGGTCTGTTTCAAGCGATCATCCAATTCGAAGATTCCCGGTGATAATCGAAGGTTCCTTCCAAGCGACGACAAAGCAAATTGAATCCAGGCGACAAAATCGAAGGCTCGACCCAGCAAATCAGAGTCGTAACTTTGTTGGGGTGTTGAAATCGAAGTCGAAGAGGAAGTAGTAGGTTGATTTCTGTGTGAAATCAAGAAGGTTCTGAGTGAACCGAATTTGATTTCTGTGTGAAATCAAAGGCAAGAGACGATCTAGGTGATCAAGTTGAATACGGTTCTGAGTGAGCCAGCAGAAGACGATCTGTGTGATCAATTTGAATCCGGTTCTGAGTTAGCCAGCAAGAGACGATCTGTGTGATCAAAGAAAAAGAAAAAGATTCTGTGTGAATCGAATTAAGGCTCTGGGTGACAGATTCTGTGAGAATCAAGATAACGTTCTGTGTGAACAGACTCGGAGCATGGCAGAAGGAAACCAAGGAGGTGGTGGTGGTATTTTGGGACCGGTTAGAGAACCTTCAAGCATTACTCTACAATGCCCAAAGTTAACAGCCACAAATTATACAACTTGGGCCATTATGATGAAGTCGATCTTGCAAGCTAATGGATTCTGGGATGCTATTGATCCAGGAACAGCAGTCGAATCAAAGAAGAACCTAACTGTGAGGGCTTTTCTCTTTCAATCTCTACCTGAGGATATTTTATTGCAGGTGGCGAAACATGAGGTTGCAAAAGATGTGTGGGAATCATTACGAGTTCGTTATCTTGGAGCTAATCGGGTACAAAAGGCCCGACTTCAAACACTTAGAAGTGATTTAGAGAAGCTTCAAATGGCTGATAATGATTCACTGGATGATTTTGCTGGAAAAATTACAAAGATTGTTGCAATGTTCAAAGGTCTCGGGTCAACAATCGAAGAGGAGGTTGTGGTTAGAAAACTTCTAAATTCTGTTCCAAGTAAGTTTATGCCAATTGTGGCATCCATTGAACAGTTTGCAGATCTTGACACCATGCCATTCGAGGAGGCTATTGGAAGAGTAAAGGCATTTGAAGAGAGGATCAAAGAAAAAGATGAAGATAATAGCCAAAACAAGCTGCTGTTGTCCACTTCAAACACAAGGAACAAGTATGGAAAAGAAGAAAATGGCAGGAATAAGGGGCGAGGTAGGGGTGCAAGTGGTTCAAGGAATTATGGAAGGAGGGCTGATCAATTTGAGCAGAAAGAAGGTGATGAAGCAGGCCCTGAGTCAGTTCATGATCAAGAAAGAGGAAGATCTTGTGGACGTGGTGTTGGTCGAGGGAACTACAAAAGAAACCTAAGGTGTTATGAATGTGGAAGGGCTGGACATTTTGCATATGAATGTCCTGAATTGAAGGAAAAGGAGGGAGAACTCAGCTTTGCTCAAGTTCGAGAGGATGGACCGGCTTTGCTGTGAAGAGAAGGCAGAATATTACAAGATTAGGGGGGTGATTGTTGGACTAATCTTGTAATATTAAGATAGTCAAAGGGTCAAAGTTGAAAGTTGGTTTTAATTTGGTTTTGGTTTATCTATTTGAGTTTAAAGTTTAGATTAGGATTAAGTTTTTAGATAAGTTTTGTTTTGTTTTTTGCAGAAATTTAGGGATAGAGTTTTGACTTTTATGTTTGGTTTTATTATAAATAGGGGGTTAATGTTTTAGGTTTTCTTGTACCAAATCGTTTAATCAATAAAGTTTGAGTTTTTCTTCCTTGTTCATAATTTTGGTCGATTCTGGGAATTCACAGCAAGGGTTGGGACTTCATAACTTAGGTCGAATAACGAGGGATAATAATTAAAAATGTGAGAACATAATAAAATTTGGAGATGGTATATATGAATTTTGCAAGTAATTAAAGTTGCTTTTTGATAGCCAAAGATTACATATAACAATAATGTTACCTCTTGACATGCATTATTGGATCAAAAGCTGTATTCAAAATAAATTGTACAATGATACCAATCGAGCCAATCTTCCCGACACTCCCATGGCACCTCACCCTTCTACCGCGTGTCCGCGTCCCATATGTCCTGGTTTATTTTTGTTCTTGTTGGTATTATTGTATGATTGTAAAGTTGTAGAATAAAGAATTTAAATTATTGTGCAAACCACTTTTCACTCTTGCCAAAATATTCAAGACCGATAAGGCTACTTATATAAAATTACAAAGCATTCCTACCCTTATCGATCTGGTCACTAGAAAGCAGAAGCTAATTAGTTTGAACATCATATGCACACCTTTTTTATCATGTTGGAAGTAAGGCTAAATCTATTTTACATGTCACAAAATGAAATGTTAACTTCGAATCTTTCATGTGAAACTTTGTAGTATACAACCCTTTTAATTGGGTTATTCGGACAATATAAAATATATATTTCTGCAGATATTAATTAATTTAAGTAACTTTATGCACGTACGTATGCCTTTCTGTTAAAATTTAATATTCTAGAGATATGAATATTTTAACAATTAAGTTTTTTTTACCCTTTCTCTGAATAAGTGGTGTAATGGTTAAAGTGAATGAGAGATAACATATAGGTTTCAAGTTCAATTCTCATTTGAGGCAATTTTCGTTGGAGGTCACCAATCAGTTTCTTGCAGGCGCGCTTTACTTGTTCCTCCTGGTTAGTCAGGTATTGAGGAGACCTGGAGGTTTAGTAAGTGATTGGTTCTCACGGTTAACAAAAAGAAAACGATGAATAAGAAAAACATTTGATCATCCCATATTAAATAAGCCATTAAAATTGATCAAAAAACATGCCCCCACTACACCAAAAGTCACCTATAGCGACAACAAAAGTCGTCGCAATAAAAACCCAAAAATCGTCGCAATAGTCTATAGCGACGACCTGTCGTCGCCACTATATCGTCCCTATAGCTTAGTCGCTATTGCCAAGACAAATCGTCGCTGTAACAGTCGTCCCTATAGATTAGTCAGTAGCGACGAAAAGTCGTCGCTATAGGCTTCTGACAACTTTTCATTTTTAATTAATTTTTTTATTCTGTCCATTAATTAAAAAAACAAAAACTTTTTCGAAATTATCTATAGCGACAACAGGTAGTCGTTATAAATGGTGGTCAAAAAGTCAAAGATAGGGCTATAGCGACGACATGTCGTCGCTATAGATTAAAGTCAAAAGGTCAAAGTTTCGTGTATTGCGACGACATGTCGTCGCTATAGCCTTATTAAATTTTTTCAATTTTTTTCTTTTCTGAATTTTCCAGTTTTTAACCTGTTTAAACAACCAATACCAGTTTTAACCTGCTGCACAATAACACTTTATCATTTCAAACATCAAAATACATTCACACATTCATAATTTTACATCCAAACCTAAAAGTTAACAAAACAACCAAACATAACAAGTTTAAGTAATTGTTTACCAACCAAACAACCAATCAACCAAACATCCAACCAACCAAGCATAACAAAGTTATAATTGTTTTAAAGTCCAACAACTTCATCTAATCACTTTCATCATCTTCATCTTCATCTTGATCTTTTTCTTGATTTTGTTCAAATCTGGGATAATAAAAAGAGCTAGAGCCTTGGCCTCCTTGCATTTACATTAGTTTGTTGATTTGTTGTTGCATCATCTCGTAGATGCGTTGTTGCTCCACCCAAAGAGCATTTGCTTCAGCTAGTTGTTGTTGAAGCTTGTTTGCGGCTGGTAGGCACGGGATCCCGGGGAGAGTATAAGTGTTTGCTAGCGGCCTGACCGATGTCGAAGTACCGATCAAATAAGAGTTAATGAGAGTGTTCCTAGCTACCTTAACTAGTAGGGTAAGTAGGGTGTCGAACCACGAAGAGTTTAAATGGATGGTGTATCGTCGTTTGATTTAACCTAACTTAACTAGACGTGAATTTGTAAAATCGATGGTTGGTTGAACTTTAGCAAGAAACTAATTTTTAGCAAATTAACAAGGAAAACAATTGATTTGTAACTTAATTATAAAAAACGAATCACACCCGGGATTTGAATTAGAAGGAAAGTAGGAATCTTTATGATTCAATTGATCAAGACAATCACATAGACATGATTTGTTGCTTTTCGTGTGAATGGACATTCATAAATAGAAACCCTAATTTAGTAATTAATTGATAAAAACCAACTAAGTTTAAGCTTAGGATACTAATTACCAATATCAATTTGAAAGTGATAACCCAATTGACATTCAATGTTTCACAATTATAAACTGAAAAATGATGAACATGCAATCAAATCAGAAAAGTCAAATCGTTCAATCCAATACGAAAAGCAACATACAAACAATGAGAAAGATAGAAACCAACTATAGTTTGTAGCCAATTACAATTTAGAATCATAGAAATCCCTAAACCTAACTAACCATTCACCCGGGCGTGATTTCAATGGATTTAGCCTTGAATCGTCATTCGGTTATGCGCAATCATCAATTCGGGAATCACCGTGGTGTTTGGAAGTGTTAATTGATGAGTTCCTAAGCCTTGGAAACCCCCTAGAATCTCCAAAAGTCGCCCAAGTCGAAGATATCCTGAAACCCTAGGTCCTTAGGCTTAAATATGTGGCAAAACGGAGAAATTCCGCAAAGTGTGCTGACCCCGGCGTATCATACGCCTCCCAGGGGCGTATGATACGCCCCAGCTGATCTCCTGGGTGATTTTGCTCTGTGATACGCCCCAGATACGCCGTGTTGATACGCCACTTCGTGAAAACCTTCATTTTTGGATGTTTTGGCCTCCCAAGCACCATTTCTTGACCACCCTTTGATTCTTGGACATCAACCACTTATTTTCTTCACCCGAAAACCTGCAAATCATCAAAACACACAAACAATCACCATATTCCATGGATTTAAAGTCTGAAAACACATCATTACGCACCTAAATCACATGAAATTACCCAAACCATCACATCCCCACATTTGCCTTTTGCTTGCCCCAAGCAAAGTCTCATGCACACGTCAACCATGATTATTCAACTAATGGGTTGTCCATAACCTCCCCAATAACAAAGAACTCAAAAATCATGATCAATCCCCAAGACTTACAACGTGCAATAGATTTACATCCAACCAACAATCCATTCGTGTCAACACCCTACACAACTACATTTATTCCATTTCGAATGAGTTATTACATGTATTCACATTCCTCACAATTCACACTCCACTCGGTTTCGTATATGCACTAGTAGTTATGACTAGCATGTTTATGACACTCCCTCCTATAATGAACACCCTTAGCATAAGCTTGCAAGGTAATCAACTCTCCATCACTGATTACTAAAACATACACAAATCAAGAGGACTTTTTCGGGTTGGCTTGGGTTAAGGTGGGTATGGTTGATGTAATTACCGGCGAGAATGGGTGAATCCACTATACAGTCAACACTTTGATAAGCTTACTTGTGCACATGTTTTGTATTGTACATGTTTCTCCTCTTATTCTTTCTTTTGCACAATCTTTATTCTTTTTGTTTCTTGTTTTTCTCTTTTGTTCTTTCTCATTTCAAACATGAATATTTCCTGCTTTGGATCCACCACATGGGTTAAAATTTCTAAAAGGCTAACAAGGCTAATTGTGGCTAAATTCGTGGGTTAACAACTGAATAGGTATTTGGCTCAACGGGGCGACTAAGGGAATTTGCTGTGTGGGTAGGTAAACAAGTAAAACAGGCTAAAACAATGGGTTTTCCTAATGCCTCTATCATTTTTATGCATAGCTTAGGTTGTGATCTTAAATTGCATTGACAATGCAAGTTCTACCTTAGGTGTTCACTATAGTCATCACACATCAAAGAAAATGAGCATGTATTCCTATTACCATATTTTGCTCGACATAGGCTCAATATCTCACGGAAACGGTGGTTAAAGGTTACAATGTGACACATCTAACAACTCATTCTCCATTTCATATCCTTAGTCATGCAATACTATTAACACTTACGGATTGCTTGTCAAGAATACTTTATTCCGCAACTTAAAAGATTAATCACACTTTAAGAATCTACTTTATTAGTTGGTTCAATCATGTGTCCCCCATTTTATTTTCAAACCATGTTTTCATGCACATTTAGACTTGTATTGGAAAAAGTTTGAAATTTTTTTTTTTTTTTGAAAATTTATTTGAAATTTACCCATAATCTCCCCATCCCCACATTTAATCTTACATTGCCCTCAATGTAATCATTTGTTTCATCACATGTATAAGACAGGGGCTAATCATTAATACTTAGTTCCATTAACCTAGCTCACCCAACCAATCATCTTAGCAGTTATCACGTTTGAGACACCACACATCAAAGTTCAATTGTTTAACATCAAGACAAGTTTCAAGGAACAAGCACATGGACCTGATCACATGCGATCAGTGAGTGCTGTGGAAGTCGTCATCGTATGGTGGTCTGGGCATTGGTGGACCGAACCATCTTCCCATTAAGCTTTCCTGAAGAGATTGCATGTTGAAGGGATCTGAACCCCCTGAAGTGCTGGATCCTTGGTCTCCCGGATGTTGGTATGGGACCCATGGAGATGGGTTGAACATCTGTGGGTACCTTGGGGGTTGATCGTCATGAACATACGGTGGCAGGCTTGAATAGTCCACTTGCATAGGCCGCACCTGGGAAGTGTATCCAACTAGATAATCGGTGCGTTGTCGCACGGCTTCTTCCTGCAAAAAATAATCGTTACGGAACTCCTCTAACCTGTAAGCCGCGGCTCTGGCATACAGTTCTGCCTGCTCCGCCTGATCCCTTCTTTCCTTCCTTAGCTCTTCTTCATAATGTCTCTGGGTGTCTCTGTATTGGATGTCTTCGTTCCTCCAGGCGGTCATCCGATCCCACGTGGCTCTTGCATCTTCAGGCCATCTAGTAAAACCTACAGGCCTCCCCTGCAGAATTGATTCAGTGAAAGGTGTTGATTCAAAAGTTGACAGATGGGGTTGGTGGGACCCCTCCGTTTCTGCAGGTCCCCGCTGTTCGGCCTCTTCTTCATCAGGTGGTGCTACTCCTTCTTTGGGCACAACAAGCTGCCTCTGAGTTTTATCATCAATGAGAACATGTTCGGTTGGCCTTTCCCTGTAAATCCAACCGAAAGCAGCTAACCGATCGAATCGGAAGTAACGTTGTGTCATTTTCTCGAATGGGGTGCTGGAAGTGACCACCTTCTGTTTAAGCAACAAGCTTGACAACAACCTACAATGAGGCAACAAACATCTTGCCTTGCTTACCCTGCTTTCCCAAACATTTAACAGTACCAATTGCCGAAAAGATAGCTTAGGGTGTCCGGTGACTAGGGCATGCAGTACCCTGACCTCAAAATTCCTAATGAACAGCTTGTCCCCAAGTCTTGGTATCACATTGAATGCAGAAATAAGTGACAGGAGTTTTGGGAGCACTTTCAGATCGCTCCTCGCCAGTTTCTTTGGCATGTCATCTGGTACTCTAGCAAATAAAGTTTGAACCATTGCATGCCATTCATCATCGTTTGTGGCTTCACCTAAAATTTGCATCCTTTCGGGATACACATACTCCCTTTGTGGCTTTGTATCGAACTTGACAATCTTGTTCATTGTTTCAAATGACAACACCATTTCCTTCCCGTTTACTGTTCCAATTAATCGTGTGGTCTTTGGTGGGTTATTCCCCTCATCTTTCCTTAGAGTGGCCATCCACTCTACAATCTCTTTCATGTAGACGTTGTCTAAATTGTTGTTGTTGAATTTCAGAACGTTTTCCCATCCAAGACCTTCAAAACATTGAACGACCCCAAAAATGCTAAACTGGTCGAGTTGCACGGCTCGCTCGCAGACGAGGACTTTCTTGATGCTTGAGACCGCTTGCATCTTTTGTCTATAGAGGACGGGTTACCAAATAGGATCGAAGGTGTTCAGTGGGGCATTTCCCGTCCATTGGGGTTGATCCCCCACCACAATGTCTTCATCATCATCGTACATGTTCATATCCTCCATCTCAAAATCGGAATCCGATTCTTGGTCGGCTAGTCTTTGTCTTTTAGATTGATTGGATGATGAGGCAACCTCTTTGCCTTTTGAGCCGGTAGCTTTTGTGCGACCCATGTCCTACAAAGACAACCACACATAGTTAGTAAGTTAAAAAATCATTTGAGTCCACAAGTATAACACTTACAACTATGTTAAGCAACACCAATTGCAAATAATGCACAACACAAAGCAATAGTTCATCACATTGTGCTATTTCCATTTTGAAGTTCAAGCACTCGTTACTAACCCTCCATCCCCACATTTGTGCCTTACTTATCTTAGAATGTGATTCTCCCTCCCCACATCAAATTAACCTTTTTACAAAATGTAAGTCCATACTTCCCATTATAAAGGTGTCTAAGCCTTCTTTAATTTCTCATTGGAGGCATTACATTTGTAAAACCAAAAACCATTCATGATTGAGACTAATCTTTCTAACCTACCACTAATTGCAAGCACAATCTATGTTTCAAGTTCAATCAATACTCAAGCATATCATGTTTCACTATAAACGCAACAAAATGCTAAGATAAGCATGAACATCTTAAATTAACATTATTTTTGCTGAATTAGAAGTTTCATAACATACCTTTGATTTGTAGAAACAAAGAATTGAAAGTGGAAGAAGAAATTGAGAGACTTTGAGAAAAACCCAAAAATTCGTCAACTTTATGCTACTCGATCTCACAAACGGGATGGAATCTTAAAATTCTGGGTGGATGGTTGTGTTCCCCTCGAAAAGTTACTCAAAATGCATATAAGGTTTGCAAGAATCGGTGGAGAAACGAGTGAGTTATGATCTAGGGCTTGTTTGGTGTTCTTGGTGGGTGAGAGGAGGAAGATGATGAATTTTTGGAAGGAGAATGGTTGGATTTGCTCATGGATCCCGTATTTAGTGTTTTTGGGTCGAATTCCGGGTCATGGGGTGAAAAAACGCGGGTCAAAGTGGTCAAAACGGGTCGAAAGTGGGGCTAGGTGGTACCAGGCGTATCATACGCCCCTACCCGGCGTATGATACGCCATCTGGGTTTGAGGGTGGCGTATTGCTGGCCTCTAATGTGGCGTAACACAGACTTGTTGGACCCCTAGGCGTATCATACGCCTACCCCAGCGTATGATACGCCGGACCCCTTTTTTTTTTTTTTTAACATATTTAAAAACAAGTTTTACTTAATTACTCTAAAAATAAATATGAAAAATAAAAATGCAAGTAAAACTTTTGTTAAGACTTATTTACATTAATCATTATCATCACTACATTATACTTAAAAATTACCTAGCTATGACTTTGTACGCCACATACATGCCATATGTTTACATTAACCAATACGCTAACCCCCCGAATTTCAGTGCCTCGCCCCGAGGTGCAATTTAGCTCTTAGAATGCCACAATTGTGTGTATACATGCATGAAATGACCCAAGGTGAATGATTAACCTAAACCTCACTGTCGTAGGGTCCACGATTGCATTTAGCATATGCAACAAGCCTTTTAAACCTCCCGGTAGCCCGGTTGGACGAGTGGAGTCTCGTGAGGGTTTCTAGTGAACATACCCACAAAGTTCTCGGGTTGCCTCCCGCAAGCGCTAAGTTTAAAGTCGTTAGCTCGACATTGTCGTACCTGGTTTAGTCCTTTGCATATGTTGGTGACTCTACAAGAAAGTTCACCGAATCCATTTGTACCTTGTTGATGACGCTTGCTTCCAAATACGGCTTGAGACGATGTCCATTAACCACACGACGAGTTTTGTCTTTCACATCTTCAATTTCAATGTCACCAAAGCTTCCAATGCGTGTAACAACGTGTGGTCCCGACCATTTGCTTTTCAACTTTCCTGGAAAGAATTTCAGTTTAGAATTATAAAGCCATACCTTTTGATTGACTGCAAAGACTTTGTTTCGGATTTTGGCATCATGCACTTTCTTCATCTTATCTTTGTAAGCCGATGCACATTCGTATGCTTGATTCCTTAGCTCCTCCAACTCGCACAGTTGCAATTTCCTTTCTTTACCTGCATCATCAAAGTCCATGTTCACAGATTTCACCGCCCATAAAGCACGATGAGCAACTTCCACCGGTAAGTGACATCCTTTTCCATAAACTAATCGGTAAGGTGTAGTTCCAATAGATGTCTTAAAAGCAGTTCGGTAGGCCCATAAAGCATCATTCAATCGTAAGGACCAATCCTCACGATCTGGACGAACCGTTTTTTGAAGAATTTCCTTAATTTGTCTATTGGAAACCTCAACTTGCCCACTAGTTTGCGGGTGATAAGGAGTGGCTATACGGTGATTGACACCATACCGTTTGAGCAATTTGCCAAAGTTAAAGTTCTTAAAATGAGACCCCCCATCACTTATGATCACACGGGGAATACCAAACCTTGAAAATATGTTGGATTGAACAAATTTGCACACAACGGTATGGTCATTCGTTTTGGTGGCAATGGCTTCAATCCATTCAGACACGTAATCGACTGCCACCAAAACATAGTAATTACCATGTGAATTTGGGAAGGGTCCCATGAAGTCAATTCCCCATACGTCGAAGATATCGACCACAAGGATTGGTTTCATGGGCATCTCATCCCGTTTTGAGATACTACCAAGTTGTTGGCATCTCAAACACTGTTTAGCAAATACAGATGCATCTCTAAATAAAGTAGGCCAAAATAAACCACAAGATAAAACCCGATGACCCGTCTTTTGACCACTGAAATGTCCTCCGCATGCAGATGCGTGTGTCAGTGACAGAACCTCCTGTACTTCCTCTTCGGGGATACATCTTCTGATTATCTGATCCGAGCCAACATTAAACAGGTCGGGTTCATCCCAAATATAATACCTTACCTGAGCTAGAAACGGTTGCCTCTTCCGCTTTGTTCAATGATCTGGCAATACACCTGCAGCCAAATAATTTACAATGTCAGCAAACCATGGTAATTTAGAAACAGTAAGCAAATATTCATCAGGAAAGGATTCATTGATATCATTAGATTCTTCATCACTATTGACTCCAATCCTTGAAAGATGATCTGCGACTACATTATCACTTCCTTTCTTATCCCGGATTTCCAAATCAAACTCTTGTAACAAGAGTATCCAACGAATGAGCCTCGGTTTCGCATCCTTCTTCTCCATAAGGTATCTCACCGCACTATGATCCGAATAAATCACCACCTTGCTTCCCCAAATGTAAGACCTGAACTTATCAAGAGCATAAACTACAGCAAGCAATTCTTTCTCAGTAGTAGTATAATTAAGTTGAGCATCAGATAAAGTCTTACTTGCATAATAAATAGCTACTGGTTTCTTATCACTCCTTTGACCCAAAACCGCCCCAACTGCATAGTCACTAGCATCACACATGATTTCGAATGGTAGTGACCAATTGGGTGCTTGTAGGATAGGGACCTCAACTAACTTATCTTTCAAAGTGTTAAAAGCAGTTAGACATTCATGATCAAAAACAAATGGAACATCTTTTAACAACAAATTACATAAAGGTTTAGTGATTGTACTAAATCCCTTAATGAACCGTCTATAAAAACCCGCATGTCCCAAAAACGATCTTATCCCTTTGACATTTGTGGGTGGTGGCAAAGTAGAAATAACTTTGATTTTTGCATGATCCACCTCCATCCCACGTTTAGAAACCACATGGCCTAGAACAATACCCTCTTGTACCATAAAATGACTCTTTTCCCAACTTAACACTAAATTTGTTTCAACACATCTTTTTAACACTTTAGTTAGTTGAGTAAGGCAAGAATCAAAAGAATGACCAAAGATTGAAAAGTCATCCATGAAAATTTCTAGGGAATCCCCAACCATATCTGAAAAGATACTCATCATGCACCTTTGAAAGGTGGCTGGGGCATTACACAACCCAAATGGCATTCGCCTAAATGCGAAAGTGCCATATGGGCATGTGAATGTGGTCTTTTGTTGGTCATCTGGATGAATTGCAATCTGATTGTAACCAGAATAGCCATCTAAGAAACAATAAAATTCCTGACCTGATAGCTTCTCAATTATTTGATCAATGAAGGGTAAAGGAAAGTGATCCTTAGAGGTAGCAGTGTTTAGCCTCCTGTAATCAATACATACCCTCCATCCTGTGACAGGTCGTGTTGTTACCTGTTCCCCATGCTCATCTGTGACTGTTTGGATTCCTGCCTTCTTGGGTACTGTTTGTGTTGGACTCACCCATGTGCTGTCTGAGATGGGATAGATGATCCCGGCATCCAACCACTTCAAAACTTCTTTCTTGACTACTTCTCGCATATTAGGGTTCAACCTCCTTTGAGTGTCCCTCACCGGCTTGACATCTTGATCGGTTATAATGTTGTGCATCACAATAGCCGGACTAATGCCTTTCAGATCTGCTATGGTCCACCCGATAGCTGCTTTATTTTCCTTCAACACTTTCATCAACTCTTCTTCTTGATTCTCGGTTAGATTTGCTGAAATGATCACCGGTAATGTTTTATCTTCACCCAAGAAAGCATATTTCAAGTGCTTGGGTAGCTCTTTCAACTCCACTTTTGGTGGGATTTCCAATGAAGGCTTCAACTGAGTATCTATGTGGTCCGGTAAGCTTTCAATTTGATGTGTCCATATTGGTTTGCCCTCTTGAATTGCCAATACTTCACATTTCTTTTCAGCTTCAAGTAGCTTTTGAGCACACTTAACTTCAATCATGTCACAAAGAACACACAACTCTGTGGTGTCTTTCACATTTTCATGAGAATGACACCCGTCAATGTTGTCAGCCATGAAGCATTCATCATTGACCAGAGGATTAGATGTATGGGAAAAAACATTCAACCTTAATCTTCTATTCCCAAAAGCCATGTCTACCGTCCCGGTCATGCAATTTATCAAACATTGGGCCGTTTTCAAAAATGGTCTACCTAATATAACATTAGGTTGTGTGAAGGTAGTAGGAGATGCATAATCCAGTACCAAGAAATCAACTGGATAGTAAAAATCTTCCACCTTTACAATGACATCAGTTAGTATACCACGGGGAAGTTTAAGTGTCAAATCAGCCAAAACCACTGTGGTCTCGGCCTTTTGCAAAGGTCCGAACTCGTATTAATCGTATAAACTTCCCGGTAATATACTAACACTTGCTCCAAGATCAAGGAGTGCCTTATTAATTTTAAAATCTCCAATTTGAATTGAAATCAAAGGAGCTCCGGGATCTTGAAGTTTTGGTGGAAGGGCACCCGATAAAACGGCACTCACATTATCAGTCAAATCAAGTTTTTTTGGAATTTTGTGGTGTCGTTTTTGGGTGCACATGTCCTTCAAATACCGAGCATATGCAAGAACTTGTTTGATTGCATCAATTAAGGGTAGATTGATTTTAACTTGTTTAAAGATTTCCCACATCTCATCTTGTTGTGGGCCCCTTTTATTTGCATTTGCATTAGATGATTTCAAAGCAGAGGGGTAAGGAATGGTGGTTTTATCCTCCACATCCTTTCCCTTGAATGTTTCTACATCCGGTTTCAAAACATTTTCAATGGGTTCTTTAAAAGATACTTTCTTTTTAAGTTCAGATGGAACAAGTTCCTGTTCGGTATCACTCTCCTCACTTTCGTTCACATCTTCCACCACTCCTTCGATCAAGTGTGGTGGAAGGACAACCTTATTGTCATAAGACTTACCGCTTCTTAGAGTTGTTACATGACTTACCTGAGCATTCTTGCTCTTTGACCCTGATGGTTGATGTTGAGGATTGAGTGTCGTGTCACTTGGCAACTTTCCTTTGTCTCTAGCCGCCAGTTGTTCAGCCAATTGTCCCAATTGCTTTGCATGGGACTCATTTGTCTTTTGTTGCAGCTCTTGTTTCTGCACCACTCCAGTGAGCATTAGCCTCAACTCGTTGATTTGGTTGGCTATATCTTCCATTGAAATGTTTGCTCCTTGTTGACCACCTTGAAATTGACTTTGACTTTGGCTTCCTTGATTTTGTTGGAAGTTTCTTGATTGACCTTGATTGTAGCCACCTTGTCCACCTTGATTGTAATTACTTCTTTGGTAGTTACCTTGGTTGTAATTCTGTTGTCGGCTTTGATATGAAGACCCTTGATTTCCACTTTGTTGGTTGCTACCCTGAAAATTAGGATTCAATTGATTAGATGAATTACCATATCTAAAATTAGGGTGATTACGCAAACCCGGGTGATATGTGTTAGAGTTCATGTCATTGTTCCTCTTGTCATTCTGGAATGATCCTTGTACTTGATTCACCTCCTCATTTCTGTTCATGTTCATCATACATTCCGACTACAAATGACCTATATCACCACAAACATTGCAAACATCATAAACGTTAGACACATTAGAATTGTTCTTACCTGAATTTCTGTTGAAGTTTGCAATTTGTCTTTCAAGAGCTTCAAATCTTTCTTTCGTCACGTACTCTCCTCCCGGTTTCCCAATAACATGTTTAGCCTTCCTGCTTGCTGAAGCTTGTGTCTTTGAACCTTTGCTTAACCTTTCAAGCAATTCCCAATCATCATCCTCTGAATTGGTTAAGAATGTTCCATTACTGCTGGAACTGACAAACTTCAAGTCTTCTGGTGTTAACCCATCATAGAATGCCTTAATCAACTCCCACTTAGGAATTTGGTGGTGTGGGCAAAATCTGAGCAATTCTTTAAACCGTGTGAAGGCTTCGTGTAGCAACTCACCCGATTGTTGTTGGAAAGTTCTGATGGTGTTGCGAGCTTCACTTGTCTTGCTCATGGGGTAGTACTCATCTAAGAACAACTGTTGCATCTCCTCCCATGTGTAGATACTACCAGATGGTAGTGTATGAAACTATTGTTTGGCCCTTTCCTTTAAAGAGAATTGGAACAAATTCAGCTTAACTTCGTCTGGGGTGAATCCTTGGCCCCCAATGGTGCTACAGATGGCACCAAACTCAGATAGGTGGACATATGGTTCTTCAGTTGCAGTCCCTCTGAAATTAGATATAATGGCCAAGTACTGTGGCCTGATCTCAAATGATCGTCCTCTCAACAATGGAGGTACAATAGGTGAAGGATTTTGAGTCACCGTTGGTCTGAAGTGACTGTCAACTCCTTGAACAGGAGCTCTATGGTGCCATCCTTGACCAGGGTTATTGTAACCCCATCTCCCATTGTGATTATTCATAGGTGGTTGCCGATTCCACCCCCTTGTCCATTCCACCCACCATGCCCATAATTGTTGTGAACTGGATGATTCGGTGGGCCTGATGGTTGCCAATTATCATCATGGTATTCTTCATGAGGTGGGTAGTTGTGGTTAGCTTCCTCTTCATGTAACTCCTCATGCCAAGATCCATGCTCCCCTGAATTACTTCCACCACCTGAATTGTGATCTTCCCCATGCAAGTTATTTCCCTGATTAACTCCATGGTTTGGATTGTTGAACAATGGGTTTTGTGCCATTCTAAGATTAGGCATAGCATTAGGTGGTATGTTTGGTGGTTGGTTATTTTGGTTGAATGGATTTGGTGGGATGACTTGATTTGGATTTGGTGGTGGTACGTGAGCATACTGGTTAAATGGTGGAATTGGTGGTGGTGGTGGTGGGTTTTGGTTGTTCTGATCAGCCATAGGAACAGACTGATTTGAACTCTCTCCGGTTTGGATAGTGTTTCTTGAACCCGGAGTGACAATCTTGTCTAGTCTTTGTAATGTTCGGTTGTGTCACACCCCACGCCGCGTGCGGAATCCACGGCGCGTGACGTAATGATTGCTTAGCCATAATTGAAGATCTCTCCTTGACTTCTGGTTTACCTGTGTACTTGATCCACCGTTCTTGAGCTGGTGGGTGAATTGTAACCTGGAACATGTAGCATAAAAAGTCAACTACGGATAGTTGAGTGAGATTCATAGGTTTTGTTGATGTACATTAATTGTCAAATATTGATTTTCATAGTATTAAATTGATTGTTCAAAATTTGATTTCCATGATATAGTATTCACAAGTGATCAAATAGGTACTTTGAAATTGAATCCACTCAGGCATGTAAACCATCAAACCTAAAGAATAATGCTAACGTTTGGCGACCCCCAAACGCCGTAGTTTCAACGTCCAGCTACCCGCCGGAACGCCGTAAGAATAATGTTCTTGAGTTCCCGCATATGATCATACCAGTACTACCAAGGGCTTGATAACAAGTTAATGATGTTCACATCAAGAATACCCCAAGTAGCCTCCACATAACCAAAGTTCCCAAGTGATACGCTTGTTTTTAATAAGTTGATAAATTGTTCATTGAACGCGTCTAGTTGGTTATGGGTGACTTAGCCAGCCATGCTGGAGTGGCGCACCAACCCTTGTCATAACCATGATACGCGTGTTTTTAATAATTTGATAAAGTATTTATTTGATGATTGTTTACCATGATTTTCAGGATGAAACCAATACATGATTTCACAAAATTGGATAAGTGCTTATCATGACGTCCCTCATGATAATGATATAGAGTTTCATGGTATTTGATGAATGTTTATCATTATCCCGATGATACTGATATATATAATTTCACAAAATTTGATAAGTGTTTATCATGACGTTCCTCATGATAATGATATAAGATTTCACAATGATTGATAAGATATGTTTGAAAATATGTCTACATGTTCCACCCCGAGTTTTAGAAAACAAACATTAAAAAGGGGAATATGAAACTCACAATAGTTGATAAAGTACGTTCTTAAAATGTATCTACATGTTCCACCCCGAGATTTGGAAAACAAAACATTAAAAGGGGAGTATGAGTCTCACCTGTTTCACCGAAATGTTTTGATATTGAAGTATCACTCAAGATTCGAAGAGAGTTCTGCAATTTATTAATGTTTTATGAGTTTCTTGCGTTTGAATTGGATTATCAGGATAATCCTTGGTTTTCGATAACTAGAATCGTAGTTTAAGTCATTAAGCTGATCTTAATCCTTAATCAGCCTCCTTAAGTTAATATTGCACAAGGTGCGATAACAAGGAACCTATAATGATTTAGGCTCATATTAAGGAGTTAATGACTAACCGGATTAATCATGACTTGTTCGGATTAATCAAATAGATGTTGATTGTTGATTATTTCATTAACGATTTCCTAGATGAATTTCTGGCTTAGGAATAGTCAATCCTTGTTATTGATCATTTAGGTATCATGAAACATGAGAATGTGATATTAAAATAGGTTTAATAACCATACTCAATGTACTAATCTGACTGTTATCATAAACATCAGATCGTTATTCCGGTGATTATCTGTATGCTTATCATTAGTTTGAAACACTTGGATGAAACCTAGTATTTCAAGAAATGATCAAGACAATCATAATCATTGTTAAAATCAAATGGTTTGAACCATTTTAATCTAAGATATAGTTTCATGAAAACCGGGCATTACAACGGCTCAAAACAAGGATTTAACCATTTGAGTTCTTCGTTTATAATCATTCCTAGCCATCATCTAGGCAATAATCAACAACCCTAACTATACCCTTATGTTCAAAAACAAGATCTGATCAATCAAAATCAAGCTAGAAGGTTAAAAACGAACCATTACCTGATCTGACGGATTTCTCGGACAGAAATGACGATCAGAACTTGTAGATACGATCCCTAGTGCGATCCGGACGTTTAGAAGCTTTCAAAATATGATTTAGATGATGAAAAGTTGATTTGAGGGGTGTTTTTGAGTGTGGAATGTCGAAATATGATGAAAAAATGATTTTTCTTCGAAATCTGATCTTAAAAACGCGTTTTGCAGCCGCCAGACACCCCGGGCGCATCGCCCCTACTGGGAGGCTTTCCCGGGCGTACCGCGCGGATGGGAATTCACAGATATTTTGGTTTTCTTCGTTTAGCGATTCCGGGAGCATACGAACTCCGTTTTGCGCACGGTTTTCGCCTACGTTCACGATTTTTCGAGCTCTTTCCAATGGTTATAATTTCAAGATATGAAAAATTCAAGATATATGATCTCTTATTTAACGCTATCTTCAACTCAGCGTATCTTGAAATCAGCACCTCGTTTTGCGATTTCGCTTACACTCATTTTCTTCATTTCCGAGTTATGATTCTATCCTGAAAACTTTGAATTGTCACAGTCTCCCCCTGTTATTGGAATTTCATCCCGAAATTCAATTTGTGCTCGTCTATGATTGTCTATTTATGAAAACGAGTGAGGATATTTCGCTTTCATACAGTCCTCACGTTCCCAATTAAAGTCAGGTCCACGCTTGAAATTCCATCTGATCTTCAGTATAGGTATCCGACAGCGTTTTAGTTTTTGACTTCTCGGTCCATAACCTCAACAGGTTCTTCAACAAACTGAAGATTGTCCTCCACTCGAATTTCTTCAATAGGAAGGACTTGTGATCATCTGATAAACACTTTCCAATGTTTTATACATGAAGCACATCCTGTAGTTTGTTATGTTTAAGAGATGATCCCAATCTTTATGCTTCTTATCCAAATTTGTTTAGAATCTTGAAATGACCATGTTTTCTGATGTTAGTTTATATTGTTACTCATATCTAGTTGTATTTGATCATAATGTCATCTCCAGCATTACCCTGATAGTAACCTGGAGTCTCATAAGTTCTTCTGTTTTCCTTCGCATGGATCCTTGCTCAACTATGATCAGTTTATTTATGTCCAGGGAAACAGTAATTTCCATTGATAGTTTCTTGTATCCATTTCAGGCTTACTCACCTCAGTTCAAAGTACAAAAGCTCTATCTTCCGGTTTATGTGAGCTTTGGGTTGTACAACCCCAATGTCTAGGTAGTGACTATTGTTACACGAAATTGCAACAAATAAGAAGTGCGTATATAATTCGACTATCATTAAATTTGTAAACACCGCTTCTCATTGTGTTTACTAGGATCTTGAGGGTCCATTCAGTTTGGCCATCCACTTGAGGCAGGTAAGATGTGTTTAGATGAAGTGACGTTACCAATGCCTTCTGATAGGTTTGTCAGACTCGTGAGGTGAAGTTGATTATCTCATTTGCAAATGATCGAGACTGGCACCTCATGTCGACTCACAGTTTCATCTAGGCATATTTGGTTAACATGATAATTGTTGTAATCTTCTCAAAATTCAAGAATAGCTATAGACATAGCCCAACTGAACCCGAATCAAAATTGCTAGAGGGTTTTCAAAAATCTTAAAGGACATATAGCTGACATCATAGAGTATTTCAAAGAATGACAGGATAATAGTGATGGCTGAAAGGAATACGTATCAAATATACGTAAATAACTTCCTTTCTATGCATATGTTCATGTCAATCAGAGTTTAATTTATTATTTTCATTTTAGATTCCATGTTTTGATATGTGATCCCATTTTCATGATTTGATCACATAACTCAAGTATGTTGTTCGTTCTTGTTTCAAGATTGCACGACGCTTGATTTTGCTCATTGTGTTTCTCATGTTATTATGAGTGCTAATGATATTAGGAGTAATAGTTGTTTGTTTACCTTGAACTTCCCCAGAACTCCCATGTACTACAATTTACAATTACGACGGCCGGTCGCAGCTGGAAATTGTACTGCATGTTTGTTCTAGCTCTGCTCAAGTTAGATTTCACTTGTTATTACAATGGTTTTCATTGTGACTTTGTTCCAATGTTTTGAGTTCTGTTCACAAGCTCTAAGTTTGACTGGGATAAGTTCCATATCCCTTCTTGTTCTAATATGTTCATGATATGTGATCCTAACAGGATCCATGAGTTTTGATAGTTCTGATAGTTGATCAACCATTGATTTCGTCTCAAAGTTTACAGTTTAGCTCGATAGTTTGATAGACCCATTATGACATCGTGGGTCACTGATAGTTTCATGATCTCATTATGATTTATGATCTATGATCAACAGTTTAAGTTTTCTGATAGAGCTATGAAATAGTTTCTAGTAACATGAAATTCAAAGAGTTACATGGTGCACGTACATCCTTATGTAACAGACCCAACACGTATTCGTTTATCGCTCGAATACCTTGTAGAATATGTTCACAGTCGAACATATTCCAAGTGGGTACAAGATGTAACATTTGTGTTTGATGACAATCAAGATTTCATGAGACCGTTCTTTCAACAGCTCACTCTTATGATTCTGATGCACCAACAAGTAGGACAGGAGAAAGTGCATTTTGAGCATAGGGGTTAAGATTAAAATGTTGGCTTTTGATGTAGGCACTTGAGTTGCAGGCATAACAGATTCTATCCTTGGTACTAGTTGGCATAGTGTATTTGTTCTAGGTGGGTTTCGAACTAACCGGCAAGTTGTCGTTGGATGATCTAATTGTTCACATCGAGCGTAACTGACATATTCCTCTAATGGAATAATGGTAGTTGCATGTGTCTCCTAAAAGTTGAGATTCCATTTATAGGTTTCTCACATAGGTATGAGTTTAAGAACTTATCTCTGGTATACTATTCAACTAAGTTCTTAACTTTCTTTTGTTTTCTTCATAGAAGTTTTGATTTCACCTTCTAATCTATTGTACCCAACTGTTGTCCTTTTGTGGGAAGTAGTTTGCTTTCACCTGTTTGTTGGTCCCGATGTGCTAGAGAGAGTAGCTAACTTGAAAGTAGTAGGTTGCCTCCAAATTTTCCTTTACTTTACTTATCAATGTTTGTGATGAAGTGAAATAACCATTGGGACTAGTATACTCAATTCGTGAAATCGAGTAGGGTAAGTTTTATTGTCCCATTCAATATGGACTAGGTTCTAGAGTTTATTTTCAAGTTTCCTGATCACATGCTTAAAATAGTAGTGATCGATTAATAGAACTCTAAAGTCTTCCAATGACATACTTGGAATAACTTCTCATTCTCTAGTTAGGTTTTTCGTCATCCCATTAGATCAATGTTCATTGTTGAAATAGTATTTACAGCCGTTTAGGCATTCTGGTCTATAGAGCAATTAAGGTATCCAAAGGTGTATACAACAGACTCACTCCATTGTATGATTCCTAATGTACCTTCTGTGCCCGTAGAAGATTGGGTTTGGCATCCGAAATCAGTTCGAAAAGAACGAAGTCAAATTTTCAACAGAGTGATCGAGATTATGTTTAAGTACTACTTTAATACCAAAGAGTACAATAGAATCAAATGACAATTTGGCTAATACAACAGTCATCTGTCGTGCAATGATAATAGCCAAACGAATGATTTCATGATTGTTGCTAGTCATTCTAAGAACGAAAAGCAAAAGATTTAGTAAACCAGAAAGTTCCAAGAATCAAGGGAGATAGAGTTTAGACACGATGTCTAAACATATAAGAGATTCTTAGGTTGTAGTCTAGGTAATCCATTAAAGAATTATCCTAAATCTCTACAACCATGGCTCTGATACCAACCTGTCACACCCCACGCCGCGTGCGGAATCCACGGCGCGTGACGTAATGATTGCTTAGCCATAATTGAAGATCTCTCCTTGACTTCTGGTTTACCTGTGTACTTGATCCACCGTTCTTGAGCTGGTGGGTGAATTGTAACCTGGAACATGTAGCATAAAAAGTCAACTACGGATAGTTGAGTGAGATTCATAGGTTTTGTTGATGTACATTAATTGTCAAATATTGATTTTCATAGTATTAAATTGATTGTTCAAAATTTGATTTCCATGATATAGTATTCACAAGTGATCAAATAGGTACTTTGAAATTGAATCTACTCAGGCATGTAAACCATCAAACCTAAAGAATAATGCTAACGTTTGGCGACCCCCAAACGCCGTAGTTTCAACGTCCAGCTACCCGCCGGAACGCCGTAAGAATAATGTTCTTGAGTTCCCGCATATGATCATACCAGTACTACCAAGGGCTTGATAACAAGTTAATGATGTTCACATCAAGAATACCCCAAGTAGCCTCCACATAACCAAAGTTCCCAAGTGATACGCTTGTTTTTAATAAGTTGATAAATTGTTCATTGAACGCGTCTAGTTGGTTATGGGTGACTTAGCCAGCCATGCTGGAGTGGCGCACCAACCCTTGTCATAACCATGATACGCGTGTTTTTAATAATTTGATAAAGTATTTATTTGATGATTGTTTACCATGATTTTCAGGATGAAACCAATACATGATTTCACAAAATTGGATAAGTGTTTATCATGACGTCCCTCATGATAATGATATAGAGTTTCATGGTATTTGATGAATGTTTATCATTATCCCGATGATACTGATATATATAATTTCACAAAATTTGATAAGTGTTTATCATGACGTTCCTCATGATAATGATATAAGATTTCACAATGATTGATAAGATATGTTTGAAAAGATGTCTACATGTTCCACCCCGAGTTTTAGAAAACAAACATTAAAAAGGGGAATATGAAACTCACAATAGTTGATAAAGTACGTTCTGAAAATGTATCTACATGTTCCACCCCGAGATTTGGAAAACAAAACATTAAAAGGGGAGTATGAGTCTCACCTGTTTCACCGAAATGTTTTGATATCGAAGTATCACTCAAGATTCGAAGAGAGTTCTGCAATTTATTAATGTTTTATGAGTTTCTTGCGTTTGAATTGGATTATCAGGATAATCCTTGGTTTTCGATAACTAGAATCGTAGTTTAAGTCATTAAGCTGATCTTAATCCTTAATCAGCCTCCTTAAGTTAATATTGCACAAGGTGCGATAACAAGGAACCTATAATGATTTAGGCTCATATTAAGGAGTTAATGACTAACCGGATTAATCATGACTTGTTCGGATTAATCAAATAGATGTTGATTGTTGATTATTTCATTAACGATTTCCTAGATGAATTTCTGGCTTAGGAATAATCAATCCTTGTTATTGATCATTTAGGTATCATGAAACATGAGAATGTGATATTAAAATAGGTTTAATAACCATACTCAATGTACTAATCTGACTGTTATCATAAACATCAGATCGTTATTCCGGTGATTATCTGTATGCTTATCATTAGTTTGAAACACTTGGATGAAACCTAGTATTTCAAGAAATGATCAAGACAATCATAATCATTGTTAAAATCAAATGGTTTGAACCATTTTAATCTAAGATATAGTTTCATGAAAACCGGGCATTACAACGGCTCAAAACAAGGATTTAACCATTTGAGTTCTTCGTTTATAATCATTCCTAGCCATCATCTAGGCAATAATCAACAACCCTAACTATACCCTTATGTTCAAAAACAAGATCTGATCAATCAAAATCAAGCTACAAGGTTAAAAACGAACCATTACCTGATCTGACGGATTTCTCGGACAGAAATGACGATCAGAACTTGTAGATACGATCCCTAGTGCGATCCGGACGTTTAGAAGCTTTCAAAATATGATTTAGATGATGAAAAGTTGATTTGAGGGGTGTTTTTGAGTGTGGAATGTCGAAATATGATGAAAAAATGATTTTTCTTCGAAATCTGATCTTAAAAACGCGTTTTGCAGCCGCCAGACACCCCGGGCGCATCGCCCCAACTGGGAGGCTTTCCCGGGCGTACCGCGCGGATGGGAATTCGCAGATATTTTGGTTTTCTTCGTTTAGCGATTCCGGGAGCATACGAACTCCGTTTTGCGCACGGTTTTCGCCTACGTTCACGATTTTTCGAGCTCTTTCCAATGGTTATAATTTCAAGATATGAAAAATTCAAGATATATGATCTCTTATTTAACGCTATCTTCAACTCAGCGTATCTTGAAATCAGCACCTCGTTTTGCGATTTCGCTTACACTTATTTTCTTCATTTCCGAGTTATGATTCTATCCTGAAAACTTTGAATTGTCACAGGTTGATTCTAGCGGTTTTCTCAATCTCTGGATCAAATTCCAATGGTGAGTCACGACCTAAAAACCGAGTATGCATGCAATCAACCTGTCACCTGCACACTAACAAACCTCGCGTAACAAGGAAAGACAAGAAATAAACAAAATTTAATAAAACCTAATAAATCAATTAACTAACACCAAGCGCACTAACTCCCCGGCAATGGCGCCAAAATTTGACCGATGTCGAAGTACCGATCAAATAAGAGTTAATGAGAGTGTTCCTAGCTACCTTAACTAGTAGGGTGTCGAACCACGAAGAGTTTAAATGGATGGTGTATCGTCGTTTGATTTAACCTAACTTAACTAGACATGAATTTGTAAAATCGATGGTTGGTTGAACTTTAGCAAGAAAACTAATTTTTAGCAAATTAACAAGGAAAACAATTGATTTGTAACTTAATTATAAAAAACGAATCACACCCGGGATTTGAATTAGAAGGAAAGTAGGAATCTTTATGATTCAATTGATCAAGACAATCACATAGACATGATTTGTTGCTTTTCGTGTGAATGGACATTCATAAATAGAAACCCTAATTTAGTAATTAATTGATGAAAACCAACTAAGTTTAAGCTTAGGATACTAATTACCAATATCAATTTGAAAGTGATAACCCAATTGACATTCAATGTTTCACAATTATAAACTGAAAAATGATGAACATGCAATCAAATCAGAAAAGTCAAATCGTTCAATCCAATACGAAAAGCAACATACAAACAATGAGAAAGATAGAAACCAACTATAGTTTGTAGCCAATTACAATTTAGAATCATAGAAATCCTTAAACCTAACTAACCATTCACCCGGGCGTGATTTCAATGGATTTAGCCTTGAATCGTCATTCGGTTATGCGCAATCATCAATTCGGGAATCACCGTGGTGTTTGGAAGTGTTAATTGATGAGTTCCTAAGCCTTGGAAACCCCCTAGAATCTCCAAAAGTCGCCCAAGTCGAAGATATCCTGAAACCCTAGGTCCTTAGGCTTAAATATGTGGCAAAACGGAGAAATTCCGCAAAGTGTGCTGACCCAGGCGTATCATACGCCTCCCAGGGGCGTATGATACGCCCCAGCTGATCTCCTGGGTGATTTTGCTCTGTGATACGCCCCAGATACGCCGTGTTGATACGCCATTTCGTGAAAACCTTCATTTTTGGATGTTTTGGCCTCCCAAGCACCATTTCTTGACCACCCTTTGATTCTTGGACATCAACCACTTATTTTCTTCACCCGAAAACATGCAAATCATCAAAACACACAAACAATCACCATATTCCATGGATTTAAAGTCTGAAAACACATCATTACGCACCTAAATCACATGAAATTACCCAAACCATCACGGCCCCAATCAATGCCCAAGGGCAGAAGCGCTGTGTGAGAAAACCATCGTGGAGGTAAATCTGAGGTTATACTTTTAACTGTTCTACCAACATTCATTACATGCCTACGTCGCTGACCTAGTAAGCGCTCTAGCAAAAAACATGCCCCCACTACACCGAAAATTGATCAAAAAACATGCCCGGCCCGGATCCTATATATATTGCTAAATAGAGAAAATGATCGATTTTAAAAAAATTAGAAATCCATCAAAAGCAAGAAATCCAGGAAGGAGTCGCCGTGGTTTTTGTCGTTAAAAGAAGGATTATTTATGGGAAATTTTATACAAATGTAATCAAAAGTGTTCGAATTAAATCACTAGAACATTTTTTGTTTTAATTAGGTAACTCAACTTACATAAAGTGCTCTGATCATATGCTTTTTATCTGTTTAACAGGTTACCATAATGACATGACATTTAACATGCTGACATGACAATTCTTTTTTGTTTCCATTATTTTTATTGCTGATATGTAAAATAATGTGGCAATAAAACAAATAATAAAAATAAATGCCACATCGTTTTCCATGTCAACATTCATAAAGAATGAAAAAAAACATATTAGCATGTTAAATGCCATGTCAGTATGATAGCTTGTTAAAGAGGTAAAAGACATAGGATCAGAACACCTTATTTAAGTTGAGTTACTAAATTGAAACAAAAAGTTTGAATGAAATAATTGAAACACTATTGAAAGTTGGTTAGATTTGTATGAAGTTTTCCCAATTATTTACATTATCCCCTAGTGGAAACATTTTTTACATATTTACCAAACCCTTAAGATCAATTACATATTTTCTATTAAGAGGAGAAAATGTATAATTGATTATTTATTATATAGGGGGAAAATCTTTTAAAAAGAGAAAATATGCAATTGATTTTTTTTTACTTGGGTATATATATAATAAATGATATTAAAACGAGGAATATGTAAATCCTTCTTATAAAGAAGGAAAAACAAAAAAAAACATATTAGCTTGTTAAATGCCATGTCAGTATGATAACTTGTTAAAGAGGTAAAAGACATAGGATCTGAACACCTTATTTAAGTTGAGCTACTAAATTGAAACAAAAGAAGTTTAAATGAAATAATTGAAACACTATTGAAAGTTGGTTAGATTTGTAAGAAGTTTTCCCAATTATTTACATTATCCCCTAGTGAAAACATTTATTACATATTTGTCAAACCCTTAAGATCAATTACATATTTTCTATTAAGAGGAGAAAATGTGTAATTGATTATTTATTATAAAGGGGAAAAAAATTTTAAAAAGAGAAAATATGCAATTGATTTTTTTTTTACTTAGGTATACATGTAATAAATGATATTAAAACGAGGTTAATGGAGGACAAAAATCAATCGAATTTTTCTTTTGTTTTGCTTTTGAATTGAAGCAAGTAGGTTTATGAAGCAAACTCATACGTGATCAATCATTCACGGCCGTACATCGAACAAATTAGAAGCAATTAAGCACCATGCACTACTTACAAAACACAGTGCTTGTGCCTGCAATTTCGGTCATAAAATTGAAAGAAGATTTGATGCAACTATGTAAGCAAGCAAGGAAGATTGGTTTCTATAATCAAGCAAGAATAGAATGACGCAAGGATACAAAATTAATTAGAAAGAAAACCTATCCGGTTTAGCAAGAAAGAAGCAAATAGCAAGAACCAAGATCAAGATTAAAGGGATGAATGCATATTAAATCTTGTTCGGGAGAAGTCTGTGTACGAGTCAACTGAAAATTCTATTTGTGGAAATGTTTTTGATGTTTTTAATAGATCATTGGTACTACAAGGATCCGGGCTTCCAGCGACAACACCTTTCGCAACGACAAAAGTCGCCGCCATAAGGTAGGCTCTAGCGACGATATGTCGTCGCCAAAAGTCCAGACATTTTTTTCGATTTCTTTTACCACATGTCAATATCCTATTAGTTTGTCAAACACTAGTAAAGCGTTGCAGCCTCTTTGGTTAATGTTATATGCAAAAATGCTAGAGTGTTAGCCGTTTGATATATTGATACGACGAAAAACGCGACATACTAATACAAGCACTAGTAAAGCGATTGAACAATTAATCAATAAAGTTTCTGAGCACCGTATTAATTACACAAGCTAGGAAGATAATTAAAGAAATGGAAGAAGATCATCTCATGTACGCCTCATTTGTGATTCACGCATATAATGTATATATGTATGGACCCTAAAAAGACAAAAATAAAATCACACTAATTTTAACGTTATTTTACTTATTTCGTGTAAATAACATTAAAAACGTTGGAATGATTAACTTCAAACGATAACTTTGAGCGGAGACTCCTTCGGAGCAACATCGATCTGTATCTTAACTAGAATATATAGGGGTAAAGTTGCTTTCATCATTTTCTCTCAAACCTACTGAAAAGTAAGAATATACTAGCTAGATAAGTTTGTTTGTTTGTTTAGAGAGATCATCTTATGTCATGTTTCTCTAAAGTTACCTTTAACACAAATACATCTTATGTCATGATACACAACGTACAAAGCTAGCTGTTTACATTTAAATGGCTTTGATGTAACACATGCACCATTTAATTTGTTTTCTACTTCTACGATTCTAGTCCTTGAGTGTTTCGAAAGTCCTTTGTTAATCTACTGCTTTTGGTATCAAGATTACAAAGTTTTAATTAATTAATTAATTAAACATGAGTTGCAAGTGATGAATAATTGAATGGATTTGACATTTTGGAAGCGATATAGGTACATTTGGTTTAAGAAAAGACTAGTCATAAAAATGTTGGAACATGTTTTGTTTAAGGTTCAGAAAGGATATCATAACACACAAGAATTGGGTTTCACATTCATAGATATCACATGAATACAAACAATTAGTTTAGTATATGTCGGAAGATCACCATTCTAACCAACTCAATGCATGACCCAAAATACTAGTTGACATGTGCTCCATAAATGTACCTTCAACCTGGACCATGACCCAACGAAATCACCTGATAGAAAGTGACCAATCCAGTTTACCAACATCGGCACTATCAACGGATGACATGAAATTATATAATACTTTGTAATAGTACTCTTGTATGGATAATTAATTAGGGTGAATTTGTCTTTTTTATTAATTAATTAATTACGTACATATAATATTTATGACAACAACTTGTAGATTATTAATGAGAACAAGTACGTACCTACTCTTAAAGTTTTAAGGTTTATAGGCAATAAGTTATAAATTAAAGAGACTGATATATATAAAAAAAAATGTCATCACATTTACATAAAAAATAATACGTAAATGTTAACTTATATTTCTTATGTCCATCTTTGGTTCTTTAACGAAGACTTGTCTTTGTTATTTTTCGAAAAACAAAAATCAGTAGATGTCATCACTTTATGCCAACTTTTACTTACTTTTTTCTAGTCGTGCATGATACAAACTACTAATTATATTGTCCATGCATGTGATGAATGGAGTCATGTATGTCAACTTTACATACTATATATTATTGATGGATAATGGGTCTTGTCGTTAACCAACGATTTCTTGTCCTAGTGGTGGGATAAATGCATGATAGAAGTGATAGGAGATCCAAGTATTGGGTTCGATTCTTGATCCCATCCGTTTTACCAGCCTTCCACCGCCGTGTCTTTGAGCGGGTGCTTGGGTCGGATTTTTTCGCGGGAATTGGTGGCTGATGGGATAAGGGCTTCGTCCATCTGGACTAGTGGCCAGCTCGAGAATCCTTTAGACATTAGAGACTGCGTACGGAGTACTCGGTAGTTGATTAGTTGGCCGTTCAAAAAAATGGGTTTTGTCTTTAATCACGGTGAACACACACACACACACATGATCAGTGTCGAAGTACCAATCAAAAATACGAGTTTCACTCAAGTTCTACTAACCAATTAGATATGGAAGTCGGGTATCGATCTACGAGAAGTCAAGTGGAAATCACTTTCAACACAAATTAATTAACTACTTGCAATGGAAAAGTAAACTTGAAAATGTTGATTTTAGATTTGAATTAGAAAACAATTAACTTGAACCGAAAACAAACGAATTAAAACAAAGGAGTTGTAAACAATATATGGAAAAGGTGATCCCTCGGGTTTCGAATTAGGAAGACAATTAGGTTTTTATTAATTTGTCAATTGAGAATCACATAGACATGATTCATGCTTTAATTGATAAACATGTATAATTTTGAGAACAAAGCAATGATCTTGTTGACAACCGATAACTAGACCGATGTTGTTGACTTGATTGATTGATTGTTCTACAAAAACAATGATTTCTAAAAACCTTAAAACCCAATTCCGTTAGTTACCCATTCAATCATACCATGAATGAAAAGAAAGCAACAAACTTGAATTTAGAATTGCAAAGTAAACCTAGAAATCGTAATCGTTTACAATCAAACAATATTGAATCCACGAATCTGAGAAAAACGAATTCAATACCAATAGTTAACAAATCAAAGAACAAAACTAATCATCAAACCTAATTCTCTACCCGGAGACGATCACGAGAAGCTTAGCCGGACATCTCGACGCTTGAATCTTCAATCTTCATGTACAATTGCATGATGTAATCTCGATCTTGATGGTTGAATTGATGTTTCGTGGCTTTAGAACACTCCAAAACTGCCCCAAAATCGCCCAAGAACTCCCCCAAAAAGTCTAATTTTCGTCCTAGGATGATTACCCCTCAAAAATAGGCAAATTAGGGTTAAAAAGGTGTTCCGCATTTTGGGCGTAATCTACGCCCACCCTGGGCGTAGCCTACGCTGGGCACATCTGAACGGTGAGAAAATTCTGCCAACGCTGACTTTTTGGGCGTAGCCTACACCCGGGCGTAGACTCCGGAGACTTGAGTGTAGCCTACGCCTAGTCTGACTTCACCAGCAGCTTCATCTCGTCGAGAAACTCAGTTTTCATATATTATGAATTCCGTAACTCATCTTCTAGCTCAACATATGCGCTTTCGAAGTTCTGAGCTTTTCTCGGCTATTTCTGATCCGTCTGTGGATCGTTTTACCTTATTAACACCCCCGGGCATCCATCTAACTCGTCTTTAACTTCAAATCAACATTGTATCTCAAAGTATAATTGTTCCATGTAAAATGCACATAAAAACACAACTTTAAAGGATTAAAGCACATGAAAAACAAACACGCATCAACACACACACACACACACATATATGTATAAAAGAAAACTCATCTTATAGAAATTAAGAAAACTTATACTTAACAATAAATTTTTTCATAATTTTTATTATAAGGTTAAAATGTTATAATGAAAAATAAAATTTTAACAAAGATTTGTAGATTACAAAATTACGTTTATGTAACTCAAATAGTTACGCAAGTAACTTATAAAGTTACATATATGTAACTAATATATGTAACTAATACTTATAACGTACAAATTACATATATGTAATAACATTAAATACATATTTTCTATTAATTTTTTTCCCGTTTTTACATTTTTTACCTTATAATAAAAAGAAATAAAAATAAAAAAATAACTTGTAATGATTGTGATTAGTTTTCTTAGTTCTAAAATGATAGTTTTTTTAGGAACCGTCCTATATATATATATATATACACACCACTATAGCACCCGCGCGATGTAGCATGAAACACAACACTTAAGCTGGTGATTTTAAAGGATTGCATGGTTCGTTTTTGAGTCATAAACACAACAAAAACAATTTTTTAACTTATTAGTTAATTAAAAATGGCTTTAACTTCTAACATAAAAGGCCAAATGTGCCAAAAATGTTAAGATGTGATTAATTTGTTTTGAGAGGTTTTCTTTTATAGTCACTCTATCTCACGTAAATTATTATATAAGCTACCAATGTGGGACAAAGTGAAAATAAAAAAAAACTTTTAGATTACATTTAAAAAGCTGTACCATATGTTATAAGAGTTATAAAACTCTTAATTTTAAGAGATTTAAGTAAATTACTCTTTTGTTCTTCTAATATGCATTATATAGTATCTATATATATATATAGGGGATTGAATTTTTAATAATCCTTATCTTTTGTTACAACCAAATAACTATTATCCAATGGTCACTTTAAAAAACAAGTGCATAGTATCGTGTCACGTGTCATTTTCTTTCTTTTAATATAAAGGACATTTAAGATATTTTGTAATAACTCAAAAAACTAGAATTAACATAATGGTGACAAGTGTCACCATCTAATATATTTTAATAAATCTCATTTTTTATATAAAGTTTACCCCCTCCTTTTTTTAACATTAATAACTTTTTTATACTATATTATTTTTTTTAAAAAAAATTGCACCATTATACTCGTCTCATTTTTCTCTTTAATTCCGTAATAGTCTCGACTAGTTTTTTTTTTTACTTTTTTGATGTCATGTATTTACATCATTGTAACAAGCTTAAAGATAACAAATTAATTTGAAATTTTTTCTAACAATGGTAATTACAATAATGTAATTAACGGTGACGTAAGACATTATTTATGGTAAATTAAAGTAATGTAACATAAAATGAACTAATTTACAATGACATAATTAACGGTGACGTAACACATTATTTACAGTGATGTAATTTTCTCTTTCATTCCGTTATAATCTTGACTAGTTTTTTTAATTTTTTTTCCCATTGTCCATTATTAACATCGATGTAACGAACATAAATATAGCACATTGTTTTGAAATTTTTTCTAACAATAATAAATTACAGTGATGTAATATCACACATTATTTTATTTTTTCTCTAACAATGATAATTACAGGGATGTAATTTACCATTGTTAGAAAAAATTCAAATTAATTTGTTGTATTTAGGCTCGTTACAATTAGGTATGAGCATGTAAGCCCCAAACCCACCAACACATGACACGTGTTTTTAAACGACAAATCAAAATAGGTCCCAGATTTTTCAAACCATCAAATGTAATTAACACCTTAAACATCCCACTTACATGCGAATTTACAAAATATTTGATGTTATTTAAACATTCAATAACAAAAATTACATTTGAGTTATTCACCAAAAACCTTTGTTATAAACAAACAAAGAATAAACCCCAAAATATGTTTGATCCGAATCCTTGCAAGGCAATCTGATCACAACCGCGTTCAACCCTTCCGTTCACCTGAAAACATCATAATTAAGTCACCATTAGTTCATTAGAACTAAGTAAGATCACCATGCCCGCCCACCCGAGCTTACATGACCAAAATAGTCAATTTTGGTCAAATTCAACACTTGGCGTATGAGTTTGGCGTATCTGGGGCGTATCACAGAAATTTTATGATATTGGCATATCCAATGGCGTATCCATTGGCGTATGATACGCCAAACACCACCTACATGACCAATTTTGATGTTTTGCGCCATCTCGACCCATTACGCTCAATTCCGACCATTCCAATACCCCATAAACATTATATAACACCATATAATCATATTAAACACCTTAATTCCCCAATTTATAACCATCATGGTCATAATATCAAACGATTTACTAACGGGTCGTTTGCACCCAAAAATCCATTGAAATCTTATTCCACAAGATTTCTCAAGTTAAGTAAACCACACCACTTGTGTTTTACAAACTTGATTACACCCAACAAAGGATATTCACACACCATGTGAATAATTCAATGTTATGATCACACCACTTGTGATTCAAAACACCAAGATTAAGTCAATTTCAAGTATAAGTTCACACACCTTGTGAACTATTTGCATACAACCACCACACATACAAATAAACACTAAGTCAATCATAGACTAGCATTAGAACACCATATCAACAATAATCAAGCAACATATATCACTTATTGCTCATTATTGTCTAACCACAAGATCATAATCACCAACTCACCCAAAAGTCAAATCTTTCACTATAACATTCATGCATGCATAACACCATTACACATAACAAGTAAAAGATTTGGGTGGCTTACCTTGTTCCAACGTGCTATCCTCTATAACAACTTCCTTCCTGGGTTTGGTGCCACTTACACCTTCACTATCAATTCCTATTATCACAACTAATATGTTTAATATAAAGTTTGACCACAATTAGTCAAAATACACCCATTCACCCCAATGTTACCATTTTAACTTAATTACTTCCAATCTACCCTTCACCATAACAATTCACCTTTGTTGAGTTTATACACCCACCTATTTCATATCACCATTAATTTTAAACTAATTTTAAGACAAATGCCTTACTTGGCATTTCATCAAACACCATATATGCACAAGTTCATTTTCTAATGATCATTCATCATTAACACATCTATGTAACTCCATCATTATGTTTAAAAATGAACAATTTCATCATTATCACCACAAACTACAGCAACTTAGTGATAATCATCAAATACAAACCTTTAAACACTACTTTACACACCATGTTCATCAACTCCATGAAAACCCCAATTCCGCCATTTTCATAACATGTAAATCATGAAAGAAAGCAATTAAAAGTTGTTCCTACATGATTATCAACATCATTAACAACATTTGACACTCTCAAAAGACCAAATTTGAGAGTTTTACCCATCAAACCCACACCCCCCATGGAGACCCACGAAAATCCCATCAAAAACACCCAAAAATCTTTCCTAGATGTTGTTTGATGCAAGGGGAACTCCAATTTATGCTTGCATGAGAGATTGGACTAAGATTATGCAAGAATTTTGCCACAAATCAGAAAACTTGATTTTTCTCCTTCTCCTCCTCTTGATCAACGTTCACAGCCCCAAAACAAATGAGTTCCCCCAATTGACTAGTCAACACCCTTTTAGTCTATTTCAAGTTTAAGGTAATTACAATTTCAGTCCCCCAACTACTAGTTACAACTAACTAGTTATAACTAATTTATTAATTAGTTTACAACCATCATTCAATTATAATTAACAAATATTGTTAAAACACCCACCGAATAATATTTAAAATAATAAACGTAATCATACACCAATTATGTTTTATTTATAATATCTCCCCGAAATGGGTCGTTACAGAGCAAAAAAAAAAAAAAAAAAAAGAACCGGAACCGAATTAACCGAACCGGAACAAAATTAACCGAAAAAACCGAACCGGAACTGAATTAACCAAAAAAAACCGAAACCGAATTTTACGGTTCGGACATAATTAACGGTGACGTAACACATAATAACTAAAAACCGACTATGACGGTATCGATTTCGGATTTTGCCAAAAATTGAACCGAACTGAACCGAGCACACCCATAGTTACAATTATCTAAATACGGAGCATCTAAAAAAATAAAAAAAAAACTAGTCGAGACTATAACGGAATTAAAGACAAAAATGAGACGAGTATAATGGTGCAATTTTTTTAAAAAATAATATAGTATAAAAAAGTTATTAATGTTTAAAAAAGAAAGGGTAAACTTTATATAAAAAATTAGATTTATTAAAATATATTAGATGGTGACACTTGTCACCACCATGTTAATTCTAGCTTTTTGAGTGGTTACAAAATGTCCTAAATGCCCTTTATATTAAAATAAAAGAAAATAACGCGTGACACGATCCTATGCACTTGCTTTTTAAAGTAACAATTAAATGATAGTTATTTGGTTGTAGCAAAAGATAATGGTTATTTTTTAAACATTTCCCTATATATATATATATAGGGGATGGTTCCATTGGTAACCCACTCCAAGTGTGGTAACCCATTAACCAATTTTTATTGGTTGTTTAAATAATGTGTTTTAAAATGAGTGGTCCATATTAAATCTGAAAAAACAAGTGGATGAGATTTGTTTAAGGGTATTTTTGACATTTGGTGGGTGTTGAACTTTAATAATTACAAAAATTATATTTTATATTATTAATTTATAAAAGTTAGTTTTTAATATAATAGAAACTGAAGTTTTTAACATTATTTATTTCAAATATATCAATTATTACACATTAAAAGGTCGTATAGCATTTGTATAGTGATTAAAGTTTTTAATTATTTTTTTATTACTTAAAATATTTATTAATATTTAAATTAATCATTTTATATAAAATATCGTTTTATAATTGCTAAATTTTCATTAGTAAGTATTTAATATTTTATATTAAGTCCGTGTAATACACGGGTTAATAAACTAGTATAATATATATAAGGATACAAGAGACACTTGATGTTTCTTTACTTTTATTTTATTTTATTTTTTGCCTTATTAAATTTTTAGTATTGATTGGTTGGTATTTAATTTTGCCAAATAAAAATATCATATATTTGTCAAAGGTGTTTTGTAAAAAAAATAAAAAAAAATATGACTAGTGAATTAATTATATTATTTATTAAATTGAATAAAATTATTTGTGTTAGAATAGAGGAAAAAATCAATATTTAATAAAATGTGACTGTAACTAATTAATAAAAGAGAAAAGCTAGAAAATTAACTTTTAGATGACCTAAAAGATTGATACGTGTCCATCAGATAGTTTATTTATTAAAGAGTACACATTTATTTCTCGCCTAATATTTCTTTTATCAAAACCTTTATTCTTATTTTGCTATTTTGTTAGATCGGCTTGAATAAACTAAACAACACTTCACACAATAATTTTATGAGAAATAAAAGCAAACACAAAAGACTCTTAATTTCAAGCTTTAAATATATTCCTTTTAACTATTATAAAAGTTACAAGACTCATGTAAATTCACATAAACTTGTACATCTTAGCATATTATATTGAGAGTTTATATACATGAAGCTATAGTTGTCATACCCCAAGCCGGCGGAACGGATCGACTTCCCCGCCGGGCGGAAGGTTCTCGGGGCGCGATATCGTGAGTGATAATCGTGATGATCAGATTGTTTACATAGCATCAACAATGAGAATAACTAAAGCACAATAAAACATTAAACTAGGATTACAAAGTTAAATTACAATATCAATGTTTGATAATTTAACCAAGTAAACCCGCCCAGACGCCATCCCACCACATACTAATCCACATATGTCACTGTTGTTAAGGAAAATTAAGTGTTTTACCTACAACCCAATCCCGTCTTCATCATAGCTTTTGCATACTGTTAAAAGTTTACAAGTTTATAGCATTCACATATATTAGCTTTTAAAGTATGTTGTACAAGGATAATAGTTTCACAACTCATAGTTTAGCTTTCACCAATCTCATGCATGGGTACAAGCTTTGCTCTAGCATAGTTTAGCATTTATGTAGCCCACAACCAGATACAAGCTTTGCTCTAGCATAGTTTAGCCATTACGTATCTCATGAATTGGTTTTAGCTTAGCATCCAAATAGTTTAGCGTTTACGCATCTCATATATGCAGATACAAGCCTTGCTCTAGCATAGTTTGGCATTTACGTATCTCATATATAGACACAAGTTGTGCACACACACAGTTTAGCATTTACATATCTCATATATGCAGATACAAACCTTTCTCTAGCATAGTTTGGGATTTACGTTTCTCATATATAGATAAAAGCTTAGCATTCATATAGTTTAGCTTTCATCTCATGCATAGATACCAGCTTGCAATAGCATAGTTTGGCAAATACGTATCTCATGCATAGATACATGCTTAGCATTCAGCGCATAATCATAGCTTTTAGCATCTAGCATCTAGTATTAGCATATAGTTTGAGCATACAGTCTGTAGCATTAGCATTATGTATATAATTTAAGCATAGAGTTTATAGCATTAGCATTGAGCATGTAGTTTAAGCATAGAGTTTGTAGCATTTGCATTGAGCATATAGTTTAAGCATAGAGTTTATAGCATTAGCATTGAACATATAGTTTAGGCATACAATTTATAACATTAGCATTTAAGTTCAAGTCTTAGTCTCTAGCTTCCAGGATAAGAGTTACAAGCTTAAGCATTAGTATAAGCATCATGTATAAGTGTAAAAGCATTTAATAACATTTCATACTTGTTTAAAATGTATAATATGCTCCTCAGTCCCGAGGTAAAAACAAATATGTTTGAAAAGGGACAAATGAACTCACCTTGTGTTTGAAGTGGTTGACTTAGCTTAAACTAGAATGTGCGCGCTCGTTGTAGTATTTGTTGTTGTTTTCACGATCCTGTATTGATTTCACGTTGTATATAACCTATGAGTATAAATTATAGCTGATGTGTATGTGCGTATGTGTTAGCCCTAAAGTTGGCTAACACTTGTGAGTCTCGGTTATCATTCGGCCTCGTTCGCTAGTTAAGGATTGCACTCTCACTTAACCACTCAGGTTGTTATTATGACAAGTCTTTATGTTATATGTTTAGCTTTACACCATTATTGAAATCTCAAAACTTTGTCTTTGTGAGCTTACTTGTTTTGATATGAGACTTAGCATGTAAACCCCAATCAATCCCACCCTCTTTGTAGTTTTCATTAGTATATCCCATGCATGTTATTTATTTATTTGATTTCATTTTTCAAGTGTTGGTTTCAACTTAACCCAAAGTGGACCGAATGACATGTGTTTTGGCCTAAACAATGAACTGGGCCTAGGTTGGCTAGGTTGCACGAGGGTGGACTAAAACAATTTGTTTGGGCCAATCAATTGGGCTAATAATCCTTTTGGCTACTTAAGGATGAGATGGGCCAAGTGAGGTTAAAACCGGTTAGTCAATGAGGTCAGCGAACCTATCAGCAAAGGTTCGGCCGTGACCTCAGGTTCGTGGTCCTGGGGTTCGGTCATGGTCACCACCCCGGTGAACCTTAGAGTCTGTTCAAGTGGGGGTCCGTCCAAGCAAAGGTTCGTCGGCCTGGTTTCATTCACAGGTTCGCCATGCATCCAAAGTTCGGCTGGTCTCAAAGGTTTGGCCGATGGTTCGTCCAGCTTTTGGTTCGCAGCTCACATGGTGGTTTGGCAAGGGTAGGTTCGAGGATAACAGGTTCGGGGCTTAGATGCAGAAGGTTCGTTGCATCTTGACACTAGGTTAGGGGCAGGAGGGTTCACCATGCATGCAAGGTTCGGCTCCCCTGGGTTCGTGGTAACAAGTTCGCAGCAATCATGAGAATGGGTTCGGTAATGGTGCAAGCAGGTTCGTAGGGCTTGAGCTTCGGCTGTTCAAAGGTTCGTGGCCTCACCTTGTGGTTCGAGCAGTAGGTTCGTAGTCGCCATGTAGGTTCGGCCGTCTCCCCCTCGCCCAACCTCCTTCACGAACCTGTAGTCACGCGCCATCATCTAGAATTCTCAGTTGTTGCAAGCCATTCCCATGATCATAGTTATGCGAAACTGAGTTCTTGAGGGTGTAAGGTTCGGTGAAAACAGGTTTCTGACCAGTGGAAGTGGGTGGGTCGACTAAGGTGACCAAAAATGTTATTTTTTTCAAACATTCAAGCTCAATACCTCGAATTTGGCCGGATAAATTCTCAGATCAGTTGTACTTTATGGTAGAGAAGATCAAGAGCTTCGTCTAGACACCAAAATGGCTTGATTTCATCCACAAATAAGTGAGATATGGATATTTGAAGGTGTTTCTTGTAGAGAGAGAGAGAGAGAGAAAACGAGTTGGAGGGTAGAGAGAGAGAGAGGTTGTGTGTAATAAATGAGGGAAAGAGCTCATTTAGGGTATAAATACCCCGTTCGGTTTCGGGTTCATTTCGGTTGCTCGTTCCTCGTTTTCGTCGTGTTTCCGGCACGTTACGCGTGTCTTGTAAATTTAATAAAAAGAAGTTTATTTGAATTATTTTAAAGGTGGTTATTCTTAGTAAATGTTTTAAATTAACTTTTCTTGAATTATTTATCGTAATTGATTATTTTAAACGTTTCGTTAACTCGCGTCACCATTGCGCGTATTCTATGTATTTTAGTTAATTGAATTTATTTTTAAAATTCTAAAAGATTGTGATTCCTAATAAACATTTAATATTCAGCTTTCTTAAATTATTATCGTTCGTTTCGTCGTTTGTTTTTGTTTCGTCAGAACGTGTCGCCTTCGCGCGTATTCGTTCGAATCGTCACCCGAACGAACACTACGTTGGTTTCACTTTCTGATTCTTGTTTTCTACTTTTCAGTCATCGTTTCAGAACGTTAAACTTTCAGATTTACTCGTACAGATCGTCACCTGTACGAATAATTTGTCAATTTAGCATTCTGCAACGACATCTGTTATTGTTTTGTTCTGTTTAACCTCACATACGTTTATACAAAATAGCATTAAATCAAGCATTTGTGTATCTGTTCAGTGTTGTCTGAGGTGTTTCTGACTGTTAAACCATAAGGTTTAAATCAGATTTCAGAACAATAGCATAATAGTTTAGTGTTAAGCATCAAATATCAATAGCATATACATAGTTTCACGTAGTGTGTACCTGAGTTACTGTGCAAGTTACTGTAGAGATCAATGTTCCGGCAACGCGTCCGGCACTGATGTTACAATAGTTATAAATTCATAGAAATACAAGACTATACAGAGAACAAAGAAAAACTTAATCTATTATATTGCATTTATCATGACATGCCAAACCACATAATTAATATTAATACAAATAAACTGTTTAACTTTATATTAAATGCCTAAAGTACAAAAGATCTTCTGATAACATCTTTATTTAACATCTTTATTTCCTCCAGGGATCTTCTAATGTAATATTGCAACTTTGATTCTTCATTGTTGTCTTTTGGTTATCATAAAAATGTCTTTTGTCTTGGTCAGATATAAATAGTTTGTTCTGCAACATTCTTCAATTAGAATGCAGCATCAACATGGAAATGTTGATCGGAAGCTCTTGATTTTCAAAAACTTTATGATATTCGAAAGCTTTATAATCTTGGAAGCTTTATGATCTTTGGAAGCTTCGTTATCTTTTGATCCGTTGTTATTATCAGAAGCTTTGTTTTGTGTCTGGTTATTAGAATGAAAAGCTTATTCTTCGAAAGCTTTTGACAATCTGAAGATTAAATTGTTCCTTCCGTTGCTTCTTTTGACTTAGAGGAGATTAGAGTTTTTTAGGTTGTGATGTTGCATCTGAGTAGTGATTTTGGTGAACACCAGCTTTAAATGCTCTTACATAATTGTTATTAAATATTTCTAAAAAACATATGTAACATATGCAAGTGTTTAACCTACTTTGTCAATAAAATATAAATAAATTAAGTTAAACTAGATCTATAAATAATTTTGAAAGAAGTGTTAAGTGGTACATTTTTCTAGAAAAATCTCATACTTTTAAACCATGACAAACTAAATTATTATTTTATCTGAATTTGAATTTGTGGTTTCTTTATCTCAAAAATAAACCTTTATATCAAATGAGGCACTTCTTATAAGTTTTCAAATAACAATTACCGAAAAAAAACAAACTGTTTTATATCTGTAGCGTCGGCAGCCACATCTCCAAATATGCCCGTTTTTGTTTTTATGTTAATTTACAGGTTTCTCTTCATTCTGGCAAACGTATCTTTTCACCCCCAATTAATTAGTTATTATTATTTTTTTGCCAATGTGGGACTACTCTACTTGGTAGAGGCATTGCCTCTTAGAAAGGAGGTCTTGGGTTCAAATCCAAGAAAGGGGAATATCGGTGTAATTTAGGAGTAGGAGTAGAATAGTATTGTCGTTAAAAAAAAAATAGTTATTTTTTTTATCCTGGTCACCGCCAAAATATTATTTAGGGCTTCGTTTTTATCTTCTCGTTGTGGCTTTATTTTCTGCATTAAATAATTCTCTGATACAGCAAAGTCCAAAATAATTTAAATCCAATTGTTTCTACCACATAGCAATTTGTCATGCCAATAATTCTATTGGGGAATCTGATATCGTGGCCAGTGAGCTACCGCAACCATAGTGGTTAAAAAATTACTGAATTTAATTTCCAATCGGTTCTGGTTCTTGTTCTGATTAGCAAAACCAAGAATTGGTTCTTCTAGTTTCGGGTTTTGACCTATTACAGTTTTGGCCAATTCTGATTGGAACTGGTTTTTTAGAAACCAAAATCGCCTGTACCCATCAGTTCAGATAGAACCAGCTCCGATTCTGGTTCGGATATATGGTTCCGGTTCAAGAACTGTTTTTTTCAACTATAAGGCTATGTGTTATGCATCACCCCCATCACTCAACGTCGGCGTCACGTAAGCGCCACATAATCAACCAACACCATCACCCCATCATCACTCCACTCATTACGCCCCTATCACTTTCTCTTTTTTCCCCTTTCTTCTCCTTCACGCTGTGAAGCTGCGCACGGGTTTGCCACCACCTGATGGTCACGCCCCATATGTTATGGTTGCTCACAGTTAAGGAGGCGTGAGAGAGGGTGGTCAAGCCCCCCTCACGCTCGACAACACCTAGCCTAACAAAAGATCTTCATATGTGCATCTAAAAACATTTGTTTTGTTTATCCGAGAACAGAAGTCTTCATCAACAAACACTAGACTGACTCATCATTGTATATTTGTATGCTTACAAACCCGAGGTAAAGAGTAAACAGAATATAAAGAGGCTAATAGACATATTTAACAGGGTTCTAAATCCTAAGTGTATAGCATCAATTAACTCCTCTTGTGGAGTAATCTCGTGATTAACCGTCAGTGTGGTACCTGTAGCACATAAAAAGGCTAATAGACATGTTTAACAGGGTTCTAAAGTCTAATTGTGCATATCTTTGGAAAAATTTAAATCTTTTTATTAAACTAGTTAAAATATCATGTGTTGCAAATGTTAAAAAAATAAATATTATATACTTAAAAAAAATGCTTTAGACTCTATTGTATTGATTGAATAAATATATTTTTAAAATTTTTAGAAATCACGCATAAAAAATAGCATTCATATTTTTTCTTTTTTTTGGTTATTTCTAATTTTTGATAATTAAGCATGCATAGCTTGATGGAAAAGATAATAAAAGAAGTATGTTATCTTATAGTATAAGTATCTCTCTATAAATATGTCTTGTATTGCTTTGCTTTAATTGAGCTTATATAAATAAAGTGGTAATATAAAAATAGAGATGATCTGTTTGTTTTCACTTGAATAATTTTTATTTAAATGCAAAGTTAAAAACCAAGTGAAAATAGAGATGATCTTATAGCTGAATTAAATCTTCTGTTTTCTCTTTTCATCTCCTTATTTTTTCCCTTTCTTCTCCTTGTTGATCTAAAAAACTCTTCCTTTCTTAAAAGGGAAAACCGAAAAATTGAATGAATAAGCTAAGTCCTAAGATGACGCGTTATAACTAATTTCAATTGATTAGTAATATATTACTTAATTATTTATATTCAAACTTTATAATATATATCTAAATATATTATAAATAATTAGTATTTAATATTATTATCTTATATTTTTTAATATTAATAACTTTTTTTAATTGAAAAGGCAAAAGAATATAATTATTCATTTAATATGATAGAAAAAATTGAAAAATTAGTGTAATAATACTTTAGATTGGTGACAATTGTTCCAAATTATTTTTATTTATTAGCATTAATAAATAATAGATTTCTTGATATATATGTGTGCACTCTAACCATCTCTTTTAAGTACTTCCATGACCCAAAACGACACCATGTTTAGTCACTTCCTAGATCCTAGGATCAAGACGGTTTATGTTTACCAAACTTATTTAGTGGCGTCTAATCTGAATAAATTCTTTAAATCAAGAACAGTGACTCATATTATTTCTCTAAAGCAAGAAAACATAGTGTTAGGCCTAGTAGGCTCGAGAAGGTTACATGATCATAACAAAAGACACTAAGGACCCATTAACCATGTGAAATTGTAATTAAAATAAAACCATTATTAAGGATTGTCCCACGTCTGCATTGTCTTGGACGTGTCAAAACCAACATCATCTATAGTATTGTCACCATTCAAAATGATTAGTTAATTAAATTTTTTCTATGATATCTTAACAATAATCTACTTGATGCTAGCAAATTCAGATTCTATTATTGGCTAATGCCTTGTTAATTAGAGCATGTGAGCATGTCATGACCGGGAAAATCATGCAAATTAATGGTTATTTTACTAAGCATAACACTAGTCGTTTGACTTTAAGAACCTGCTTTCCACGACTTAAACTCATAACTTTAAGGTCATGAAGCCCGTTGTTCCCAGGCTCACATCTTCTTGAAATAATCCTTTCAAATCATGATATTTGTGGGCAAATATATATAAAGCGTCTCAGTTAATGGAAAGGAATGTATTTAGCAACACACATTCAGAAAATTTCATATTCATATATTATATCATTGTATTATTATGTTTACCAAACATTTTTTATATTAACGTAAATACAAAGGAAAATGTTGAAAAGTAACACAGGAAGCAAGCATAACCAAAATTTGTGTAACTAATAAAAAAATTTTACAAAATCGAAATAATAATAAATTTCAAAACAATAAATTCTCTAGACATGACAACTTCCTGTTAATTAAATGATGAAATGGTCATGTAAATATACCGTGAAACACGCAACCACGTGTCACAATATGTGACAATATAAGTGATGTCGAAGAAATGAATGAAATCCGAGTGAAAACTTTGATTTAGCACTAGTGTTGTGTTTTTTCTTTCACATGAAAACTAACTCATAAGATTGTTATCTTATAACCTTAAAGTTATACATTTAAGTTGCAGGAAACCAAGCTTATTGCATAAAATTGTAAATTAAGAGTGTCTATTTCAGAAAGTAAAATGATTAAACCCTCTTTGGATCTTAAACAAGATCTAGATTAAGTATCGTATACGTCCTTTTAATTAAATAAAGGGGCATTTATATATTTTTAATTTCAAATATTATTTATTACATATATACTAAGTAAAAAAGTCAATTACATATTTTCTTAGAAAAATATCTAGTGGATTTAAAGGATTGGATAAATATGTAATAAATGTTGTTACTAAATGATCAAAAGCCAATAAGAGCCTTGGTGTGGGAATCTTGTTTAATTATTAATCCCAAACCTTGATAATGGAGGTTATAACTAGGGATTAAGTTAAATTATGTTAAGAATTTTTCATGATCCGATTAAGTTGCTACAACTTTAGAAACGACAAATTAAACCAACTAGATTGGGAGGATTGGTGTATCGATTGGAAGGAGCAACTTAATGGTTTGCATTTTGACAATTTCATAGTTTGAGCTTTATGATTAATTTGTACCACAAAATTTTTTAGATATTGTTATATCATATTTAACGAAAAATTATTAGAAATTCAATTAAGCAAAATGCAAGCAAATTATTTTATATTACAATGATTTTTTTCGTTAAAAAATTGTCGGAAATTTCAACAATTTTTTAAGATCTCTACTATTTAATGTTAAATGTTATACATTCAAAAAAAAAATACAAAAATCGTCAGAATAATGATAAAAATTTGTCAAATTTATAAATCCTATATTTTATCGGAAACTAGTCAAACTAAGTAAAACTTTTTGTCTGAACCTTCTCAGAATTTTTTGTTAAAAATTGTCCAGAAACTTTTTCCAACCTACTTTTTTTTTTTCCAATTCTAATGATATTTGTGAAATCTTGTCTCACTGCTAAGGTATGACCCAAATCTCGCAAAGATCAAGGGTTCGAATCTCACTTGGGGCATTTCCTTAGATATCTAGGTGAGGGGTTGAATCCGGGCTTTAACTTGTTAGTTCGTTTTTAACCGAAACCAAACCTAAGTTAATTCGGTTCAGATATCCACTTCCCGAATTCAGCTTGATTTGGTTTTCAGACTGGAAAAAAAATCAAAACCGATTAAACCGAATAAAAAAACCATTAACCGAACCGCTAAACACCCCTAACTTCTAGGTATTTTCCAGTCGATCATTATGAAAATGCCAACGGTCAATGAAGAGTGGTTTGGGTTTCCTTTAACATAACCTATCCGGCTATCCTAAAGGTCTAGAATTTAGAACCACTTGATTTAGCCAAGTGTTATTGGTCAAAAGGGCAAGAATTTGGGTCTAATGAATGTGGATTTTAGATTAGGGAACATAAGATAGAGAGGGTTCCTAAAAAAAGAACAAAGAAAGGGTTAGAAGAAATGTGATTTAAGTAGGTGTTCCATTAAAGGGGATAGTTATGAGCCCACAAATGTGTTTTTGGACAAAATGACACAATTCTAATTAGCCTTATAATACCAAATGATACAGATGTATTTCTGCTTCAGGACAAGACAATGCCACATGAACAAGAGAGAGACTCTTGTTTCTTGCTTTGAAATATTTTTTAGTGGACAAGACAAGACAAGATGGTCCTTTCTAATTTTATTATCTTTCGTCAAGACAAAATTTACCATTTTCTCACCCATTTAAAATAAAACAAGAAACAAATACAATTTTCTTAAGGAACGTACATTATTTTATTATAATGAATACTATGTTAAATCTCGTGTATTACACGGATTGAGAACAAACATATTATATACGTTGTAAAAACTTGTTTTAAATAATATTTATTTTTTAAGAAAACTTATTTTTTATAAAAGTTATATATTTTTTTCCTATAAGTATAGGTTTAGAATTTTCTTGTTTTTTTTTTTAAAATTTTGAATATTAGAAAAAAGTCATATTATGTAAACGTTTATTGAATTGTGCTTTTTGATAAAATAATTATTTTGAATTTATTAAAAGCTATTTTTTAATATGAAAAAGATATATAATAGTATTAGTCATTAGATTTTTAATGATTTAATAAAATAAAGATTAATTATTTTATAATATGAGAGAGAGAAATAATTGAAATTATAAATTTGACACAAATGTTTGTTTATTAATATAGAAAGATGTGTTCTTTGCATTGCAAGCAATTCAGCATTTGTAAAACCAACACATAGAAAAATGGCCCCAACAAGGTAGCTGCAAGCACTCATGACAGAGCTTGTACGTTTTGTAAGAGAGACATAAATTGACAAAACCCCCAACACATGTGAATTTTTAGAAACTTGGGGCGAAACCGATGCTTAAAACAAAAAGTAAACTTTCGGTCAAAAAGTAAACTCGATGGGCCCTTATTCATAAATGAAATTTTATCCTAGGTAAAGAAAACATGAAGGGAAACTATGCCAATGAAGCTGGATATCAAAAAGGCATTGAAAGCTTAAATGGGGAGTTTTTATTCTAGGTCTTGCAAAAAATGAATTTCCCAAAAATATGGATTAGATGGATTAAAGGATATATAACAAGATACTCGAGAGCATCTATCCAAGTTAATGGCTCTCCAACAAGAGAATTTCAACGCTCGAAAGAACATGGCTCGTTCTATCACACTTACCGTTCGGTGATTATGTGCTCCTCATGAGGCAATGGTCTACTTTAAGTATCTTTTGTATAGCCTGAATCATGAGATGCTTCCATTTAGCATCAAGTCGAAAAGCAATTTTTTAGACATCCTAGATTTTAAGAGTACGAATTGATGATCAAGATGTTGAAGGCTATAGGGAACATATTTTGATGCAAAAAAAGATATTGCTTGGAATATGTTGGTCTACACATTAGATTGGAGACCTGTTTAAAAAGTTTCTGAATCAGAATTGTCATTTAACTTACAATTGTTGCAAATAATAAAGCAACATGATAAGTGATTGTTACAACAACATGTTGGTACATTTGAAAGGCGTGAAACGACAAGGCTTATATTGATGCAAATAATAAAATTGTTTGAAGACACCAAGACTTTGGGCTTTTTTTTTGGGTCAACCACAAGTCTAAGGGGCCGTTTGGTTGGGTTTGAATCATTAAGTGCTGGATGGTTAAGATGTCTGAATGGTTAAGAGGGTCTGAATGGTTAAGTGTTGAACCGGTTTAGACTGTTTGGTTGCAGATCTGAATGAAAATAAAAAAAAAAACTTATTTTTAAGCCCTAGCCGGTCGATCGACACCCTACTGCCCGCACCCAGCACCTCCGCCCAGCTCCTCCGCAGCACCGCCATCCACTGACATCACCACTGTCATCACCATCGATCACCATTGCAGAACCCTCGGTCAACATCGCAGCTCCTCAGCCGTCATCACCATCGATAGCCACCAGTCGCAGAACCCCTCGGTCGTCGAACCCTCACCATCGGTCGTAGAATGGTGCGTCGCAGATGGTTCGCCGGAGGGGTGAATGGTTCGTCGCAGATGGTTCGCCGGAGGGGGTGGGTTGATTCGCCGCACATGGTTCGCCGGTGAACTAGGGTTTTTCAGGTTTGTGTGTCATCGGTGGGAAGAGAGGTGAACGGTGGGAGACTAGGAGCTGTGTGGAAAAGAAATGAAGGGTATCATTCAGAGGGCGTTTTTCCATTAAGATTGGATTTCCAGCTTAACCATTCAGAGGTATTTTGAATCATTAAGAGGCATTATTTTTTCCAGCCAAACACTTAAGCCTCTTACCGGTTCAGACGTGCCCTCTTAATGGAATCATTCAGAGGCTAACAAACAGCCCTAAGAGACTAAGAGTGATGGAATCTAGGAAAATTGGGTTTGTTTTTGTTTTTAGTGTTACTACGGTTTCTTTAACAATTTGTAATGACAATAGTTTACTACTATGTAAGCTCTGACATTTGCTTGAAGCTTTTCGGGTGGCAATTGAATAATCCTTTACTTAGTTCCAAACATGGGCGATGTTATTCAAGGGGCCCCCTTTTTTTGTTCCTATTATTAATTTTTTGGCCTTAATGTTGTTTTTAATTAAAAATAATGGTTTCGTCACCCTCACTTCAAAAAATTAAAATGTATTCTAAGTCCCGAAAAATTTCCGCCCCCCACCGCTCAAGCTCCGCAACTCTTTCAAAAAATAATAATAATAATAGTCAGTTGTTCCAAAATAACTTTTTGGATAATCTCTCCTATATGTATGTGTAGAAATAATCTGTAGTAAACAAAATAAACTTTTTTTTTGTTTGTTTGTGTTCTTTTTTTTTTTTATTTTTACAAAGTTCCATGTGCAATGAAGGTTACAATTATATCATGCCCGTTACGAGCCATGAAATTGGCAGTCAAGAATATTTAAAATCGATGTCTTCAATTTATTGCGTCACAATGACGTGTCTTTGACAACGTGCAAAGGTTCTTCTTTTTTTTTTTTTTCGTCATTTTGTTTATTTTTTGTTTGGTATAATGTTATTAGTTATTATCTAATGATCACTGCTAATATACTCATTAAACTTAGCAAAAATATTCCATTTTCGTTACGTACCGCTGGAAATTTTAGAAATGGTTTAAACATTGCGATGGGGGCGTTAAAAATATTTGTCACTTTAAATCTCCTATAGTAATAATTGATTCCAAAAACTGCCACATGGCATTCTTTTATGAATCCAAAAATATATGTTTAATTTTAAATTTAAAAATATAAAAAAACTCAAAATTAATGTTATTAATAATACACATTGTTTACATAAATAGACTAATTAATACAAATAATTAATAATATGATAACAAATATCATGTATGTTTTATGTAATATACACACACACATTAAGAACATTTTTGTATATTTTTAAATTTTTTTAATATACAAAATATTACTAATATTATTATTTTAATTATTTAAATTTATGAAGCTATAATTAAAAAATCACATAATTTTTATTCGTGAACCCGTGTAATACACGAGTCTATAACCTAGTAATAAATAAACATTTATGACAAAATATTGATAATAAGTAGGCGTGGCATGATGACAAAATTTTCATATTTTAAGTTTGTAAGAGGGAAAAATTTTATAGGAAAATAAAACCTTGTGTAGCTTTGGTCGCTTGAATGTGAGAGTTTTAATGAGTTGCATATATACTACACACAATTCAATATTGGAAAAAAGTTTAAAAGCAAAACGCATATATAAATACACATGTTACCAAGGGCTTCTAGCCTAATGGTTACCCCCTTGGCTTCCTTTGTGGGAGGTCACGGGTTCAAATCCCTTCCAAGGCGAAATAGGGGTCCTTGGAAAGTCAGGGGGTTTTCCGGTGCGGTTTCCTTCTGGGGTGGTGGTGGGGTCTCAACGGAGGTCATGGTAACTATACCTTGGTGACGTGGCCTGGAAATCAGTGGTTCACACGTTGAGATCAAATGTCATTCAAAAGAAACGTATAGATAAAAAAATTAATGGTTTAGTTAATAAGTATAATTAAAGTCAAGGGTAGATATAGAAATTAAACCATTCTCCAAATAGAGAAAACTATGCTCCTTATAAAATTGATTTCAAAAAATTAAAAACCCTTTTTGCCGAACATAAAAAAAAAAGAAAAGAAAAAAGAAAAAAAAAACCTTCTATATGATCAATTTTTATAATATAAAAGTCTATACTATTCATAATGATGTTACAAGTTTTGTAAACGCAATATTTATTAGTTTTCGCAAACACGTGTTGATGTGGGAGGTTTTTAATACGACTCGCTTTTAAGCCTAACAAACTTTTTAGAAAGCTTAAATAGAGACCCAATCACTAGACACATGTCAAGAGATAAATACACGAAAAAAGAAAAAAATTGAAAAACAGAAAAACAGAAAAACATATATATAAATAAAAAAAAAACAGAAAGAAATTAAATGTAGCGAAAAAGATGCTTCCAATCAGGCTAGAAGCCTAGAAGATGGGAGGCCGGAGGGGTGGGAGCAAACTAGCAAAGGTTTAATGATGCTCCAAAGCACTTTACAAAAAGCCCACGTTTTAAACTTTTTTTTTTAAACGGCGAGGGTCCCGTCATATCGACTTGAGACAGTATCCTTGATGCGTGTGAATCTCGTAAAATAGGTTAACACTTGCCTCATATTGATTCAGAATCCGAGATTAAGATCAAGATTACTCCTCTTACTTGGTATGCATTAAAGTGTCAATAATGAGACTTGAACCATTGTATCCAAACACGCATCAGGCGGATACAATTAATGTATAGGGGGTGGCAAGGCCTCCACTCAACATTAGTTGGTTAATGTAAATTTTTTAGAAATTAAGCTCAAAAAAATTAGACCCTGTGTTTTATTTTACTACACCCCTTCTCCGTGTTTATATCTAAATGATGGAAAATTTAATGATTTTCAATATTCACTATTAACTAGATTTATCATACTTGATGCAAGTTCAATTTCAACCATATGTGCAAAAGTATATGTATTTATGTGAATTTTTAATCTTGTATTTCTATTTGTTATTTTGATGCTTTTTAATAAGGGTCATTTGAATATTTGCCCTTTCTAATATCATTTATAACATATTTATCAAGTAAAATAGTCAATTACATATTTTCCTTTTTAAAACATAATTATCCTTCTAAATAAAAAAAAAATCAATTACATAGTTTCCCCTTTCAAAAGGAAATATGTAATTAAAAGATTCATTTAACGTGTCGAATTTTCGCTTGGACTGAGGCCTACCAGCTTTGTTGCATCTTAGGTATTTGTGTGTGACCTCATCGCTTTTGTTTTTCTTCGTTTGCCCAACACGAACTGAAAAACCCGAACATTCCATATAATTCTTGTACATTCTAAGAACATCACTCCAAAACCCATATGTGGCACCTACAGTTGGTTTTACATCGCATCCTTTATTCGGACACCAAACCTTTGTACTGTTAGGAGTAAGAAACGTGTAACACCCTTCAAAATCTTCGACTTTTGTAGCATATTAAAAAAAAGAAGACGTAAATTGCATTATTGAAGTATAAATAGCGTAACAGGGACGTATAATAAACGTAAAATCCTTGTAAAACCATATTACCATTTTCTTTTCTGCTTTGCTGACAATCTTCAGAGGTTGTTACTTCTGGTCCACATGGGGGACCAAATGGAGCATCAATATCTAAAAACGATTGAACATAAAACAAAAAAAAATTAAATTGATGTTCTAACAAGAAAAAAATAAAACACATGTAAAATATAGCCCAGGAATCTACCACCATTAGACGGGATTTCATAACAATCTTCACGTGACAACGGTAAATTTGGAACATAACCATGCTCTTCATCAACAAAGATGATTGGATCGTCGTTTATAGGATGTACTAAGAAAAACATAATTTTGGAACAAAAAAACATCATCTTCGTCAAAAAATAAATACATAAATAAATAGGAAAGAAGACTCTATAGAAATCAAACAAGATTATCACCTTCAATCTCTGATGCAACAAACGATTCTTCATTGTAGCTTGCGATCAAAGAATCAAACGTGTTAAGTTCAAGTGTAGAACCCATACAAAACCAACTTCAAAAGAGAGAGGGAAGCCCATGCAAAGGAAGTGAGATGTTTGGGAATTCAAAAATGAAAAAACAAAGTGAGGGGATGACCTTGACATGGGAGGGTATTCATACTTTGACAAAATGTAATATTGTCAAATAAAAAATACACTTAGATGTGACTCACACTTACAAAAAAAACTTTTTATTAATTAGAGACAAGATGGTGGTAGTCAAAACATGACAAAAAAGTACAAAAAGGTTGTCATTTGTTCAAAAAAAAGGACAAAAAAAACAAAAGTATTTAAAATCTGTTACACATTAAATTAAAAATAAAATAAAAAACTTCAAACCACATGTAATCTTAACGTAACAAAACACGTGCACTGTATTATAGGTGAGACCCAAAAAATAACAACAACGTAACAATAGCGTAACTTCTTGGCGTTAACTGATGTCCAGATGCGGAAAATCTCAAAACAGCAAATGTTACGTTACTAACATATTTAAAACAACGTAACAATGGGTTTTCGTGGGTGACACTTTACAAATGTGTATAAAAACAAACAAGTAAAAAAATTACATTTTAATTAAAATAAAATTATATATAAAAACTGTTATACATTACATAAAAAAAATTTCAGAACGCATGTAATCTTTACGTAACAAAACATGTACACTCTACAAATAGGTGAAAACACAAAAAAAATCAACGTAACAACAGTGTAACCTCTGTGCGTTAACTCATTAGCAGTTGGTATCAAAAATTTAAATAATAGAAAGGTATGGTGTAAAAATAATAAAAAATGAACAAAAGTATATGGGGGTAAAAAGACTATTTTGGCCAAATTAAATAAATAAGAAGAGTATGATGTGGCAAAATCTGGGCCAAATAAATCGGTTTTCATGGTTTTTAGGCTAAGGGAGTTTTTAAATTATGTATTCCCTATATATATATATATATATATATATATATATATATATATATATATATATATATATATATATATATAAAAGATGATATTTAAAATAAATAATCTTAAAATTAGTTATTTAATCTCTTTGTTAAATGGTTTATTATTGCAAGTGGTATACATATATGTGAGTGTCTCTTAGCTCCAATGAGAGCTTGAAGAGACATATATACTCACACAATACAAGATAACGATTATCATTCATATACCCCACGTTTTTTTGTCGCATTTAACCCTCGTCCCTTTATATACAGTACCCACGTCACATTTCTCTCACCAAATTTCATTTTCTTCATTTACCACCGGCCATTACAAAGTGTTAAGTTCATAAATTATCATCAACAAAACATGCATACACGACTATCTGATCCTTTCAAACCCTACCCCATGATCCAAGATTATCTAGATTTCAACGCCATGAAAGAACTCCCAGAATCACATGCATGGTTACCACTAGACGAATTGCCGTCTACTTATGGCTCCTCGACTCCTGATCCAGTGCCTCTGATTAACCTCAAAGATACAAACGCCATGAAACTTGTAGGCCATGCATGCAAAACTTGGGGTGTCTTTCAAGTCACAAACCATGGTGTCCCTATAAATCTTCTTGAAGAAATGGAGGCTGCTGGTAGAAAACTGTTTGCACTTCCTATTCACCAAAAGCTCAAAGCTGCACGATCTCCTAATGGCGTTTCGGGCTATGGTGTTGCGAGGATATCCACGTTTTTTCCGAAACTCATGTGGTCTGAAGGGTTCACCATAATCGGATCGCCATATGAACATGCGCGTAAACTATGGCCGAATCGTTATAGCCGATTTTGGTAAAGTTTAATTAGCCATTCAATGTTGTTGCGTATGTTAAAAAAGGAGCATCTATCGTCTTAGTTATATATTCCCACACCACCCTTTGTCAAATTAATCTCTAAAAAAAAACAAACGATGATTAATTTGACTTTTTTGGGTGGTATAGGAACATCAGCATCCTGATTTAAAAAAAAAAATTGTTATAAGTGTGTCATTGATTACCGGTGATCATTGATCTTTTGCAGTGATGTAATTGAAGATTATAAAGAAGAGATGAACAAACTAGCTCAAACACTCATGGAATTGATGCTGGGATCATTAGGTGTAACAATGGACGATGTTAAATGGGCTAGCACACAAGGATCATGTCCAGCCTTACAACTAAACTCCTACCCAGCTTGTCCAGATCCAGACCGAGCCATGGGTCTAGCGGCTCACACCGATTCAACCCTTTTAACTATCCTTCACCAAAATAACACAAGTGGACTCCAAGTTTACAAGGAAGGAACCGGTTGGATCACAGTCCCCCCAATACCCGGTGCACTTGTGATCAACGTGGGAGACCTTCTTCACATACTATCCAATGGTTTGTACCCGAGCGTGCTGCACCGAGCCATGGTGAACCGAACACAACACCGTCTGTCAGTGGCATATCTTTACGGACCACCATCTAATGTTAAAATCTCACCTCTTTCAAAACTAACCGATCAAAAACACCCTCCACTTTACCGACCGGTTACATGGAGCGAGTATCTTGGGACGAAGGCGAAACACTTTAACAAAGCGTTGTCTTCGGTGCGTTTATGCGCGCCATTGAACGGGTTTCCAGATGCAAAGGATCATACGGGTGTAAGAGTTGGTTGAATATGTGTAACTTAATTACAAACTATTCATTGTCAATAATTTGAGGATAACGTTTTCATTTCATTGTATGAAAGATCGAAGAGAGATCGGATATTATAAAGAAACAATTAAGTTACTGTTTTTGTGATTTTGTCTTCATGTAAGATAAATATCAAATGAATATATGCATACAAACATATATAGATATATATATGCATGTATGTTAGTGTTGTAATAATAACCAACTCTTAAAGTATTAACTTAAATAACTTCGTTAAAAAAAGCCAAATATTTGATTTTTTTAATATCATTTTAACATATTTATAAAACATTGTTTTTTTATAAGTTTGCGTAAATTCATTATTTAAGACGTAATATCGTCATAACTATATATATATATAGAGAGAGAGAGAGGGTGTTGATCAAATGTTAACCCATTTTTATTGCGTTAATCAAATAACTGCATCTTATTACTTTGGGGCCCACATTAAAATAAATTTAAAGGTGTATGTTTTTTCTTTTAATTAATGTTGGGCACACTTACATTAATCAAAAAATAAGAATAAACTACACCTTTAGATTTACTTTAATGTAGGCTACAAAGTAATAAGATGTAGTTATTCGGTTATAGCAATAAGGAAGGGTTAACATTCGAACCATCCTTTATATATATATATATTAAAATATGTATATATCAAGGTAAACGACACAGAGCCCGACACATTTGTGCCCCAAATATGAAGGAAGATCCTCCTCCAAAGAAAAGATGAATTTGGCTAAATCATTGGGTCTAATACATAAAGAAAAAGATGCTAGAAATTAACATTATCAATAATTCCATTTTGAAAACTCCCAATAAGTGAAACAAAAACCCAAAGTAGATTAGATTTCACATATATAAGAGCAAGTTGAAACTTCAAGAATGTGAGGCCATGATTGCATCTTCGCATTTGTCTGTTTCATGTATATGTTGGCCACATAAATTAGGGATTTTGGCACAACATGTAAAGGCCCCACATGCATATGGGCTAACTATCAGCCAATATGCAACACCTTCTTAATTGTATCCTCCCTCCTGGAAAGAAAGAAAGTGTTGGTTTTTATAGTTTGGTTCCATATACACATATTGAGTTTAATTTCTAGTTACAATTAAAAGAGAGTATTCAGAATCCCATTGTGTTATATATGTGGCCAACTTAATTATTATCAAGATGAAAAATATTGAATAAAATCCTCATTCTTCAAAGCTACTCACCCTTCAAAAACCATATTTGCACTTCAAAAAAATAATAATAATAATATCAAGTATTTTGTTTCAAATGTATAATTAATAGCAAAAGACGTTTTTCGAACTTTTTCAAGTTTCCTAATTTTCTAAAATGTTTATAATATATTATATGACATTAATACTTTTTAATTAATAACAATATAAAATCAAGTATTTTTCCCTCTATAATTTGAGAAGAATAGTATAATACGTTAATGTTTGTAGTTTATTTTTTATTTATTTATTATTCTATAAATATAGTATAATTGTATAAAATTCAGTACATATTTTAAAAATAAAGTATTAAAAATATAGTGAAATTTAGAAAAATAAATAAATTGAGTATGGTATTGATATAGATTAGCAAAATCCATAAAATAATGCCATATACTGTATTTTAATATATTGTATTTAATGCATAAACAAACATATGTATCTATGTTTATCTTTTGTATTAATTTAATTTGGTTGCTTTAATTTTGGTAATGTGTCTTTGTATTGTTTAAAACTGTTTGATTACTTTGGTTGGTTACATATTATGGATTCGTAAGATTACATATCCCTGGAAAAATAGCGGGTTTGGTTGGGTTGGATAACTAGTCAGAGTGGGTGTGAGTTAGAATGGGTGCGGGTCAAGACGGGTTTTAAGCAGAATCCGTTTGGGTTTAAAAAGGTCGTTTAAAAAAATCAATTTTGATCAAGTTAAAATGAGTGGTAATTAAACAAATAGTTTATTTGATAAATTTTTGATAATTTTCTTAATAAATATATTATTAATCATCATTACCTATTGAAATACATTATGTTCATATGATTTTTAAGTTATCTATTTTGACCCGTTTTATGTTAAGGTGTTACCTATATCAACTTATATATATATATATATGAATAAAAATTTATAAAGTTATGTTATACAAGAGAAAAATAAGTAATATTTCTCTTATATGTTTAATCAAATATATTGAATTGTTGCAATGATGATGTAGCGTTTGTGAAAAACAACATTTCATAAATAGCTGTTTAATTTATTATTAAACTCCAAAATCATGATAAATAATTTTAATTAATGAACTTGATTTGCTAGAAACAAAAAAATAATAGAAACAAATTTATAAACCAATACACAACAAATGAGTTCGACTTCAAAATCGAATGCACATATTCAAGCGGAACAAAATTTAGTTTTTTAAAACAGGGACGTATTTACTATACTTATACGGACAGTATAGGGATTTGTCTTAGAAACCGGATTACCCAAAAATAGTTCAATGCTTGGTATTGGTGACGTATAAGTCTATAAGCCCTCACACACATGCCTTTCAACCAAATGAATGTAAGTAGAATTTAAGGTGGTTGACCTATACTACTCGTATTGCCCTCTATGAGAAATAATGACGATTGGGTGTTAAATTATGTTTCTATGGATGTGTATATATATATAACCCTTCCCTGTGATAGTCAAACAACCCATTTATTATAGAGTTGATTACTGCTTTTGCATTCATATTAAATATGTTTACCTCCCAAAATGGTTGTGGTTGAATTAAATAACCTTTTTGCATTTATTTTGGTCTTATATTTTTATTAAGCCACCCATTTAATTACATAGCAAGATGTCTTGTGTTCAAGCTACATGCTAGGTACACAAATAACGACCAAAACATTATAGCCTAGCTAGCGGTATCTTGATTGTAGGATAAGACTCAGAAAGTCAGGAACCAAATTATCATGGGTTTTAATTTCATAAGGATGTATTCTCAAAGTATTGAGTTTCTTCCAAGACTGGTGACTTGTGTTGTATATTTTAGTGTAATTGGATCTAAATAAATATTAAAAAGTTCGAGGTGCGGAGTGCACACTCGTTTAATATTTCTGAGCTCCTGACCAAAGGTGACTTGACCCGCGATTTCACCCGCCAAAACCAGCCGCCAATAACTACCTTGCGGTTGGTTGGTGATGAACAAGATAAACGAATTCACAGATAATTTTTAAAACAATCGAAATTCATCTCTGATTTCCTCTCTATTGGATTATCCCAAAATTAATTTTCTTGATCTCGAAAGGGAAGAAATGTTGATTTCAGGTAGTGATTCATACACGATCTGATAAAATTCTAAGTGATTTACACGAATTTCTCCAACAACTTGATTGTGGATATAATAGGTTGGTACTACTGATAGCACGAAAATGCTCTAGTGATCCGTTAGTGATCATAGAATTTATGCGTTAAAAAAAGGGTACACAAATAAAGTATAATTTGGGTTTACACGTGTAGAGACTATGTGTTTTAGGTTTTCTAAAAAAAATTAATTAATTACATAGCACTAAACTAAACTGTAGATGTTATAAAACAGACTAGATTACGGCAAAACTACATCTGATAACATGTGTACATAACGATAAGAAAGTATCATCAAAACCGATTTTCTTTTCATTGCACTTATCGATTCTTTGGTATAATCAATCAATTTGTTTGATACATGCCTAATTAACCATTTTAAAAACACATACTACTCCTGCACAAACTCATTATAATCTCTATGATATGATAATGGGTTCAAAAGCTCCAATTAAACTTCCAGTAATCGATTTTTCCCAGCTAAAAACCAACAATCCAAACAGTCTTTCCATCTGGGAATCTACTAAAACTGATGTTTTCTATGCTCTCCAAAACTACGGTTGCTTCGAAGCATCCTCAGTCGTATCAATTGAACTTCAAGAATCTGTAAACGATGCATTGAAGCAACTGTTTAATCTCCCGTTAGAAACAAAGCTTAAAAACACATCCGAAACAGTCTTTCATGGGTATGTTCAATCTCCCAAGGTTCCACTCTATGAAAGCATGGGAATTGGCAACCCATTTGTCCCCGAAAATGTCGATGATTTTACTAATCTAATGTGGCCTAACGACAATCCCACTTTTCGGTACGTTTCTTCTCTTTAATCTACGTATATAAGCTAATGTTTTCATGTTGCTTGATTGGTAACGTTTTGTTACAGTGAAAGTATCAAAAGCTACTCTAAGAAGTTGCGTGAATTAGACGAGATTGTGAAGAAGATGGTTTTCGAGAGCTTGGGTTTGGAAAATTATTATTGTGAACAAATGAAATCAACAAGTTACCTTCTGAAAGTCATGAAATATCGAGCACCTGAGGCAGATGAATCAGATGTTGGACTCCATACACATACCGACACGAATATAATGACGATTTTGCATCAAGATGAAATTGGAGGGTTGGAGATACAAATGAAAAACGATGAATGGGTACGAGTAAAAGTTTCTCCCAATTCTTTCATAATTGTTGCTGGTGAAACATTCAATGTAAGTACTTGATCATATGTTAAGTGATTTTAATATTTTTAAGGCTATTTAAGTTTGGTTAGATTTACATAACATAAAATAATAAGAAGTTAAGATATTGATATGAGTTAATTAGGAGATACATACTTACAAAGTACACACTCAATCAATATATACTATGCTAACTTTGGTATCTACCTCTAAAATTGTTAGCAATTAAACTTAAACCATGGGACTTCCAGGGTGCACCACCCTCATAGTGGCAGGGGGCCCATATGAAGGGCAAACATTGTTGGATTAGTCTTGATTCAAGTCGGGTTTCGGGTCAAGACGGATGAGTACGGGTCATGGAATCGAAACGGGGGGTTACTGAATGGTCGCATGGGTCAAGTTGGATTGAGTCAAACTTAAATAATGGGAATTAATTACCCACGTTTATTAGTCTGTTTAGTAATCTACAAGGAAAAGTTAGTAGGTTGAATAGTTTTTTGTTTGACTCCACATTTTGTGGAAGTTGTTACTTATTTCCGTTGAGTATTTTGTTGATCATGTAGGCTATTTATTGCCCTTTGCTTTATCGAATAATGAGATTAGTAAGATTGAAAGTGAGTTCAAGCATTATATACTGAAATTGTGTGTGTGTGGAGTGTGTTAATCTTGGGTCTGAACCAACAATTGGTATCAGAGCGAAGGTTAAGGAAAGGAGCCGGTTTGAGAGTCGGTGTCGAGTACGAGAGTGGCCCTTGGCTGCGGGGCTAAAGCAGTAGCGGTGAATGTTCGCAAGAAAGAGGGATAGCTGATCAAGATCAGCAAGAAAGAAGACTGATGAAAGGGTTGATCAGAACCAGAGATCAACCGAATGAAGAAGAAAGACGCGTTCCGTGTTCCTCGCTAGAAAGGAAGAAGACCGACGAGACTGGCCGGAGAAGATTCCAGCAAAGACCGATAAGCCGCAGTGGTGACTGCCGGCGTGAAACAATAGACCGAGAAGAAAGGTTTGACCGATGGAAGAGGAGAATTAGGCTGCTATGTAGGAAACCAAGACACACAAAAGAAAGAAGAGACGGCTGTTATTTTTCAGATATGACGGCTGCAAATTGTTCGAGAAGGAAGAAGAAAGTATGTTATTTTGTGATCAGCAGGTGACCATCAGGATAGCAAGTCTAAACCAAGAAAATTTATTAAGAGGATGATAGCAAGAAGTTGGCTGGCAACAGGACCACGTCATGTGTGACCGGTAGCAAGAAACCAAATCTTTTTGGTTCGAATAGAAAGTGTAGCAAGAAAAACCAATTCCGGTTTAGCACGAAAAGCAAGAAAGAAGGTACGTGTAACCGATATCAAGATTAAGGGGGTGAATGTTGGATTAATCTTGATTCAAGTCGGGTTTCGGGTCAAGACGGATGAGTACGGGTCATGGAACCGAAACGGGGGGTTACTGAATGGTCGCATGGGTCAAGTTGGATTGAGTCAAACTTCAATAATGGGAATTAATTACCCACGTTTATTAGTCTGTTTAGTAATCTACAAGGAAAAGTTAGTAGGTTGAATAGTTTTTTGTTTGACTCCACATTTTGTGGAAGTTGTTACTTATTTCCGTTGAGTATTTTGTTGATCATGTAGGCTATTTATTGCCCTTTGCTTTATCGAATAATGAGATTAGTAAGATTGAAAGTGAGTTCAAGCATTATATACTGAAATTGTGTGTGTGGAGTGTGTTAATCTTGGGTCTGAACCAACAATTCCGTCCCGGACCATTTTTTTAGACGCATAAAATTTTTGATATATATGTATATATACAGGGATTCATTTAAATGAGAACCAGTTACAGAGAACTAAAATGAACCATTTATAAAAACACTATTTAAAGGATACAAAAAATAATTTTCTTAAAAGTATAGAAAGTTATATTCATGCCCTTTAAATTAGGGGTGTTCATCGGTTCGATTAATGATTTATTTGGTTTTCAATTTTTTATCCCTCTCTGAAAACCGAACAAACTGAATAAAAACCAAATAAACCGGTTGACTGAATAAACCGATCTACATAAACTGATTTGCATAAACCGAATTTAATCAAAGAAACATATTAAAAACCGAATAAGCCGGTCAAAAACTGAATAAACCAATATGAATAAACTTAATTCAACCTTATATATAATTTAATTATGAATTCGGTCTAATCGTTAACCGAATAAATCCAATTTAAAAAAGAAAAATTGGAACCGATAACCGAACTAAAAGCCGAAATTCGGAATTTGAATACTGTTAGAAACCGAATTAGGATACAGTTAGAAACCGAACCAAAAACCGACTTCATAATTCGGTTCGGTTTTTTTAGTTACGAATACGGTTTGGTTTCCGGTTAAAATGTTTTTGCTTTTTTTTAACATTCCTACTTTAATATTTAAATTCGATAGGCCTTTTTTCTGGCTCATTCTAGGCACCTCAATTCTCGTGGTCATCCTTCCTTAGTGTGGTACGAGACGGCGCCTATGCAAGGATTTAGGGCGGTGCTCGATGGAGTCCAAGGGACAAAGCTCCAGGGTCACCCCGCTTGATCTAAATTACTAGAAATTAATGATATAAACAAAATGATTAAACTGTTAGAAATTTTTTAGTGATCATTGATAGCCAATAACGATCTTTAGCTACTGAAGTATGGGTAGCAACTTTAATACCTAGATAGCAACTTTAATACCTAGATAGCAACTTTACTTGAAGCAAATAGTAACTAAGGTAGTACTGATAATGCCATATATTGATGTTCATGCACATGCAATTTTGAGCATTTATAACCATCAATAGTCATTCTTTTCATGAAAAGTTGTCATATTTAATTATGACTTTTTGTCTCTTTGTATAAAAGAAATCATTTGTTTAGAATTCATCATCAAATTTATTGCGAAATCTAGTACAAGTTCAAAAATCTCGTATTTGTTTTTGGTATTTTTTTTTTCTCTCTTATATGCTACCTTTAATTGTTTAACCTAACTTGAAGAAAGTTAATACGCCAATTATTTAAATAGGTTAAGCTATTAAAGTTATGTTTTGAGTCAAATAACTAACTTGTAATTATTATAGAAGGGTGTCAAGTGTTAAAAGTTAAACAACAAAAATAAAGCCAAAACACCAAACCAAAACCAAGAAGATAACCATTCTAAATAACAACATTAAGACTTTGTTATAATTTCCAATTGTGCCTCCTTGTTGTTGATATTAGCATTTCTTGTCTTATCTTCAAGGTGTATGAAACTATCCTCTTGAGCCCTAAGATCACCTATGGGTTCAATGTTTATAGCATTATCACCAGTTGGGCTAGGAACAACCAAAAATGGGTTAGACCTTGGTTGTCCCATGTTGATCTGTTCTTTTCATAGTAGCTATGTATCTTTAACTCGAGAAGTTGTTGAATTTGACATTTGGTTTTCTTGGTGAATGTGATCCTGTAGGTTTGGTTGAATGGTCGATTGCATGTACCATTTCATAGGGTAGTAATGAATGGAAACATGGCTAGATACTCGCTTGGGTTCTTTTCGGTACAAAGATCAAGCACCCTCGTAAAAACATTCTACGAGATGGTGGACGAAGAACATCCACTACTTTACAAGCCGTTCGATTACGCGGAGTTTCTTAAGTTCTTCTACAAAGAGGGTGGCATTCAAAGCAAGTTTGCCTTAAAGACTTATTGTGGTGTCTCAAACGAAACATAGCAACCTCAATGCATCTGGGCTTTTGCCGAGTGTTTAGCGTTCAAGAAAAAAAGGATGTTATAAATTTGGGATGTATTTGCATGCGTGTTTCTTTTGTGATTCAGCATCATGCGAATCGTTTGTAAGTTCATCATGTATTTTATTTAAACATGTTACCTATTATCATACAATCCATCTATATTAATACTATATAATAAATACAAATTTTATAAGACACGTGTAGGTTATCTAAAAATTAGTTTTTCTATTTCTCAGTTATTAAATTTTTATGAAAAATATTTTTTTTATTTTAATTTTCCTTTTTTTTCTTTTAAATAAAAATAATTTTATTAATATGGTAAATAGTAAAAGTACAACATAGGTCATATTCTTTAAATTTTTATAAAACTATCTTTAAAAAAATGTGATATGTTATTTAAAATAAATATTTTAAAATTTATTTATTTAACTTGTAAATACACATATTTTTAATCTAGTATATTATAAATGATGCAATTAAAATTTGTTTTCTCAAACGCGAATAAACTTTGAAGATGTAAGGCTGCAAGCTTTGCAGGGCGTAAAATCACGAAACCCAACTATTTTGGGCCAACCCACTAGTACACGTGAGTGAGGGCTGGGCCGCTGGGGGCCTGGGGCACAGGGCAGCCGGGCAGCATTAATTGATCTCATGGTTAAATAAGTGGATGAGTGGATCTAGAGGTGCAAAACAGGTTTTTTTTAAACCGGCTTTGGTTCCAAATCGGTTATGATTCTGGTCAACAAAAATTAAGAACAAGTTTCGACTAGGTTTAGGATTTGACAGCTTTTGGGCCGATTCTAGTTTTGGCAGGCTCCAGTTTGGGTTTTGGCGGGTAAAGGTGGAACCGGTTCCAGTTCTGATTCCTTTTTCTTTAGCAAATCGGAACAGTCTATGCCCGCCACTTCTGGTAGAACCGGTTTCGTTAGGGTAATCATTTCGAGAATCAGTTTTTTTGCCCATCTCTAATTGGATCAAGTTTTTTTAGATTTGGCTTTAGTGTTAACTAGTGAATTTTAAACCTAAATATGAAAATAATTGTGATAATGATCAAGTTAGTTCCTTTTTTCCAAGTTTTGTGACTCGTATATACCCGAGCATGTAGGATTGTACGTATAGGTAATGGTTTTCATGCTAATGGAATCCTTCATCCAGTTTATGATATAAATACTTGTTAGTTCTCTACTGTTCTGGTTCCTGATTTTCAAATTGATTTTATAGAGTTATGTTCATCTTTGTAGCATATGAATAGGAAAAAAACCATAAATAAAAAGGTAACGAACAGGTTATTGACAGGTTAGAGTATACCCTATATTTTTATTTTTGAGGCTTATGATACCAAAAGCTCATATAATTTTAAATGTTACATTAATATATTAGCCTAAATATTTTTAGCTCTAATATGATATTTTGATTTATTTTTTTTCTAGGCCTAAAAATTAAGACACAAGTATAAAAACCGAAAAAAAAAAACTGAGCTCAAAACAAAAACTGAAAAAGTCAGACTCAAACGAATTTTAGATGCACAAAAACTAAAATTTCTGTTTTGGGTTCAGATTGTACCAAAAACCGACTCAAACAGACCCATAGACACCTCTATGACGGGCCTAATTAATTGTTAAGCATGGTAATTTTATTTATAAGTTGTAATAAATGAGTTAAACAAGTCGTATAAAGTTAGTCGACCTGTTTAGTTAAATAGGATGGATCATAACATTTTAATTTAATAGTTAACCAATGGCTTCTAACCTAATGGTTACCCCTTTGACTTTCCTATGGGAGGTCTTGGGTTCGAATCAGGGCTGAAGCATATTTGCTGAATCAAAGTCAGGAGGTTTACCTAGTTGTGAGGTTCCTCTTAGGGTGGGCTCGGGTATAAGCTACAGAGCGTCAAATCCGATGGAACGGTTGAAATCTCATCTTAGGCGTCGTTATACCAAGCCGTTCAAAAAAAAAAGTTAACAATTCAACCCAAACACACCTTGTCCCTTAATAATAAAGGATTTGGTAACAACCATGAAAACTTAATATATCCTGGTCGTATAGGAAATTGCAAACCATAATTGCATATGCGCTACTTTTTGTTTTCTATGTTTTTTATGTTTTTTGTTTTTATGGCTTTATGGAATAATACTTCGAGTCTCGACACTAATGATGCTAAGAGAACACTTGCACTAATTGAATAGAATAATTTTGAAAGAACATCCAATATTGACACAACAACAACACGTACCTATTGTAATCCTACTTTGTGTGGTCTAAAGGAAGATATGAATACATACCTTACCCATATTATAATGTGGTAAAGATGCTGATTTGTATTAAATCCCCGGCTCAAAAGGTTTTCAAAATTTTGAAATTCTTTTTTTAAGTATTATGATTAGTTGTCGTATTGTTATTATTATTAATATTCTATATGTATATGTATATATATATATTCTTTTTTTAGAGTCGTATCACATAGGATGGAAACCCAACAACAAACCAACATACCATAGAGTAATTATTATATTTGTAATTACCTGACTCAAGTTTGAGAGTGAATGAACCAAAGTTGTAAAGAGTAAAAACAAATCATGTTTAGAGTAAATTTTGTAATTATATCTAGCTATCTCATCTGTCGTTAGTGGTGCACAAAAAAACCGGTTAACCGAACCGGACCGGTTTTTTGACCGGTTAGAAACCGGTTTTTGAACCGGTTTTTCGTACCGGTTTGAACCAAATTGAAGAACCGGCGGTTATGAACCGGTTGTATGTTTTGTAGGGAAAACCGGTTATGAACCGGTTAAAGCAAAACCGGTTTTTTTGACCGGTTAGAAACCGGTTAACCGGTTTGTATTCAAAAAAATAGCCGTTTATAGCCGTTGTAGACAAAAACTAGCCGTTGACACCCGGTTAACCGGGTATTAACCGGTTAACCGATCGATCGAACAAAAAAAAAAACTAGCCGTTTCTAGCCGTTTATAGCCGTTTTTTAAAATTTTTTGGACCATTTTGCCCCTAAACGTTAGTATAAATAGATGGGGATTGTTTTGGTTTGATCACACAACATCTTACAACATCTCTTGTTCTTAAACGCTCGAAAACGATCAAAAACGCTCAAAAAACGATCTCCTACTTCTTCTCGATTCAATCTCTTCTTCTATTACGTTCTTAATTCAATCTTTATTTCATCCATGGCAAGCTCACGAAGTGCTCATAGTTCCGTTGGTGTTGGTGCATCCACTTCAAACGAACCAACCGTTGTTAGAATAAAAACTACAACGAGAAACAAAGAGCTATTTCAACATTTCGACTTATGCGAAATGTCGAACGGTGTCGATAAGGCACGGTGCAAAGGTTGCGGTACTTTTCTTAAACCGGAATCTAATTCCACTCTAAGAAGCCATTTGACGAAGCATTGTGTTGTTGTCAAAAATAATCCCGCAAGCGATCAAGCACAAATGTCTCAAGAGTGCGGGGTTTGGAATTTCGATCCCGACATGGTTCGTGAAATGATGGGGAACTTGGTGATTCAAGAAAGTTTGCCATTCAATCATTTTGACAACCCACGCTTGACGAAAATAATTCAAAAGGCGCTACAACCACGTTATCATTAAGTAAGTTGAACTACTATTAGACGTGATTGTTTGAAACGTTGGCGTCAAGCCAAACAAGAATTAATTTTAGGTTTTCAAAACTTAAATACCGGTGTTAACCTAACAACGGACGTTTGGTCGGCGCCTCACGGTTTGCCCGAATCGTACCTTTGCGTTACCGCACATTGGATTGATCCCGATTCTTGGCAAATGATGAAACGTACGATTGCGTTCGAAATGTTTCCGTATCCTCACACGGGGGATAATTTGTTTTACATGTTAGATGGAATAATACAAACATTCCATTTACAAGATAAAATACTTTCTATAAGTTTTGATAACGCTTCAAATAATACGAATGCTGTTCAAAAATTAAATCTTAAATATAAACCGATATGTAACGGTGCTTTTTTTTCATACAAGATGCGTTGCTCACATTATTAACTTGGTTGTGAGTGATGCTCTTGCGGTTGAGGGAATGAATACGTTAAAAGAAAAATTTAAACAAATGTTAAATGATGTTTTTATGAAAAGCCGTAGAAGATATTTGGAATATCAAAAATTATGTGAGGATACGAACTCCATCTTTTTAGGTCCGTCTTGGGACGTACCAACAAGATGGAATTCGACTTGGCGTATGTTTAACAGCGCCTTACGACAAAGGGAAACCTTGGAAGTATTTCATAACAATTTAGTGGAAGAACGTAAGGCAAAAAGATTTAATCGCCGATGTTGGGACGCCATAGGAGAATTTACTAGTTTATTTGGAGTTTTTAAAAATTCAACAACAATTTTATCGGGAGTTTATTATCCCACGTCTTGTTTGGTTCTTCAACAATTATTTATAATGACAAGAAAAATTAACGAATTTCCATCGACGGGTGAAAATAATGAAATATATACGGGAATGTTACTTCCAATGAAATTAAAACTAAGGAAATACTTTCAAGAAATGCCGCCCGTATTTACTTGTGCGACGGCATTAAACCCATGTTTCAATGGTGCCGGCGTTGAAACATTAGTTGATGAAATAGTCAGTGCTTTGGGTTTGGATTTGGAAGACCCAAACTTTGCAACAAACACTAAAAATAACTTTAACATATATTTTCAAAATATGTTTGATCATTATTTACAAAAATATGGTGAAACATCTAACATACAACAAACAATGTATGCGGCTTCTAGTTCGAGTAGAAGCCAAGATGTTAACTTTGATTTATTTAACACATTAAGACAAAATGTAACTAAACGAGCCCGAGGTACTAGCGCAAGTAGCGAACTAGGAAGGTACCTAGGGACAGATTGGATTTCCGGTCTTACGCCGGAAGAATTTGAAAACTTTGATATTTTGGCCTGGTGGAAACAAAAGGAAACCTACTTTCCGATTCTATCTGCCATGGCCCGTGATTTACTAAGCGTCCAAGCTTCTACGGTAGCTTCGGAGTCTGCTTTTTCTCTTAGTGGCAGGGTTTTATCGATACGAAGGACGAGGATTACTCCTGCATCATTGGAGATGTGCATTTGCTTGAAAGACCATTTGGACGCAATGGAACGTGTACAAGACCACACACAACTTGAAGGCGAGCTTGAGATAGAAGTGACAATACACGATGTTGAAGTTGAGGAAGGAATGACGTTCCCACTTTCCGACGAAGAACAGGCAATGGATGAATGGATGCGAAACAATAGTCCGGAACTACAATCCGAAGCACCAAGCGAAGACTAATTTGTATTTTCGATTTTGTATTTAATTTTGTAACTTTAAATCTTGTGTAATTAATTTATTTTAATGAAATATGCTATTTGAAATCCTTACTAAGTTACTAATATTTGAAATCCTTACTAAGACTAATAAAGTTCATTTTAATATTATTTAATCAAAACCTTAAACATTAATTACTAAACCCTAATAAAACCTTAAACAAATCAAACTAATATTAATCTAATAACTAATAAACCTTAAAATAATCAACTCATAATTACTAAACCCTAATAAAACCTTAAACTAATCAAACTAATATTAATCTAATAACTAAAAAAACCTTAAAATAATCAACTCATAATTACTAAAACCTAATAAAACCTTAAACTAATCAAACTAATATTAATCTAATAACTAATAAAACCTTAAAATAATCAACTAATGATTACTAAACCCTAATAAAACCTTAAACAAATCAAACTAATATTAATCTAATAACTAATAAACCTTAAAATAATCAACTCATAATTACTAAACCCTAATAAAACATTAAAATAATCAACTCATAGTTTGATTAGTTTAAGGTTTATTAGGGTTTAGTAATTATTAGTTTAAGGTTTTAAGGTTTATTAGTTATTAGTTTAATATTAGTTTGATTAGTTTTAGGTTTTATTAGGGTTTAGTAATTATTAGTTTAAGGTTTTAAGGTTTATTAGTTATTAGTTTAATATTAGTTTGATTAGTTTAAGGTTTTATTAGGGTTTAGTAATTATTAGTTTAAGGTTTTAAGGTTTATTAATTATTAGTTATTAGTTTAATATTAGTTTGATTAGTTTAAGATTCATTAGGGTTTAGTAATTATTATTTATTACTTTATTAGTTTTAGATTTGATTTTGTTAAGTTTTTTATTATGATTTTTTTTATTATGATTTTATTAATTTAACTTTAAGGTTGAAAACGTATAAAAAAAGAAAACGGTTCAATACGGTTATGGTTCAACACTCTAAGTCTAACGGACGGATCAAACGGATTAACGAAAAAAAAAGCATTAAAAACCGGTTTTTGAACCGGTTTGGCCGGTTAACCGGTCCGGTTTCTAACCGGTTCGGTTCCATAGGTTAGAGATTTTAGGTTAAAATAACCGGTTATTAACCGAACCGGGTTTTAGGAAAAACCGGTAAACCCTTTGTACCGGTTAACCGGTTCGGGTAATACAAAAACCGGTTTGGACCGGTTAACCGATTTGTGCACCTCTATCTGTCGTGCATACATTTAATGTATACATGTGTGCACCCTCAACGGGTGAAAGTAAATTGCACTTATTTTAACGTTATTTTAATTATTTTGTCAAAATAGCATTAAAAGCGTTGAAATGATTAATTTCAAACGATAACTTTGAGCCAGAGACTCTTTCGAATCAGCCTCTCTATCGCATCTGAGATAGAGGTAAGACTTGTCTTTATCGTTTCTCTCAGACCATGCTAAAAAGTGTAAATATATTGGGTAATTTTGTTTATTTGTTATGTAACTATATCTAGTTGAAGGGTATTAACTTATAAACCGTATATGGGATGATGATTCGCGAACAATAACACCAGTAAATCACTGTTGTATCAAGTTTATATGATGTGTGAACAAGTCATATATTTACGGATCTAGAAAATCAAAGGCAAACATGACTTAGGTCAAAGTAAATTAACTAATTAATAAAAGGAGTCTAGAGGAAGGTAGGAGATGTTATTAGATCAATTTTTATCTTAAAATATTTTCATGAGCTCCTACTAAAAGAGTAATAACCTTTTAATTAATCTTTATTTTTTCTTTATTTATTTTCTTTTAACTTTTCTTGACTGCATATATTAGTTCTTAGTTTTGCTTTTTATTTTATTAGTTATAATTTTTCCTTATTTACGTTAAATTCCCTTAAACTAATCAAAAATTTTCTTTTATTTATCAATTTTTCTTTCTTTGTTTTCTTCTAATGTTTTTTAATAATGTTAATTTTATATAAATTCAGCCGTTCTCCTAAACTTTTGCGGTTTATCTATAATTTACACAAATTTATAACTACTAAAATTTAAAGTTTTATATATGTCATAATGACAACCATAATAATATGTTTTGTATACGAGTTTTGATATATATGAGAGATTATGTGTGCATTCTGTTGTTTAAAATTGTGAAAGAATTCTCTCTGTAACATGTGAGAACATATGTTTGGAGATTGTAGATGAATAGATGATTAGCATTGAAGTGCAGGTAATATATATTACTAGCTTTTGTTTTAATCTAGAGCAGCGTCCACAAAACACAAATTAAACAATAAGAGTTCAATGTTCTTTTAAAACCATACAAACTTATTGTTTTATCTTAGGTAAAACTATATAATTTATATAAACTTGTTTTTAGATTCTTGAAAAAAATTTCACAGGTTTAGCACGCATATTTAGGTATATACAATTGTAAGGCTATTTATATCATATTTTGATGGTTATTTAACTAAATTAACAATCTAATGGAGACTTAATTATAATTACTAATTAACCACCATGACCATTTAACAGTGGTTAAGGCTTGGCTTTCTTGGGCTTAAAGTCAACCGTTGGATCGATCCCTATAACGACAAGCTTTCATTTTTTTTCGTAAGATAATAAAAATAAGAGTAAATTACCGATATGGTCCTTGTGGTTTGTTAGTATTTCACTTTTGGTATCTATGTTTCATAAATTATCCATATGGTCCCTAACTTTTGACATTAGTAACACATATATCCCTTAGGTCACCAAATTATCTTTATGTAATTGACCAAATTACCCTCACATAAGGACTATATAGGTTACAAATGCCAATGTTAGGGACTATATGAGTAATTTATAAAACCTAGGGACCAAAAGTGCAATAGTAACAGACCACTGGGACCATCTCGGGTACACATCCAAGGGCATGCACAATCGTCATCTCTCCAACCACCAAATAAGCGGAAATCGGATACCACTAGGCTAAAAACCCTCTCTCCTGCTTAGGTTTGAACCCCTGACCTCAATAAGGTGGAGCTTCTTCCCTTCATTACAATACCACTAGGCTAAAAACCCTTTGGTAAATAATAATACTAGTTAAATAATATAAATAAGCAAACAATGTTTTTTTGTCAGTCTTGTGTTCTTAAATTTTACGAATGTAAAAGATTTTTTTTATAATTTAGTATTATGATTTTTATCATTGTTATCATATGTTAGCGTTCATATTCCTAGGAAGTATCTAATGCTTTTGCAATGGTTAGGTATATATATGATATTCGTAATATTACGAACAATATCGTGGCAGAGTATGCTTACCAGCTGTAACAACCGAAAATTTAGAAATTTAATAGTAAACGTACGAGATTTCGGTTACTGTGGAAACTGTGACGACTGCGTACGAAAAAAATTCGGCAATTATGACGTGAGCACATTTGATCGTGCTTGAAATCCACGAGGATTTAGTAACTTTTGTTATTGGGGATTGATAGTATGTGAAAAATAATGAACGTGGGCGAAAACCGTGCGCAAAACGGAGTTCGTATGCTACCGGAATCGCGAAACGAAGTTTAAATCAAATATTGGAAGAAAAACACGCTAGGCGCATAGCCTAACTCCCAACCCTCCAGAGTCAGGCTATGCGCCCAGGGACTATGTCGGCCAAAAATGTGTTAAAACGATCAGATTGTTCTGGAAGTCAATTTTTACTTAATATTCGATGCTATTCGACTTCCAGACGAAGAATCCTCATTCTAACACCCCCAAACTTCATATCTAAGGTTTCTAAACATCCGGATCATCCCAGGAATCATATATACAAGTCCTGATCGATGTTTTAACCGCAGAAACTCGTCAGAACAGGTAACGGTTCATTTTAACCTTCTAGTTTGATTTTGATTGATTAGATCTTGATTTTGAACGTAATAAGATAGTTAGGATTGTTGATTATTGCCTAGATGATGGCTAGGATTGATTAGAAATGAAGAACACGATGTTCTAACGGTTAAATCCTTGTTTTGAGCCGTTGTAATGCCCGGTTTGCATGAAATCACAACTATGATTATAATGGATTAATCCATTTGATTATAATGATGTAAATGATTAGTTTGGTTAATCTTTGAAATGCAAAGGTTAAATCTGAGTGTTCCAAACTAATCACAATCATTAACATACTTATTGGAACGATTATCTGATGTTTGTGATAACAGTCAGATTAGTATGTTAATCATGGTTATTAAACCTATTCTAAGACTATGTTGTGATATTTCATGATATCTGGGTAATCAATGATAAGGATTTATCATTTCTAAGCCATTAATCTGTTCAGGAACTGTTTTAGCATTATAATCAACAACATTAACTATTTGATGACTTTCAAGACAATATCTTTGACATTGAACGTTCAGAAAGATCTAATCAGTAGGTTAAATCATAAATGACGTATTAAGTGTAAACGAATGCAGAGTTACACCATTAGTATCAGTTTACGAGGAATCTTGCTACCGTAAGATATCAAGTGAGTTCTTATAGCCCTGTTTTAAATGTTTTATCATTTTGGGCTGATATGCATGTTATAAAGTTATTTTATGAAAATGATTGTAATCTGATTATGATCAGATAAAGTATGTTTTAAGGTGAAGTATGTTTCAGATAATGAATGTTTATAGATAAAGAATGTTTTAAAGAAAAGAATGTTTTAAATCTCAACTATGATTGAGAAGTAAATGATTTAAAGAATTTCAGCTGAGATGTAATGAATATGTTAAGCCTCAATGATGATTGAGAAATAAATGATTTTTAAGAATCTCAGCTAAAATATAATGAATGTTTTAAAGTCTCAACTGCGGTTGAGAAAGAAATGATTTTAAAGGACTCAACCGAGGTTGAGTAGGAAATGAGGTTTTGCTGGCTGCGGTTGGGCAAAACTTGAACACTACGGTGAAAGGAGCCGTTTATGATTATGATGGTTTAAATGATTTAAACCATGTTATGATGTATGTTAAGAAGTCTTGTACCGGTATGAGCCGTCAATTTCGGTTGATGGTTAAAGAGTCCTGTGGAAACATAGGCCTGCCGACTGTGTGTCGCCAGTTCAGTTAAAGAAATCTTAGGCATGCTTGAGTTATCAGCTGCGCGTTGATAGTGTTAAAGAAATCTTATACATGTATGAGTTACCAGCTGCGGGTTGGTAGTTTAAGAGCCTTGTGATTGCACAAGCCTGTTTGACTTTAGGGTCAGCAGTTAACGGTGAAGTTCCTTCACTATATGAATGATGTTATGATAATATGTATGTTATGTAAGTATGTTATGATGATATGTAGGTGATGAAAGTATGATATGAGAACAGGTATGTTATGTATTTAAATTGTGTCATGTGATGACATGAATAAATAAAGATTTTTCTAAGAAATGAACTTAGAACTCACCAGCATAAAGCTGACTTGTTTTACATGCATATCAGGTTGAATAGTTTGAGAAAGGAGACCAGGAAGGCTCATGGCATACGTTGAAGACTATCCCTGGCATAGACTGGCTGTACTATATGACTGTTAGAAGAGTGGGTTATGTTTAATGTGTAAAAGTTTGTTTAGATCTTTATGATAGTTATGTTGTTACCCTACATTCCGCTGCTATGATAATGTAATTATGGTTTAAGTATTATCGGTTTGATGTTTTGCCAACTGAGGGGTTCGGGGCCTCTCAAGTTGGTATCAGAGCCATAGTTTGAGAGATCTGGTCATCCCTAATGACTAGACTTAAACTGAAAATGGGACTGAATGATAAGAATGCCAGTCAAGGGTAGTTTGATGCCATGAGCTGAATATTATGTATGAGTTAAGACATAGGTGTAAGGTTAGAAAGATAGTTAGAGTCATGCACTTTGGGGTGACGTGATGGGAAACGTTTAGAGCCTATGAGTTAGGTAAATGGTTAATAACACCTGATCAACGTCATTAACGATTTACAAAGCTTATTTCGTGCTAAACTAAACCTGTACTGACTCTCCAATTGATGCATCTTGTAGATAGTTAAATGGCTGGACAAAGGGGTAGACCAAGGAAGCAACCACAGGAACCTGAAGAACCGCATATCGAGAATGAAGAACCCGTCAATGAAGACGACTACGAGCACAACGAGCGACCGGAAGATGAAGATGAGTTTACTCTAGAGCCTATCGTAGTGAAGGCTATTTCTGATGAGGTCTGTAAAGTTTTGGATGATAAGCTACCAGCTTTGGTTACAAAAATACTGAAGGATACTTTGAAAGACAAGTCTAAAGGAGCTAATGACAGCACCAAAGAAGAGGAAGTTGTGATCACCGGAACTAAGAACGGTGATTTTACGTCAGAGAAACGGAAGGGTTGTGATTACAAGGCCTTCAAAGGATGCAATCCACCCTCATTTGATGGTAAGAAGGATGCTGTGGCCACCTGTCATTGGGTTTCGGCTATGGAGGCGGTTATTGCTATCAGTGAATGCCGGGAAGATCAAGCTGTGAAATTTGCAGCTCACTCATTTACTGAAGAAGCTCTACATTGGTGGAACACTGTTAAGCAGTCAAAGACCACTACTGATGTGGAGGGTTTTAAATGGGAGGACTTGAAGGAATTAGTTATAAAACACTTCTGTCCAAAGAATGAAATTGATAAAATCGAACGGGAATTTCTGACTTTGAAAGCTGGACGTATGAACCATCGGCAATATACGTCAAAATTTAATGAAATGTCAAGACTGGTTCCTCATTTGGTAAATACGGAGGAACGCAGATTGAAGCTATATGTGGAAGGGTTACCACCTAAAGTCCGAACACATGTGAAGGCGCATGCTCCTAGGACTTTTGAATCAGCAGTAGAAATCAGCGGCATTGTTTGGGATGATGTTGTGGAAGCTGAACCAACAAAGGAAGAACCGAAGCAAAAGTGGTCACCGGGATTCAAAAGAAATAGAAATGGTAAACCGGGACTCCCCATGAAAAAGCTTAAAGTAGAAGAATTTGAAACGTGCACCAAGTGCGGAAGGAAGCATGGGGGAGAATGTCGCCTGGGGACTACTTTGTGCTACCGTTGTGGAAAAACAGGACACCTCTCGTATAATTGTCCAACCATACTAAAGTGTTACAATTGTGGTGGGATCGGTCACATGAGCAAGAATTGTTTTAAACCAAAGACAATACCTACTGAAGCCAGTAAACCTGAAAGTAGCAAGGGAGGGGAGAAGCAAAAGGCAAAAGCTCGTGCCTTTACTATGACCAGAGATCAGGCAGCCAAAGACCCGGATGTGGTAACAGGTACATTCTTGATTAATGATATCCCTGCTTCAGTGCTATTTGATTCTGGTGCAAGTATGAGCTTTGTGGCTATTACTTTTTGTGATAAACTGTGTGCAAATGTTAAAAAGATAGAAAATGCCTTTAACATAGAAACTGCTCTTGGTAAATCTACTAGAGTAACGGAGGCCATTGAGGATGATTGTTACATTGATATAGAAGGTCATAGATTCCCTGTTAAGTTGTTTCTGATTACGTTAGGAGGTTTCGATGTAGTTTTGGGAATGGATTGGTTGGCCAAATATGAGGCTAACATCGTTTGTCGACGAAAGATGATTTTCTTAACAGCTCTTAATGGGAGTTCAGTAACGGTTTACGGGGATAAAGTGTTTAACGTGCCTAAAGTCATTTCAATGATTAAGGCAAGTGAATTTATGAGGCGAGGGTGTGGGGCTTATCTGGCTTATGTTATTGATAAAGAAATTAAGGTAAAAGAATTGGAAGACGTACCCGTGGTGTGTAACTTTCCTGATGTATTTCCTGAGGATTTGCCAGGACTTCCACCTGATCGGGAAATCGAATTCCAAATTGATGTTGTGCCAGGAGCTCAACCTGTCGCCAAGGCACCGTACCGTCTGGCCCCAACAGAGATGAAAGAATTAATGACCCAACTACAAGACCTTCTAGACAAAGGTTTTATACGACCGAGTGTGTCACCTTGGGGTGCACCAGTGTTGTTTGTAAAGAAAAAGGACGGAAGTATGAGGATGTGTATTGATTATAGGGAATTGAATAAGCTCACAATAAAGAATAAGTATCCGTTACCAAGAATTGACGATCTATTTGATCAATTGCAAGGGGCAAGTTGGTTTTCTAAAATAGATCTCAGATCAGGGTATCATCAATTAAAGGTGAGAGAACAAGATATTCCGAAGACAACATTTCGCACACGTTATGGACACTATGAGTTTCTTGTGATGTCTTTCGGATTAACAAACGCTCCTGCGGCGTTTATGGATTTAATGAATCGGGTGTGCAGACCTATGTTAGACCGATCAGTGATTGTGTTTATTGACGATATATTAATATACTCAAGGAGTGAAGGTGATCATGCGTGTCATATCCGGGAAGTTCTTGAAATACTAAGAAGAGAAAAGCTTTATGCTAAATTCTCAAAATGTGCCTTTTGGCTACGGGAAGTACAATTTTTAGGTCATGTTATTAGTCCAGAAGGCATAATGGTGGACCCAGCTAAAGTAGAAGCGGTAATGAAATGGAATCCTCCGAAAACACCAACGGAAGTGCGTAGCTTTCTCGGTTTAGCAGGTTATTACAGAAGATTTATTCAGGATTTCTCTAGGATTGCTACACCGTTGACAAAATTGACGAGGAAAGAAGTAAAGTACGATTGGGGTCCAACTCAGGTTCAAGCTTTTGAAGAACTAAAGAAGAGATTAACCGAAGCTCCTATTTTAACACTGCCGGATGGTAATGAAGACATGGTGGTGTACTCAGATGCGTCTTATCTGGGTTTGGGTTGTGTACTTATGCAAAGGGGAAAGGTAATAGCATATGCCTCAAGACAATTGAAAACCCATGAAGCTAATTATCCAACGCATGATTTGGAATTGGCTGCTGTGGTATTTGCTTTAAAAATTTGGAGGCATTATTTATATGGAGTGAAATGTACAATCTACACAGATCATAAAAGTTTAAAATACTTCTTTGAACAGAAAGACTTGAATATGAGACAAAGAAGATGGCTTGAGTTACTTAAAGACTATGACTGTGAGATTTTGTATCACCCAGGAAAAGCCAATGTGGTGGCTGATGCTCTAAGTCGTAAAACAGAACACTCCGCTATACAAGTTAAGTCTTATAGTTTGGTAATAACCCCAGATTTCCTGAATGAACTTAAAGATGCGCAGAAGGAAGGACTAAAGGAAGAAAATATTGGGTTCGAAAGAATTTTTGGTCAAGTTAAGAATTTAGAAGAAAATGAGTTTGGTATTAAGATCCGGTTTGGTCGAATGTGGGTTCCACGAAATGGGGACATCAGGTCGAGGATTCTAGACGAAGCACATAAGTCACGCTACTCTATTCATCCTGGTGCAACGAAAATGTATCAAGACCTTCGAAAGGATTATTGGTGGCCAGGTATGAAGTTTAATGTAATGCAGTACGTAAACAAATGTTTGACATGTGCACAAGTGAAAGCTGAACATCAGAAACCCTATGGTTATGTGCAACCTTTAGAAGTCCCTGAATGGAAATGGGAACACATCACCATGGATTTTATAACTAAGTTGCCTCTTACGGCGAAACGTCATGATGCTATTTGGGTGATTGTAGACCGGTTAACAAAAAGTGCTCATTTCTTGCCTATGCGGGAGACTTATACGTCGGAGAAACTGTCTGAACTATTTGTGAAAGAAATAATTATGAGACATGGAGTTCCAGTTTCTATAGTGTCAGATCGTGACACGCGGTTCGTTTCAAGATTCTGGAAACGGTTTCATGAATCAATGGGTACAAGACTCAATATTAGCACTGCGTATCATCCTCAGACCGATGGACAGTCTGAAAGGACTATCCAAACCTTAGAAGATATGCTCAGAGCCTGTATTATTGATTTTGGTGGTGGCTGGGATGATCATTTACCATTGGTGGAATTCTCGTACAATAATAGCTACCATGCTAGTATTGGAATGCCACCATATGAGGCATTGTATGGACGGCGTTGTAGGACACCTCTGTGTTGGGGAGGAGTAGGACAGAAAGAAGTAGGAAGCAAAGCTGCAGTGTTAGATTTGACAGAAAAGCTTCAACTAGTTAAAGCGCGAATGAAAGCTGCACAGGATCGACAAAAGTCCTATGCTGATAAAAGACGGAGACCAATAGAGTTTGAGGTAGGAGATCAGGTACTGCTAAAAGTTTCACCATGGAAAGGAATTATTCGATTTAGGAAAAGAGGAAAGTTGAGTCCGAGATTTATTGGACCTTTTCGAATAATGGCACGGGTTGGTAAGGTAGCTTACCGATTAGATCTACCAGATGAACTGAGTGGAATTCATCCGACATTTCACGTTTCACATCTGAGAAAATGTCTAGCGGATGATGTAGCATATGTGCCTTTAAATGATATTGAAGTTGATGAAAGATTGAATTACATAGAAGAACCAGTTGCAATTGTTGATACGAAAGAGAAACAGTTACGTAACAAGATGATCAGACAAGTTAAAGTTCAATGGAAGCACCGAAAAGGATCTGAGGCTACATGGGAGACTGAAGACGAGATGAAACGACTCTACCCACATTTGTTTGAAACGTAACAGGTTTCGAGGACGAAACCTATTGTAAGGAGGGTAGATTTGTAACAACCGAAAATTTAGAAATTTAATAGTAAACGTACGAGATTTCGGTTACTGTGGAAACTGTGACGACTGCGTACGAAAAAAATTCGGCAATTATGACGTGAGCACATTTGATCGTGCTTGAAATCCACGAGGATTTAGTAACTTTTGTTATTGGGGATTGATAGTATGTGAAAAATAATGAACGTGGGCGAAAACCGTGCGCAAAACGGAGTTCGTATGCTACCGGAATCGCGAAACGAAGTTTAAATCAAATATTGGAAGAAAAACACGCTAGGCGCATAGCCTAACTCCCAACCCTCCAGAGTCAGGCTATGCGCCCAGGGACTATGTCGGCCAAAAATGTGTTAAAACGATCAGATTGTTCTGGAAGTCAATTTTTACTTAATATTCGATGCTATTCGACTTCCAGACGAAGAATCCTCATTCTAACACCCCCAAACTTCATATCTAAGGTTTCTAAACATCCGGATCATCCCAGGAATCATATATACAAGTCCTGATCGATGTTTTAACCGCAGAAACTCGTCAGAACAGGTAACGGTTCATTTTAACCTTCTAGTTTGATTTTGATTGATTAGATCTTGATTTTGAACGTAATAAGATAGTTAGGATTGTTGATTATTGCCTAGATGATGGCTAGGATTGATTAGAAATGAAGAACACGATGTTCTAACGGTTAAATCCTTGTTTTGAGCCGTTGTAATGCCCGGTTTGCATGAAATCACAACTATGATTATAATGGATTAATCCATTTGATTATAATGATGTAAATGATTAGTTTGGTTAATCTTTGAAATGCAAAGGTTAAATCTGAGTGTTCCAAACTAATCACAATCATTAACATACTTATTGGAACGATTATCTGATGTTTGTGATAACAGTCAGATTAGTATGTTAATCATGGTTATTAAACCTATTCTAAGACTATGTTGTGATATTTCATGATATCTGGGTAATCAATGATAAGGATTTATCATTTCTAAGCCATTAATCTGTTCAGGAACTGTTTTAGCATTATAATCAACAACATTAACTATTTGATGACTTTCAAGACAATATCTTTGACATTGAACGTTCAGAAAGATCTAATCAGTAGGTTAAATCATAAATGACGTATTAAGTGTAAACGAATGCAGAGTTACACCATTAGTATCAGTTTACGAGGAATCTTGCTACCGTAAGATATCAAGTGAGTTCTTATAGCCCTGTTTTAAATGTTTTATCATTTTGGGCTGATATGCATGTTATAAAGTTATTTTATGAAAATGATTGTAATCTGATTATGATCAGATAAAGTATGTTTTAAGGTGAAGTATGTTTCAGATAATGAATGTTTATAGATAAAGAATGTTTTAAAGAAAAGAATGTTTTAAATCTCAACTATGATTGAGAAGTAAATGATTTAAAGAATTTCAGCTGAGATGTAATGAATATGTTAAGCCTCAATGATGATTGAGAAATAAATGATTTTTAAGAATCTCAGCTAAAATATAATGAATGTTTTAAAGTCTCAACTGCGGTTGAGAAAGAAATGATTTTAAAGGACTCAACCGAGGTTGAGTAGGAAATGAGGTTTTGCTGGCTGCGGTTGGGCAAAACTTGAACACTACGGTGAAAGGAGCCGTTTATGATTATGATGGTTTAAATGATTTAAACCATGTTATGATGTATGTTAAGAAGTCTTGTACCGGTATGAGCCGTCAATTTCGGTTGATGGTTAAAGAGTCCTGTGGAAACATAGGCCTGCCGACTGTGTGTCGCCAGTTCAGTTAAAGAAATCTTAGGCATGCTTGAGTTATCAGCTGCGCGTTGATAGTGTTAAAGAAATCTTATACATGTATGAGTTACCAGCTGCGGGTTGGTAGTTTAAGAGCCTTGTGATTGCACAAGCCTGTTTGACTTTAGGGTCAGCAGTTAACGGTGAAGTTCCTTCACTATATGAATGATGTTATGATAATATGTATGTTATGTAAGTATGTTATGATGATATGTAGGTGATGAAAGTATGATATGAGAACAGGTATGTTATGTATTTAAATTGTGTCATGTGATGACATGAATAAATAAAGATTTTTCTAAGAAATGAACTTAGAACTCACCAGCATAAAGCTGACTTGTTTTACATGCATATCAGGTTGAATAGTTTGAGAAAGGAGACCAGGAAGGCTCATGGCATACGTTGAAGACTATCCCTGGCATAGACTGGCTGTACTATATGACTGTTAGAAGAGTGGGTTATGTTTAATGTGTAAAAGTTTGTTTAGATCTTTATGATAGTTATGTTGTTACCCTACATTCCGCTGCTATGATAATGTAATTATGGTTTAAGTATTATCGGTTTGATGTTTTGCCAACTGAGGGGTTCGGGGCCTCTCACCAGCGAAGTCGTATGACTCAAGTTTTTTTACTTAGGTGAGACTGTGTGATGCGACTTTTAGTATGTTTCTAATTTTATACTGTTATTAAATGCTTACAAATAATCAATAATTTAATTTGTTGTATTATGTTTATGTTTTTTTATACAAGATTTTACGACTAACGAAAACTTTTTTTTGCCTAGCTAAAACGTTTATATTTGAATTTAGATATAGAGGATCATGGTTGCGTACGTTATGATCTATGAAACCATTGTGAAATTCCCGCTACAACGCGTGTGGGAGCCCACTAGTTTAATTACATAAGAGACCGACCCATTAATTATAAATTATACTATAGGTTAATTATCGGGATTAGTCCTTGAGATAAGCACATACGGATGTTGCCGAACGTATATTACTTCAATTCCTTGTTTTCACCAACCGGTAATTAATATAATATAAGATATTAATCTTGTTGGAATAATTAACCAAAGTGGATCTCCATAATTATATTAATATACATCGTTAGCCTTCAAGATGTACTGATGGAGATGTTTCATTCGCATGCTGCATGTCAGTTTCATCTGTCGGATATTTACTTCGTTATAAACAAACATACAAACTCGCCTAGTATATTCCTAACATTCAGTAGAGTCAAAGGGAAAGGATGATAACAAACCTTACCCCTATCTCCAGTTGGGATAAAGATGCTGCTTCAAAGGAGTTCCTGACTCAAAGTTATCGTTATAAACATTGGAACTAAACCGGCAACTAAAAGACAACTACGTGCATATACTATAAAAACCTAGCTACCTATTACTTTTGTTCAATAATTAATTACTCATTCAAAAATAAACTACGTATATATAATTGCAAGGCCGATCTAAATGGGTTCAGACGGTTACATTCAGCTTCCTGTGATCGATTTTTCAGTGCTAAATAACCAAAATCCAGACCTTTGTGTCTATGAGTCCATCAAAACCAAAGTCATTAAAGCCCTTCAGGAGTATGGTTGCTTCCATGCATCCATAGCTGGAGTTGCACCTGAACTTCAGGAATCTGTATATGATTCAATAAAGCTTCTTTTTGAAATCCCAACAGAGACCAAATCCAAAAACACTTCACCTAATTTGTTTTATGGGTATATTGGAAATTCACCACAACTTCCATTGTATGAAAGCATGGGCATCGATGATCCTTGCATCCCAGAACAAGTCCAAAACTTTACCAATCTCATGTGGCCTCAAGGCAACCCTCATTTTAGGTACGTACGTAAGATAATTGCGTTTAGTTTGCTTCATTCAAACTTTGAATCGTAATTTGATAGCAAAAGCTAGCTATGGGCATGGGCTAGTGGTGCAAGTGAGTCTAGACTCTAGACCATTTGCTCCCTAATTAAAAGTCTTATATAAGATGAGCTTAAATTGAACTTGAGCCTATGGAAGAGTATATTATAATCGTAACCCAAAAATAACTTATAACCACCTCAAAGCACAATTATTTTTAGCTGAAACCAACTTTAACCGACGGTTATGGTTGAGCCAAGTCATTAATCGGCTCATTCAGTTATGGTTATTGTTAAGCCAAGTTACTAAATAACTTTAAATGAATCGGACCTATTACTATATGCTTGTTTTTTATAATATTTCAATGTGTGAGTGTGTTTTTAAGAACTTATAGTGTAAGTCAAGTATAGTAAATTAACCATTGCTTTTTATTCGATAAAAATAATATGGGTCAGATGTGAGACTAAATCTGTTAAGAAATGGGTTAGAGTTCATGCGATTTTTACTGTTTGTTAACTCATTCCATAGTCCTACAAGATTCTTTTAGATTTTCATTATCAACATATATCTTTAATTAAAAAGCTTATTTACAACTCTTTCTTTGTTTTTCAATAATTTCATTATTACCGAATTTAACTTCAACTGAACCATAACCGGTTTGGTTCGCTATGAACATATTATTTATGTAATTCAAATTTCATATATATTGATGAAATAATTGTTATTACATAAAAAGTTTGAGTAAAGCAATAAATTGTAATACATGTTATTTTATTATTAAGATACTAACTACATATATTGACCATTGATAAGCTGATCGGATTAACCAAACCAAGATTCATCTTAGTTATTGTGTATTGATCAGAAGAAAAAGCATGAATAACGGTAGGACGATAGTAAAAGTTCATATAAAATCTTGTAGCCAATTGAACTAAAAAACGAGAGAATGAAAAAACACGAATCTTTCACATAATGTTTTTAATCAATATGATTTGTTTCGTACCATTTGCTTAATGAGAAAATGAGTATAATTCTAAAGAATTAGTAAAACCTATGAGACTTAAGGAATAATATATAAAAAATTAAAAAATAGATGAAAAATATTCATATTAAATAAATCAAAATTAATATAAATTAAGCAGATAAAAATGAAGTAGAAGAACTCAGATTCTAAACGAAAAAAAAATTCAAACTTGATTTCTGATTTTCGAAGAATGAGGGGCAAGGAAAATGTCAGCCGAAGGAAGGTGGTCACAAACCATGTAACTTGTAATGATTTAAGTGTATTCTCATGTATGTAGCAACCATACCATTTGTTCAACAATATACGAATGAATCCCTTTTGCGTGGCAGTAATGACATCCAAATATACGCTAAGAAGCTTTGGGAATTGAATATGATGACAATGAAGATGGTTTTCGAATTCTTGAATTTGAAAGAGTATTTGAACGAACACATCGAACTAACAAATCATGTGCTTAAGCTCATGAAATATCGAGTGCCAGAACCAAATGAAGCCAATCTTGGAATGCATGCTCATGCCGATTCAGGAGTAATGACCATTTTACATCAAAATGAAGGTGAAGGACTAGAGATTCTCACAAAACACAACCAATGGCTAAAAGTAAAGCATTCACCAAACTTTTTCATTGTCATGGCTGGGGAGACTTTAAACGTGAGTATCATTTATAAACATATATTGATCGATATTTTAGTGTAATTGAATTAACTTTGTTGATCGATGAAAATATGAAATTCATTAAACAAGTTGATGTGTGGTACACACTTGTTTAAGATTTTATGATTCAATGGGGGTTCCAAGGAGGTAACGCCACTTTAGCGGGGGGTCCGGAGGCAACGCCCCCGGATAGCGGGGTCCAAGGGTAAATTTAGTAGCAAATATGGAAGGAAATAAACTTCAAAACCGCCTGGAAGCAGTTTCCAAACCTACGTATATCCAACAAATCAATGATCGATCAAACTCTCTGGTTCATTCAAGAAATACTACGATTCATACTAGACCTTTGATTTTCGAATTGAATTTTATAGGACTGTCATAACGGGTCAGACACGACCCGTTAAGACACGACACGTTAAGACACGAAACACGAATTGGTTATACACGAACACAATACGAATTCTTATCGTGTCTGTTTTTTCAAACACGAACACGACCCATTAAAAACACATAAACACGAAAAGACCCGTTAAGGAACCTGTTAACAGTTAACACTATAAATGACCTATTAAAGAACATGTTAAAACCCGTTAAAGAACCTGTAAAAGAACCTGTTAAAAAACTAGGGTTAGACAATTAGAATTTTTTGAAGCTAATCGTTTACCTATATGGCCATATACTTTATTATATTATTTATTTTAAATTTTAAACAGGTCTTAACTGATCTTAACATGTTTTAACGGGTCTTAACGGGTTTTACATGTTTAGACACGAAAAATAAACATCTCTTAACGTGTCGACCTGTTTTAAACACGAAACATGTTAAGGGTAACCATGAAACATGTTAAAGTCGTGTCGTGTCGTGTTAACGTGTTCGTGTCTGAAATTGCCAGTCCAAGAATTTTGTCCAATCAAAAATTTGGGTGAACCACAAATTAAATAGTTTAATCTGAAAGTGTGATTCACGACTTTCAATTCATCCGGTGATTAAATCGTGTTTGTGTTATGTGATATTCTCTACAATCTAAAATCTTTACAAACTTAACACAAACGTTATGTATCATCGAAACGCGTATATGCAGGTATGGTTAAACGGTCGATTGCATGTGCCAATTCATAGGGTGGTGATGAGAGAAAACAAGGCAAGGTTTACCCTGGCACTTTTCGAATTACCGAAATCTGGGAACAGCTTAAAAGCCATTGATGAAATGGTGGATGATGAACACCCGTTACTTTTCAAGCCATTTGATTACGAAGAGTTCATCAAATTTCACATCAGTGGGGGTCAGGGCATAGAGAAGTATGCAGTAAAGGCTTATTGTGGTGTTTCCAACTGATCAAAATACTTAAATTCACATCGATCATTCATCGAATAGTACTTGTCGAAATAACCAAACTACTTTAATTTTCAGATTTTACGAATTGATGTGTGGTTGTATTATTCTAAATTCGAGTGTAAAGATCTCAAAATTACAAAACCTATTGCATTGAGCCAAAGTCGGGATTTTGCACTTCAGACGCAGCTAGTCTTGAGCCACCGCTGGGTTGTATGATTTTGAGCTACATGCATCTTGCGGTAAGGCTTAATTTGCTGAGTCCCAAATTGAGGTGGTCAAAAAAAAGGGAACCGACAACTTGAAAACTGAAACCGAAACCGGTCGTACCCAAACCGGTGGGTACAAACGGGTCCTGTTTTTTTAGACAAATTAGAACCGGAACCAGAAACCATAACTGATTCCACCTGTACCCGGCCAAAAACCGAACCAGAACCATCCAAAACCGGAACCGTCAAAAAACAGGTCGGAACCGGTCGAAACCCAGAAACAAAACTGGTTCTTGCCTTTGTTGACCGGAACTGGAACCGGTTAAAACCTGAACCGGTTCCAAAAAAATGATTTGCGCACCTCTAGTCCCAAAGTCGGTTTGAGTCAAATCAACCATTTTTTTAACGACGATGGTCTTACGTACCACATATGATTAAAAACTATATTATTAATGAACAAATAGTGATATGATAAAATGTATATTATTAATGAACAAATAAAATAAAAAGAGTTAAGGGCTGTTTGGTAGCATCTGAATGTGTCTAAATGGGTCTGAATATGAATGGTTCACATTCAGACTGTTTGTTTCAAGGAAAAAACACATATGAATGCAATGAAAAGTCTGAATGAATCTCTGAATGGTTTAGATGTTGAGACATGTCTCAGTGGGGAAAAAGAAGGCCCACGTTTTTACCCATCCTACCTTTTCTTCTCAACCCTAATCTCTTCTCCAAGCAACCGCACGTTAGAAGCTCCCAATGGCTCCTTCGGTCACCAACCTGCAACTTCCGGTCCTCCTCCTTCCGGTTGTTGCCTCCTCCCGATCACTTGCTCATCCACCCATTTCGATCTAAATATAAACGCCATTTGCAACTTTTGGTCTCCTCCTCCTGGTCGCCGCTGCCTCCTCCCAGTCGTCATTTCAATCTAAATATAAACGTTCGTTTGTGAACTATTTCAAGAACATGGAATTATTAATGAATTCGATGGATGAGGGGGGTTTTCAATAAAAATAATATATTTAAATGTTAATTCGGTTAAACCGAATAAACAAATAAACCGAATTCAAAAAAATACTAGAACCGTAAACCAACCCGAAAACCGTATTTGTATTATTGTTAATGTGTAATTTGGATGTTTGTATTTAGCATCTTCAGATTTTACCATGTTTAAATTATTTATATTATTACTGGGAAAAAAAACTTTAGAAGGGTAAAATAGTTATTTTGCATATTCGTTCAAATATTCAACCAAACAGTCTTAATTGGTTCAGCACTTAATGGTTCATACTTTCTTAACCATTCAGACATCTTAACCATTCAACAGTTAATGATTCAGTTTCTACGAAACAACCTCTTAAACATGAAGACCCTAACTAAATTCCTTTATTCATGGGAATCCCAAGCTTTTTCATCCTTTTGGTTCTGGCCACCACCCGAACATTAATTGGTTGGAGATCGGTCTATGTTTGTCGCTAACATAATATAAGTCACAAATAGAACTTTTGAAAACTTATTATTTTCAATGTGGACTAGCCCACTTGGTAGAGGCTTGCCTCATAAAATGGAAGGTCATGAGTTCAATCAAATACAAGTGTGTAATTAAGGTTTAGTTTAGGTGAAGAGTAAAATTAGTCCTTTAAAAAACATCATATTTTGATAACAATATTAAAACTTTCAACCTTACAAACGTTGACGTCCTGTTTCTATAAATTAAAAATTCAAAGTTAAAACTTTAAAAGAAGGTAGTTCAATATAATAAAATCATATTCATTGACATGAATTTTTAAAGAGGCCTAAATAATTCAAAGTATATTGTCAACCTAATCATTAAAAATTTACTCACCGATTAAGATATGTAATTAAGAGACTAACAAACAACTAACTGATTTTTTGAAACATAAGTTATGTTGTTAATTAATAAAATCATAAAAAAGACAGACGTAAATGCCTGGATTTCCTGTTTGGAGAGACATTTTCACACATGGGCGAAGGTTTTAAGGAACCGGAGGGGGCGACCGCCCCCTTTTTTTCGTCAGTAGTGTTAATTTTCGGGTCAGAAGGTTAATTTCCTGTGTCACACCATCTAGCGCTCTCAAGCTGAGGTAACTCGAAGCTTTGAATGACAATCATTCATAGGAAACATAGATACATAGTAAATTAGGGAGAGCTAGGGAGAGAGAAAGAAAGGAGAACAACAAACGCCATCCATGAGGATTGTGAAAGGTGAGGGGGGCATACATCTTCTAGTTATGTTAAACATGAAAGGAAAAAAAAAACTATGAATTTGTTTTTTTTAATTAACAACTTTAAAATTAAATTTTTAGACAATCCATTTAATTACACAAAAGCAGTTTAAATCGATCGTGCCATATTAATCTTTCCTGCGATTTCAAAGCATCCAATGATGCATCAATGCCATTGCAACGTTGTGGGGGAGACCGATTGTCGTCTCTCTTGCTTCACGCACGTCGTGGATGTCGTCGGTAAAGTACAAGAAAAATAACCTCACTCCTAAAATCAAACCTAAATCTGAACAACACCCACGCTCTAGGTATCACAACGATGATTACATGGAGTTATGATGGAAAAGAAGTGGCCGTGGAAGGCTCATGGGACAATTGTAAAACTAGGTAAAATTGTAAAAGCACCAAATTCATTTTTCTGATCACAAACCTTTCCAATTTGAAGAAATATATGGTTTGATATAGAATTATTTGATGTTTTCTTCTTGACCAGGAAGTCATTACAGAGATCGGGAAAAGATTTCATCATACTGGTTATTCCTTCATGTATTTATCAGTATAGATTTGTTATTGATGGTCAATGGAGGTTATTCCTTCATGTATTTATAAGTGTGCTTGTTCCTCCTTTACAAATTCCATGGGTTTCAATTTTGTGTTGTTGATCTTCTACAATTGCCCTCATTTATTTGACAAGTATTGTTCAGTCACGTGAGGTAAGCTGTTTGTTTCAAGCTTTATTCTGATTTTTATTTGTTTTGTATGTAATGTAACTGCTACTATGCCATTGAAGTGATTTGGGAATAAATGTTGGTTTGATTTAGATTTTATCATGTTTCATTTTAAGTTGGGTTTGATGAAAGTCTATATACACAAGTGTGTGTGTGTGTGTGTTTTTATGTCTGCCACGTTTAACTCATCAGAAGTTTATTGAGGGTTCCTTTTTTTATTTGAAATTTTAGGTACATATTTAATTGCATAAAAAGAAAAGAAAATACACATATGTAATATGTTATAATGGTACTGATAACGAGTTTATACGAACAGGCGTAACTTTCATATATATGGAGCTCTTAAACTATAATTGAGAAAAAAAGCATGATTATTAGGATAGAATATATGTTACTTGAATATGCAGAACAAAATTTTCTACATGTACGAAGAAGAATTAATGACAACTGGGAAATTTGCTTTAGTAAAAGAGAAAGTTACACTTCGTCATATATGTACTAATCAGGTTGGTTATGTTATATTTTTTATAAATTGCCTTACATCAATGTTTATTTGTTTTTGGAATTCTGTTTGAAGGATTATGAGGAGAGAATGAGAGGTGGAACTGTTGAAGTAGATTTTCAGTTTGAATCAGCCGTCAACGTTATGACTTTTGTTTACCTGAGTCGTTTTTTTTTTATTATGCTAACTTGACTTACTTGCCTAATAGATTTTTTTTAATGGCAAAAGGTCTTCACGTGCTAGCCACCTGGAACTCGGCGATATAGCCAAGGTCGATTATTAGACTGTCATGAGACCGTACCCCAGATAAGCGGGAACCGGGTAAATCCATAAACCCTCTCACCTCCTCATGTTTAAACCCTTGCCCATAATGAGGTGCAACGCCTACAAATTCTTACAATCAGTTAGTTCACATATATTAGGATACAAACTTCTGGAGAACATTATAACTACCTGTGACAATTTCCTTCTATTTATTCATGAGTTATGACAGCTAAAAGAATTGTCATAAATGGTGCCCTCATTTACTTATTTACTATATATTGTAAAATTTTTCATTGTGGGTAAAGTCACATGCTTTCAATGATAGGAACTTTCTTGCTTGCTTTCAATGATAGGGGTAAACTTGGTGTTTGAGTATTCTGCAGACAGGGCAACGACACGTAAAAGGTGCAAGATTTCCTTCTTCATGCATGTTACTGTACACGATTTTAACCTCATGTTTTGTTGGTTGTTTTTAGGTCAGTATATCAGACCACGCGGCAAAGCGCGGATCCTATATACTAGTTTTAATTAATTATTTTAGTATCTAGACATATTGGGATGTGGGTTGGAGTAGTGGTAAGGCGTACTTGCACCAAGCAAATGGTATTGAGTTTGAGTGACGGGGATGACAAATATCCTAGATTATCTAAAGAGATTTTAGTCTCCATGGTTTGACAATTTTTGTCATTTTAGTCCAATAGTTTAAATTGTCATTTTAATCATTATGGTTTCATTTTATAGCCGTTTTAGTCCATGTGATTTGTTAATTTTTGCCATTTTTAGTTCAAAAGTTTAAATTTAATTGGACTAAAATGGCAATAAAAAGGAAATCATAATGACCTAATTGGCAACAAAATGAAACCATAATAACTAATATTGCAAAATTTAAACTATTAGACTAAAATGTCAAAAGTTGTCAAACCATATAGACTAAAATGACACTTTACTCTTATCTAAACAAACAAACAAATCTCCCAAATATATTCCCACTTTTCAGTAGGGTTTGGAGGGAATGATAGACACAAACCTTACCCCTATCGCAGTTGTGATAAAGAGGCTGCTCCAAAGAAGTCCCGGCTCAAAGTTATCGTTTGAAATTGATCATCCCAACATTTTTAACATTATTTTCACAAAATAAGTAAAATAACGTTAAAATTAGTTAAATTTTATTTTGGCCTAAGGGCCCACACATATAGACATCATATGTGTGCACCGTAAATGAGGAGTATCCTAGATTATCTAAGTATTATCAAATTTATCCTAGACATATTGAGAAGGGGGTTGGTGAAGTGGTAAGATATTTTTACCTCAACCAAAAGGTTATGAGATCGATTCTTCGAACGTCATTGTCTTAAATTATCTTTTTTTTTGAACGGCAATTTGAATCATTGACGGGTCATAGATCCATCCGATCATATTCACACCCGATAGGAGAAAACCTATCATAGGTGAAAGAAAACCCTCTGGCCCAGCATTAAACCCTTATTTTCTCCATGGCAGGACTTGGACCTATGACATCCCCAATATTAAAGCCACAAGGTACCTCCCCTCAACCACTTGAGCTAAGGATCATTGGGTATCCTAAATTATCTATGTGTTACCAAATTTATCCTTGATATGTGGGTTTTCTCACATATATAGGTTGAGCTTGCAGTTTTCTCAATGTATATTTCCTCCTAAATAGTGATGTTAATGTACTTATTTAAAAAGTGATACTTAACGTTAGCTGTTAAAAACACTATCCTAGATATTATATATCGGGTGTGTTCTTCAAAAAAAAATCTAGACATTTTAAGACGTATAATTGAATAATTAATAAACAAATAATTCATATCAACACCTGATGCACATGGAGCATTTATAGCTAAAGCCCGGCAAGTTTGTCCCCAGCAGGCGTAAAAATCGAGAGCTAAGTGTCCGAAGGAAGCCTCCTGTTTTCCACCATCGGCGTTGCGTAATGTCCAAGGATCCGTTGGCTTTAACGTAAATATCACTAAATCTTTATCATTTTTTTTTTGAACGATCAATAAAAATTCATATAAGTTATTAAAAAAGTGACTCAGAATAGGCACAAGTTATGTACCTATAAGAAAACGATAACATACTAAAAACGCCAATTAAATCCCCAAACTATGAAGGTTAGAAGAGTCTACATACCACGTAATACTTTAAGGTGTCTTTGAGCTCGAATCCATAGAAAACATAGGATTGTTGAAAACTGTTGTTTTTTTTTGAACAACAACGATCATACATACCACGTAAGTTGTCTTAACAGGGCCCATCGGACAGAGATAAGACGATGTCACACCAGATGCGCATGACCCCCTGAAATGGATAAACCCTCGCTTCCCATTAATTGGTCCAGAACTTGATATTAAGTTTAAGATTCCTTCCCTTATCTGAGTGTCATTTAAATCACCTTGGCAGGGCTTAAACCCATGACCTCTTAATCACTTGATGAAACTCCAACTAGTAGGCTGAATTCGCAGCACTCATATTATGTACAACTAATACCACTACATAGAACTATTTTCTTTCACTTAATTGATCCTATAATAACTAATAACTCAAAAGATATTGCACACGTTTTATTCTTTAGTGTTTTCCCACTTTTATTTTCATATCTATTTCCTACTAAATAATTATATTATATAATAACTTTTTATATTATATCAAATAATAATGATATTAAAAATTATATTTTTAAAAATTAAATAATAATTTGCTATTTTCATTTTTAATATGTACTCTATAAACATTTTAATTATTTAATAGTTTTTTTAGCTATTTTTTATTTTTTAGTACGTACTCTATGTATAAACAACGTTTTTCAAAAATTAACATGCAAGTCATTTAACGTGTATATTATATAAACTTGTCGACTTAACGTGTACGTATAGAGGAATTATAAGCAAAATTAAGCTTTGAATTTATCTACTGGTAATTAATTTAGCCATTATTTAAACTTTTAGCTTATTTAGGTGAGAATTCTAAAACAAAACCTTCTAATTTATTGGATGCTTAAAAATCAATGAGATTTGTAAGCTGATAAATGGCATATATCTTGAAATAATAAACTCTGATTAAACCTGTCATTTTTAATATTTTTCTCTTTAATTTAACATTAATCAACTTATCCAAAAAAAATTTAAGATGCAAGGAATATATATAATATAACAATCAGGGGTAGCTCAGGGAGGAGACAAACCTGACCTCCGTCTCAAATCCATTTTTTTAGGGGCACATAATTTTCGATTTATATCTATATATAGAGATTTATTTAGATAAGAACCAAGAAGTGACTGAAAATTAAAAAAAAAAAAACTATTTATAAACACGTGATTTAAGATGTACAAAAATTAATTTTCTTTAAAGTATATAAGTTTACGTTACTTTCATGCCTAAACTAGGATGTTAATCAGTTCGGTTAACATTTATTCAGTTTGGTTTTACCGGTTTTCAAATTTTTTTTCCATATCCGAAAACCGAAATGAATTCGGGAAGTGGTTCGGTTTGGTTTGGTTTCAGTTACGGTTAAAACTGAACAAAATATTAAAAACCAAATAAACCAAATAAACCGAATAAAATTATCTAAAAAACCGAATTCAATTGAATAAATCGAATTAAATCAAATAAACCGAATTAAACTTTATATTATTATTTGGTCTAATGGCTAATGTAATTTATATTTCTTTTTTATTAGACTTTTTTCATCATTTGTTTTTTTTAAGTTTATCCTTATTCCGTACATGTGGCTTCATACTTCTTTTTATCTAACATTTTTAATGTGGCCTCAGTTTTCTCTCATCCACAGACAATACACCTAAAACACGTTATGGGTTTTAAGGAAAATCATTTATGTTGAACCCAACATTTCTCCTATCCATCATTGATTATGGGATTTGCTTGGTGTGTTATAAGTTCATTGTCATTAATTTTAACTCATTGTTTTATCCAAATAAAAGAACTGATTTTAAACCTCTCATTGTTGCTATTACTATTGTTTGGATAACCATTGCCTATATAGTGTTCCTGAAAACACGTTTTGGTGAAGTGTAACCCACGAGCCAATTTCCACTCTATGGAGTCAAATTAGCATGTGTAGCTGACGCTATCTAAATGAAGAAATTACATTTTATCGATGCCCATTATATCCATTAGCAAACCCAAAAACTCCTTTCAAGGCCAGAAATTTTATAGGGTTTGAGTGTCGATATATAACAATTTTTATATAAACTGTGCAGGTCAGGTCGGGTTGAGTCATGTTAAAAAAAGACAATAAATCCGAATTTCATATATAAAAGTATAACAAAAATATAATACATCAAAAGTTGTTTTTAATGAGTTTTATTTTTTGAAATATATGCAAAACAACATCTAGGGAGATTTTCATAAGTAACTCATTCTACACAAAACAAATACAACTATCTCTTAAATTTTTCTTACCAATCCGATTAGGCAAATTTGGCTTCAAGTCCTTTATTGCCGAAAAACATCTTTCAATGATTGAGGTTGCAACGATAAATACGAGAACTAGCTTAAATAAACGATAGACTAATGTAAATGACAAATGTTTCTTTGTTTCAGCCATCAATTTTACAATACTTGATAAACCATCTAAGTTGGCGACTTGTGTATCCGCTTTTTAATTTATCAATATCGATGGCTAGTTCAACAAAATATCCTTTTTTATCATTTTCATTGAAATATATGGGTACATCTTGGATCAGCTTAGTATCTTTGAAAGGTCAAAACCATCAAAATTATACAAGGACTCAAACTACTCAAACAAATAAGTAAATAAGATGTTACCTTACAAAAACGATTCTCAAATTCTTGTATTTGTATATCTAGGACTGCATTGAAGAAGTCATACACAAAATAGTGACAATGGACTTGGTTTAGGTTAATATAGATTATTAAAATTAATAAAGAGGCTGTTTCATTTGGGCTATAAATAATGGTTTACTTATATATGTTAAAATTAATAATATACTTGATTTTAAATTGAGTTGAAATTCATAATTAAGCTTTTTTAATATGGTTTTATTAGCAAAACACTTAGAAATAAAAATGAAAGGAACGATTGCAAAATTTTATGAGGATGACCAAAATTTTAACATATATACCATCAATTTTTTTAGGTGAGCAATTGTCCCAGAATTTTAATATATGTGTACACTAATTAATTTTATAAGCCGCATTTCAATGCTCGAAGTCCGTCTCATTAAACTTGGCTCATTCGAGCATTTAACGATTCGATCTCAAGTTTTTCATGAGGTGTTATGATTTATTTACACCCATAATATAAGTGAGATCAGACATGAAAATTATGATATAGATGCTAGATCCAGATTGGTGAAAAATATCTAACTTATTCTATTTATTTGTATAAAGATTTTAAACTCTGTTCAAAAAAAAAAAGATTTTAAACTAACTTCAATAATTAAAACCACGATTGTAATTTAAAAATATAATAAAAACAAGTTTTTTACCAAACTAGTATGTAGAGAAAAATTATTTACTAATATAGTGTTTTTTTAACTATTTCTTAAAACAATAAATAAAAAACACTATTTTAGTAAGTAGTGTTTTTACACTATTTTGGTTAAAAAAGTAGATAGCGTTTACTGTTTGCTTTGCATAGCTTTTGATTATTCCTAGTACCTCGTTTTCTTGGTATCGCCTATCTGGTCACCTGCAAAGATAATCATTTAACCGTACAATACGGGTATTACCGTATTATGTGGTAAAAAAAAAAAAAAAAATACTCGAACGAATAATTCAACAAACCAAATAAGATGAGTTAGTGTAAAGAGTATAATCGAGTAAAGTAGACAAATATTGCTGGGAAAATTAATGAAGAACGCAAATCATTTGTTGATAAAACATCAAAATTGCGATATTACTATACTAATGAGTTTCATATAACTTTGATCATGTCATTATGACGAAGACATGCTTTATGAACGCATTAAAACGAGTTAAATTACTATTTATATTTATTTCTCAACTAAATGGAACATCAGGAGCAGTAGCAGAAGCATGAGTGGTGATGGTTATATTTCAACGGGATATCTTTTAGATATTTACATGAAACAACCAATGTTACAATAGGTACGCATTAAAGTTTTTTGACGATTTTTCTTTCCTTATTTTGGGTCTTTTTTTTAGACTAAGTAAATGCTATGTTTATGATGGACATGGTTTGGGATTTTATATTAGATCGTTACAGTTTTACAACGTAGTACGCTTTAGAATTTACGCTAAAGTGATTGTCGTTATGACATCTTTTTGTAACTGCGTTTTGATATTGGGGAGAGTGCTAGAAACTCTCGCGGTAACATAAGAAGTCTCTAGCTCAAAATTACTTCACATATATGATATATCTATACACTGGATTTTAAAATCTCATTGAACAAATAATGCCAACAAAAGTTATTAAGAATAATGAAATAATTACACAAGATACATATGTACCCCTCCAGGGCCGTCTCTGAAAAATTAGGTGTCATGTACGAATGTTAAAAGTGGGCCCTATCTGTGCGGTCGTGCGCACACACACAAAAGGACGATAATTAAAACAATGATAAAAACAATATAAACAATATTATTTTAGCAAAATGATGCATTTCAATGTTTCAAACAACTAAATAAAATGTGACGTTTTTCTAGCATTTTTTGATGCAAACTTGTTGATTAAATCTTCATAATCCACATTGTCTAGTATCTCATTCTCAATAATATTATTGTCAATCCATTAAGTCTTTCTTGAAACATTATTGATCGTAAGCATAGCTTCAACAACTTCAATTTTGAAAATTTGTTTCTGCAGATGTTACAGTTACCGGAATAATCAACAAGATTCTATATGCAATTGATGCATTTGAAAAACAATCGACTTGCTTCAAATATTTTAAATACAATTAAAAATTGAATTGTTATATGTTTTTGTTGTAAAATAAATTAAAATATATATAATATACAAATTTTTAAAAAAATTTAGAGCCCCCTAAAAAATTAGGCCATGTGCGGTCGGACCTCCCGCACTTGCTTTAAGACCCCCTTGTACCCCTCCCCCTTAGGACATTCGAGAGGGCAGAACAGCACAGTATAAAAAACGTAAATAAAAAAATGAATTTAGAGGTCATTACATATATTATTAAACCACCTAAAAATTAAAATAAAATAAACTAGCATAAAAATACCTAAAAATCATCATATTAAGTTTATGGTTAGGACTTTAGCATATTTATTTTGTTTATTATCCATGTGATGTGATGCGGTCCCGCTAGCTAGTATTGTTAAACAAGGATTAAGCTGGCATCCACAAGGCAACAAAGTCAACTCATCCAAATTTCAATTCTTTTTTTGTCATCCTCTCTGTTTCTAGTGTGATCTCTCTTTCAATTACTTTATATTAATCTTATACTTACAACATTTATTATTTAAAATATATTTAACTAACAAAATCATTTTCACAATAATATAAAAATCCAGTACAAAAATATAAAAATTCAATACAAAAAACAAAAAATCTAGTACAAAAAATAAAAATTCAATACAAAAAACAAAAATACAGTACAAAAAAATCAAGTACAAAAAAATATATTACAAAAGGTACAAAAAAAATCCAGTAAAAAAATAAATTTTTTGTAAAAAACTAAGTTGTTATGCCTAAATTATTATTTTTTTTCATATTTTTGGCATGACATATGCATGTCAAATTAGCTTGTATTGGTTGCTACTCTTTTTAGACAAAAATATTTTCATATTTGATCATTTCCGTATATTCCATTGTCAATTAACTAGTAAAATTCCATATATAGTTAAAACATATTTTCATTCATTAATTTTTTGTTGGTTTTGTTGTCATATTAGCCTTAGCGAATGACGCCATAAATTCTTCATAACGAGCAATTGGATGAGACGAAAGCCGGTAACGATCATATTCTCTTTATTTTGACATAGCATGGATTTGTGAGTTTATATTTGTACAGCTAAGTAAATCAGAATTCATGTAAAAGATGAATTAATCAAACCCGGTTTTACCAGCCTTTCACCGTCGTGTATTTGAGAGGGTGCTTGGATCAGGTTTTCCCGGGAATTGATGGTCGGTGAGCTAGGGGTTCTGTCCGTCTAAACTAGTGGACAGCTCAGGCATCTTTTAGCTATTAGTGACCACATACGAAGTATCCGACAGTTAATTAATTAGTTGGCCGTTCAAAATAAAATGAAACTCTTGATGGTGATGTACGTGAAGGTCGAATTAGTTAATTATGGTGTGTTATTGAAGGAAATTACAACCAAAAGGCCCTTGGGAAAACATTAATTACTCGATGCATAAACGGCAATATTGTTGATAAAAAAATTATTAAAATAATTAAAATTTGATATTTAATTCAAACCGGGACTTTGTTTGTTTGACATCAATAGCCAAAAGAAACATTAGTTATTTTTCGGGTGACATCACGATGGTTAGAGATTCCAAATAATGTTGATCCATAATGAGCTAGCTTCTCTTATGGTCTTATTCAATATTGTTGGTCAAGGCTAATCTTTGAAGAAATTCCTCCCCTTCAATTTATTTACAACAAAATAAGCCTAATCTAACCTTTTTATTCAGAATAAGGTTGCATTAACTCAAGTTAATTGCATTAGACCTGATGCTACTTTTTTCTTAACTTTTTAAATCAATGGTTTGTATTGATCGTGTTAGAATATATCAATGGTTACGACAGAATCATAATGTTTTATAATTATCGGATCACATGATAGAACAAGGGCACATATGTATGTAATTTTTACTTTACTTTGTAATTTGTTCTTGTTTTCAATAACATGCTTAAGGTTGAAGTAAATTTGTTTATGTTCTTAAGTGTTCATTTTTGCAAATTATTTATACACATTAAGGTAGCTAGTAAGATTGTTTTCGCCTGATTTACTGGTTTCACTTTTTTTGTTTGTTGATCATTTGTGTGATTAACATTAGTCTCACCCCGATCCTATAACCTGAATTGTAATGCATCATTGGTCAATTAAGGCTACAAAACCTTCTTTTGTCAAATAAAGATGTTTGATATAACAACTAATTCATCAAACAATCAGATTATTAGCTACAAATGTAATCCATTGATATTAATTGTCTTATTGAGTTCTTTTTATTCTATTTGACTTTCAACGTCAAAGGTTCCCCCGTTTTGTTATGTATTCAGAATAAAGATGATATCTATATGTCTAGTATACAGTATATACAGGTTACAACACTATATATATGTGAATAATGAATTTGATAGCTTTGATTTTTTACGTCAATATAACCTGGCTTTTACTTCAAAAATGAAATAAAGGTTCACTAAATAAAAATTGAGAAATTTAAATGCTATAATTTGTAAAGCGCATATAACTTTTTAACATGAAAAAGTTTGAGTTGAACTCAAAAGTCAGACATTAAAAGATTTAGCACGCCTCTCATGTATCACAATTGACTTTTAAGATCGACAACAGAATAAAAGTAAAATTAAATCTTCAACCATGTAATACATGTATTTTTAACTTAATTTCTAAAAAAAAAATTATCTAATAACATTTTGACTTTGTAATCAATAATTAATGAAATATATTTCTTAAGCATGAGAAGATTATGTTCAATTTTTTAGTGGAGTAGAGACAAAATGATCTTACTAATACATTTTTTTAAGTGAGCAAGAGAAAGTAGATCAATTTTCTAAATATATGAATCGTTGTCATGTTTAATCAGGATGTAACATTACCTAATATTTTAGAACAAAGATTTTTCTAATCCATCTATTATATAATTGCGAACAATTAATAAAGTATGGATGCGAATGTTGAAATTCCGAAGTTGTAAATTATTAAATCACTTTTCAAGTATATCGAGCTAGGGGAAAGTTCAAGAAAAAGATATATTTTGGAAAAAAAAATTAGAAAACTTGCAACAATTATTACAATCATTTTTTTTTTTTGTGTTTTGTGTCTTATTTCTTTTTATTATATGACTAGAAGTATAAAAAAAATAAAAAAAAAGTGTAGCTTATGTTATTATATATATATGTAACTTTTATACACTACATATATGTATATTACATGGATTAGATATATATAACTTTATAAGTTAAATATATATAACTTTGTAAGCTACATATTTTTCGTATTTTTTTCTATTACATTTATAACCTTATAATCAAAAGTCATGAAAAATATTTACATAAATTGTATAAGTTACATATACGTAAGTCTGTGAGTTACATATATTTCTTATTTTTTTCTATTACATTTATAACCTTATAATCCAAAGCCATGAAAAATATTTTTAAACATTGATTGGTTGTTAGTAGTTTTCAAAGTTTCTTCTATTTGAGAAATTTTCTTATGATCACTCTCCTATCTAGCTATACTCATAATTTATTTCTTATGATAACTAAATTTTACTTTGGTTAATACATAAACTCTCTTTAGTTGCCTACTTTAAATCTTGGAAAAAAACGTATAATACACGTTAAACCACATTATTATTCTAAACTTATTTGTTTTCAACTTTAATATAAATCATATATATTTTATAAAAAAAAAATTATACGCATATATGGATAGAAAAAGTTTAAGAGTTAATACATACACACCTTCTTATATTAATGTTTTGTTAATAACCAACAACGATAGCATCTATCTAATATAATAAATCAAAACAATTTGGTACACGCGTCCTCTTATGATGCAATATTTTCCCGCCCAAAATTTCCAATCTTAAGTAAGGTAATATTATCAATTATCTGTAATTGATTCTTTGTTTCAATCATATCAATGATTTTCCTTTTGTTATCGTTAATTCAAATTAATGATTATGTGTTTTGTTTTAATTTTGAAAGTAATGAGATTCACCCTTTTTTTCTAGGGCTATCATTTTGTTCTTCAGTGCAAGAACTACAACACTTCCTCTTCTTTTTTTTTTGTGTGTGTTGGTAGTCTGTAGTTTTATTAGGTTTAATATGTGTTCTTTCGATTGTTCATGTACATGTTTATGATGTTCAATTTGATTATGTGAATTCGGCTTAATATTGTTTTCATTGAGAATTTAAGGTGTTCATCCTTCTCTAGGTTGTATCTTCATGGTTATGTGCGTTATATTTAGTGCCTATATATCTATCTATTTTCATAAATAAAGGTTTTAGGACACATGACATGTTCATATGGCGCCTCAACCTCGATTTCATGTATCTCTCTCCTATATATTAACTACATCTCATATTAAATAATAATAATAATATTAAATTATAAATAATCTTTTTATACATTTTTAAAATAAAAGAGATTTTAATACATTAAAATATATTAATATTAAGAAACATACTTTTTTTAAAAAAATATTATAAATTACAAAATTTTCAAAAACATATATTTAAAACACAATGTATAAAGAAAAACAAGCTATAAAAAATTAGTATTTAAAGAAAATATATTATTATTTTTATACTTAAATTCATTCGAAATTGTACTCATATTTTATACGAAAAAATAATTTTATATTTTCTAAATTTTTATTGACAACTGTTGGTTATATTCTTTATTCAACCCGTGTAATACACGGGATACTAATCTAGTATGATAATATGTAAAAATAAATTCAAATCTTTTATTTTTCACCTGATTTTTAATTTATATACATTTAACTAACAGTCCGAAATTCATATCTCAAGTCCGTGATTTTATACAGATCATTATTAAAGATCATTATATCATCATACAAACGACATGTAACGCCAAGTATTTTTCCTTTATATATATCCCCAAGTATATATTTTTTCCGGGTGGGTCGAATATGATCGAGTTAACTCATATATACTTGTCGAGCCTAATTTGATGTAATTTCTCAATTATGATACATATATTTTTTTAAACAATGTTTGAATATTCTCCACTTCGTTTCTTCTCCTTGTTTGTTTATTCCCCAATTGAAATGGTTATAAATTCCCTTAAACAATGATTGCAACACAAAATTAACAACACACAAATGGGCTCACAAGCACCCCTACGACTTCCCACCATAGATTTCTCCAAGATAAGCAAGAACAACCGAGGAACCCTTTTATGGGACTCAACAAAAGCCCAAGTTTTCAAAGCCCTCCAAGAATTCGGTTGTTTTGAAGCATTTTTCAACGAGATTTCACTTGATCTTCGAAACACATTGTTTTCTTCCTTGAAGCAGCTATTCGATCTTCCCTTAGAAACAAAGGTAAGAAATGTTACTGAAAAGCTCTATGATGGCTACATCGGACAAGCGAAAGAGGTTCCAATCTTTGAGAGCTTAGGAATCCAAGAGCCTGAAAGTTTTGCTAATCTCATGTGGCCTCAAGGCAACACTGAATTTAGGTAATTAAATTGTTCTTAATTATATGAATAAACTTAATTTTGTCATATGTATATCAACTAACATGAGCATCTAACATCTTGGTGGTAAAGTTCATATATTGTTCAATCAAATAATTACAAAATATTGATGGTTTTGTTAAAAATAATTAAATAACATGAGATTTATTGATGAATTCTTTTTTTTTAATTATGTAACATGTAGCAACATCATAAAAGATTACGCGGACAAGTTAAAGGATCTAGACGAGGTTGTGAGGATGATGGTTCTTGAGAGCTTGAATTTGGAGAAATACATGGAAGAACACATGGAACTAACAAGCTATCTTGTTAGGGTTATGAAATATCGACCGCCTGCGAAAAATGAATCAAATATGGGACTACTTAGTCATGCTGATAAGAATATATTGACAATTCTGCAATCAAATGAAGTTGAAGGGCTAGAAGTGCAAAGCAAAGATGCAGAGTGGATCAAAGTCAAATTCTCAGCAAACAGCTGTGTGGTTATGGTCGGAGAAACCTTCAAAGTACGTTAATTATTAATTCAAACTTCATTTAATTCATAGCTTTTAAAAAACACCACATAACTTTATACTACAATATATACACCAAATATATAATTAATAAATCTTATATATATATTTCCATATTCATGAATATTATATATTAATGTTGATCATATATATATAAACAGGTTTGGACGAACAGGCGATTACATGCAGCAACTCACAGGGTGGTGATGAAGGGTGAAAAAGAGAGATTTTCAATTGGTTTATTTTCGGTTCCAAAATGGGATAAAATCATTAAAGCACCTGAGGAAATGGTGGATGAAGAACACCCTTTGTTGTTCAAGCCATTTGACTATGGAGAGTTTTTCAAATTCTTCATCAAGGAAGAAAATATTAATGATAAATTTGCATTAGAAAAGTATTGTGGCGTGCCTTCTCTAAACTTGTAATGTTATATTTTATGAAAACTTTCATATGTATATTCCCTATAAAATACTACATATATCTAGTAAAAAAATAAGTTTTTTTTTAATGTTTTTAGGCAAAACCTTAATTTCATTTGATTCTTTTCCCATATGTATATATGTATGTATTTCTTGTAAGAAAATTTAATTATAAAAAGGGCGAGAAAGATTGCTTGACTGATGTACAACATATTTTTAATTTAAAAAAAAATATATTTTAGTCATTGTATTTAATGTTAAGTCACTATGTAACATGTATTTATCATTTGTGTGTATAATTGTAAAGGAAGTGAGAAAAATTGTGTAATGACATGCTTTTTTTCTTTCTTTTTTTTTTTGAAAATTTAATAATTGTGTTATACGTTCAGTTTATTGTCTAACATGTATCTAACAATGTGTTTGATGTCCTAACTTATTTCATGTTATTTTGTCGTTATTTTTTATATTTTGAGTAAATTTATTATTATTTAAATTATATGTTTTATATATTGGAAGTACACAATTGTTTTATTTTACTATCTTGTTTTTCAGAACTCATCATTTAAAAATCACAATTTTTTTGTTATTGTAATTAATATAATATGTAATCATCATTGCGTTATATATTTAATTTACATCATTATCTTGTTTTTTGGAACTCATCATTTTAAAAATCACAAATTTTTTGTTATTGTTATATAATATCTAATCATCATTGTTATATATTTTACATCATTATGCATTATTTTATCATTATGTTTATATATTAGATAAATTTGTTAATATTTTTTATTGTATTTTACATATTAAAAGTATACAATTATTAAATTTCATTATAATTTTTTTCAAAACTCATCATAAAAAAAAAACATCACATAGCAATGAAGATAAAGGTATAATAATGAACATAAAGACATAATGTGCCAAAACACAAGAAGTTGAAAAAAATAATTTTTTAAATTTTGCATGTAACAATAAAAAATTTATATTCATTTAAAAGATACAAAAACGTTTTTTTATTGTATAATTTAAAAAAAGTATATAAAAATTGTGATCATTTATTTGTTTTTTTCAAACGACAAACTTTGGCTCAACAGCATGCCACTTTATAGCCTAATTAGATTATTCAGACCCAATAAATCGCTCAATGTGATCACAATCCCAGTTTTCTTGTATAATTTAAAGTAACTTATTTTTTTTGAACGACTAATTTTTAGATTACTGACGGGATATTTTAAATTTTTAAAGTAACTTAAATATGTACATATGTGTATGTGTTTATATATTTCGTGCAAGTTATAACGTAAGAGAGAATTTCATGTCTTCAATGAGAAGTTGGTTTATGTTTGTATAATTTCGTTTATATATATATATGCTGGATTCCAGGAAACGTACCCTACTTGTTTTTTCTAATCTAAAATAAATAACTGTCTTGGGAAAAAAAAAATTCCTACTCTAATTTTATAACATTTTAGGCTAGGCAACATTATATATGAAAAAGTCAACTCTTGTCGATAAAGTTTAAATTGATGAGCTAAATGACAAAATCCGAAAGGTAGTGATGACAAAAAGATAATGTAAACTAAGAGAATCATTTTTTTAAGTTAATTGTTATCGTGGTTATTTCGGGCTGCACCTTAAGAAATTAGAATGGGCTATAAATGAGTGGATAAAAACTTTTCGCTCAAAGAAGAATGAATAAATATATAATAAATAAACTTTTAGAGTTATCAATCATGATTTTATCTATTATACTTTTTTAATACGAGTAGCATTTAGATTAAATTATTGTGTATATTTTTATATGTTACACAATTCTATTCAATCTTTTCTTTAAAAATCTTATTATTTTTCCCTATATATCTCTAAAAAGTTGGTAAATTGTGCTAATAACAGATAGCAATTAACACAACTTTTTTAATACAAGTAGCATTTATATTAAAATTATTGTATATATTTTTATAAGTTATACAATTCTATTCAATCTTTTCTTTAAAATTCTTATTATTTTCCTTATAAATCTCTAAAAAGTTGGTAAATTGTGATAATAACAGTTAGCAATTAACACATCTACCTATACTAATAAATAAAGGTTTTTGGTGCATATGGCAAGTTTATAAAGCATCTCAACCTTTATTTCTCGCATCTCTCTCTTCTATTAAATACATTTAATATTAAATAATAATAATAATAAATATTAAATATATTTTTTAAACATTTTCAAAATAAAAAAGATTTTTTAATACATTAAGATACATTAATATTAAAAAATGCACTTTTTTTAAAAAAATATATTATAAACTACCAAATTTTCAAAAACAATTATTTGAAACACAATGTTTAATGAAAAACAAATTATAAAAAAGTTAGTTTAAAAAAAAATATTATTGTTTCAATACTTAAAATATTAAATCATACAAAATTGTAATCGTATTTTATATTAAAAATCATCTTATATTTTCTAAATTTTCATTGATAATTATTCGTTATTTATTTACTTAATCCGTATAATAGACAGGGTACTAACCTAGTTATTAACATACATGAAGATAAACAGATCATTAAAACATGAAATAATCTACCAATAGTTAATACTTTATTAATAAAAACCTATATAATATATTAAGAGAATAACTATCATAGTAAATAAAATAAGAATACAAAATATTTTATTATCAATAGTATAACCATGCGACTGTTATGAATGTAAATTTTATCTATGCATATAACTTTTAATTATATAACTAATATTTTGTTTTTATAAAGATTGATTAACTTTTATTTATGCAAGTAACATTTATCTATATATACTATAAAACATTATATTCTTATGTTAACAGTTATTCATTTACGCTAATATTTTATTTTTACGCTAAATTAATGTATACTAGCATTTTATGCTTAAGTTAATATTTCTTTTACTTAATTATGCATGTTTACATTTGTTTATTTATACTAACAAATTTGTTTCCTTTCCTATTCTTCTTTAACTTTATACCTTCAAATTTTATATTCGTATCTCTTTTATTCAAATTATTTTTGTGTGTATACACACACACAACAATCATATAGTGGTTAAAGGATCATATAACATTTGTAAATAACTATATAACAGTTATAAACGGCTAAATGTTAATATCAATTGACATTCTCTTTTAATTTTTCAAAAATGATTCATCAATTTTGGTTATTATTTATTATTGTTAATGTTTTTCTTTTCCTCTTTCTTGATTCCCATTTAAAAATTAACCATTTTATTTATTTATGTGTCTTTTCATAGCTTTACCCCTCTATTATACCGTAATACTTATTGGTATGCACATATTTCAATATTTATCTTGTCATTTGGTTTATACATATTTAGCAACAAAAACAAATGTCAAACACTGCGAAACTTGAATTTTCAACTCTAAACAGTAGTGGAGAAATTGCATGTTATTGACAACACATGTAAAAAAATACTTAAAATCAAGTGGCAATTGCGTATATCCTCCTATTAACTTCAAAAAATTATATATACAACTAAAATTAATTACATATATTTCCTTACCTAACCCTTTAAATTTCACACACACACACATATATCCATTGTCTAAAGAAGAAAAATTATAAAAGAACGGGATACATGTAGTATACTTTTAACTTAACTTGAATATATATGTAGTTAGAGTTATAAATACGTAATTAGAGATATATGTGATTATTCTCAAAATCAATGAATATTTTAAAAACATAAAATATGAACAATAATTGTTGAGAACAAATTAAATAAAGAGAAAAAATAAATGCGTTTCTTCACAAATAGATTTGATGAGATGCTACAATTTGAATATAATTTGAATATTCAAATTGTGATAATGTTTTCACATCGTATAATGATTTATAAGAAAGATTTAATCATTACAGAATAGTTTTTCTTTTGGCTATTAGAGATGAACCGTTCAATCTAAAGGTGAATGAGTACACCACTACTTTATTCATAATATGCTCAACGTTTCAAATTTGTGGGATAAATGCTTACATAAGAAAAGTAGATTAAGAAAACTTCAGCACATTTCATACATAAAAATGTGCAAACATATTTACGTGTGCGAATGTTTAAAAAGATAGTATGATCTTAATGCAATCCTTGTAACAGAGAAAACCAATGACGTTTTAGTGAAACATAATCATGCATGTTCCACATGATCACTAGCGTTACCAAAAGCTTATGGTAATAGTAATAATGATGTTAAAATTTTAGATAGAAAAATGTGTGTGCACATGGATAAGGGCATGATTATGACCAAAGTTGCACAAACCGGTTAACAAGTCAAAAACCGGTATGTAATAAGTGAAGCTTTAAACCCGTTAATGTTTTCAAATCGAATTTGACCTTAACCGAATTTTCAAGCTCTAAAACTAAAATAGATTTAATAAATGAAACTGGTTAGCATCAAAAAAATCGATTTTTACTTAAGTGGACCGGGTAACAGGTTTGAAAAACAAGTTGACTATTGATTTAAACTGCTAATTCTTTCAAAAAACTAAAACCAATACAGAATACTAAATTAAAAGCTTATTTATGTTGGTTTGAAACTGATAATTGTTCATTTAACTTTTTTTTTTTGTGCATGTCATGTTGTGACTATTTTGATTAAAAAAAAAAAAAAACATTTTAACCATATATTTAAATGGAACAATAATTATAATAATCTTGATCTTGGTCGTAGTCATGTTCATAGCCAAAAATCTAGTAAGTATCACACCTGCAAAATGGCGACCAAAAATTCAAGTTTAAAAATGAAATTGATGTCTTCAAATCATCACAACTCATGTTTTGGAAGTGAAAGTGTAGATAATTGGACATAAGTTTGCTACATCCCTCTCATTTATGCAAGTTATACACAACATTTCTTTTTTTTTTTTTAACGGCGAAGGTCTCAATCGTGTGAACCCACTTTTACCAGGCCATGTTACCAAGGACTAGTTACATGGACCTCTCATGAGCCATCACAACCACCTCAGGAGGAAACCATACTGGAAAAACCCTCAGACCCCTTTTTCGCAGCGAGAGGGATTTGAACCCAATACCTCCCATATAGAAGAATCTCAAGGTACCATTAGGGCACTGACTCATTGGTATACCCAACATTTCTTAAGGATAAAAGGAAAGATGTTGACCATGTATATAACTTTGATGATACCGGCCAATACTATAAGCAGAATAACTTGAACTTTTTTCCTAACATAAAACTTTTAAAGAAAATAAGTTATATTAATAAGTTGGTGTAATAATTTTGTTTTTCATGTAAAAATATTTAATAAATTAACTTCACATCAAAATTTCGTAATATCTTTTTATTTGAAAACTAAAATGATTCTCAATGGAGTACATGATCAAACAAATATGAAGATGTGTGTGTACAGTGGTTCTACATAATTTATTCTTAAATATAAAAAAAATATTCACATGTATTAAAACCAACAAAGATAACAATTGACACAGTATTTAGGGTTGTAAATGAACCAAATGAGCACGAACGAGCCCTTCTTCGTGTTCGTTCGTTTAACTTTTAAGTTGTTCATGAACGGTTCGCGAACGCTAACCGAACGGAAATTCTTGTTCTTGTTCGTGTTCGTTCATTAAGGAATTTAGCTTGTTCATGAACGGTTCACGAACGTTAACGAACACATATTATTTAAACAATGAAAATCAACATTTTTAATCTCAAGCATTGGAGATAATCATTTATAAATATATAAATTAAAATATTATAGTATTGAACTAAAATAACTTAAATATTATGCTAATAAACTAAAAATAAAAAATTGAAAATATACAATACATTTAATGAATAAATATAATATATGAACTTAACCGAACGTAAACGAACATGTTATCGAACGTTCACGAACACAAATGATCGAACATGACCTCTGTTCATGTTCGTTCATTTAACTAAATATACGGAATTTCTTGTTCGTGTTCGTTCAATTATTAAACGAACGAACATAAACGAACCTCCCGCCGAACGGTTCACGAACTGTTTGCTGAACGTTCGATTCGTTTACAGCCCTAAGTCAGTATCACGTCTTACATACTTGATATAAGGATTGGGAAAAACAATTTGATTTTATCAAATGTTACAGAATTCTTAATAGGGAATGCTTTTCATTTCTCAAAATCAACGAGAAAGTTGCAGAGTTTCAAGAACATATACCGAAATAGATATGACAACTGGTCAACGATTATTGACAGTGACAAATATTTATATGTCATGAGAAAAAAAATATCATATTAGAAAAATTACCAATGTTCCATTATGATCAGCATTATATATAATTCATCTATAAATGTGCCTTAATCACATATGACAATCAAAGAAAATATTATTATCTTTTATACTTAACTTATGGTACAATATATTAGGTCATTAATGATCTACAATGATAAAAGGATAGTTGAAAATACACATGAACATCCACTTTAAGATTTAATATAAAGGGTATTTTGGATATTTTAAAAAACGTTTGTTTTTAAAATTAACATCCATCCACTCAATGGATGCAATTTTTTAAAGTTTAGATTAGTTTAATATAAACATTCTACAGTGACATTTATACAATCAACTTTCTTTTTTTCTTTTTTTTTTGTTTTTTAAACAAAAGTATTTTTTTTATACTATTTAGTCTCTAATGAGTAAGACTGGCATACCAAGAAACATATGACATGATAAGATACGAACATAACATGTGTTAGATATGAACATGGCACGATAATTCATGTCATTTCTTCTAAACATGAACACGAACGTATTTAAAATCAGGTTATATGACATGATTTGTTAAGAGACATAATAAAATCACATATTTATTTGATTTAAAAAATCATTAAAAATAAAAACATGTTTAAATAGGTCAACAAGTATTTACAGTGTTTGTACAAGATTTTTGATCATGTCAATCTGCTTACGACACGAAACTGTTTAGATCAAATACGAAATCTATTAACCTTGTATCATGTCGTGTAATTTTAACATGTACGTGTCAAATTATCAACACTACTGATGAGGCTAGAACACTTGATCACTAGGAAGTATCACTAATATTCGTACTCAACCGCCTTGAAAGCAACAGAACTATGTAATAATGGATTTGATGGAAAACTTAATTAATTTAGATAACAAATTAACAATTAAAATTTTTTTAGTTTGAATAAACTCTATAATCAACAAAATCAGAGTACGGGTAGAGCCGTAGAGAGTAGGGGTGTCGAAAATACCCGAACCCGACTAACCCGACCCGCACCCGAACCCGAATAAGCTTAATAGGGTCGGGTTATTCGGGTCAAAAATGTTGGTCGGGTTATTCGGGTCAACCCGATTAACCCGAACTGTTAATAGGGTCGGGTTTCGGGTATATTTTTAAAACTTAGTCGGGTTTCGGGTCAACCCGAATAACTCGAATAAGAATAAGTTTTATTTTTTTATATATATTAATTATTAAATGTAAGATATATTTAACTTTTTACCAAATTATGACAATGACTATTAATCAAATTCTATATGAAAAATAAATTATTTACATATTTTTCATTAACTTATGTTTGCAAAATGAATTATTTGTAGAAATTTAAAATAAGGACAAGATAATAAAAAATAAATACCAACCCGACTAACCCGACTGACCCGACCCGAATAACCCGTGACCCGACTAACCCGAACCCGAATAACCAGAACGTTATTCGGGTCGGGTTGCGGGTTAATAATTTTTTAGGGAAAACCCGACTAACCCGACCCGACTAACCCAAAACCCGATCGGGTTGACCCGATCAACACCCCTAAGAGAGGGGACTCGGCCCAAAGAGTATAATACATTAAATAATGCCAGTGTCCGTCATAGCCCAAAGGCCCAAAGCGTATGATACATTATCATTTAATGCAAGTGTAAATATATGCTTTTTTTTCAATTGTTAATTATATGAATTTAGAAATATTTTATTTTTAAATAATATTATTTTTTAATATATGCATTTTTTTTTTTTGCAAAATCAAACAAATCAAAGAATGTTTAAATTCAAGTCTATATTATTGAAAGGTGCAGTGTTTACACATTCAATTATTCTAAAACTATATACAATCATTCTAAAACTATAGATTTATTTTTTAACACAGGTAGCTAGATTAGAAAAGCAACGCGTATATATATTCCTTCACATACTAATACATAGTTTTTCAATATTTGAAGTTTGATCTTCTACATGTTTTTTAACTAGTCTCATAATATAATCATGATAGCTTCATCAAGGTTTGATAAATGATGCCTTTCTAGCTAGGATTTAACTTTTTTCTTTGACAGAAGAGATCAAGGTCTTGTGTCTTATAAATATAAGGGGATGTTGTTTTTATCGCATTCCAACTTTTACGTGTTGGGTTCAAAGTGTATATCGGGAGCACATGTTGATATTTTTTATACTTTTCCGAATATTCAGATATCCAAAAACTATTTTTTTTTAATTTTTAACTTTTTTTTCTGAGTTCGGGTATCCAAATCATCGAATATCCAAAAATGAACACCCCTAACCACATTAAAACATTTCATAGATTAAAAAGCCAAAGAGATGTCTTGGGTAAAAATCTAGTCAAAGGGACCTTTTGATATACAATTTTTTATTATTTATAATGCATTCAATTACAACATGCAACAATCCTAAGAAGTTGACAACACACTACAAACACACACGAGACACTTGAAGTGAAGTGCACACATCAAGAAACAGTTGATAACATGATCAAACACCACAATAAGTCTTGAGGGCAGACTGGGCTCGTTGACCTTCCTCGGTGTAGTAAAACTGAAGGAATTCAACATGATCAAAGGGTTTGAAGATTAAAGGGTGCTCTTCATCCACAACCTCTGGTGGGGCTTTAACCATGTACCCAGCTTTTGGTATTGAAAACAATCCGATAGAATACCTTGCTTTGTCCCCTGTCATCATCACCCGATGATAAGGCGAATGTAATCGTCCATTCGTCCATGCCTACATACAACCGTAATTAAATTAACTTTTAGAGATTAATAATGCTAATACAAACAAATTTACCCAGTATATTCTCACTCTTCAGTAAGGTTTGAGGGGAAGGATGAAGACAAACCTTACCTCTATCCCAGTTGAGATAGAGAAGACGCTCCGAAAGAGTCCACGACTCAAAGTTATTATTTAAAGTTAATCATCACAACGCTTTTGACATTATTTTCACAAATGAAAATAAGTAAAATAACGCTAGAATTAGTGAAATTTTACTTTAACTCATGCTAATAAGAAAGTGGTATATCATTTCTAAACGATTTAGGGGCTGTTTAGTTGGGTCTGAATCATTAAGTGCTGAATGGTTAAGATGTCTGAATGGTTAAAAGAGTCTGAACCATTAAGTGATGAACCGATTAAGACCGTTTGGTTGCACATCTGAATGTTGAACGGTAAGTGTGGTATTGGTGCTGAATGGTTAAGTGTAGTATTGGTGCTGAGTGATTAAGTGTTGAGCTAAATCATTAAGAGGTTAATTTATTTCAAACCAAACGCGCTAAATAGTTAAATGCTGAATGATTCCGTTCAGAGGTAAACAAACAACCCTAGACAAATTTGTGCCATGAGTAAAACTTACATAGAGGGAATCACCAATCATCACAACAAAAGAGTTAGGTGATGGTTGAACTTTAATCCAATCTCCAGATTTGGTTTGCACTTCCAATCCATCAACTTGGTTTTGATGTAAAATTGTGACTATGTTCTTGTCTGTATGAGAATTGAGACCGAGTTTTGAGTCGTCTGTTTCGGGTCCTTTGTATTTCATGACCCGAAGGAGATAGTTTGTCGAACCCATATGTTCATCCATATATTTTTCTAGCCCTAAACTCTCCAACACCATCCTTCTCACTATTTGGTCCAGTTTTGATAGTTTGATTGACAACTCTTGTACCGTTTTGCTGTGAAATCATATGTTCCAAGTAAAATTAGGACAAGTCAAAGTATTAGACTATTAAAAGGAAACTCTACTGTTATTAATGAATAGGACTATCTTAGACATTTTACATATCAAACTCCTGTTAATTCACCTTTTTACACAAAAATGTCTTGTTATTTAATGCTTCTTATAAATACATGAAATAAAATAATTTGAAAACCACTCATTAGGATAAAAACTATGAAAATCATGTAAAAATGATATATATATATATATATATATAAATAAATAAATAAATAAATAAAGATTGTATTATGTGAAAACCTGATCTTATAAAGAAAATTTTTAACCCTATCTAGGTAGTACATTTGGTATATTGAAAATAAATGTGTGGTACATATTAAATTGAATAAAAAAAATATGATTTAATGTGAACAAGAAATTTATTTTCAAAATTCAAAATTCACTAGATAAGTTTTATGTGTTTTCTTTTAAAGATCAAGTTATCTCTCAAAGACCAGGTTTTCACATGATACAATCCATATATACATACATACATACATACATTGTTGTAAAAGTCGGCCTTCAAGGCCAAGTACTCGCCGAGCACTCGCTCCAAGGGGTTGTCCCGAGGCCGAGTAATTTCTGAATATTACCCGAGTACTCCCGCCTAGGGCCGAGTACAGCCTGATTACTCGCTCCAAGGAGCTATTCCGACCTAGGAACGCCTAACGACTTTTGCAACCTTGCATACATACATACATACATACATACATACATACACACACGTATGTATGTATATATAAGAATTGAAACTTAATATAGCTAACATTTTTTAAATAACTCAATGAATAAATCTCGATAGTTAATCTATTATTATTAGCAACAAGATATTGTCATGTGTTCATATTTTTTAATCAAAAAATTATTTTAGAGTATAATTATACCAAAAAGTTTGCCCCTTGTTTTAAAAATTTCCACAATTTTTTTTTATATAAGGTGTTTTTTTACAAAACCTACATTAGTTTATCTTTAATTTCTTTATAATTTTGACATTTTTAATATTTTTTTCAAACAATCGTATTCAATTACATCAATGTAAGTTAACTTAAAAAATAATAATCATTTATAACATATAAATGTCATAAACATTATAAAAAAGAGGTAAATCTAAAAAAGTTAAAAAAAAATATGTATTTTTCATTTATCCACTTATATCCTTTTTTCTAATACTTATTTAAAACTATTTTGTATGTATGTTTAAACTTTAAAACTAGTCACTGGCCGTGTGACTTTCTGTCCAAACCGTTCCCACCCCTAGAGGTGGATTTGTTCAACAAAAGCAAGAACTAATTTTGGTTTGGTTCAGTTTTTGATCACTTTTTGCCGGTTCCAGTTTTGGTTCACCGATGTAACCGGTTTTGGTTATGATTTATCTGAAACCGCTTTTTTCCACCTCTACCCATCCCTATCAGATCGAACCAGTAACCAAAGTAAATCCGATACCTAAATTTGGGGTTGCCTTGAGGCCACAAGATTTTGGTGAAACTTTCAGCCTTTTCAGGAATTGGTGCGTCGTCGATTCCCATGCTCTCGTATAACGGCACCATCGGGTACTGACCAACGTACCCATGAAAAGGTTTTGTGGAACGGTTTTTGAGTTTGGTTTGCAAAGGGAGATCAAATAGCTCCTGCAATGAATCATACACCGATGTTTGGAGCTCGGGTGGTATGTCGGCAAAGCTTGCTTCAAAGCAACCGAATTCCTCAAGGGCTCGGTGGACTTGTGATTTCGTCAAATTCCAAGCTTCATTTTTTGTGATTTGGTCTAAATTCGTGAAATCGATGAAAGGAAGTGTAAGTGGAGTCTCCGAACCCATAACTTCTAGCCAGGTTTAAACACTTGTGAGTCTACCTGCCAACATATATAGCCGACATCCAATAATATGCATCCAGACTTGCAATTTCTAGACAGTAATTTTTTTTAATCGCTTGGTACAATACCCAAGACGGGATTCCAACCGTTTCATTAGATTTTACGCTGTAGAGCGTATGTCCGAGCCCATCCCAGGAGGAAATCAACTGAACTTGCCTCAGCATACAGTGGCAGAGCTTGACTAACAATTAGGGGGGGCGAAATAAATTTTTTTTTCAGGGGGGGTGAAATAAAGGATTTTAAAAAATTTTACACTACGTATCGGAAAATATACACTACCACACGAAAAAACAGGGGGGGTCGCCCCCTAGTCCTAACAAAGGTTCGCCCCTGTCAACATATATGTTTCGGCCCAGATTTGAACCTAAGACGTCTCTTAGAAAAGTTAAGAGGCTATCGTTAGACTAAAAGCTACTTGGTTCTAGAGGGAATTTAATATTAATAATTCATCCTTAATCGATGTTTTCGGTGCTGATTTTTGTTCACGTAAGATTATTTTTATTTCACTATCGATGATATCTAATTATTTATTAATTGATATATAAGAAAATGTCAAGTGTTTTATAAAATTTGAAAATAGTTTTGTCTTGAGGTTTTAAACATGTATTTGATGACAAGATTCCAGACGGACAGGTAAACTTTCATTCGGCATAACCGCGTAAATATAAGTTACCGCCTTAAATTTATGGAATTAACCACAATTGAATAAATATTAGCCATTGAACACATCAAGAATTAGAGCTAGCAAAGCAGATATATGATAATACATAATAAACATGTTTAACAAAAAGTACACTACGTAATTTTATGTATTTTTTTAAATAATAAAAATTATGATGTTAGACTACATCATATAACTTTTTTAATATATAAAATATTGAACTGTCAAGCCTAAATTACTAAACCAAATGTTAAATAAGTCATTTTCACGTTTTATATTTGTATTAATCGTATTATCTATGGCTTGTTAGACACAACAAGATCTGTTTTGACAATCTTTTTTAGAAATACAAGCTCTTATAAATTGATGCGGATGTGGCAAATGTTTTATCATCATGAGGGGAAAGAATATTATATATTTGTTGTCATGGCGTAAATTAAGTTTGTCTTCACATTCTTATATCTAATTATTGTACTGTTATCATTTAATGTTATTTATATAAAACTTTTAGACTCATTTTGCATTTAAACTTATAAAGTTATTTAGATATGTTATTATTAATATCTTAAAGTTTTCAGAATATAAAATTAATTAAGGTAGAAAAATGAACATGCCATGAGTCCTAGATTAATTGGTTTGGAAGGAGACAACCTCATGATTTTTCAATATGAAGATCATGTGTAAGTCTCAATTGAAACAATAAGTTTCAGGTGAACTAGATGTTTAACCACCGTGAGTTTTCAAACGATAGGTTTTCTTTGGAATTGTGAGCCAAGTCAACACTCAACAGCGTTATCTGCATTTTGAGGGCGAATGTAGTCTTTCGCCATTAAATCTACCCAAATAATTGTAATGTTGTATTCATTGGCCAAATAATTAATTCTGAACATGTTCCCACATTTGGATGAGTTGGTTATAAATAAACTTTAAACTGAAATAAATTGTTATGTAGATAAGTGTTAAGGCACAAATTGGATTTTAAAAAAAAATGTAAAACTATATATTATACTAGGTTATTACCCCGTGTATTACACGAAATAAATATAAAATATTAGATAGTTAAAACTGATAATTTATAGATAATAAAATAATATTTTGATATAAAATGATTATGCTACGTATTAATAAATATTTTAAGTAGTAAAACAACAATTAAAAAGTTTAATAACTACATAATTTGTATTCGACCTTCTTTTATGGTATAAGAAGGTAAGATATTATTTTCGTAATTATTAATTTTTTTTTAACGACTAACAAATACATAAAAAACGGTTTATATGAAATGAATAAATTTAACATGTTGCAAACAAGTAGTTTTATGAAAATTTTGTATATTGGATATCATATAAACCAATCGTTATTGAAATTATTAAGAATTAAAAATAATAAGTATATTTAAAATTATAAATTTTATTTTAAAATAAGATATAATTGAAACTTAATTATGATTATTAAATTATAATAATTATTAAAATAAAAAGATTTATATTTTTTACATTTAATTATATAATTTAATTATTTAAAATAATTAATATTAAATAGTAGATAGATTTAATAAAATATAATTGAGTAAGGAATGAATGTGATAATTATAATTGTCAAAAATTAATAGCAAATGAATATGATAGTGACATGTGGCAAGTTTGTTATTCTTTTATTATATAATTTATATATAGTATAGATATAGATATAGATATAGATTTGCACTACTCTTTTTAAATAAAAGTTACAACAAAACATATATAAAAATAAAATGAAAATTAATGAGAGTCATTGATAACTCTTAAATACTGATATATTTACACATGCACATAAACGAAAAAAATGTTATGCCTTTGTTACAATGATGTTAAAAAAAATTCAATATTTTGCTTAATCTTGACGGGGTTATTGGATTAGTAAAAAAAACAGCGGTTTATTACACACATATAGGGGTGTCGAAAATACCCGAACCCGATTAACCCGACCCGCACCCGAACCCGAATAAGCTTAATAGGGTCGGGTTATTCGGGTCAAAAATGTTAGTCGGGTTATTCGGGTCAACCCGATTAACCCGAATTGTTAATAGGGTCGGGTTTCGGGTATATTTTTAAAAGTTAGTCGGGTTCCGGGTCAACCCAAATAAGAATGATTTTTATTTTTTTTATATATTAATTATTAAATGTAAGATATATTCAACTTTTTACCAAAATATGACAATGATTATTAATCAAAATATATATGAAAAATAAACTATTTACATATTTTTCATTGAATTATGTTTATAAAATGAATTATTTGTAGAAATTTAAAATTAGGAAAAGATAATAACAAATAAACACAACCCGACTAACCCGACTGACCCGACCCGAATAACTCGTGACCCGACTAACCCGAACCCGATTAACCCGAACGTTATTCGGGTCGGGTTGCGGGTTAATAATTTTTTAGGAGAAACCCGATCAACACCCCTACACACATATATATAGAGAGATGATCAAAAATTAACCATTTCTTATTGTGTTAAGCGAATAACTACATCTCTATTACTTTGATGTATATATTAAAGTAAATTAAAAGGTGTAGTTTTTTCTTATTTTTTAATTAATATAATTAATGTAGAGCCCACTTACATCAATAAAAAAAAAAAGAAAAAATCTACACCTTTAAATTTATTCTAATGTGGGTGCAAAATAATAAGATATAGTTATTCGGTGGGTAAGTTTCCCTTAAAAAGTCTTTTTTGCCTAAAAAGGCTAAGAATGATTTTTAAAAACTCGAAAACCGACACAAACAAACTCTGATTGAATTCATTTTTACATTGCCTTGAAATTCCCTAAAACCTAAAACTTAAATCAAAAAATTAAACACTAATCATAAAACCAAAATTATAAAAACAAACTCTAAACCTAAAAATATAACCTAAAAGTTAAAAAAATGCCCTAAAATCCAAACTTTAAAACTAGTTGTAGGTTTTAAGTAGACAGTTCCAATGCCATCGAAATAAGTTCAATCAGAGTTCCTTTTGGTCGGTTTTAGAGATTTTCAAAATCCTTTTTAGCCCTTTTAGGAAAAATATACTTTTTATTTAATCTTTACCCGTTATTCGGTTAACGCAATAAACATGTGTTAGAAAAGGAACCACGCTATATATATATATATATAGGATGGAATTTTTTATAACCCTCATCTTTTGCTACAACCCATTAATCATCATCCAATGGTTACTTGAAAAAGGTAAGTGTGTAGGATCGTGCCACGTGTAAAATTCCTTTGTCTTTAGTATGAAGGGTATTTACGACATTTGTCATTTATGTAAAGTTTACCCCTTTTTTTAAACATTCATAACTTTTTTATACTATATTATTTTTTTAAAAAAATTGCACCATTATACTCGTCTCATTTTTCTCTTTAATTTCGTTATAGTCTCGACTAGTTTTTTTTTTATCTTTTTGATGTCATGTATTTACATCATTGTAACGAGCTTAACGATAGCAAATTAATTAGAATTTTTTTCTAACAATGGTAAATTACAGTAATGTAACTCAAAATGAAGCAATGTAACACAAAATGAAGTAATTTACAATGACATAATTAACGGTGACGTAACACATTATTTACTGTGATGTAATTTTCTCTTTAATTCCTGTTATAATATTGACTAGTTTTTTTTAATTTTTTGTTCTCATTGTCCATTATTAACATAGATATAACGAGCATAAATATAACACGTTATTTTGAATTTTTTTTCTAACAATGATAAATTACAGTGATGTAATATAACACATTATTTTATTTTTTTCTAACAATGATAATTACAATGATAAATTACAATAATGTAATATAACACATTATTTTGAATTTTTTTCTCTAATAATGATGATTATAGTGATGTAATATATCATTGTTCGAAAAAAATTCAAACTAATTTGTTGTATTTAGGCTCGTTACAAATTAGGGATGAGCAAAAAGCCAAAAAAAACCGAACCGAAACCGAATTAACCGAAAAAACCGAACCGGAACCAAATTAACCGAAAAAAACCGAAACCGAATTTTACGTCAATGTAAATTACATCACAATAAATTACGTCAATTTAATTGCATCACTGTAATTTATCATTTTTAAAAAAATTTCAAATAAATTTGTTATATTTAAGCTCGTTACAATGATGTAAATATAGGGCATCTAAAAAAAGTAAAAAAAATAGTCGAGAATATAACGGAATTAAAGAGAAAAATGAGACGAATATAATGGTGCAATTTTTTTAAAAAAAATAATATATTATAAAAAAGTTATTAATGTTTAAAAAAGAAGGGGGGAAACTTATAAAGATATAATGACTATGATGCCATTTTTAATATTTTAATGAAATACTTATGTGTAAGTTTATGATTGGTTGAAATGAGTTATGTAGTTGTAGCAAAAGATGAGGGTTATTTTTTATACATTGCCCTATATATATATATAGGGAAAGGAGTGAATGGTAACCTATTGTAATTGAGGTAACTTATAAACTCAATTTGATTGGTTGTCTAATTTAATGAATTTGAAATGTGTGGTCCATATTAAATCTGGGAAAAATGAGAGAAAAAAAAATCAATGGAAAATTTTTGAAAAAAGAGAAAAAGTATTGTACTTATGTTTTTTACGTTAGTGTAATTACGAACGCTCGAAAAAAATTTGGCATGACTATAGTGAAATAAACGAGAAAAATATGACGAGTTTAATAGTGTAATTTTTATAAAAAAATAACATAGTATAAAAAAGTTATAAGTGTATAAAAATCAAGGGGAGAACTTTAATTTAAAAATATGAAAATAGATGGCTTTTTAAGAGTGTGACACTTGTCACTCTTGTATTAAATCTGATTTTTGTAATTAACACAAAAGACCATAATGCCCTTTTGTATTAAAAGTTAATTAGTGACACATGTCACCATTAGATTAAATTTTGGAAATTTGAACCATTGGATTTGAGTTATAGAGTTCTCTCAATTAAGATGCGTTATTATTTGATCCCTTTCCTATATATATAAGTTCTTTTTATTATATACAAATATGTGGATTTGGTGTGGTGGTTAAGACACGCGTTGTTTGATAAAGAAGGTGGGCAGTTCGATTCCTATCAATAAAATGGTTTTTTTTTTCATTTACAATTTTAGTTAAATAATTTTATTTAAATAACAGTAATAGTGTCTCATCCTTTTGTGATGTTTCGGTTTTTGTGTTTTAGGACGGATTAACAACCATTGCAACTGGTTTTTGGATCAGCGTTTTGATATTCGTGATATTGTTATCATTATCGTGGCCGGGTACTCATATCGACAAAAAGGTATAGTTCAAATTTGTTATTTAGTTTAGTAGCATTGTGTGAGCCACGTTTTATGTCGTATTTAATTTTTTAATATTATTAAACGTTTATAAATAAACAATAATTTTATCTTTTTTAAAAATAATTATTAGTTTTTTACGTTTTATTTGTCGGTCTTATGTTTATGTTTCTTGATTGTAGATTTTGCGACTAATCACAGCCGTTTTTTTGTGTGATGAACATGTTTACGAGTAGTGTATTTATCTTTTTATTCAAAGTAACTACGGTTAGGTCATATTTTTATATCTACTTTTGATATATACGATCATGTTTGCGTAATAATATTCGAAATTGTTCCACTAGAAGCCACAAGTTGTTTACAGAAACCAACGGTTAACATTGACACACCATGTACTTTTTCTATAAAATAGTGCATTGTTCCCACATCTTTTGTCTTCATACATGATATTGTATGCATTTGTTTTGTACTTTATGTTTTGTTTTTTATACATCGAAGTTTATTGACTTTATACATTAAATTGTATGCATTAGTTTTGTACGTTATTTTTTGTTTTTTATACATCGAAGTTTATTGACGGTTACAACTCACAAAAGGGCCCCAACACCACATATAAACTATTATCTATAGATATGCATAAAATAATATCTGGTGATGCTGCAAAAATGAAGTATTCTACTCCAAATCGCTATAAATTAATATTTCCTACACTTTGTATGCAGTAATAAACAATTAACGAATTGAATAACACTATATGTAAAATAAATCTATATATCTTTCGTCAAAATGCGAGATATAAATTTATAATTAAGTGTTCAAATTAGTTTTGGCATATGTGAACTTGAAACTGATTATTGATTGTAAACGGTGGTAAAACATCAACCATTGAATCAAGAATAAAGTCATGGAGGAGGGTTTGCCGGCCATAACCACAAACAGGGGGACGCCTCAACTCTTGTTTTCATCCGTAGTATTAATTTTTTTACCGAAAGATTATTTTTTGTTTTAAGTATTAGTTTTGCCCATCATCGCCTGAAAAAATTAACATATATTGTTGCTTCCATAAATTTTCGCCTTCCTTTCAAAACCTTCAAGTTCCACTATTGCACAAAGCAGTGGCGGAGCTTGGAAAAAAGTTCGGAGGGGGCCGAAGGATTTTTAGAAAAAAACGGAGGGGGCCGAAGGATTTTTAGGATGAAAACGGAGGGGACCGAAGGATTTTTAGGAAGAAAACGAAGGGAACCGAAGGATTTTCGGACGAAATACTATTATACCGACACTTCTGAGCGAAAAAACAGGGGGGGCCGGGGCACCCCCGGGCCCTTCTAATCCTCCGCACACAAAAAATGTCACACAAATATGATTATAAGTGGCGCAAATCTGATTACAAGGGACACAAATTTGATTATAAAATGTCACAATTGGAAATGAATAATAAAAATTGTTTTCTTTTCAAAGATTTTATACGAATATTAACTTGTGATGCAACTTTACAAAAGATTATTTAAGCAAATGTTTCTGTAAATGCCATTTTAAAGATTTTTTTTGTCGTTTTAACTAACATGAACTGCTATTTACCCGAACCGATATGTTTGTTTTGTCGTTTCAACTAACACAACCCATTTTTTACCTAGACCCATAGCGTCATACATGTGTTATGAGTATTAAAGGTCATGGTGGATCTTAATGAGACTTGATTAAACTTATTAAATATATTAGGTCCTAATCAATGATGTTTACTGATTGAATTAAAAATTATAATATAATATGTTGATAAACATTGATTAAATTATGTATTAATAATTTTAAGTGATAAAATAATAGTAAAATTTTTATTAAATAAAGAAAATTACTTGACCTTCTTAATTTGTAACAATAATGATTTTTATGTTAACTGTTGGTAAAAACTTGAGTTAGTTTTATAAAAATAATTGCTGCTAATCAAAAAAATAATATACATATTACATAAATAGTGAAGTGAAATGACTCATTTGAAAATATCATTAAATATAAAAAACTTAAATTTTTGAATTTCCTATTATTTTTTTTTAACTTTGGTTTTTAAAGAAACTATTTTTTAAAATTTTGTTTTAAGATATTACGAATTGTTTATAAAAATCCCATTATGTTAAAACTTTGATCTATAGTTTATTTTATTTTATAAAAATACTAATTTAAAATATTTCTTATTTTTACAAAATTGATTTCAGGAAAATTCCATATTTTATATACATTTTTTAAAGTTTCTTTTTAATAAAAACATTTGTTCTTTTAATATATTAAAAACTATTTTATAGTACAAAAAAGCAAAAAATATTATTAATCACTAATATTATAATTATTTAATAGGATAGATAATATAGTTATTTAATATGAAAGATTATTAATTTAAATAAGATAATAAAAAAGTGACAAGTAGCAATTAAAGCATGATGAGAATGTGACAAGTGTCAAAAATATTTGTGTTTATTATAATAGAAAGATTAGGTCCTAATCAATGATTTTTACTGATTGAAAAAACCTAATTCGTTTGATTAAACTAATACATCCAAATTAAATAAAAACACCTATGGACGTATGATTGCTATTAATCAATTAAGTCATTTTCCTTTTTATTTTATGATGAATTAAACTATTAAAAAGGACATGTATACCACAACTAGTTTTCCAGAATATGATTTGGCTGATGATCGAAGACATAAAACTCCAATATATTTGAAGGACAATCATTGTATTATATAATATATAATATAGAAATATAGTTTGTGAAAATTGCATATTTAAGGTACGTTACGTCGGATGCTATAGTTGTTGGATGTAGGGTTGTAAACCAACCGAATGAACTCGAACGAGCCATTGTTTGTGTTCGTTCGTTTAACTTTTAGCTTGTTTACAAACGGTTCACGAACGTTTGCCGAACGAAAATTCTTGTTCGTGTTCGTTCATTAAGGAATTTAGCTTGTTCACGAATGGTTCAAGAACGCCAACGAACACGTATTATTTAAACAATAAAAATCAACAATCTTAATCTCAAGCATTGGAGATAATCATTTATAAATATATAAATTAAAATATTGTAGTATTGAACTAAAAATAACTTAAATATTATGTTAATAAACTAAAAATAAAAAAACTGAAAATATACAACATATTTAATGAATAAATATAATAAATGAACTTAACCGAACATAAACGAACGTAAACGACAATGTTACCGAACGTTCACGAACACAAATAAACGAACACGGCCTCTGTTCATGTTCGTTCATTTAACTAAACGAACGGAATTCGTGTTCGTCCATTTATTAAACAAACGAACATAAACGAACTTTCCGTCAAACGGTTCACGAACTGTTCGCTGAACGTTCGATTCGTTTACAGCCGTAGCTGGATGGATGACTGTTATAGAGAAGGTGCATGGGTGTACCAATAAAATTACCTTTTTAAACTTTAATGTTAAAAAATAATTAATTATTATTTAAGTAAAAGTTAAATGAGTATTATAAGTTTATTTGATTAAAGTATAACACATTCGTTTTTTATGTGTGTGTAATGCACATTCATTTGGGTTTTTGTACCAATATATGTAAGTTTTTATCAATTTGTAGTGACAAGTGAAAATTGATAAAAACTTACACCAATACAAAATTTCAAATGCATGTAACTTTACACGTTCACACATAAGAAAAAAGTGTTATATCTATGTATTATTATAATAAAAAACATATATATATATATACATATATATATACACACACATACACATATATATAATCTCAGTTTAGAGAGATACTTCTTAAACCATATGTAGGTCTTATATTTAAAATTTATAAAAACAAATAATTGATTTATATTAAACTACATTTATGTTAAAATTGATTTGTTTATTCAAATCTTAATTATTATATTAAAGAAATGAAAAAGTAGTTAATAATTTAGTGACAATATATGTTGTTTGAAAATGATTATTTATTATTGGAATAAAATTAGGTATTTTTTAACGATAAATGAGAAACGAATTTATGAAATGAAATGTTTTGTGAGTGTTTGTTCTTGAAGATACTCTTATGCTTATTTTTATCATATATTTGTCTTTTTGTCACAGACCTATTTTTCTATTGCAATTTTCAACGGTAATTCTTAGGCAATTTTTAGGCAGCGTTTGGTATGCAGGAATGAATGGTGGAATGGAATGAGTCATTACGTTGGAATGAAAAAAAGCGTGTTTGGTTACCACATAGGAATGGAATGCACTATTCCATAAGGAATGCGATTCCTTCACTTTTGATGATTTTCATTCTTTGGAGTAAGGGTGTTTTTTTTTCATTCCTTCAAAGGAATGATTCGACCAATGACTCGACCCATGGCCAAACATTACCCGACCCATGTCCAAAACTATGACCCGACCTATGACTAGAACCCCGTTGACCCGACCCTTGACCTGACCCATGACTCGAACCATGACCCAAACCATGATGCGAACCATGATTCGAACCATAACTCGACCCATGACCTGAACCATAATGTGAACTATGATTCGAACTATGACCCGACCCGTAACAAAACCCATGACCCAAACCATGACTCGAAAGATGGCCGAACCTTGATTTGATCCATGACTCAAACAATTACCCGACCCATGACTCAAACAATGGCCCGACCCATGAACCAAACCATGACCCGACCCATGACCCATACCATGATTCATCGCATGACCTAAACCATGACCCGATCCATGAATTGCCCCGTGGCACGACCCATGCTCGAACCATGGGCAAAACAAAAACCGACCAATGAACCGACTGGCGGTCCGAACCATGTCTCGACCCATGACACATGAACCGATCCACGACCCGACCCATGATTCGAAGAATGATTAGAACCACGAATCAACCTATAAATTGTATTCCATTTCTTCATCTTCTCATGTCTAACAAACAACATGAAGTAATGAATCATTTCATTACCATAGGTAACCAAACAGGACAATTGAATGGTAATGATCCATTTCATTCCTTTGTTCATTCCATTCCCTCGTTCATTCCATTCCCCCGTCCATTCCATTCCTTCATACCAAACAGACCCTTAGTTTTTTATAGGTAATACGTTGGAAAACACGTTGCTTTCACCCATTTTTCTATTGGATACGGGTTACCAACGAGACAGCTTCACCAACGGATTTTTGACAAATGTGTCGGCACGTAAAACTTCTCTTTTTCTAGTGGATTCCTTGCATCCTAACATGAAATAATTTTGGAAGTAATGATCTAATGTTTATTACCCTATATTACATTTGACAAATGTAATAATTACGGGTGGCCCATATTTTTTATTTTATATTTTTAATTACATTTAAATCATAGGATTATTGGAGCTAGTATATTTTCTTTTTTACTTGCATTTTAATCCTTGTATTTTATTACTTTTTTTTTCGGTAGTTAATATTTCTTTATTTATTATATTTTAACTTTTTTTAACCATAATTTAGTTATTCATCTTTCTTTTTTATTTATTTGTTTCCTAACTTTTCTTGATTAATTTTTTTTTTAGATTTTTAGTCTTTCTTATTTTGTTTTCTATTTAGTGGTTTATATTAATATCTGTTTTTTTACTAATGCATGTTTTATTATATATATATTTTTTATATAAATTCAATATCCCTACTAAATTTCGTAGTTAATCTAAAATCTATACACGTTTACGACATTTACACTTTATGATTTTACGTATGAGTGACAACCATTATGACATGGTTTTATATATGAGTTTTGATATATTGTATCTTGTATACGTTTTGATATTTGAAGTTCTGTCAAGATTCATGCCGTAATGCTTGAGTTCTTTTCTTACTCTATTTATAAGTTCACTACTACAAAATAAGCCTATTGCAACATTTTTTTTGTTACAAAAGGTTGCAAAGAGGTTGCATTAGCTGAAGTTGCATGAGCCCAATGTAACTTTTTTATTAGATAATGCAACTTTTTTAAAAAAAGTTACATTTAAAAAAGTTGCATTAGGAAAAAGAAAATTGCATTATGTAACAAAAAGTTGCATTAGATCTAATGCAATTTCAGCTAATGCAGCATTTTTTGAATACAAAGGTTGCATTTGGGTGATTTTTGTAGTAGTGGTTTTTTTGACAATATATGTTTAATTTTTTTTCTTTTATATAAACTCAGTCATTCTACTAAAATTTTTGTTGTTTATCTCTAATCTACATGTGTTTACGTCGACTATACTTTATGCTTTTACATTTTGTAACAACTAATGTGTTTTTATATATACGTTTTCATACACGTGATCGTATATGCATTTTGATATTTTTAATCATGGCAGGGTTATCGTAGCAACGCGCGAAATAACCCACTAGTTAATAACAATCGAACAATGATATATTCACCCATGAGTGAAAACATTGCAATATCAACCCTCGTGCACGCATATTGCGCAATTATGTACTTATGTGTTGTGCTACCCTGAGATGTGGATCATTTGTGTCTCGTTTGATTATTAGTTACTGAGGGGTTATAAATATCTTATCCCAGGACATCAAAATCTCCCAGAACTAATTAAAGTTCAATTTTCAAAAACTTTTATGCTATTAAGCTGGATAGATAGAAGAAGTGACGACATATGAGTTGAGCTTAAGCGGCGTAACTCCTACCCATCTAGGGAGAGCACAGCGCCAACAAAACATTTGACAAGTTAGTGCTGAAAAACTCAAAATTAATGTAGGAGAAGAGGTAATAATGAGGGTGTTGTGTATGGTGGTAGCAGTTGCTTTCGACAAGCTAGGCTTCTGACTGAAACTATTACCTTCAACTAGCAACTGTTTTTGACAAGCTATTGCTTATGATAGTCTAACTATCTTTTGAGTACAAGGTTTATTCTGAGACAGTTGTTCTTATATAAAAGGGAAAACTTCATAGAAATGTAACCAACTTTTCATTTTGTTCCAATCAAGTCACTCAAACTTTTTTTTTCTCAATTAAGTCATTCAAGTTCCTTTTTTGTTTAATTCTATGTTTTTAACTTGAATTGTAGATAATACATGTTGATATAAGTTTGAGTGAATAATTTTTTTTTAAAAAAATGACTGAATTGAATAAGTAATTATTAATTTTAACTAATATCTGACAAAGAAAAAAAATTAATAATTAATAATTACTTATTCAATTCAGTCATTTTTTTAAAAAAAATTATTCACTCAAACTTATATCAACATGTATTACCTACAATTCGTGTTAAAAACATAGAATTCAAACAAAAAAATAACTTGAATGACTTAATTGAGACAAAAAAAAGTTTAAGTGACTTAATTGGAACAAAATGAAAAGTTGGTTACATTTCTATGAAGTTACCCCTAAATAAAAAAACTTGTTGTGCTAAGAGACATGTAGTTATTGATAAACTATGAAGACTTCTGCTAGTTCATGTAAGTTATTACATTTATTAACCATTTAAAAGGCTGATTTAGCAGACTGTTTTAAAATTTAACGTGTGTTGAAGTTTTCTTAAACATAAAATTTTATTCACATGATAAAGACATTAGTTACTCACTTTCCATCTCTCATCTTCTTCCTTCAAACATAATCAAAGGGCTTTTAAATTAAGTTTGAAAATAGACCCGAATTTCATATTTGCATTGGGATCTTATAATAGTTAATTAAGCCGGCCCTGATAAACACGAGATCCAGGGGTTTACCATCTTGACATATTTTCTTCTACTGTCTTGACTTCCCTGTGAGAGGTCCTGACTTCGAATCCTTACAAATACATATTTGTTAACACGAGATCCAGGGGTTTACTCAGTTTTAAGGTTCTTATTAAGCGTCAAATCCGAAGGGTAGTTGAAATTTCGTCTTGAGTGCCTTGTGCGTGCGAGGTGAGATTCAAAGATAAAAAGAAGTGGGTCCTGTGAAACATACTCTGTGTTCGTGTCCGGTATTATATATGACAAGACTCGGTGCCGGCTCTTTCTTGAGGAAAATTAGGCAGGGGCTTTGAAATTTTAAGGCTAAATTCTAATAATCACAGTAATATTTTAATATCTATATATGTTTGTTTCACAATTCACAAAATGATACCATAAATTATTTGATTAAGACAAAATTCTAATACGGACCGGTTTTGGTTAATGGATAGACCTAATACTATCAAAAACCAAACAAACAAAAAACTAAATCATTTAGCACCTCTAGTTGATGATTGACCCTAAGTGTGAAAATAAACATGAATTTCATATTTGCATTGGGCTCTTATAATAGTTAAGCCGGCCCTAACAAGTCTCTAACCAAAAAATTTGTAAACCAACTTGATAGATATCCAACCACTAAAACTTAGTGACCCTGGTGAATAAATTCCTGTTTCATTGATAATCATATGATATAAAAACTAGACATCATAGAAATGTCTTTTTATGCAAATAATGTAACCTTTTATTGCATACGTACGTAATATAATCACATTATGCATTCAAGCAATATACATACCACACACATACTTTCAACAATCAAGAAATCCAGTTAACCTAAGAACGAATAATCAACGATCGATGGTTGTGACACCACAGTAGGATTCGATGGCGCATTTAGATGCCCTTCCCTCCTCTGTGTTTACATAGTTCAAGAAGTCCATGTTATTGAAACACTTAAATCGCAAATGATGTTCATCGTCGACTAGTTTCTTAGGAACTTCCACCATCTCCCTCGTAAACGAAAATAGTCCTGTTGAATACCTAACCACATCTGTTGCTGAAGTTCTCATCGCCACTTGATGCTGAGGCGCATGTATCCTCCCATTGCTCCATGCCTGGTATACATAACCAATTTTTTAGTCACTATTCACTAATTTGTATTCTTTTCCCCAAATATTTACAAAACGAACCAGTGAAGGCAAGGCTGCCCCATTGACAGTACTTGGGTCATCCTTATTTGTTTAATTTTTATGCTAAAGTTGATTTTTTTAATGGAAAAAAAAATATGAGTTTGATTGCTTAAATAAAATGTGAGTCACCTTTAGTTCTAACTAGTACAGATAAAAACAAGAGAAAATTCGTAAATTGTTCCTTTGGTTAAATTTTTTCTTATTATACCCGTCAGGCTATCAAATGTCAATAAATGTTCACCCGTGTACAAGCGCCGCGACGCCTATATATATATATATATATATATATATATATATATATATATGGACGTCTCCCTACAAAAACAACAAATCACAAGATATCAGGTGTTTTAAGAGGCATGCCAAGAAAATTTCCCTTTTGTGATAACCATTTATGCCAATAAATTTTCCCATTTGTGGTAACCATCCAACCAAAAGGTTTAATTCTACTTTATTAAATTTCTCTAAAATGATAAAAAAGATTAGTTATTTATAAATTTTAAAAAGTAAATACTTGTGGTTAGTGAAAATTCAATCTAAAAGAGAAAATCTTTAAACTTTATCCGATTTCTATATTTTAAATCTTGAAAATAAATATGTAATACATATTAAACCACATTAAAATTGATTAATTTATTCAAAACTTAATTTTTTATTTAAATTTAATGTAAACCACATATTTATTTTTAAGTACAACAATAACTTTGATAATCCGTCACGATAAATAGATTTTTTTTCAAATACGATACCATAAGGGGTTCTCCAGCTACAACTACGAAAGTTGAAGGGGATGGCTCGTGATTGATCCACTCTCCATTTATCGTCTTGACCTCAAACCCTGTGACACCGTTGTCATCTAAAATCCCCAAATAACTTTTGTCTGAATGAGGACCCAAAGCTATTGGGCTTTCACCAATAATTGGTGCACGATACTTCATGAATCTTGCTAAATAGAACATCGAACCCTCAAATTGCTTGTCTTCCAACCCATAGCTATCAAACACCATCCTCATTACACAATGATGGATTTCCGATAGCAGTTTCATGTAGTCGAACGCAGTTTTGCTGTATGCAGGTCAATAATATAATCATAATACATAATTATAGATTTCTGATAAATTTTAAATAAAAAGATAGTTTAAGAATGAAATTTTATTATTTTATTATAATAGCATTGATCTCTAGCTAGCTAGTACTTAATAAATATGATATCTATATCTGTATCTTTACATACTAGTATTTTCAAAACTTCTTCATCGTGTCAAGTTTTCAAATTTAAAATAAAAGTTTGAAAATAATACTCTGGTTTCAAATTAATGTAATTGTTTTCTAATATTTAAAATAATATATCTTCTACTCCAAAATCTATGATTAATTTATGTTCAAGAATATGAATATAGATTGGATAAAACAACTAACTTACTATATTCAATTCGTTCACTAACATTTGTGATGACTTGAGATCAAAGTTCTAACCCATTATTTAATTTTCCTGATAAGAATGTTTTTTGTTTTTTGAACGACTAATTTAATCATTGACAGACTACCGGAATATCATCGTATTACCAGCGGTACCATCCAATCATATCTACTATTAAATCACCAGTTTATGAGGAAACTGATCAATACTTTAGCTATTCAAAAAAAAAAAAAACTGATCGATACTTTAAGAAAGTCCTCTTGTGAGATTCGAACCGAGACCTTATGGTTTCTTAGCTTTATCCCACCACGAACATGTCACTGGAATAGAATGCAATGCCTTTGACTAATCTTTTAATTTGTTTTTACCCAATTAATTTTCTTAACTTACCAAATAAAATGATCATGTCTTGTATGTAATTAAGTTATGGTTAATTACCAGAAAGCGTCGTTCCCAGAAGGAAAGAGGAGATGGGTGAAGCTTCGGGTGGCATCCATGGTCGCTCCATTCTCGATGCCGAAGCTTTCGTAAAGAGGCAGGGATGAGTAATTCCCGTATCCAAAGCCAAGGATCGGAGAAGAGTTCTTAACCTTGGTCTCCATGGGAAGACAAAACAGGTCTTTTGAGAGCTCAAACATGGCCTCACGTAGATCACAAGGTATGTTGTTGGTTGACACCACAAAACAACCGTAGTCTTCAAGGGCTCGCCTAACGTCGTCACACGTCGATGACCATGCATGGGTGCCAGGGTTTTGTGTTTGGGGGTCTAAGTTTATGACCGGAAGCTTTTGTGGGGGAGGCATAATGTAAATATAAATATTAATGGTTTTACTTCTATGCTAACCAACGCTTAATATTGTTGCATTTATATATACTTCAACGATAAATATTTTATATACTATACACACATACCAGCAAGTAGATGATATAAAATTATTATATTAAATTTATACAAAGAAACTATACATGTACCTGTTGGAAAATTTATATATTTACCAAAATAAATGAGTGTTTTTCATTTTTTTTCTTTATTTTTGACAAAGTTATTATAATTTTTTTTTAATTTCAATCAATACATTATCATTTTTCTATTTTTTTTCAATCAACTCACTTTATTTTTTCTATTTTTATAACTTATTATAATAGTTTTTATTTTTATTTTTTCAAACCATATTAAATATAAAAAAATAACCTAGAAACTTTAAAACAAAACTAGAATTAAAAAAAAAAAAAAACTAAACAAACAAACAAAAATTTTGACGGTTACAATATTAAATACAAACTACAATAAAAACTTTAAATAAAGTCAATTTGAAACAGAATCAATACAATTATAAAGTTAAAGAAAAAATGTCAAAAACAACTTAAATAATTTACGCATTCGGTTTTATAGGCTTAAAAAAAATTAACGAATCCTAAACTCGTTAAGTTGTTTTGCCTAGATTTGCTTTTACTCCCCTTTTTGGTTAATGATCAAAATATTGATCAGATGTACCATAACTTGAGCAAGTAAGTAAGTAACAGAGAGAATTTAGTTCAAGGAGAAACGATAAACTGAGCGCAGCTACAAGATTGAAACCGCACCAAATAGGTATGGTTTCACGCCACGTGACGATAATGAATTTGGGTCATATCTTGGAAAGAGATTCTGACTCAAATTCATTTCATCTAATTGTCATGATATGGACTAAGGGTGTTGACTGGGTCAACCTGATAGATTTCGGGTTAATTGAGTTCTGGTTAGTCGGGTCAGGTTGGCCTTGTTTCTAAATGGCAAAAAAAGAAAGAAAAAATAGGAAACAAATGCATGAAAATATGAAACCCGAACCGTGCCCTTTTTCTTTCTTTTTTTTCTTTTTTGTTTTTGCATCTAATAAGCTGAAAAGTTGGGTTTGGGTTGGACTTGTTTTTAAATGAGCCCATCTGATCTATCTCGATAACTATCGGTCTATCGTTATATTGACTATCTTTTGTTCCTATGCTACTCTATGACTATTCCAATTAAATAACATCTTACTGGAATTTCAATCCTTGATCTCGTAATTTAAGAGGAAAAGTGTCAAACAAACAAGCTTGTTTTACATTGGCAATATGTGAATTTATTAACTTCGGTGTTTTAGCATAACCAAAGGTGTTGTGGTCGGTATCAAGATGTGTGAAAAAAATGTCACTTCTTTGGAGCTTAACAATTTAAGTTTCATGATAAACAAAAAATAAATAAATTTAGTAATAAGATTAATTAACTTCACCAAACAAGTTATTTTATTCAATAGACGTCATCTTGAGCATGGGTATTTTATAAAAGAGAGAAATTATCACTTATGAAGATATCGCCTAAAAATTGTCAAACGGTAGTTGTCAGTTTCGTTTCGTTTCGTTATTTTTAATAAAAATTCTGTCAAACTCAATAGGCATGGTGGAGGGTACTCACCGATGTTAACATAACTATTTTAAAAATACAAAAAGAAAAGAAAAACACATACAAACTTAGTTTATAGTTTCGTTAAAGTGATTTAAAAATTAAATTATAGGGATGGTTAATGTGACTTGCTATTATTTCACTTTTAGTCTCTATCTTTCATAAATTACATATATTGTCTTAAACTTGTGGATATTCATAATACATATAGTTATCACATACTTGACAAAAGCATTATATGTGTTATAAATGTTTAAATATTTGTGATAATGTGAGTAATTTATGAACGTAGGACCAAGAGTGAAATACTAGTAAACCTCATGTACTATCTCGACAATTTACTCTAATTTAAATTAATGATAGTTACAAAAATATATTACGCACACTTTGTTTTTTGAAATCAGTTTTTCTACGGTGTTTAATAATGCATTTCCGAGGCTATAAGTTTTAAATATTCGTATTCAATGAGTAACATTAAAAAGTCTTTTATGTGTAAAAAAATTTCACACCCTTTATACGTCTCGTATATGAATATCGTACAGGTTCTATATTGTTTTATTAAGACTAATCACAATTGTTATCAATTTCGTTTTTTGCTTTTTGTTTTACATTTTGTTTTATTATAAGGTTATATTTGTTAACAAAAAGAAAAAATAAAAAAATATATGTAATTTATGTTATTACATATATGTAACTCATTGATTACATATATGTAACTTGTAAACTACATATATGAGTTACATATATGTAACTTTATAGGTTACATATACGTAACTTCGTGATCTATATATTTTTATTAAAAAAAATTTTTTGTTTATAACATTTCTAAGCTAATAATAAAAAATTATGAAAAAAAATTAAAAAATTAATTGGTTAGTAAGAGTTTCTTAGTTTTCTCCAAATTGAGGAGTTTTCTTTTGAACCATCTCCTATATATATATATATATAGGGCAAGGTATAAAAAATAACCCTCATCTTTTGCTACAACTACATAACCCATTTAAACCAATCATAAACTTACACATAAACATTTCATTAAAATATTAAAAAGGGCATCATAGTCATTTTACCCCTTATAAGTTTTCCCCCCCTCTTTTTTAAACATTAATAACTTTTTTACAATATATTATTTTTTAAAAAAAATTGCACCATTATATTCGTCTCATCTTTCTCTTTAATTCCGTTATAGTCTCGACTAATTTTTTTTACTTTTTTTAAATGCCCTATATTTACATCATTGTAACGAGGTTAAATATAACAAATTTATTTGAATTTTTTTTTAAAATGATAAATTACAGTGATGTAATTTACATTGACGTAATTTATCGTGATGTAATTTACATTGACGTAATTTATCGTGATGTAATTTACATTGACGTAAAATTCGGTTTCGGTTTTTTTCGGTGAATTTGGTTTAAATTACAGTGATGTAATTTACATTGACAACAAATTAGTTTAAATTTTTTTCGAACAATGATAAATTACATCACTATAATTATCATCGTGAGAGAAAAAAATCAAAATAATGTGTTCTTTTACATCAATGTAATTATCATTGTAACTATCATTGACGTAAAATTCGGTTTCGGTTTTTTTCGATGAATTTGGTTTAAATTACAGTGATGTAATTTACATTCACAACAAATTAGTTTAAATTTTTTTCGAATAATGATAAATTACATCACTATAATTATCATTGTGAAAGAAAAAAATCAAAATAATGTGTTCTATTACATCAATGTAATTTATCATTGTAACTATCATTGACGTAAAATTCGGTTTCGGTTTTTTTCGGTGAATTTGGTTTAAATTACAGTGAGGTAATTTACATTGACAACAAATTAGTTTAAATTTTTTTCGAACAATGATAAATTAGATCACTATAATTATCATTGTGAGAGAAAAAAATCAAAATAATGTGTTCTATTTACATCACTGTAATTTATCACTGTAATTTATCATTGTTAGAGAAAAAAATAAAATAATGTGTTACGTCACCGTTAATTATGTCATTGTAAATTACTTCATTTTGTGTTACATTACTTCATTTTTTGTTACATTACTGTAATTTACCATTGTTAGAAAAAATTTATAATTAATTTGCTATCTTTAAGCTCGTTACAATGATGTAAATACATGACATCAAAAAAAAAAAAAAAAACTAGTCGAGACTATAACGAAATTAAAGAGAAAAATGAGACGAGTATAATGGTGCAATTTTTTTAAAAAGATAATATACTATAAAAAAGTTATGAATGTTTAAAAAAATGGGGTAAACTTTACTTAAATAACAAATGTCTTAAATGCCCTTTATATTAAAGAAAAGAAAAAAAAAGGAATCTGACACGTGTCACCATCCTATACACTTACATTTTTAAAGTAACCATTGGATGATGGTTAATGGGTTGTAACAAAATATGAGGGTTATCAAAAATTCCATATATATATATATATAGGGAAGGGATCATATAATAACCCTTTCTAATTGAGAAAACTCAATAACTCAAATCCAATTGTTCAAATTTCCAAGATTAAATCTAATGGTGACATGTGTCACTAATTAATTTTTAATACAAAAGGGCATTATGGTCTTTTGTCTTAATTACAAAAATCAGATTTAACATAAGAGTGACAAGTGTCACACTCTTAAAAAACCATCTATTTTCCTATTTTTAAATTAACGTTTCCCCCCTTGATTTTTACACTTATAACTTTTTTATACTATGTTATTTTTTTATAAAAAATACACCATTAAACTCGTCATATTTTTCTCGTTAATTTCATTATAGTCATGCCAAATTTTTTTCGGGCGTTCGTAATTACACTAACGTAAAAAACATAAGTACAATAATTTTTCTCTTTTTTCAAAAATTTTCCATCAAATTTTTTTTTCTCTCATCTTAAATATATATTACAAACTTATTTTTTATTATAAAATTTAGTTAATTAGATAAATTTATATCAAATAAGATAGAAAGTTAGATAATTGTAACACGTAAAATAAATAATAAGTTAGTTACATCAGTGTAACGACTTGTTACATTAGTGTAATTATGAACACTTTGAAAAAATTCAGCTCGTTACATCAGTGTAATTAGGAACACCTTAAAAAAATTCAACTCGTTACATCAGTGTAATTATGAACACTTTGTAAAAATTCAGCTCATTACATCAGTGTAATTTCGAAAACTTTAAAATTTTTTGACAAAACTATATTTGAATTAAAGATAAAAATGTAACAAATTTAATGGTGTAATTTTAAAAAAAAAATAATAATGTATATAAAAGTTATGAATGTTTAAAAAAATGGGAGGTAAACTTTTATTTTAAAAATCAAATCAAGTACACCTCACAAATCTCTAAAATACCCTTAAAGAAATCTCAACCACTCATTTTTCCCAGATTTAATATGGACCACACATGTCAAATTCATTAAATTAGACAACCAATCAAATTGGGTTTATAAGTTACCTCAATTATATATTATTATGACACCATTAAATTAACTTCCAAACTGACTAATCTTGACCGTTTGATTAAATTTTTATGCAATCCTGACCGTTTAAAGTCCCAAAAATGCTTCTAGAAGCAGCGGTTGGCGGCAGTTTCTTCACCTCTCTCCTAAAAAGTTGCAGTTACCATATTTTACTCAACATAACTCCCCACTACCACTTTATTTTACTCAGTTGTGTGTTAAGCAGTTGAAAAATAGTTTGAACTTTAAATTTAAATTGCATCTTCGAAATGCAACGTGGGTCAGTAAATTAAGCTTTGCAACTGTATATAAAACTACAGAGCGTAAACACTTTCAATGTTTAAAATAGCATCGTATGCATTTAAGGAAAGAAGATCAGTAAAGCAACAACAATATCTATGGAAAACAAGAACAAAGCGTCGGAAAAAATTGACAGGTTTGATCGTTTGTTTTCTACAAATATTTCTAACAAAAGTTCTATTAAAAGTTGCTATCAGCATACAAATTTGCTGAAAATGAAATTGATCAGAACTATGATTTTGTTTGATATGAAATGTTGAAAGTTGCAGCAGGAAGGCAATGAGAAGCATTATACCGAATTAACAACCATGTTCTTGCCTCAAACCGATTTTGAGGAAACTACAAAGAAAGAAAATAAATCAATCAAGGTAATTCAGAGAAATTATTAAATTAACATGAATTATCATGAATGCATGTGTATCAAAAATCCTAAACTGGTCAACATTATGATGTTTTCTATAAACTGTTGAAAAGTGCAGAAGGAAAACAATGAAGATGCAAATGAGGTAACTACGTGTGGTAAATTATTTTGTAAAATCTAGCTTCAATTACTATTATTATCTTTTTTGTAAAAATTGTTTTTTTGCTTGTCAACTTAGACAAAAGGTGAAATTGTTTACATTATTTTTTGATGTTGTCATACCAGACCTTACAAAAAGTAAAATTAAAGTTATTTAACTTTTAATGTACATTGTTGTAGAAGAATATGAAACCAGAAGAATATGAAACCAGAAGAATATGAGAAAAACCTTCATAACCATATTGTTGCATCTAATGATATAGAAGGCACAACAAACAAAGAAGGAAAATCAATCAATGTAATTCGCTCTGCTAAACTTTATGGTTTTAAAAATAAATCCTATAGCATATTCAATGAAATATGCTAAATATGCTCGTCATGTATTCTCATCAAATCAAGACTTGAAAACAAAATATGCTACAATAGGTTGTGTCCACCAAGACCAAATGATTTCTAAGGCGCTGCATGTAACCAAAACATTTAATTAGTAAAGTTTCTCACAAGAAAATATTCAAACTCACCAACATTGATTCCATGCTATTGATCGATTAGCAACAACAATGTTGACTTCAACAAGAGGCTCCGACTTCTACATACACATAAAATGCTAATTGAAAGTACATATAAAACTTTGATTAAGCAAAAAAAATAGTAAAAAAACAGTTTAAATGCACCAACATTAAGTGATTCAAAATGGTTTTGTATAAACATTTTATATAAAAACTAAAAAAAACGTACAACCCTGGTGTAGAATATACACGTAGAAAACAACAAAGCTATATTCAACGAAAAAAGTAATGTTTACGTAACTTGAATCAGGCCATAAAATACAATATAATCGCAAAAAGCAAACATAAACGCAACGATAAGTTGTATAAACCCTGATCTATATCTAAAGCATAAAAAAACCACCAAATCAAAGAGATGCAAGCTATTAAAAGGGAAATAAACTTACATATCGCTTAATCGAGCCTTAAATCGGATGAATACGATCGTTTGGTTCAAACAACACAAATCGAACCATTAGGCGATCGAGTGATGAGATATACGGAAGCTTCCACCATATCAAAGACATAGAGGGTATAGAAGACTTACAGATTGTCTCGAATGGATCTTCAATATAAGAGAGAAGCCGATTGTTTGGCAAGCAACACCACTGAAAGGAATCTTTAGGAATGAGGCCGATGCATAGAGAGATGGAACGGATAGGGACATGATTTAGGGTTTCTCACATGAAATTAAGTCCCTGTTATTTTGTTTGGGCATGTATTGGGCTGTGATTACATGCATTCATAAAAAACCCTTGTGAACCCACTGCCCACATGTCACTTTTTACAAAGACACAAAACAGAAAATTGTAAAATTTCAATATAATTGTATACATTTTTTTATAGTCTCAATGTCTTCATTTTATTCCGATGCTATTTTTCATCAATATCAAGTGACATTTTCATTCTACATAACTATTACTTTGTTATATTTAAGTTATTTAAGATTTACTTCTTGACATTGTTTAAATTTATATAACTATTTGAACACCTTTATACTTTGTTGTTGAAACATTTATTTTAATATGCAATAATGGTTTATTGATGTCATTATAAGACTAACATACCCGGCCACCGGACGGGTATACCGCTAGTTAACATGGGTTACCATTTACTCCTTACCCTATATATATATATATATATATATATATATATATATATATTCACATACACAGGGGAGAGTTACACATAAAATCTTCACTTTTGAAAAAACTTAGAAAAATTCACAATCATAACAACCAATTTTGTTTTTTGTTTATCATTTCTTTTTATTAAAATGATATAAATGTTAACGAAAATAAAAAATATATATATTTGATTCATATTATATTATTACATACATGTAACTTGTACTACATAACTTTAAATTAATTAGTGAGTAAACGTTTTTTTAATTTTCTTTAAAATGTGATTTATTTTTAATTAATTAACCCTCTAATATACAGTTTCGACGTACGTTAATTGTTATATCGATGACAAACATGTCATACTCTTGTCAGTCAACTTCAGTCGTTCAATTTTATAAATGAAAATTTTGTCGAGTATACACCCGCCGATGTTAACATAAAGATTAGAAATTGCAAAATGGAAAGAACAAAAACAAACATAGCTCTCAATTATTTAGTATATAAAGTTATTTAATCATCTCCATCTTAACCTTGAACCGACAAAAAAAATATCGATCATTTTAAAATGAACAGCTTAACCTAAAACTATATTTGAAAAATTTATGTTTATTATAATACAATTCTTTCATAATAACTTTCTTCTGTTAAGCAATAAAAATAATAATAACAACATCAACAATCATCATCATGTCTTTTATTTATATTTCGAGCCATGTAACCGAGTGGTATACATACGTATGTTTCTTTATTGTAATTAACCAAATTTGTGTCACCGCCGTAACACTCGCAATAAAGTTCATAAATGTACTTCATCACACGATGCCACTTTTGATTAATTATTATGTTCTTTAGGTTTTTTAAAAATTGTATGTTGCATATGTATGTTTTAAGCACAATTAATTCATTGTAACCCCATATGCTTCTTTGAATCGTAACGTCCTGTTGCAAAGTGTAGGTTTTAAATATCATCCCGCTTAAGAATGCAAGTAACTTTTGTTAAAATAAAAGTAATTCTCACATTTTTTTTTATTATTTTGGTTTTGATTTTAAGCACACACTTATAAAATTGTGAGTTAATAGAAAACATTTTATGACACATACATTACATACCATAATAGTTATTAGTATATTAGGAAATCTTTTATTAATTAATTCATTTTATAAAAAATAAGATACTAAATATTTTTTAAAAAATGAACACTTTTAAAAATACATAATATTTTAAAGCTTGTATTTTGAAAAATATACAAGCTTTAAAAAACGACTTTATGTAAAGAAGATTGAAAAGCAAAAAAATAATCAAATCTGAATTTCTGGCACAATGAGATTTGAATAAAAAATTGACAAATTTTTTTCCAGGTTATTTATTCTTTTTTTTTCTCCATTCGTTAAATATTTAAGATATTAACAAAGTATATATATTTGTGTCTCCGTGTTTATCTTTAATTATATGGCAAGGATATATTAAAACCCAGTTTAGTTGGGAAAAACAAGCCTACAATTTACTTTTTTTCATTATGTGATATGTTATTATAAAAATTAAAATAAATCAATTTTGTTGCTATATATATATTACAAAATTACGTTTTTACTATGTGTAATACTATAATAAATTGTAATATGTGAGAAGTGAATGCTTACAAATTTTTTTCTTTTCTTAATTTTATTATAATAAAACAGTTTACAAAACTAAAAAATTATATGTATAGTTTTATAATGTTTTCACAAGCCTTTTCAACTTTAATGAATCTTCAATTTATCTTTTAGCTCAAAAACTTCTTCAATTGAATATTAGAACACTTTTATGTGAGCTTTTATAAAATCTTATATTTCTTCAAAGCCCATAACCTTGAAAAAAGCCCCCATACTACATATAAAAGTTTTTGGAAAAATTAAAGATCCAATATTTTTGAAGATCTAAGTCCTTGTTTGGATTGTTTGGCTCATTGGACCGGACCTGTTTCTAGGAGTGTTTTCTTAAGTAAATCTAAGGTTTTCTTAATACATGATTGGTAATATAATTAATAATATTATGTAATTTAATAGTTTACATTTATAACTATTTGTCATTTTTTAAGTTTGATATAGTTTATGAATTTACAGGTTTATTATAATTACTATAAAAGGAAAAAATTTAATTTTAATTCGTTAGGGAATTTTTTTTTAATTTTCTAGCACAAAAGAATAAATAGTAATATGAGAAGGCTCTTACCAACAACACATCGTTGGAAAAGTAACTAATTATTTTTCTTAATTTATTTTCAAATAAATAATAATTTATGAATAGATTGTTTGATGATTTATAATATGGCATCCTTTTTCTTTGTATCATTGAAATTATTGTGACAAGATTTTTCTGGATTGCTTGTGCCAGAACATGTCGTCTAACAGATCAAACATTTTATAAGCTTTTGGACGGGTGTTTGAGTCGGATTTTCTCGAAAATTGGTAACTGGTGGGCTAGGGGCTCTGTCCGTATAGGTAGCACTGGTACGGGTACGCGACTAGGATACATGTACGATACGGAAACAGGAAACGCCAAAATTAAAAATTCAAGATACGGGTACGTCAATGGTACGACAATAAAAAAATATAAAAAAAATACTTTAAACAAATTCCAAAGTAGAATATATTGATGTAAAGTCTAAATTTCAAAAGTACTAAATTTCTCAAAGATAATTAACTATCAATAATCAAATTATTCTCAAATTCCGGTTCTTCTAGTGAGAGATCACAGCAGCCTGAAATCATGAACGTGAAGTCGAATAGGCAGCAGCCGTTTGTATGTAATATGAATACGAACGTGTAGTGTGAACATGGTTTTAGAATTTGAAAGGTTTTTAAAAAAACCCTGAAATTGGTTCGAAACTGTGACAATTGTATTCGAGAATTACGTCATTAATGACGAAATCATATGTGTCCGTGCTTGAAGTCCACGCTGAATTGATAATTTTAATTATTACAGGTTGATAATATGCGAAAAATGGTGTTAGTAGATCACAAAGAAACATCCATCACATAATGCTTATTTAAATAGATGACCAACTGATTTCATGTTTAGAATCATAACTCGAAAATGAAGAGAATGAGTGGAAGCGAAATTTCGAAACGACGCTCCGATTTCAAGATACACCGAATCGAATATAGCGTTAAATAAGAGGTCAAATATTTTGAACTCTTTAGGTCTTGAGATTATAACCATTGGAAAGAGCTCGAAAAATCGTGAACGTAGGCGAAAACCGTGCGCAAAACGGAGTTCGTATGCTCCCGGAATCGCGAAAACAAAATCTGGTCTAACTAAGGCGGCGGAGGTACGCGAAGCCAGCCTTAGCGGTACGCGACGGAAGCAGCAGGCATAAATATCTGAATTTTTGGATCAGATCTCATTTTTAACGCAAATATTCGACTTCCAGGCGATAAAACCTTCAATTTCACCTCTTAAACTCCATTTTGAAGGTGTTTAAACCCACGGATCGCATCAAGGAACATACCTACAAGTCCCGATCATCATATCTGCCCGAGAAATCCGTCAGATTAGGTAACGGTTCGTTTTTAATCTTCTAGTTTGATTTTTATTGATTAGATCTTGTTTTTGAACATCATGAGATAGTTAGGGTTGTTGATTATTGCCTAGATGATGGCTAGGAATGATTATAAACAAAGAACACGATGTTCTAACGGATAAATCCTTGTTTTGAGCCGTTGTAATGCCCGGTTTTCATGAAACCACAATAATGGTTATGATAATTTAAACCATTTGATTGAAACAAAGATTGTGATTGTCTTGATCATGTCTTGAAATGCTGGGTTTCATCCAAGTGTTTCAAACAAATGATAAGCATACAGATAATCACCGGAATGACGATCTGATGTTTATAATAACAGTCGGATTAGTACATTGAGCATGGTTATTAAACCTATTTTAATATCACATTCTCATGTTTCATGATACCTGAATGATCAATAACAAGGATTGACTATTTCTAAGCCAGAAATTCATCTAGAAATCGAGTGAATAATCAACAATCAACATCTATATGATCAATCTGAAAACGTTGTGACTAATTCAGTTAGTCATAAATTGTTATAGGAACCATATAGGATTTTCTCTCCGTTGAACATCAAGATCATCATCATCCGTATATAACAGTGAGTTTCATAGTCCCCTTTTAATGTTTTGTTTTTTTCTAAACTCGGGGTGGAACATGTAGATATCATTTCAAAACATATCTTATCAATCATTGTGAAATCTTATATCATTATCATGAGGAACGTCATGATAAAAACTTATCAAATTTTGTGAAATTATATATATCAGAATCATCGGGATGATGATAAACATTTATCAATTTATGTGAAATCATGTATTGGTTTCATCAAGAAAATCATGACAATCTATTTTGATTAAATCTTTTATTAAATGTATCACGGTTATGACAAGGGTTGGTGCGCCACTTCAGCATGGCTGGCTAAGGCACCCATAACCAACTAGACGCGTTCAATGAACATTTTATCAACTTATTAAAACAAGCGTATCACTTGGGAACTTTGGTTATGTGGAGGCTATTTGGGACTATTCTTATGTGAACATCATTAACTTGTTATCAAGCCCTTGATAGTACTGGTATGATCATATGCGGGAACACAAGATCATTATCACAAATCGTTCTGACCGTGGGTTGGACATCATCATGTGAGCTAACAATCATTACTAACGAACATGTATCATTAGGTTTGATGTTTGCATGCTCAATAGATTCAATTTCAAAGTACCTGTTTGATCACTTGTGAATACTAAAATGATGAAAATCAATTGTTTGAACAATCATTTTAAATCAGCAAAACCTATGATTCTCACTCAACTATTCGTAGTTGACTCTTTTATCTACATGTTTCAGGTAATGGGGAACGACAGCAAATCAATCTAGGTCAGGATCAACAGCAGAACTAGTGGTGACCTAGAAAGAAAACTTAATCAATGTACCGTATAATAAATATCTTATGATAACTTGTTGTATAATATGTATGTTATGCGTGTTTAAATGAACTTAACTTTATTAAACATAGTAATCATGGGTTGTTCTCCAACATTGGCACATGAACACATAGTCACGCGCCGTGGATTCCGCACGCGGCGTGGGTTGTGACAGATGTGGTATCAGAGCCAAGGTTGTAGAGAATTAGGTTAACCTTAATGGATGACCTAGACTACAACTTAAGCGTCCCTTATGTGTTTATGTGATTTCTTACCTGAAACTCCTCATCCTTATCTTATACATCAATCTAAATATATTGTTTGTCGTTCTGTCTTTAGAATGGCTGACAATAATCCCAACGATGAGACAGACCGCCTGGCAGCTATCATCACTCGACAAGTGGCCCAAGTTTTGCCAACTCTAGTTACTCAACTAAACAACTCTTATCAAAACTCTCCTAGTGGTTCTCAGTATCATCCTACTCAGAATAATGGTGAGAATTCGAATAGCTTTACCTTTAAGCAATTCAACGATGCTAGGCCCAAAACTTTCTCTGGGGTAGAAGGTGCCACTGGACTCATTCAGTGGTTTGAATCCATTGAGGATACTTTGGACTACACTAACTGTCCAGAGGATCAAAAAGTGAAAATGGCTGCTAGCACGTTCCAACAGGGAGCCTTGACCTGGTGGAATGGTGAAAAGAAGAGTAGAGGTAGGGAAGCTGCCTTAAGCATGTCTTGGACTGATTTCAAAGCTCTTTTGGTTACACAATTTTGTCCCAAGCATGAGATGAAGAACTTGGAAGATGAATTATATAATCTAGTTCAAGTAAGTGGAAACAATCGTACTTATACCAACCGATTTCAAGAGCTCAGTATTCTGGTGCCTCACATGGTTACTCCTGTATCCCGCCAAATCGACAAGTATATTGGGGGATTGCCATTGCTTATCAGGAGCATGGTGATGGGTAGTAAACCAGCAACACTGCATTCAGCAATACATCTAGCTGCTGATATTACCAATGAATTTGTGAAGGGTGGTCAACTCACTCGAACCGATGATGTTCTTCCTGCGGTTAAGGAAGAAAAGAAGCTAACAGAGCCACCTAAAAAGAAGCAGAAAACTAATAAAAGTTTTGCAATTTCATCAACCCCAGCTGCTTCTATAAATCAAGCACCGCCAGTTGTAAACTCTACAACAAACTCTAGGAGATCATACGTTGGACCTTACCCTCAATGTAACAACTGCAAGTATCATCATCCAGTTGGTCGACAATGCTGGAAATGTATAAAGTGCGGGAGATATGGTCATCGGGAGAACAAGTGTCTATTCACTGGGAAAGTAGCCAATGCAGCTACACCGACGGCCGCATCAAAATTAGTTGGGCCAGCATGCTTTGAATGTGGAGCAACTGGTCATTTTAGGAACAGATGTCCCAGACTTTATAACAACAATCAAAGCCAAAATGTTCCAGCACGCGTGTTTTCTATGAATGCTCACGAAGCACGCGAAGAAACAACGGTTGTCACAGGTACGTTCACTATTAATGATCATTATGCTTCAGTTCTATTTGATACTGGTGCTGACAAGAGTTTTGTCTCAACATCAATTGTACCTCATTTGGGTATATCAGTAGAAGTACTAGAACCCCCGTATACCATAGAAATAGCAAACGGTAAACTTATACATGCCAATTCCATTATTCGCAACTGTACATTGAAACTCAGTGATCATGAATTCTCTATCAATTTGATCCCAATGAACTTGGGAAGCTTTGACATTGTTGTGGGCATGGATTGGTTATCTTCTAATCGTGCTGAAATCGTTTGCTCAAACAAGCTTGTACAAATTCCATTACCATCTGGGGAAACATTACGAGTCTATGGAGACAAGCCTTGTCGTACACTTAAGATAGTATCATGCATGAAGGCTCGAAGCTATCTTCGTAAACAATATCCTGCTTTCCTAGCACATGTTGTGGCTAAGGAATTTTCTAAGAAAACTATTCAGGATATTCCTGTCATTCATGATTTTCCTGAAGTATTCCCTGATGAGCTACCTGGACTTCCACCAGTACGTCAAGTTGAATTCAGAATAGATCTTGTACCTGGAGCAAATCCTGTTGCTAAAGCGCCTTATCGTCTTGCACCATCTGAGATGCAAGAACTCTCAAGCCAGCTACAAGAACTATTAGATAAGGGTTTCATCAGACCTAGTTATTCTCCTTGGGGTGCACCAATCTTGTTCGTCAAAAAGAAAGACGGATCGTTTAGAATGTGCATCGATTATCGTGAACTCAACAAGTTGACTATCAAGAATCGTTATCCATTACCAAGGATCGATGATTTATTCGATCAACTTCAAGGAGCTACTTATTTCTCTAAGATTGATCTTCGATCTGGTTATCATCAACTGAGAGTTCATGATGATGACATTTCTAAAACAGCGTTCAGAACACGCTATGGACACTATGAATTTCTGGTTATGCCCTTTGGACTAACCAATGCCCCTGCAGTGTTCATGGATCTTATGAACAGGGTATGTAGACCTTATTTGGATCAATTTGTCATTGTCTTCATTGACGACATATTGATTTACTCTAAGACTGAGAAGGATCATGAAACTCATCTTAGACTGATTCTGGAACTTTTAAAGAAAGAAAAACTTTACGCCAAGTTCTCGAAATGTGAGTTTTGGCTAAAAGAAGTTCAGTTTTTAGGTCATGTTGTGGATCAGCAAGGTATTCATGTAGATCCAGCCAAAATTGAAGCTATAAATGACTGGAAAGCACCAAAGACACCATCGGAAATTCGTTCTTTCCTAGGATTAGCCGGATACTATCGGCGATTTATCGCCAATTTTTCCAAGATAGCCGTTCCACTTACTACTCTTACTCAAAAGGATCAACCATTCGTTTGGGGTGAAGCACAAGAAGATGCATTCCAATTGCTTAAACACAAGCTATGCAATTCTCCTATTCTTAGTCTACCAGAAGGTAACAATGATTTTACAGTCTATTGTGATGCTTCTAACTTGGGTCTTGGTTGCGTGCTAATGCAACGAGACAAAGTCATTGCTTATGCGTCACGACAACTCAAGATTCATGAAAAGAACTATACAACACATGATCTTGAGTTAGGTGCTGTAATATTTGCTTTGAAAATTTGGAGACATTACCTTTATGGTACCAAATGTGTTATTTACACAGACCATAAAAGTCTTCAACACATTTTTGATCAAAAGGAACTTAATATGAGACAAAGACGTTGGATAGAATTGCTCAATGATTACGACTGTGAAATCCGCTATCACCCAGGCAAAGCTAATGTGGTGGCAGATGCATTGAGTCGAAAAGACAGAGTTAAACCCAGAAGAGTGCAAGCATTGGAGATGACTATTCAGACTAGTCTTATACCCCAAATCCGTGAAGCACAACAAGAGGCACTTACTGGGATTCATGTTTGTGACGAAGCTCTACAAGGTTTAAATCAACGATTTGAAACCAAATCAGATGGAGCCTACTATTTCCTAAATCGAATATGGGTACCTTCTTTTGGCAATCTAAGGAAAGTAATTATGGATGAAGCCCATAAATCTCAATATTCGATTCACCCAGGCGCGGACAAGATGTACCAAGATCTTCGTGAATTCTATTGGTGGCCTGGAATGAAGAAAGACATTGCTACATATGTTAGTAAATGCCTCACGTGTTTACGAGTAAAAGCTGAACATCAAAGACCCTCTGGGTTACTACAGCCATTGGAGATCCCAGTATGGAAATGGGAGCAAATCTCTATGGACTTCATAACTAAATTGCCTAAAACGCCTAGGGGTCATGATGCAATTTGGGTTATTGTTGATCGATTGACTAAGTCAGCACATTTCTTAGCCATTCGAGAAGACTACAATACGAACCGATTAGCCAAACTTTATCTAGATGAAATTGTGAGTAGACACGGAGTACCAATCTCAATTGTCTCTGATAGAGATAGTAGATTTACTTCAAGGGTTTGGCAAACGTTTCAAAAGTCTTTGGGTTCACAAATTAATCTTAGCACAGCTTACCATCCTCAAACTGATGGCCAAACTGAACGAACCATTCAAGTGGTAGAAGATATGTTAAGAAGTTGTGTTATTGATTTTGGTGGTAGCTGGGACACTCACCTTCCTCTTGTCGAATTTTCCTACAACAACAGCTATCACACAAGTATCAAGTGCGCACCATTTGAAGCTCTGTATGGACGAAAATGTAGGTCTCCTGTTTGCTGGGCTGAAGTAGGTGAAAGCCAATTCACAGGTCCAGAACTTATACAAGAAACAACTGATAAGATTGCTGTTATACGAGACCGAATCAAAGCTGCACAGGATCGTCAAAAGAGCTACGCCGATACTCGAAGAAAACCTTTGGAATTTCAAATCGGAGACAAAGTTATGTTAAAAGTTTCTCCATGGAAAGGCATAGTCAGATTCGGGAAACGAGGTAAACTAGCATCTAGATATGTTGGTCCTTTCAAAATCCTTGAAAGGATTGGACCAGTAGCATATCGATTGGAATTACCTTCTGAACTCAGCAATATACATGATGTATTTCATGTATGCAATCTTAAAAAGTGTTTATCAGACGAATCTCAAATCCTTCCTCTTGAAGAAATTCAGGTTGAAGATAAGCTTCAGTTTGTTGAAAAACCTGTTGAGGTTATGGACCGAGGAGTCAAGAAACTAAAACGCAGTCGGATACCTATCGTGAAGATTAGATGGAATTCCAAACGCGGGCCTGAGTTCACTTGGGAACGTGAGGATCGTATGAAAGAAAAATATCCTCACTTGTTTTTATAAGAAGACAATTATGGACGAGCATAAATTGAATTTCGGGACGAAATTCCAATAACAGGGGGAGACTGTGACAATTGTATTCGAGAATTACGTCATTAATGACGAAATCATATGTGTCCGTGCTTGAAGTCCACGCTGAATTGATAATTTTAATTATTACAGGTTGATAATATGCGAAAAATGGTGTTAGTAGATCACAAAGAAACATCCATCACATAATGCTTATTTAAATAGATGACCAACTGATTTCATGTTTAGAATCATAACTCGAAAATGAAGAGAATGAGTGGAAGCGAAATTTCGAAACGACGCTCCGATTTCAAGATACACCGAATCGAATATAGCGTTAAATAAGAGGTCAAATATTTTGAACTCTTTAGGTCTTGAGATTATAACCATTGGAAAGAGCTCGAAAAATCGTGAACGTAGGCGAAAACCGTGCGCAAAACGGAGTTCGTATGCTCCCGGAATCGCGAAAACAAAATCTGGTCTAACTAAGGCGGCGGAGGTACGCGAAGCCAGCCTTAGCGGTACGCGACGGAAGCAGCAGGCATAAATATCTGAATTTTTGGATCAGATCTCATTTTTAACGCAAATATTCGACTTCCAGGCGATAAAACCTTCAATTTCACCTCTTAAACTCCATTTTGAAGGTGTTTAAACCCACGGATCGCATCAAGGAACATACCTACAAGTCCCGATCATCATATCTGCCCGAGAAATCCGTCAGATTAGGTAACGGTTCGTTTTTAATCTTCTAGTTTGATTTTTATTGATTAGATCTTGTTTTTGAACATCATGAGATAGTTAGGGTTGTTGATTATTGCCTAGATGATGGCTAGGAATGATTATAAACAAAGAACACGATGTTCTAACGGATAAATCCTTGTTTTGAGCCGTTGTAATGCCCGGTTTTCATGAAACCACAATAATGGTTATGATAATTTAAACCATTTGATTGAAACAAAGATTGTGATTGTCTTGATCATGTCTTGAAATGCTGGGTTTCATCCAAGTGTTTCAAACAAATGATAAGCATACAGATAATCACCGGAATGACGATCTGATGTTTATAATAACAGTCGGATTAGTACATTGAGCATGGTTATTAAACCTATTTTAATATCACATTCTCATGTTTCATGATACCTGAATGATCAATAACAAGGATTGACTATTTCTAAGCCAGAAATTCATCTAGAAATCGAGTGAATAATCAACAATCAACATCTATATGATCAATCTGAAAACGTTGTGACTAATTCAGTTAGTCATAAATTGTTATAGGAACCATATAGGATTTTCTCTCCGTTGAACATCAAGATCATCATCATCCGTATATAACAGTGAGTTTCATAGTCCCCTTTTAATGTTTTGTTTTTTTCTAAACTCGGGGTGGAACATGTAGATATCATTTCAAAACATATCTTATCAATCATTGTGAAATCTTATATCATTATCATGAGGAACGTCATGATAAAAACTTATCAAATTTTGTGAAATTATATATATCAGAATCATCGGGATGATGATAAACATTTATCAATTTATGTGAAATCATGTATTGGTTTCATCAGGAAAATCATGACAATCTATTTTGATTAAATCTTTTATTAAATGTATCACGGTTATGACAAGGGTTGGTGCGCCACTTCAGCATGGCTGGCTAAGGCACCCATAACCAACTAGACGCGTTCAATGAACATTTTATCAACTTATTAAAACAAGCGTATCACTTGGGAACTTTGGTTATGTGGAGGCTATTTGGGACTATTCTTATGTGAACATCATTAACTTGTTATCAAGCCCTTGATAGTACTGGTATGATCATATGCGGGAACACAAGATCATTATCACAAATCGTTCTGACCGTGGGTTGGACATCATCATGTGAGCTAACAATCATTACTAACGAACATGTATCATTAGGTTTGATGTTTGCATGCTCAATAGATTCAATTTCAAAGTACCTGTTTGATCACTTGTGAATACTAAAATGATGAAAATCAATTGTTTGAACAATCATTTTAAATCAGCAAAACCTATGATTCTCACTCAACTATTCGTAGTTGACTCTTTTATCTACATGTTTCAGGTAATGGGGAACGACAGCAAATCAATCTAGGTCAGGATCAACAGCAGAACTAGTGGTGACCTAGAAAGAAAACTTAATCAATGTACCGTATAATAAATATCTTATGATAACTTGTTGTATAATATGTATGTTATGCGTGTTTAAATGAACTTAACTTTATTAAACATAGTAATCATGGGTTGTTCTCCAACATTGGCACATGAACACATAGTCACGCGCCGTGGATTCCGCACGCGGCGTGGGTTGTGACAGAAACGACAAGGAATCGTATTCTGACGGAAACGTTTCCCTAGCGTTTCCCACGCGTTTCCGCTTGCAAAATGCTTCCGAAACGGGTACGGCACTACCCTGTATGTTTCCGTGCTTCCTAGCCGTCCGTCTGGACTAGTGGCCAGCTCGAGCATCCTTTAGCTATTGAAGACAGCGTAAGAAGTATTCGGCAATTGTTTAGTTGACCGTTCAAAAAATTTAGATAAGCTTTATTATGATGAATTCGGGCTTGACGAGAAGGATTTTTGACTTTCGAGATACTTGAACAATTCACTGCTTTAAATTGTGGCTGAGAGCAAGACAAAGGAAACAGAAAATTTTTTTCTTCTGCCTAAAATTAACCATTTGTGATACATTGGCATGGTCTCATTTTATACATTCCATGAGTGATCCCTTGTTTAAACGCTTTTGCATTTCTTGCAGCCATTAATTTCGCAGTTAATTTAAGTTTGAATTTACATAAATAAACAGGATCTGATCGACCAAATAAGTAAATAAAATAGTTTATTTTTAAGGCCTACAGCTAATTAAATGGAATAGATTTTAACATTTCAGACAGAATATTAGTTGTTTGATACTCTTTTAATGCTTTTATTATAAGTTTATATCTAAATCGGTCGGATGTGAAACTGTTTATTTTATCAAAAAAAAATGTCTTTGAATGGATCAACCAGTCTCTCAACCATTAAGCTTCAGATAGAGATAGAGTTGAATGGTTCAAACGTCTCACTAGTGGAATATTGTTTCTATCAATTTTCTTGTTATTTTGGCTACAACACCGTTTGCAATAAAGTTTTTGCATCTCACTAAAGTAGATATATAAGTATTAATTCAACAAATTTTCACTTGAAGCACAAAGAAGCCATTTTACCATTGGTGTAAATGAGTCAAGACGAACTTGACCTGGGTACTTGGGAATGTCTCTTAAAAAAGATCAAATCAAGCCAAGTTTAACGTGCTTGGGCTTTTTATTAAAGCTTGATTAAACAAGCCGAGTGAAAACTTCATGTATCAAACCCAATTAATCACACAATCCTAAACAAACTTAAAATTTTTTGATCTTTAAATATGTATTTAGATAATTATTATTGTCACATATAAAATTACGATAAAGAAATAAACTAACAAGTATATATTAGGATATATAAATTTTATGATTATCCATATATTAAAAATATTTATAAATATATATACATTAATTTATTAACAAGCCAATGCCGAGCTGAACTCATACATGAAGAAAAAGTTAGGAGCCAAAGTTGAGATTAGGAATAAAATTGCAAACGACCCAAGCTCGAGTTTTCCATTGGTTAAACGAGCCAAGTTTTAGCGTTGACGATCTCGCACTCAGCTAAGCTAGACTACGCCAGCTCATTTATACCCTTAGTTGTTTTTTTATTCCCTATATTTTGTCCCACTAGCTATATAACAATTTGGCAACTATGTTGAACAAGATAAAATATGAAGTATTTCAAATTAGGGTTCAATTACTTGACAGATTTGGATACACATTTACAAATCAGAAAACATAAGAAAAGAAAATCAATCCCAAAGAGCCTTCTCCTTTTAAGCATAACATACTTGATGTTACACCAATTATTTGCAGCATATATATATATATATTGAAACCCAAGCACACACACTATACATATTACAATTTTCCATCATATATATATATATATATATCACTTAAACACCACAAAAGTCTTGTAGAATGTTTTGTGACTTCCTACCAGTTTCTGAATCATAGAATTTGAGGAGGTCAAGATGATTAAATGGCTTGAATTGTAGAGGGTGTTCATCATCCACAAACTCATCTGGCACTTTGACCATCTTACTCAAGAATGAGAACAATGCAATGGTATATCTTGCTTCTTTCCCCTTCCTGTCCAAAGTAACTTTGTGGTTTGGTGAAAGCACCCTGTTGTTACTCCAAGCCTATCTCACCAAGAAATAAACTTAAAATTTACAATTAATTAAACTGTATTTACTAATCATCATAGAATTAATAATAGCAAAACACATGTTAAGTTGATCACCTTGCAAGCATCACCCGCCATGACCACGAAGGACGAAGCAGGGAATTCAACAGAAATCCATTCATCATCTCTTGATCTTATTTCCAAACCAGAAACCTGATTCTGGTGAAGTATGGTCAAGAAGCTTTTATCCGTATGAGACGGAAAAGCCATTGTTGTCTCGTTCATCTCCGGTGCTCGGTATTTCAGATACCGGAGAAGATATGTTGTTGAGTTGATATGAGACTCACTATGCTTCTCTACACCATAGCTTTCGAACAACAATCTTATTACCATATGTTCTAATTTTGCCACTGCCCTTGAAAACAGCATGGAAGCTTCACTACAAAATATAAGATCATTAAAAAATACTTCAGTTAAAATGCGTTTTTTTACTACTACTACTACAGCTAGAAAATTGTAACATTTCCTACAAAATTTTTCAGACAAAAAATAAATAAATAAGAATCATGGAAAACATAATAACAAAAATCATGGAAATTTTGACAGTTTTATATATTTTAGTCAGACTGTCATGAATTTTACAGTTTTCTATGACATATATGTATTATATATAATAAATATTAGAAGGATAAAATAATAACGTGATTAAATTTCTTAAAATTAAAAGTTTTACAACTTTTATAACACATAATACAACTTGTTAAATCCAATCTAAATGTTTTTTTTCTCTTTTCATTTTATCCCACATTGGTAGGCTTTAAGAAATTAAAGTTAGATATAATGATTATAAAAGAAAAACCTCACAAAACAAATAAATCGCTTCTTGACATTTTTTGTGCATTTGGCCTTTTATGTCAGGAGTTAAAGCCACTTTTAATTAGTTAACTATTATAGTAAAAAAATTGCGTTTGTTATGGTTATGGTTCAAAACTAAACCATACAAACCTTTAAAATCACCCGACTTAAGTGTAAGTGTTGTGTAATTTCCTGCTACATCGCGTGGTTGTGTTTCCATGCTAGTGTGTGTTAACACATAATAACAATAGTTGTGTGATTAATTACTTACCTGAAGGAGGGATTTCCTTTTGGCCACATGAGATTTGTGAAATTTTGCACATCTTCAAGCTCTGTTGCATAATCAATCCCTAAACCTTCATGAAGTGGGACAAAGGGAATCTGGCCTACATATCCATGGTAAGGCTTTTGGACAATGTTTTTCATCTTGATTTCAGTTGGGAGATCAAACAACTCATCTGCAGCTTGGAACACACTCTCTTCAAGCTCAGAAGAAACTCCATCATAAAGTGCAATGAAACATCCATGGTTTTCAAGAGCAAGTCTGATATCATTGCATGTGGAGCCCCAAGAACTTGAACCAGGATGTAGTTTTTCATTTCTGAAATCTACAACAAGAAGTTTGGGCAATAATAGGGAGCCCATGATTTAGTTTTGGCTCAAGTTATAGAAATGGTGAAGTGTGTGCTTAATTAATGTGAGTTGGTTACTTTTTATAGCCCAAGATGATAAAAATTAATTCTTTATCGGAATAATTAAAAAAATTCTGATAGGTTTTCGACAAAATGTAAAAATATGTTGATTGAATTGAAAAAATTATAATATGTTATAAGGAAATAAATGAAAAGCACTCGTTTTTGTAAAAAAGAAAATTTCAAATCATCCGTTTTGATAAGTAATTTTTCTACCAATATCTTTTTGAAAAAAAATAAAGAAAATTTTAATAGAAAATTGTCAGAAACATTTAAAATCTTCTGTCCAAATTTGAAAATATGATTATTTTTTGTTAAATTCATTTTAATAAATATAATGCATAATATTTTTAAAGGTTTGTCTGAAAATTATTAAAAATTTCTGATAATTTTCCAACAAAATGTGAAATATTATTTTTTTCTAAATTCGTTTAATAAATATCTTAAATAATATTTTAAAGTTTGTCGGACTTTTTAAAAGAATTTATCAGAAATTCATTTTAGCAGAATTTGGTCAGAAAATCGTCCAAAAGAAAAAATTAAATACTAAGATTGTTGATTAATTATTATTATCATTTTTATTATTATTACTATTAATAATAAAAATATTAAAAAAAGGTTATGTGTGAAATTTGTAACAATTTTGTTGGAAAGTATAAAAACTACTAGGAATCTGTCAGAAAAATATTTTCTATGAAAGTTTTTCTATAGACACTTTTTGTCAAAAATTTGTTAATATGAGCGCTTGTAGATGATTTTCTGACAAAATTCTTTGTCAGAAAATTGGTTGTTTTTCGGTAGTGATAAGACTTGAGATGACCTGAGATCAAATACATGGTCGGTTGTGTTTTTTCCCTCATCTAAATCAATATTATCGTTGTTGTTAATATAACTGTTGAGGCCTTTTTTCTCTTTCTAGTTCATATTTTATCCTAAAGCTTAGTGTTCCCTTTAGGTAGCTCAATCTTTGTTTTATTGCTAACTCATGTAACTCTCGTGGACTTTGCATGTCATGACTCACAAGTCACAATCCTAACCATAGGCGAATCAATCCTGGTGTGCCTACAGCCCAGGGTGAAGCTCTTCAAGGGTCGGGTTCCTCCTTTTTTTCGTCCGTATTATTAGTTTTTCGGCCGAAATGTTATTTTTAGTTAAAAATAGTGTTTTCATTCCCCTCGTTTCAAAAAATTAACATGTATTCTAGGTTTCGTAACCCCCCCCCCCCGGTTCGCTCAAGCTCCGCCACTGTCACCGCCCCACCTCTACTCTCAGTAGATACCTTAATCCAAACAGAGCCTTCGTAGCTTGTACACTTTGTGTTTTTCACTCTTTTTCCCAAATCATACTGGTCTATATCTATATCTATATATATACTGCTATATAATACATATAAGAAGGACAAAATAGTAATTTGCTTAAATCTCTTTAAATTAAGAGTTTTAAAACTCTTATAACATATGATACAACTTTTTAATTCTAATCTAAATGTTTGTTTGACTTCTCACATTGTCCCACATTGGTAGCTATTAAGAATTTAAGTAAGATAGAGTGATTATAAAAGAAAACCCTTCAAAACAAATGAATCACTTCTTGACATTTTTGGTGCATTTGGCGTTTTATGTTAGTAGTTAAAGTCGGTTTTAGTTAACTACCAAGTTAAAAAAATTGCTTTTGTTATGGTTATAACTCAAGAACAAACCATGCAAAACTTTAAAACATCCAACTTAAGTGTTGTGTTTTCCGCTGCAACGCGCGTGTACTAGACTAGTTATATATAAAGCATATACCTCTTCCTTTTACCTTAATGCCCACTTCAATCTGATCGGTCTAATCCTGTTAGTCATAAATCCTATGGTATTTGAACCTAACATCATGACAACATACAACATAGTCATTTACATATGGACAGTCCTGAGAATTTAATTATCCCGGACGAACCGGAAAAAAAGCCTCTAGCAAATTGTAAATTTGTGTTTTTTTGGTTCTATATTTTTATATATAAACAAAACAATTTAAAAGATTTTAACTCTCTAAAAAAAGAGAATTTAATTATCCTCGACGAACAGGAAAAAAAGCCTCTAGCAAATTGTAAATTTGTGTTTTTTTGGTTCTATATTTTTATATATAAACAAAACAATTTAAAAGATTTTAACTCTCTAAAAGAATAGGTCCTGAATGAAGGGCGAGTTTACCCCATGGCCCATGCTATTTCAAATAACAATAAGTCCTCGTTTAGATTTATTTTAAGCACGGTTGGTTATTGGGGCTGCCCATCGGTCATTTTTTTTAGCTTTATGTAAAACAACAACAACAACAACAGCAGCAGCAACAGCGGCAGCAGCAGCAGCAGCAGCAACAACAACAACAACAACAACAGCAACACCAGCAGCAGCAGCAGCAACAACAACACCAGCAACAGCAGCAGCACCAGCAGCAGCACCAGCAACAACAACACCAACAACACCAACGACGACGGCGGCGGCGGCGGCGGCAGCACCCGCACCAGCAGCAGCCAGCAGCAGCAACAGCAGCAACAACAACAACAACAACACCTAGCCATTTTAATTGATTTTGGGCTTAAATTTTTAGCCTCGTAAGCATTACTGAGACATTGTGTGTCATTATAATCAATCACTAGAGGTGAGAGGCCAGAGAGGATTAGGGATTTTTGAGAAGTTTGCCTAGCCTATAATCGATTTCAAAGAGATTGGTATGAAGGGTCATGCCTAGAGGTGGGCAAAAAAAGGGACCCGAAACCGTAACCAGCAACCCTAACCGGAACCGGTCATATTTGAACCAATGGCTACAAACGAGTCCGGTTTCTTAGACAAATTAAATCCAAAATCGGAACCGGAGTTGGTTTCACATGTACCCGGTCAAAACCCGAACCGCAACCGGCTAAAACCCGAACTGGAACCGGTCAAAAACCGGTCGAAACTTGAAACCGGAACCGGTTTCAAAAAAACTCGATTTGCGCACCTCTAGTCACGTCTGTCTTTACTAGTGAGAGTCACAGTTCTTCCTCATTAATCACGACTCACCGTTCTCTCCTCATTTTTGCAACCTAACATCTTAATTAGTTTATTGGATTTTTCTTTTTTATTCCTAGCTCTTGCTCAATTATTAAATTTTTTTTTTTTTTGAACGGCAGTTAAACTGTCTCGTCGTGCTACCTTCAGTTATCCTGGCGATTGATAGCTAAGATCGATTCCTCGATCTCCGACCTGAGACACGTGTGCCCCCAGATGCGCGGGAACCGGATGGAATCCGTAAACCCTCGCCCCCCATTAGGTTCGAACCTGGGATTAAAGCCCTGATTCGTTCCTTCACCTGGATATCCATTAAATTGCTCCCAACAAGGTTTGAACCCATGACCTCCACATTGGGAGGGTGAGTCTTTACCAGTTGAGGCAATTCTCCGGATTATTAAATATTTAGATTACTACTTTAAATTATTAATTAGTTAATTTTTAGACTATTACTTGAATTACTAATTATTTTATTTGTCAATTACCTGTATTATTAATTAGTTTATTATATTATTACTTGAATTAGTGAGTCACTTTATTTAATTATAATTAGTTTATTCAATTATTATTGTTATTTAGCTGATTCTATTTCAAGTAAGAATGGTTTTTAATTGTTAGAAAAGGGCCCCAAGCCCAAATAAAACAAAAAGAGTTTAATAGTCCCTTTAGAAAAGAAAAAAGAACCCAGACTTCAGTTATGTTTAGTATTTTAAAACAGTTTCGTCGACCCTAATTACTTTTTTTTTGAACGACATTTTGAATTATTGGCGGGTCATAAAATCATCTGATCATATTCATACCTAATAAGAGAAAATCCATCATAGTTGAGAAAAAAACTCCTAGCCCAGCATTAGGGGTGTTCATCTGTTCGGTTAACGGTTTGTTAGGTTCGGTTTAATCGGTTTTCAAAAAAAATTCCCTAACCGTTAACCGAACCGAATTCGGGAAATGGTTAACCGAATAGGATTTAACCGAACAAACCGATCCGTATAAACCGAGTTCAACCAAACAAACCGAATTCAACCAAATAAACTGAATTCAACCTTATATATTAATAATAAATATATAAATTTAAATACGAGTTCGAAAACCGAACAAACCGAATTCAAAAAAAATGAAACCGTTAACCGAACCGAAAACCGAATTCAAAATTCGATTTGGCTTTTTTCGGTTACGGATACAGTTCGGTTATCGGTTTTAAACGGTTTTCGGTTATTCTGAACACCCCTACCCAGCATAAAACTCTTATTTTGTCCATGTTAGGACTTGAACCCACGACCTCCCCAATATTGAACCAATAGGAAAATCGACCCTAATTAGTAATTACTAATTAATCGTCTTTCACTCTTCCCAACCAACACCTAATCATCGGAGTCATTATATGATATAACCGACTTCAAAACAGAAACGACTTTATTTAAAGCGGTTAATAATTATCTCACTAAGCCGTCACAAGGATCATATAAGGTGCTTAATATATTGGGGAGGGATCAAATAAGAAGAGATTTTTGTCTAAGAAAAGTAACAACTAATAATAATTTGAAATTTAGCATGATAATTTACGTATAACTTCATATTTTTTGTACTAGATTTTTATTTTTTATACTATACTTTTATTTTTTTGTATTAGATTATTTTTTTGTTCTTCATTTTACTTGTACTAGATTTTTGTGTTTTTTGTAATACATTTTTATTTTTTTGTACTGGATTCTTATTTTTTGTACTAGATTTTTATTTTTTGTACTGGATTTTTTATTTTTTATGTACTTGATTATGTTTTTTGTACCGAATTGTGCCACGTGTCAAATTTTTGTTGCTTCTTACTTTTCTTAGGCAAAAATCTCTTCTTACTGTATCCAACCTCTTAATATATATAAATAAGGTGCTTAAAACAATAAATTAATTATTGTTCGGATCTATTAAATTTAGTTTAAATAATATTGGTACGACATGAATGAATCATTCTAAAACCTACTTTCTTCTTCTTATTTTTTAAAATTAGAGTTGAATATAATTTTTTAAAATTAGAGTTTAAATAATATAACTATAACCGAAAATAAACCGATAACCGTCTCGAATCATAACCAATTTTTAACCAAAACGACTCTAACCGAAGGTTATGGTTAAGCTAAGTCATTAACCGATCCATTCATATTTTTTAATATTTTTTGGTGTGTCCTTTTATCTTCATAAATCTAAGATCCAAGTCAAATATAGAAGATGAGTTATATGGATGAAAATATTATGTGTTATATGTAATACTTAATATATTAGAAGATGAGCTAGTGTTCCATGTTTTTTACATTTTGTTCACTCATTCCCAATCACTCCAAAGTCATACAAGCTTCACATATATTTTTGTTATCAATATATCTTTCATTTATAAGCTTATTTACAAGCTTTTCTTAGTTTTCAACAATTTAATTATTAACCGAATTTACTGAAATTGAAACATAACATGTGCTTAACCGAATAACAGTTAACCGATCAATTGGTTATGATTTTACATATGGATTTTGAAATAACCAAAATAACGGTTTTAGTTATAAAAACGATCATAACCGCATCGAACCGCATCGAACCGCCTCTATTTAAAATTTAAAATGACTATCTAAGTTAATAGTTGTTTACATGATGATGTCATCTTGAATTGTTAATTTTTTTCTTATAATAAACAAGTATAGGGTGAGCATCGTTGATTCGTTGATTGGATCTTGAGAATATTATAATTTACATCGTAAATCGAACAAGATCTTATTTTCTATTTGAATTATTAGCCTCTTCTTAATGTATCCTATATATCTTGATTACAATGCACTATTTCTATGTTGTCTGTATCTTTGATGTCTCGGAATATTACTCATATATGTGCGGATCATTTGATTTTGTACAAAGAATTGTAAAAAATTTATAGCTAAACACGTAACCCTCGAGCATTTTTACACTTGGAAAATAATTACATATATAACAGAAATTTTTTTTTTCTTTCACAGTCAAAATATATATATAACAAATAACCAAATACTTTATTTTGGCTACAATGCCCCGAAAACCTAAGGGTTCCTTCACAAGGTTCGTCCACGGAGGGTGAGTACGATTTCTTTCAAATTCATTAAACATCTCAATTCAAAGGAAATTATGCAGAAGCTTTTAATAGTTTACGTTTTACGTCTAGTTTGGGACCATAAATTAATTTATGTATATGCATGTTTGTGGTATGTATGTATCTATATGTCAGTGTTTAAATAATAATTCGATCACTATTATATTGATGACCTTTTGGTAACATGTTAAGATTAATCCAAATTTTTATTTAAATTTTTTTAGTATAATTATTGGTACACATGTACAAACTTTCTTCTTTTATTTTAATGTATGAATTAAAGTTTCTTTAAAAGTTAACATACTGGGGTTAACTACTAAACAAATGTAAATTTATGAGTTAGTGTTTTAAGACGGATGACATTTGTTACGGCCCTTTTGTCTGTGTTTTGAAATTTTCAATGTTACCACCGTCGTTATCAAGCATTCATATTAATAGAGCATTTATATTAATAGAGCATATCTCATCTTTTTTTCAATGTTTTCAAAATTTCAATTGGTAAGCATAGTGTAACACGAGTTTGGGTCAATTTTATTTGTTTACTATTAATTTTCCAAACTTTTATGTTTTACGCTTTGAGTTTTTATGATAGAGTGAAAACTTTTGTCTTAATAAAATTTTGATATTTGAGATCGTGATTTTATCTTGTTCAATATGAGGTCATTAAAGCCTAGTTTATATACATATACATGTCACTATAATGAAATATTAAAAAGTTCAATAGATGAACAGAGTTCAAACATTGCATAATATACCATTTCTCGTTCTCATACTTATTTATGAATCATGCCTCTATTAAAAAACTATATATGTTCCTTTCTCTTTGATTGGTGGCTTTAGCTAATACACATTGTTTTTATCACATTGTTCACTATCTTTGACTGATGTTTAAGAATTTAAATTATTATGTTTTTTATGAACAACAATTTGGATCACTGACGTGTCATAAACCCATCCGATCATATCCACACCTAATGGGAGTAAACCCACCATATATGAGAGAAAACCTCCTACCTAGCATGAAACCCTTATTTTGCTTATGTCAGAACTTGAAACCGTGACATTCTCAATATTAAAGCCACATGGTACCTTTCTAATATTTAAATTATTATGTGCCTATCATTTGCTTATCTTAGTTGCTCTATCGACATTTTTGTGTCTTACTTGATGATATCTAACGGTCCCCTAAACCAAATTGTTTTCAACCTAACCAAAAATCCAAAACGGTCCCCCAATCATTATATGTTTATTTAAACATGTAGAAATGGATCCTATAAGATAACAATATATCGTACAATAAAAATTGACCCGTTTTAGTATTTAATGTACTATAAAGAATTGACCCGTTTTAGTATGTCATGTACTATAAAGAATTGACCCGTTTTAGATTATTAAAACCTTGTGTGGATGTTTCTAAAATTCATTAATCTTTGTTATTGAATAAGATATCTAATGACCCTTAACCCTATCTCCACCTCTCTTTTTCTTTAAAACGCGATTGATTTTGATTTTTGTTTTCATTCCATGCAACTTCCAATTAACTTTTAATTTCCACACTTGCTTTAATTAATTATTTGAGTAAATTATGGTTTAGTTCCTCTTATTTGAAGTTGTGACCCTTTTAATTCAAAAGTTTTAATTTGACTCTTTTGGCTATTATGATACTAGGTTAGAAAGTACATAATTGTGTAATTATATATATTATTATTTTTTTTTATAGAATTTACCATTTTGAAGCTAGTTTAATTTCATAAAAAATATTATTATTCTGTGTACTTGTTTAATTTTTTTTCTCAAAATAAATCTTTAAATTTTTATTCAACTTGTGTTACACAATATTTTTAACCTACCCCCTAATTCGTAGCTAACTTCAAATTACATAAACTCAATTATTTTCTCATATTTTTTAAATATTTATTGTTAACTATTTAATTTAAATTTATTTAATATGTATAAAACACGAATGTCTAATCTAGAAACCAATAAATCACATTTTAAACCAAGAAACAAAAGAAGGCACAATATAGATTAAAACGAATATAGCAAGAAACAAAACTAGCATCTTGCAAAACTATCAGAATATAAGCAATTTTACAAAACTAAATGGGTAAGAAAAACTCTACCATTCTCGAAGCTAGAGGTGCACAAACAACCGGGTGGCTTTTTTAAAGCCAGTTTCGGTTTCAAATCGGTTCTACTTTTGGTCAATGAAGTTATGAACCGATTCCGATAAGGTTTAGGTTTTGACCAGTTTTGATTGGTTTTTGGCTAGTTTCGGTCTCTTCGGGTTGCGGTTTTGGCCGGGTAATGGCAGAACTGGTTTCGGTTACGATTTCTCTGAGAAACCTGAACCGCTTGTATCCGTCGGTACAAATAGAACTGGTTTCCGTTCATGCAGTTGGTTCAATAACCGGTTTTTTGCCCACATCTACTTGAAGCGAACTAGTCTCGCAGTAGGGGCACTGGATCGGGATTGCAATAAGTCGCAGGCCCAAATAAATAAATAATTGTACCATAGGGCCCAAATTTTTGGACCAATTTAAATAATTGTACCGTTGTACGTATAATTTGGTTTGAAAATCCAAACTCACATGTGCTATTATGCTCTGTTGCGGCCTCCGGTCCGGCCTACCAGAAGCCCATCAATCAAATAAAATCATGCTTTACTGGTCCTGACTCCTGAAGCTTATCTCTAAAATGTACAACAAATTTGGACCACTTGGAAAAATAGAATTCCTGTATTTACCACTGAAAAACAGGTGTAACTTTGATTGAATTTGGGGTATAAATTACTCAATATTTGCAACATTTAATAATCAACCTTTTTAAAAAGTTTGCAATCATCATAACTTTTAGACTTCAACCATTGTATAGAATCGATAGGCGAAGCAGTCAATAGCAAAACAGTCTGTATTATGTTAATCTTGATTCATGGCAGTAAATTCGGAGTGGAAAGGCTGATCTCAAGGGGAGGTTTGGTTGAGATCGTAGTTATCTTTTATTTAATTTTCATTAGATAAGATTAGTTTTAATTTATCCCGTTTTAGTCGGTTAAGTAATTTGAATTTTGATAGTATTTAAGGATGTTCTTGGTTCATAGTTTGAAATCACTTTTCATTCTAATCCGAGAAGAAGTTCTTGAAATTGCGTGTTGAGTTTATCAATTGTTTGCTCTGACAGTTTGTACCCGCAATCGATATAAAATAGAAAACCAACTGAAACAATTACAGGAGAGCATGGATTATCGACCATATATGATCAGTGGATTTATGTTTGAAGGAACTTTAAATGTACGTTTTTCATGCATTCACTGATTCTCATACATTTAAACCATAGTCCATGTATGTTCGTGTGCGTGCAAGTTATAAGAGCATGCGTGGATTATGTACATGTGCTCGTTTGTATATTAATTTTACCTCTGGCATCTGCTCTACATATTAATTCAATCAAGGAAACGTCTTATCATTATACATTATATTTACTAGTTTTGTTCAAAATACAATTTAATAGAGTGAAGTTGTTGTAACATTAGCGTACCTTGAATCTGTAGTCTGTACACAGCCTATCTTTGGGCCTCTTTTTCCATGAGGCCCCGCTAATTTTATATCTATTAGTTTTCATTTTGGGTTTGTTGGTTTGAGACAGGAGAGTGATTTGAGTGAGACTTGTGAGTCACTAGGAAGGCCAATAGACTGACAGATTGTCAGTGAAATTCCTTTTTTTTTAACGGCATTTGATCTCAACGTGTGAACCACTCATTTTCAGGTAATGTCACCAAGGTCTAGTTACCATGGCCTCCGTTGAGACCCCACCACCACCCCAGGAGTAAACCGTATCGGAAAACCCCTGACCTCTCAAGAACCCCTCTTTCGTCTTGGGAGGGATTTAAACCCATGACCTCTCATGTGGAAAACCATAGGGTACCGCTAGGGCAAAGCCCCTTTGGTTCAGTGGAATTCTTAGAAGAGGGAAGATGAAGAGGCAAAAAGATAGCGATTGACGAAGATTCGAAGTGGAAGGGTCAAAGGCGAAGACACGGAAATAAGAAAAAGTGAACTAGCCAAGCCACTTTCTGAGTAGCGAGATATGAATAGTCATGATAAGGCATGAGGTATTCCAATTCCTTTTATTGAAGAGCGATATTACAATCTTTTAAATTTTCAAATTTTGTTATGTATTTCTGAATTCTGTTTATGTATCTTTTTGTTGCGGCTGTCACCTCTAGGTCTTTGTTAATTGAATAATTGGTCATCTAGTATTTTGGTTTTCGGCTTCACATTTCATATTTGCAGTTGCTAAGCAAACCTTAAGTCTGAATGATTCAGACATTGGTTTAGACATTTAACCTATTCAGATGTGTTCCTTTTTTCATTAAACAAACGGTCTGAATCTGAACTATTCAGATTCAGACCTATTCATATATAGTTAATTGTTGGTAGTGAATCATCATTTATTAATAATTTAAGTAGACTTACACAAGCAAATGAATTGTGAATTATAAGAAATCAAAAACCTCCATAATCTTCCTGTTAAGAAGCTACGCGTAAAAAAAAATTAACATTTTTTACTTACTACGTACTCAACTGTATGTCGAAATTTAAAATTCTCTAATAAATAAATTTATATTTATATATATATATATATATATATATATATCCTTCAACGGTATTATTAAAACATAAATTGCAAAATTTTCAGTTAATCGCCAGTTTTCCTCATAAGGTTTTTGGTTTGTTGTCCATCATCTAAAACCCTTTTCTTCATCCTCAGTCTCTTGCAGGTTTCTGTAAATATCCTGTAATTTCAAAACGTATATTCAATAATCTTTATATAAAAACATAAAAATAAAATATACACATGTTATTTTTATGAAATATCTTCATTTTAGTTTTTTTCATCTCTATTATGTTACATACATCTCTATCATGTTAAATAATAAAATACTAATTACGTATTCGTATCGTTTTTGGATTAAAACATAGATTTTATAACATATGAAAAAAAATAGTTCATAAACACATTTTTAAACATCCAAATTGTTAAAAATGTGAAAATTTTATAAAATATGAAATTTTTCGAAAACAACAAAGTTTTTAATTAAATATAGGAAATATATTAAAATCAATCTTTTTAAAATACAAAAGTTTTTATCAAAGGCAAGTATTTTAAAATTTAGAAAAAAGAAACTTAAAGCTAAATTTTTAAATAGAGAAATATTTAATTATAAAAATAACATCAAAAAACAGTTTTTTTTAAACTAAATATTTTTTTTACAAAATTACTTTTTAAAAAATAAAAGTTTAAATAAATGATATTATTTAACTTTTATTTCATAAAATATTAACTTTTTATTAATTTATAATATTTTGTCTCAATGTAAATATTTCTCGTTCATTTCTATCACATGTAATATAAGGTACTAATTAATCAGATAATAACTAAAACAGTCTGGTATTTTTATTTGTTGTTACTTGTTAATAACACCATATTATTATTTAATTTGTTCAACAAGACCCACATCACTTTAAAAAATATTGATTTGATAAAGGAGTTGTTAGAATTTAGCCTCTAGTATTCTGATTCTTATTTTCCCTAAACAATGATATGCGCAGAATCCACATGATCCTCATGTTTGATACAAGATTGTTTATTTGAAAAACTAAACAAGTGGTGTGTGTCTATATTAAAACAAAATATATTAAAACTGTTATACGTTAAAACAATTATACATATAAATAACAACATTTAACGGTTATGATACAGCTACTATAATTTAACAATTATATTTGAGGGTTAACAATATAAACGGTCAAATACTTCAATTCTAATGTATTTCAATAGTTATATTTTCACAGTTAAACATTTGAAAGATTTTAAATATTGAACCAATTGTTAAAATGTTTTAACTTTATATTTAGAATAGTTATATTAACATTTATAGTTGTTTTTCATAAAATTTTAATTCATTAGAAAACATAGTTTTAAAATATATTAACTATATTTTACATTTTATATACAAAATTAAACATGGTTATAAAAATTTTACCATTTTTACTATATATGACCGGTATAAATCAATTTGGGTCGTATAAAGGTTTCCAACATATATACCCCCAAAACTTCATCAAATACATCAAAATTAAATTATGAAACTTATACAACTCATACAAGAGTATACATGTTAACGTGTTGTATATCTGTTTTTGTAGCCAGACCAGCCCAGACATAATCCGACAACACTGACATGTTATATGACTCGTATACACTGATACTACTCGTATAAGTGTCAGTGGTATTAAAAGATCCTGTCTATGTTGCACACGCATACATGTATACATATCTAACACATTCAAAATGCTTAAACTCTGAATTTCTACTTTAGAGTATCTTAAAAACTAGTTATCTATTTTTATAAAGAGAAATAATAATAATAATAATAATAATAATAATAATAATAATAATAATAATAAAAAAAAAAAAAAAAAAAAACTTACTCCCAAGGGACGAACCCCACAAGCATCCAATCTCCATTCTTGTCTTCATATATAGGTGTGTATTCACAATCGCACTCATCACCTGTTTTTTATCAAAGAATAAAAAATATATATATTATCTTGATAATCATTGTATATGAGAATTGCATATAATAAAATGTCGGTTTTCTTTTTGGAAAAGACATAACGTGCATAAAAATACAATAGCATATAATATGTGTCCCCAACCCCAATTAACCGGTCGGTTAAAAAGTACATAAAATTCGTGCAAATCATTAAAAATAAATATCCCAATACATCAACTAATCATTGTTGGTCAGCCACTATGGTCAGTTAATGATCCAAATTGCCGTTAAAAAAATATGTAAGAGAATTGTCTAAGTTTAAGGTGAGTTGCTTTTTTAGATCAAAACGTATATAAAATATCAACGTCATAATGGTATATATGCATGGCAACGTTATGCATGCATGTATATAATTAACAATATAGTTAGCGAACATACGTACCCTAGCAAGTTTATATATAAGATGATCATCCACCAAAAGTAGGTACAAGAGATGGATTGAAAAGTATGTTTCTTAATTAATTTTGAGTCATGCATTAACAATTAATTAATTAATTACGTTAATTAATCAATTTAATCATCGAAAAATACAAAATTAATCAAGAAATTAATTACCAAGGGCAAAGAGATTCTCAAGAGCAGGAAGAAAATCCGAATACCCTTTAAAACCACTAATATCGATCTTGCGAAGAAAAGGCTCCCCATCCTTGCTAACTTTTACATACGACATTTTGTTCATTATGCAGCTTCTCTGCTTTGATCTATATGAACAAACCGGAGGCCAACCCACCACAGCAGCCTCCATATTTCTATGTTTCCCACCACCACTACCACTGCCGCCGCCTACCTCCTCTCCACCGCCACCAATAATATCCCCAAACACCCTTTTTTTGTCCTTCCTTGTGATCTCTCCGCCACCACCGCCTAGTAACCCTAACCGGAGCTCAGTCATTATCTCAAGCCCAAGTTCTTGTGTTGATATCATGTTAGTTTCTACAACTTGTGAGTGATATATGCATGTGTTTTCTTTAATTTATCAATGATATATATAAAGAAGTAATGAGTTGTATGTGTTTGTGAGCAATATAATGAGTGTTATATGTATGTAAGTTGAAGGAACAATGGGAAGACACTCATGCATGTTAGATGTCGGCCAATGAGTTGCAAATGTGGGGTTGGGTGTAGGTTGGGTAGGGTGGGGGTGGGGGCGTCGGGCAAGGGGTTGTACTGGTATGCCATTATCTATCTTGATGTATTTTAACTTTTAACGTGCCTCCGTCCGTCAAGACCAACAAGGGGTAGCACATAAATACTCACTTGTTGTTCATCGACTACGTCTTTCGTCCTGATCTTAGGCCCTGGGTCACCCTTCGTGGACGAACCTTGCGGAGGAACCCTTAGGTTTTCGGTACTAATATACCACTATATATACTTAATGTATTTTAGCTTTTAGCATACATATGACTAGTCTATTTAGTAAAGACATTGTTTTTTCAAGAGATGGGATCTTAGGTTCAAATTTGGTCAAAAAGAAATTAATTTAGAGTAGTTTATAAGTATGGTAGATTTATTTTTTAGAAAAAACAGAAAAAATTAAAAAAAAATGTAATAATACCAACTCGAAAGACATTAGAAGCCCGGCAAAGATATAAAAAGAGGGCATGATATGAGGCAAGATCGTAGGGCTAAAGATTTTCTTGGTCATTTCGTGGGTTTCATTTGTAGCCGTGTGATGTGGGTTTGTGGGACAAACCATGTGATTTTTGCCTTGTCAAATAGGGAGTAGACTTGGACCAAATCATACCTCTCTATTTATTCCACACCAATGATCATATCACATTATTAAAATAATTTTATTTTTCTATAATTGCTTATATTTTTTTATTTTATGATCACTTCAAAAAATATATAAATTTATAGTGCATGTCACTTAGTTTTTCGAAACCAAAAACATATGTCACTACTAGAAAAATATAAATTTACAATGCTCGATTTTATAGCAAATGCGTTGCAAATTGGATTTTATAACACGTTTACCACCAAATCTTTTTGCTACTCAATCTGTAGCAAATGCGTTGCAAACTGGATTTTGCGACACATTTACCACAAATTAAAGGGTTTTTTTCAGCGGAAAAGTGTAGCAAATGCGTATCAATTTTGCACAAATTTTTTTGCATCGCAATTTTTTTTTTGTAGCAAAACCTTTTTTTTCTAGTAGTGTCTTAATACACTTGCCCTTGCCCTTTACATATGCTTGTTTTGCTGCTTTTAGAATGGAGTAATTATAGATTTGTGTGTTTGTTGGACAAAATTATAATTCATTATAACATGGGATTTTTCTTAAAGGTATGTGCAGTGATTCAGTGAAGACTTGATGGATGCTTGATCACATGTCACGTAGAGGTGGCCAACGTGCCCGGAACCGGAACCGAGGAATTGAACCGGAACCGGTCGTACCCAAACCGGTGGGTACGGGCGGTTTCGGGTTTTAAGAGAAATTGAAACCGGAACCGGAAAAAACGGAATCAGTTCCACCCTCAAACCGGTCAAACCGGAACCGGTTCTTGACTTTGTTGGCCGGAACCGTTTGGAGCCGGTTCTGGTTCTAAAAAAAACCCGGTTTGGCCACCTCTAATGTCACGTAGACGCCTCGTTATTAAGTATGAGTAAAAAAATACACCTGAAAAGATATAGTATGTGAAAAAGCAAAAAAGTGATATATGAGTTTTTTTTTTATTGATTAACAAAAAGAAAGAAAGAAAGAAAGAAAAAAGATCGGTTAGAGTTTGATGATCACCTCGTGTCCACAATTACTTGTCATCACTCAACAGTCATGCCTCATGTAATATATATTAATTACAAATATAAAATTATTTTTTGTAGAGTTGATAATATTATATATGTACTAGACAACATATAAATATACATCGGTTGTAAACAACTGGCAAATAACTTTTTATTTTCTATTTATAAATTTAGCTAGACATCAAGAATAAAATACTACCAATGTACGATGATCATCTCAGCAATTTACTTCTCTTATTATAGGCATTAGGATTTGATGATAAAACTAAATTTTAACTAATTTTCCACCTGACAATCACTAGAATACGAACCCAAAGTTGGGTCAGGGTCAAAATAATATGTCGGGGCAGGCTCTGACGCACTGTTGTTTCTGTCAGAAAAACTTCAAGTTCGCAAGGGGGGTGATTCAAGAATTCACAAGAGTGGGGCAAAATTGTTAAGATGAGACCACTGTTTTTAGGCTTAGGTTCTTATTTATTATGTTAAAAAAGGAGAATCTAACTCTCCCCAGATTGGATTAAGTATGTATTGACTAGCTAATTAAATATATTGTATGTCAATTTGATTTTCTCGGGTTCTCTATCATTTAGATCCATTGCCGGGAAATTTCAAGGTGAAGATTATTCGAAATCCGTTGTCACAAAATCATTTGGCTGTGGTTGTTGCTCAGTTAGTAGCCATAGGAGGCCGATTAGACTCCGTAATAGCCTTGAAGGAAGATATTGCATCAATCAAGGTTTGTATACAGAACAAGGAACCTTGAGTTGAACCGTGAAGGCAACCGACAAATCTGGTCAAGGAGGAAGGTACCACCAACAGTTATAGTGATGATGATTTTGGATCTGAGCATGTTTTAGTTGTTCATTTGACACCAGGACCCTATTCAGAATCTCGTGATCAAAAAGTTTTGAGCATTCAACCGAGTGTGAATATGTTGCCCGTGAACACAAGGCTTGAAGGGATGTTAGCATTTATAGCTGTAAATCCTCCATATGCTATGTTCAAAGATTTTAATTGCATTTTTCTAAGGTCTGGTCAGGAGATTGCTTCATCTTCATCATTCATTTCCAGAAAGAAATGACAAGCAAGCAGAAGACTTTCTAAGCATACACGTTAACTAGAGATGCTAGAATTATCAAATAGTCAACACAACTTCGTCTTGTATCTAGGCAGGTGGAAAAACAAATACTAGCAGCAGCCTATCTTCATCTTAAATGTATGCACCACGCCTTTAACAACCTAGAACTCCCGAATGACCTCTAAGGATTGAAGATGAAAACTATATGACAACCAAAATTCTACGACATTTGTTTATTCAAAACTTGATTTTTATCCAAACTTTAATATAAATCACATATTTATTTTCAAGATTCCAAATAAAAGACCCAGACACAATATAAAAATTCTCTCTATGATCTAGTTTTCACATTATATAATCTAAATATAGACACACACAAATTACAGTCATATGAAGAATATTGTAGCATATATATGTAGCAACTCACCAACCTACTACAAAATACTTGAAAAATAACTAAATGCTTGAACAACTACTGATTAAACAAAGCAAATGACTGACAGATGTCGTATGAACATGACCACAAGATTAACATTAGTACACTACACGTACGTAAAGCCGTCATTAAAATATCGATGGCCAGCATGTAAAATTTAAAGGCCAAAAATTTTGCAAATAAAAAATAGCAATTATACAACATACTCTCATGATTCTCAGACTGCAATCGAAAGACGAATGGGGGGTCTTTCTCTAACCTTAGAAGCATCAGGTCCATGACTCGAATGGACCTGAGAAACTTGAGTAGATTATACACATTTTAAAAGAAATTGTGATCCCATGAACAAAAGAAAACAGCTTTGAAAATGAAAAAAATAGTTTTGTTCCTTTTTCATGGGATCTAGAAACTTATCCTACAACCTCACAACATGGTATAATCCTATAAAATCTGGTTAAAATTCGATTTTCTTCTTAGATGGCTAAATTCTTCATGGCATCTAGCTTTTCTAATATGCCGTTTTCATTACCCCCGTTTTCAGCATTTTCGTGTAACTGTTCGGAAGATTTGTTTGCAGTTATTGTAGAGCTGAGGCTGCCTTCAAAGTAGGTTGAGTATGGAAATTCTTCTGCACATCGGTTTTTCCATCCTACAAAAACGATAAAAATAAAATAAAAATAAACAATACAATATAGAATTGGCAGCTGCTTTGTAAAGATTAAAACAGTATGACTGACTTAGTGCAGCATCCGGATCATCAAAAGTAGCAATCAAAATTTTGTGAACCGCAACAGAGTCTTTCAACTTCCATTTTTTCACAGAGCCAAGCCGTCCACTACTAATTCAGTGACAAAACAAACATTTCAGTACATGGGAAAACTTTAATTAAATATTTGGTTTAATATCATAAAAATGTCAATATACTTTCTTATGTCTTATGAAAAAGTCCCTCAACCTAATTTTGGTATATAGGCATATAGCAGTCTCTCAACATGTAAAAAATATACAAAAAATTCAGTAAACTAGCTTTTGTATATTAAAGCCCCTAAACACTTTTAAAAATTATAAAATAATGACTTGTTACTTAAATTGGTCAAGAAAATGGTATAATTTATTTTTAAGATGGAGAAAGTCACCTAACTAGATTCTGACCAATTTAAGAGTTAATAAGTGATTATGTGTAAAAAAAATCACAAGAACAAGCATTCTAGACAAAGCTTAGGGACTTTAATCAAATCATTTTGGTGGCTTTTTCCTATAAACTTTTAACAAGTTGAGCGACTTTGATATATCAAAATTTCGTTGAGGAACTTTTTCATGAAATTTATGAAAGTATAAAGGTGTTTTACAGTATTAACCCTAAATTTTTTAATTAAAATCCTTGTAAATATTATTTTAACCTTAAAGCAGGGTTCTTAGGTGATTCTTCAATCAATTTGACTGCTTCTGTCTTCATGTTGGGTTCTAAACAATAGATCATCTTGGCTGCAGCTGCTCTGTGCATCAAAGAATCTGCAAAATAACCATCCTGGTGTCTTATAGATGTTCATAATATGCACATGTAATCATTAGTGTAGAAAAAAGATGACCTTTATGTTGCTCAAGGAAAAAATAATTAGCCTCCATCAGAGATTTATCAAGCAGCTGACTACAGAAAAATAAAAATAAAAATTTAATAAGAATTTTTTTATAGAAATAGAGGATTATTCGTTAGAAAGGATATAGATAACCTGAAAGTTGGCCGTTCGGCTTCTAACACGCTTGAAACGAGTTTTTCAGCATCAGTTGTAGGAGCTGACCTTGATGCCACATTATGAAAAAATTTTACCTGTGAAATCCAGAATTATAATCAACAGGTCAAAATACATAAACCAAGTATCAAGAATAGAAAATAAAACTAATGATATACATGTGGTATCACATGGTTATGACATACCAAGCAGCAATGAGTGTCTGGATTTTCAGCATCTAATTGTACCATGTGCTTCAAAGCCTTAACGAAAGAGAAAAGCAGCAAGTGTTAGCATTTAAGCCAACCATGTGTGTCGAATTTGACCCGTTTATGGATAAATACTTAAAACTTGGGGTTATTTCTTTGCCTCTAAAGAGTCAAATGGGTAAACTTAAAAGGATTAGCCAAAATGAAACCAGAGTTGTCACAAGCGCAAGGCTCATTCAAAGCGCGTAGGGCAAGCCCTGGACCTAGGCACAAGGCGCTTAAAAAGCGAGGGCTCGACATAAACAAAGCACATAGCCTAAAAATATTATTTTTAGGGATTTTGGATACGTTTTAGGATTGTTTAAGTCTAGTTGAGGATAGTATAAGCGGATTCCAGCCATTTTTGGCCAGAATATTTGCTGAAACCCTGTCTGAACCTAATCCGAGGGCATGGATGAAAAGAAAAGAAAAGACCATTAGATTAACAAAATTGAAGAAATAAAACACCAAAGTGTTTGCGGGTCAGCCCTAACTGAAATGTTTTGACCGGAACTACTAAAATACCCCAAAAGGATGCATTGGAAAAGAGGTTGTAGAACATAAAAGAATTAAATAGTCTAATCAAAATTAGTTGCATAAAGCAACAATAAGATGGGCTGAAAGAAAATTACAAAGTTTGCTCACTGGAAATAAGAGTACCTGCAAGGCAAGCAAGATCTTCTCCTTTCTCATATTAACTTCAAAAGACAGAAAATGCGTCTCTAAGTAATCAGATGAATGTTTCTGAAGGAGTTTCAGGTACTTTCCAGCTTCCACTAAAGGATCTTCAATCTAATTAAACAGAAGAAGTTACTTTACATACAGGTCTACAAAAATTGCTTTCAAATAGGGGTGTAAATGAGCCAAACTGCTCATGAGCTACTTGTGATCAGGCTGTTACAAGCTCCAATCTAGCCGACCTTAAGCAAGCCTGATCTCAGCTCTATATTGAGGCCCTTTTAATAAGCAGTTTAGATGCCAAGCTTCAAAATTTGAGCTTGACTAGGTTTAGCCAATTATTTATGTAATTCGTAATAAATAAATTGAATATATATATACACACACTATGATAATTGATTACAAAATTATGATTAAAATACAACATAGCCAGTAAATCTACTCATAACATGGCTATTTTTAGGGTTTAAGGATAATATTATGATTAAAATAATCAAATAATATATATTATATTATATAAAGACGGCATACCCCATATTTGACTTAATTGCTGCTTTGCACAAGGTATGGGAAAGACCCGTGAGGTATGTAGCCTTACACAACACTTTTTGTGCAAAGAGCTTGTTTCTCACGGATTGAGCCCATGACCTCAAAATCACAAAAATAGCAACCCAACCAGTTACTCCTAGGCCCACCCTCATATTAGGTTATATAGAAAATTAATATTAATGTAAATAAAAAGTAATTTACATATATATAGTAAACTAATACATGAGTCAAGCCCAGTGTTGTAAAAATCGGGATTAATCGGCCGATTAATCGGGATTAATCGCTAGTCGGTCCTAAGCTGATTAAATTTTGCCTAGTCGGTCCACTAATCGGTAGTCGGCTCTAGTCAGGATTAATAGGTCAAGTTCAAAAAAATCGGTCAACCCAGTTTTAAGCCCAAAATTTCGGTCCAGCCCAAAGAAATTGTGGTTTTTCTTTAACCTAATAACTAAAAGCCTTTGTCCAGCCCATTTTAAACATGTTTTGGCCTATTAATTGGTTTTTTAATTGTGTTTTGGCAAGAAAATATACTTGTAGGCTTTTTAATTTGTGAAAATCTTTGATGTACTGAAAAACTAATATTTATTTTGAAAATTATATATAAAATTTTGTGCATATATATATATATATATATATATATATATATATATATAATTTTGTAAAATTATATATAAATTTCCAATCCGATTAATCCCTAGTCCCCACCTCGACGCCCGACTACCGATTAGCGATTTTTACAACCATGGTCAAGCCCAACCTCAGGCTAAAATCATGAGCCAAGCTTAAGCTATAAAAATATAGCTCACGCTTGGGCACTCTCAATGTAAACAAGCCTGGCTTGGGCTCAACTTGGCTTGTCTTCACCTCTTTTTTCAATTGTGTCTTTGATATATCTTATAATACTACATAAAGAGTCAAGAACCAATAAAACAGTAAAACACAATCCACAACCTTTTAAAATACACTATTCAAGATAGAAAGGTAGAGAACCTGCAATAGCATCTCTCCATGTGGATCTGGATCAACTGTCTTCACGTTTCGTCTCCCATACTTGGAGACGCCACTGACATTAGCTTCCTCATTTTTTACTTCTGCCTCCTAAGTGTACATTATAAAAATATGCCTAATAAGTTAATCAGGTAAAATATAATAAAAAATTAGTTTGAAAAAGAATAACAAAAAACAAGTCAGATATGTTGGAAGATGCTCCAAGTGTATTTCTAATGCATAAAACCTCCTAATCACTTTATTCAAAAAATTGAAATGATACTGAAATTTAATGATCATATTTGACACACCAATTATTTTTTAAAAAAGTTTCTAATTTTGGGGAAATTAGTTCAAGGTCAATTCATCCCCCTTTATCAAAAAATGCAATGTTTTGTTTCAAGTCATTATACCCAACTTTCCCAACCCACCCATTTTGCCACTTTTAGTAAAGCTTAGTACTTAAATCTGTTAGCTTGAAACTCAGTGAAATGGAATATACTTTTTTTGCCCGTGCTTCAGCCTTCCTCTGTTTTTGCCTCATTTTCTTCTTCTGGGAAGCAGGCAATTTTGCTAGTGCATCATCATCTTCAGTTGATGATTTTGGTGGAGAATCATAAAGCTTGATATAGCATCTGCATCACCAAATGGGGCACAAAAATCATAAACTAACATGTCAAACATAACACATAGAGTCAGTTTCTTGAGAACCAATGATTTACATCTCGGTCAACTAAACAAAATACAGTTTAAGAATGGGCTAATGGAACAAAAGGGTAACCAACTTTGTTCTAATTTCTATCTTAGGTAACCATCAAAATTTAAAAACTTCGATGTAAGGTAACCAAATTTTAAAACTTATAATTTAAGGAAATCTGATTCCATTCCTTTGACTATGTTGACTTCTTTTTCAAACATGGCCACAGAAATGTCACCTTATAGCTCCAGCAGCTGCCTTGCGAAAGTAGGCATGAGCATGAAGCCGGTCTTGAAATCTTAACATTTCAATATACGCACGCAAAGTCATTTTTCTCAAACAATAAGAATGAAAATCAAATTGGTCTTCAGTTATATCTGCATAATGTTTCTCAACCACCAAAAACTTTTTCAATGCTTGCCCAAGCATTGCCTGCCGGAAATAACTTTCACCAGAAGCAAGTTCATACCTAGAGACAAATACAGTATAATTTATATATATTGTCGTTTGTTACATGAATTCAGCAACAAATTTGTAACAAACACTAACCACATGCACTGCATGTCATGCAAATTGTTATGTTGTTCACCGTCTTTTGTGAACAATACAGCTGTCTTTTCAGCAAGTGAAGCCTAACCAAATTCATTCAAAAGAATAAGAAAAGGCAAGTCAGAATCATGTACAAGTACAAATGTGTAAGTACAATACTTAGAAATTTGAACCTGATCAGCCTGCAGCATTCTTTTAACACATTGACTATTTACATAACGATCTGCAAGATCCATGCATCTAGCTTCATCTGCTAATGCAGCTGCTGCTGTAAAGTCCCCGGCATGTTTCAGTATCTTGCTCTGCAACAAATAAAGGGCATTTCAATTAATATTGCATACCTTCTACCAATCTCATTGTATTAAAAAAGTTTAGTTGTTTATACATGGTTTAAGTTGTGGTCACTATAATTTTCTTACTTCCCAAACAAATTTATTTACATTTATTCAATTAATCAAACCCAAAAGAGTCACTTGATTAGGATTTAAAAAAGTGGATACAAGGAAACACTTTAAGAGTAATAAACTAATTATAAGATCCCACTAATTAGAGTGTTTGTGCTATAAGAGAGAGAGAGAGAGAGAGAGAGAAGTATAGCATAAGCAGACCTTAACAGAATACAAATCAATAACAGTTGGAGTATGTTGCAAAGCTTCCTCAATTTTAGCTAGAGCCACATCATACTGGGCCCGTCTATCATAGTGCTGCATAAGCACAGCATTATAAGAATAATAAAATGCAGTGTTGTAAAAATCGCTAGTCGCTAGTCGGTCGGCGAGGTAGGGACTAGGGATTAATCGGATTGGAATTTTATATGTAATTTTAAAAATTATATACATATATACAATTTTTTTATATATAATTTTTCAAATACCTACAAAATTTAACCAATTAATTATAAATACCTTCAATTTTCTCCCTTTAAAACACCATAAAAAATAAAAAAGCCCAATTATAAATCCTTTTAAGCCCACAACCTAATCCCTAATGCCCTTCGGCCCCTTCCCGTTCTCAAACTTTCGCTCGTTCTCACTTCTTTCCATTCCAGACTTCCAGCTAGGGTAAGCATCTATTTCTCGTTCTCGGCTTCTTTCCAGCTAGGGCAAACACGCACCATGTCTTCTCCATCTCCAGTTGCTGCTGCTTCTTCTCGCCACTCAGATTCCGACAGCCATCACCATCCTGTCGTCAAATTTGAATCGGAGATCGGCCGGAATCCCAGGTGAGTTGTTCTATTTTCGTTCATGTTGGTTAGATTGAAGTGTTCTTGCTCGAATCGTCGGAATTTGGCCTACATGTGGCCGATTAGGATCGGCTAGGTCACCAGAATCGCGCGATTTTATGGGAACCGATTAGTCCGATTTTCCCGACTAGAGCCAACTACCTCCGACTTTGACCGATTTTGACCGACTACCGATTTTTTGACCGACTAGGTCAAAATTAATCAGGAAAGTGCCGACTAGCGATTAATCACCGATTAATCGGTAATTAATCGCGATTTTTACAACACTGATAAAATGCTAATTTATTCAAATTCAAACTCATTGCAGCAAGAACAAACCTGAGCTAAATAAAACAAGGTCCACAGTAGTGTCGAAGGTGGCTCCTTTTCTGATCTGCACAAAAGATGCAACACACAAAAATCAGTACAAATTCCACATATAAGGGGATGCGATAAGCAAACTTCATGATTCAGTTATACCTTCCAGGGTATCCACCTGTCTTTTTAAGTGAATCCTCCAAGCCAACTACCAACTTTTCAAGTATATCAGCCTGTAAAAGCCTAAATAGTCAAAATAATGAAAATATCTGGACCCTTCAATGAGCTGGCTGCCACAAACCTTGCCAGTATGATCATACAAAGGAGACAGGTCAGAGAACAGTGATGGGACCCCCTACATTTGCCATTAATACAAGTATAAGTTAGCATGCAAAATAAATGTTGCCAGAGAGAATCAAACACCCAGACCGTGAGTACCTTTGTTAAAAGAGGCCTGATATAATTACCCGCTGCTTCCTGAAACTTTACACCATCCAAAAAATCTAGCGGGATCCTCTAAAAGAAAACGTTGTTGTTTTAAAACATAATCATTATAAAGTTGAGTTGGAAATTGATAAAAGTAAAGAGAAACTTAACCACCTTAACAGCAGAAGACCACGTGTACTGCTCCCCAAGAGATTGATACAGAGCATTCAACTTGCCTATCTCATCAGGGGAATATTGACCAGTCTCCGAGTGCAGTCCAACACACTTCTGTAATCCTTCATAGTATCTGAATAAAAGGGTTAAAATAATAAATATATTGTATTTTTTACAGTAAATGTTTTACAAACTTTTTACAGTATCATGAACACTCTGTTTTTGTGTACCGGTAGTTGTCAGGATTCATGGTAAGTAGTACCCTATATAACTTTTCACCTTCCTCAAGAGAATTAAGTTTCATAAGAAGAGAAGCCTCCTCTTCCTTGAAAGATAATTTATCAACCTATTTTGATAATAAGAAAGGGTTATGGAATAAAGCCAATTGTATATGTCATCTTAAACAATAGACAAAGTCATTATGAGATAAACTAACAATCTTGAACTCTTTTCTGCGCAACTCTTCAAGTGCTTTCTCATGAAAGCCACATTCCTCCAATAAAGATATCTGGATCGAAGATTTTGTAAAAAAGTTATTAAGAGTTCAGGAAAATTACTATATGTTAAGATGCAACATTGTATCAACACAACAACAAAAGGTTTCATTTTTTTGATAGGATTATTACCTAGCACAACTATTACCTTGTATAACAGCATTTCCCCATGCTCACAACGTTCACTTTCTGGAGGATAATCATCTTCAAGAGTTCCTTCATATGCTTCCAGAATATCAATTGCTTTTGGTGCACTTGTTAAAAATTATCCATAAATTAGTTACAAAGATTTTTAACTACTAAACTTTCCCCTTATTAAACTTAAAGAAGAGATTATTGATGCAATGCAAATAAGATATAGATAGAAAAACTGCAACTGATATCCAAAAAATGTCAAGTTGCAGCTAGCTGCTAGCCATGTACTGAACCCAAAAAAAATGGAAGTTCAACAAGAAACAATTTAATAAATAGTGTCATGATAAGCATATGTACCACATGGTTATAAGAAGTAAACACATGCTATGAACAAATCAAGGGAAACGTTAAGGCAAATATAATAAGAATTGGCAACATTCAAAGAATTTATGCATAAGAGAAAGATGACAAAAGGTACATTTTTATTACATTGATTTGAAAATTGACAAAAGAAAATAACTCACTTTGAATTTAAATGATGAGAAACCGCAAAACCAATCCAGTTCATCCGATGATTAGGTTTCAAAGTCAATAATTTTTGTCTAGTTTCAACAAAACCTGTCAAGTCACGCATTTGTGCCTATAGATGGATAGGGGGGAAAAACACTATTAGCCATGCAAAAAAAGAAACCAGGGATGAATTTAATGCCATTAGTGAAAACAACTTATGATATGTAAACAAACATTAACATGATTTGTCAATTCACTCCAAGCTACAATTATATCAACCATCTTTGACAAATTTTAAGGGCCCTTAGTCAGTGTGTAAGACACTTATATATAACACAACTAATTAAAGTAAATTTGACATAAATTATTATCGTTCACATTGTAAGTATATATACCTGTAAGAGAGATAAGTCCCTAAGTATTTCAATGTTGTCAGGATCTATTCTCAGAGCATTTCTATAACATTTTATTGCCTCCCTGTATTCTCTGTCAGATCGGTAGAGAAGACCATAAACATGCCAACAAACATGGCTTTTCAGGTCATTCTACAATTAAATAAGTGAACTTAATATGTGACAATGTACTGATATAAAAAGTAATTTCAAATCAGTAATACTTTATTGCATGCTTTAAAAGTTAACTAACCTTCAATCCTAGCCGTACAAGTTCATATGCTTCTTGCTTACGGTCTACGCAGTTCAATGTTAATCCCTTCATCGAGAGAGTTTCTAGCAACAAAAAAAGCAAACAGATGAGAAAATTATATAATCATAGACTGCTATGAAAAAATAAAAAACAAATGGATAAAGAATGCAAATTATTGCTGCAATATTTTACAACCAGATGAAACTTCTAATAAACTACTACAATTTCCTAATACTTTAGTTTTCTACACATCAAGGCTATAGATTATAAGAAAAATGGATTTAACAATTAAAATTTTCACAAACCTCCATGCTCTGGGAACTTCTTTAATATAGCATCTGCAGCCTTCAGCCCCTTTTTATACTGTTTTGTTTCATAAGATTTCTGCCAGGGAGACAATCAAAAGAACATTTATCATTTTCTCAGTGAGCAAGTCATTACAAAGGAAGCAGTCTTGTTACAACTGTATCAGGTAGCACCGGCATCAAAACAATGCAATATTATATATGATAATTTGCATTTTGAGCCTAAGGTTTGAGACTAAGATGCACGAAATTCAATTTGGCTTTATACAAGAAAAACCCTCAAAAAAGAAACTTCGCAGATGAGAAAACATAAAATACAAAGGGAGCATATAAATAGCGGCGGATCCAGGAATTTTTTTAAGTGGGTTCACCATTTTCCGACATTTGAATTAAATAGAACCAAACATAAAAAATTTCGGGTCGGGTTGACGGTTTGGGTCTTCTAATGTTCTTCACGTAATAACAGAGCGATATATTAAGTCAATGATTAAAATTAAAAAAACGTCTTCATTAAAGAGTTCGAAGGTACACAGTGCATTTTCGTTTAAGATTTCTGAGTTCCATACCAAGTGGGAGTCAAGGGGGTCACGCCCCTTGCGGTGTCCAAGGTGGCTATCCTGCTCGCCATTCAGCAGGTATGGGTCAAGAGAAAGGTTTAACCACTAATAACTATCATTTTTCTTGCTAAGTTTATCTGACCGAAAAGTGATTTTAACACGATCATATAGAAATCTAATCATTGATTATCGAGATTTATCTAACAAAGATCACTTGACTCAATCAAGTTGACAAATTGCTGTGAAAATTACATTAAGAATTCACTCTTAAAAATCTTAATAGGTTTATCTCAGGATTCACCCTTAAAATATTAATGGGTTCACCCTATTGTTTAACTCTTTCGAAAAAAAAATTTCCTACTAACGAGTCAAAGCGCGGTGGGTTCCCGTGAACCATAGTTGTCAAAGGCACAAAACGCACTCAAGGTGCATAAGCCACGCCCGGAGACTAGGCGTAAGGCGCAAAAAAAGCGAGGGCTTTTTTAAACTAGGCGCATAGTATTAAGTTACCATTTTTAGAGGTTTGACATGTTTTAAGCTTAAAAATTTTTAAAAAATATATAAAGTCTAACTATAAAACAATTAATAATCTAGTTATATAGAGATTTTAAAATACAAAACATTTTTATGGTTGTTTTAGACTGGTTTAAGGTTGGATTTTTTTGAACTTTGCCGGAATGTTCCAAAATTTTGCCGGAACGTCACTAGAGTGCGCCTAGGCTGCCACCAGGCGCTTTTCATGCGCCTGGCTTTTTTTTGGGACCTAGGCGAGAGCCCGAGGGCTTTTGACAACTATGTCGTGAACCCACTACCTCAACCTACATCCGCCCATGCATATAAAGTAATTGAAGTGACTTTTATGAAAGAATTGTGCTTGCTCAGGCTTCTTTTTAAATAAAAAAAATCGTTTACATCTAACAAGTAGTTGATCATGATAGGTTGAAAGCAAAACCAAATCGAGGTCAGTAGCTACTTATTCTCACAATAGCTCTAAAAGAAGAATTGTGGCATTGTAGCAGGATCTTGAGAAGCAAGCTCTTATAATGAACGTTGATTGTGTTCAAACATACAAGATGAAATACAAATGAGTATGATTTTCCTGTATTCAGTTCAATCATAAAATTGCCCATGTATCAAGATGATGTATGTGATCCAAATGGAATGAATATATCAAAAAGATTTTTGCACTTTTTAAGAAGCTGACGACACGTTCAGACGTTCTAGATATTTGATCCCTGCTACAGGTTTTATAATTACTTCCGTATGTTTAAAACCGAATGGGTCCATATTTAATATACCATTACACAATAAAATTCTTAAGGGTTAGTACTGCTGTCGAAACAAATCCTTAACTAACTAAGAACCTAATCAAACAGTTGTTACAACACACTTAGATGTTACCGTGTGCTAACAGGAACATGAAGCAGCAGAATAAACCGTTTACAGTAAAATTGCAAGTGACATGGACCTAATATTTTCATTGTTGCTAAATGCATCAAACTTATCCACAGTTCATTCAATGTGAGAAACTAAAACACACTACCAATAAAAACAACATGCCGCCACTTTCTCGAGTCAAAATCACATGAAAAATCGGATGTTCACGTTAATTCAATACATAAGCATGATTGACGATTCAAAATCATTACAATACAATAGTAACTAGGGTTTAATCACGGTAATGGAAGAAACTACGAATTGCGAAGTGATTGAAATTATTGAGATTGTAGAGCTTACGACGATGAGCTTGAAGAGATTGGCCTCTTTAGGAGGAAGCGAAACGCCCATTGCTTGTGCTGCAAGATAAAACGCTTTCGAGAGAGAAAGTTGTGAAGAAAAACAGATATCTGGTAGTTTACGAGGGATTATAAGGCAAGAGTGATGTAAAGAGAAGGGGATGAGAGTGGTGACTGGTGGCGTTTATCTTCTGCAACCCTACTCGCGAAACAAAATACGGGTATGAGGGTGTAAACTGTAAACTTCAAGTTGGAAGAAGAAGAAGGGCTGTTTTGAAAATTTTGTTCATTGAAATATTTATAATCGATATGAAATGCAAATTCTCAATTAATTTAACAATTCTAAATCCAAAAACAAAAATATGTATATATACGTTGTAATTTTAACTAGGGGATTACCCGCGCGTTGCCGCGGGTATTCCGTCACGATTCCATGTATTAAAACATAAATATGTGTTGTTGCTATGACGTAAAGCCTTAAGGAGTAACCATTGTAAATGTGTCCGCTATGCCGATATGAGTATTTGATTATGATAGCGTTAACAACAGAACATCTCTTTTAAGATTAAACAAATGTATCGAATTGAGTATGATTTTCTTCTCCTTTATGATTAAACAATTCTATCGAATTGAGTATGATTATTAAAACCAAACCATAAAAAAATCATTTACATTTTCTAATAATAATTATTATTTTAATACTATTATTAGGTAAATATTATTGTTAAATCCAAATCATGTATGAGCTAATTAAGGTTAACATAATATATAAACGATACGAATATTCGATAATATACGGACAATTTATAGGCTTGTGAATAACGTACAAAATTTTTGTAACCGTTTGGGTTTAAAATTTGTATAAACATTTGTGAGGTCATAGCGATCAAATTAATATAATCATGATTGTTATCCGATAACTTAATGACGTGTTAAAATCATGTGAACATTTAAAATATGTGACTAAAGCGAGAGGGCGCTTTAAAAATAAGAGTTCAAAGTTTAGGGTTAAAAACAAAATATTCAAATTAATTCAAAACCTCTAGAATGAGTTACTGAAGCTTTTGTCGCGGTTTGCTTCTTTTTTTCACGATTCCATTTTTTTGTAACGGTTGTTTTTTTGCCGTGGTTTCGCCAGTTCAAACATTTTTTTTGTCGCATTTTTCCTTATAAACAACAAAAAATTTTGAATAGAAAAGTATAATTACTATTCACCCGAAATGATTGCAGTTCGTAAATGTATATATAGCAATAATAAAATAAGATGGTGTTTCCTAAATACATACATATATATATATATATACAATGTTACAATAGTTGTCATTCCGACACAAAACTTAAAATGTAGTTATTATTGTCATACTGCGATGATAGCATAACAAATATCAAAACGTGGAACAAAAATGATTGCAACACCTGTTAAGTCATCCTAAAACAATAAATCAAAACATCTGCAAAAGTATTGACCAATAACAACAGCGGTGATATATCATGAACATAAAAAAATATAACCAAAAACTGACCGCAATAACTATTTATTTGTTCGTCGTATTTTTTTATTAATATTAATATTAGTATCATATAATTATTTCATTATTATTAGTTATTATTATTATTATTAAATTTTGTGTATCGTCTGCTACATTTTCTGATTAAAGGTTGAGTCATACCTTAATTATTTATTATTAATTAATTAATATTATTATATAATAATAATTTTTTTTGAACGGCTTGATACAACGACACCCAAGACGGGGTATGCCCGAGCCCATCCTAGGAGGAACCCTACAACTGGGTAAACCCCCTGGCCTTGTTTCAGCAAATATGCCTCAGCCCGGATTCGAACCCAAGACCTTCCATATGAAAGTTTATGGGGTAACCATTAGGCTAGAAACCATTGGTTTTAATAATAATTTATTATTTAACTATAAGATAATATTTAGTATTAATAAATATTATGCAGTAAATATTAATAATAATGATAATAAGTATTATTTAATTGTATTTATATTATATTATAATAATTATTATAGTTATTTCCGCCGCTACCTTTGACCATAATCACATATTTAATTAATTATGAATATTTAATTAGTATTAATAATATATAATAATCGTTATTTAATTATTATTAATATTTAATTATTATTACTATTCACTCGTAATGATGTCGTTTGTAAAATGTATATATAGTAATATTTGTTGTATACGATGTTAATAAATTATGATTTATTTTGTTGTGGTATTATTCACGTTTCATTTTTAAAAAACTAAAATAAAAATGTTAAAAGAAACTCAATTTTGTGGCCCTAGATATAGATGGGCAACACCAACGAGGCATTGTCTTAATGGTACCCCAAGATTCTTTCAAATTGAAGGTTTTGGGTTCAAATCATTCTCGCAGCGAAACAGGGGTCTAAGAAAGGTCAGGGGGTTTTCTCAGTGAAATTTCCTCATGGGGTGGTTGTGGTGACTCATGAGATGGCTAGGTAACTAGACCTTGGTGACATGGCCTGGAAACAGTGGGTTCACACGATTGAGACGTTCGCCGTTCAAAAAAAAAACAAAAAAAAGACATAAATGGGCAACAAAATCGATTTCAAACCAGAACTGATTACCCAAACCAGAACTGGTCTAACCGGAACCGGTTCCACCTTTACCCGGTCAAAACCTGAACCTAACTGGAACCGGTTGTTAACCTTGTTGACCAGAATTAAAACCGGTTAAAAAAACGATTGGCCCACCTCTAGCCTTAGATAGTTGAACCATTCATGGAGGACCTATTTAGCCAATTAGAGAGAGTACAAATCTTTAGATACGTATTCATAACTCATAGATCAGATTTGCAAAACACAAGCAAAAGTAGGGGTTCAAACTTCAAATTGTGTGAGTTTGTCTACTTATTTTTTGTTAAAATCATTGGGCTTATAGCCTAGTGGTACTCCTTGATCACCAGCAATGAGAGGTCTTGGGTTCAAGTCTTGCCTGGAGCAAAAAATGTTCTGGGTGAGCTAGGGGGTATTCTCAATGTGAGTTTCCTCCTATATGGTGTGATGGTTCCTCGATTCGGCACTATGGTGTGATGGTTCCTCGATTCGGCACTCGCCAACGCCCGGCTTTAAATGTTTCCGGGGGTTGGTAGCGGTCTGTGGTCGCAGCGCGTGGGTTGTTGGGTCCAACGACTCGTTTAGCTGTTCAAAAAAAATTTTATTTTTTGTTAAAACTAAAAGAGAATTCAAACTTGAAACTTAACTTCCACTTTCTCAACTGAGTGGGATCACTTTGCACCTTTAAAAGGAGATTTTAAGGTATTTTTTTAATGCAACACCTAAGTCCACAAATTGAACGTGTAGGTAGCGTCCAATGCATTAGAAACATTGCATATGATATAACTAGTTAAGTTAAAGCTTTATCACGTAACTGATTCAATAATTAAACTGAAAATCCAAGTAATCATTGTGGAAAATAATTGACGGATTTGACCAAAACTGAAGATGATAATTTCCATGGATTCACTGACCAAGTTAACTAAAATTGTTTGTTGAATTGGTTAAATACGTTTCATAAATGTGTTCCAGCCATTACACGGATAACTCAATGTTACATTAGGTTTGGATGTTTGTATGATAAACATAAAAATAATTTTGTAAAACATGTATGGTGGATTTTTGATGAATTTTAACATAAACATAATTCTATATGATAAGTTCTTTTTTATTGAGGAAGGATGATTCAGAACATATCAAACATGCATTGGGAATAATGTATTGTCATTGCCATGTCCCGTTTATAATTGTGATAGGGTTTTTCTTCTTTTTTTAGGTTTATGGATAAAAATGACATGTACTCTAAAGTTAATAGGTTTTTAGTGACATGTTGCAAAGGGTCAATTCTTTGGATCATTTTCAAATTTGTAAATATGAAAAAACAAAAGCTTATTGAAAAATTCACACATTCAAAAGGAATCTTATTGGTGCTCATGCTTGACGGGTTACCACACTTGTTAATTTGTCAACAAATTACGCAAAACCAAACACAGCATTAGATTATTCAAATCCATTGAATTCCAGCAAATCAAACACACCCCTTGTGGTTATTTAACATGTAAAAGAAATTTAATTTAATTTCAATGAGAACATATAAGATATTTGGTTTGACAAAAAAGAACAAGGGAAAGGACCTCATCACTAATATAATAATATTTTAGTAGATATTATTGATCAAGAAACACAATTATCATTGTCTCAAGTCATAGAAATATTTAAAAAAAAAAAAAAGTAACCAAACATGATGGAAAATATATGGCAATTCAATTCCCAACCAAACACAACTCAATCCTCAAATACATGAGGTAGAAGGTTTCACAAAACTTGACACAAAGCCACTGCACACCATCTCTCTTTCTTTTACTATTCTCCCAACAAAGAGGACCCCTACCAAAAGCTTTCACCAAAAAAAAAAAAACAAAGCCAAAATAAACCTGAAATAGAAACAAGAATGCCAACAGTTACTAACCATTATCTATATATTTTTAACTACACATGCATACACACACATATATATTGTGTGTATATGTGAGTGCGTACATAGGGTAAGTTCCTTTCAAAACCAATATGAAGTTAAGAACCATGACCGCATAAGCATGTTGCTTAAAGGGTATACAAAAAAAATTGTTTATTTATCTCTCCTTTCTTTAATTTTATCTACTACAGTCTTCTATTTTCTTTTGATGTATAACAAAATACACGTGCATATATACATGTATATAGCATATACACATGCCCGTTTAGACAAAACGCTAACATCATCATTTATAATTTTTTAATTATATTTCATGCATATTGAAATCTTCTGCCTTTTAATCAACTTTTATAATAAATAATACAAGGGTTAAGACAGCTGAGACAGTCTTAAACGTATTAGTGGTTTTAAAATAAACATCCCTCTATATATATAAATTGACAGGAAAGGTTTTTCTTTTTATACCTTGCATCCAAAAAAAGTTCTGCCACCTGTCAGACTGCATTCTTTTTAATACGAGGACACACAGCATGAGCAGGCGTTTCAAACACATACCTGATGTGTACACAGAAACATCAACATTATAGTCCCATAAATCCAAGATGTGAATCAAATTGTCAAATACGAATACCAGAGAGCAAAAGTAGGAGTATAATAAATATATATGAAAGAAATAATTCAATACGCATGTGTCGCAAACATTTTAATGCATTTTTTTTTCAAAATAAGAAAAAACTAAACAGGGCAATCACCGTAAATAATTGGGGAATACTGCAGTTGCCCAAAGTGGTCCAAGAGTAAACTGGAAATCACAGAAGGCCTAAGGCCTGCAGCACCATAAGTACCACTCGAAATTTCAGAACAAAGAACTGGTTGGAAAGTGATCTTTATCAGCTAGTTTCAATAGCTTTTTGGATATTTAATACTTCACTTATCAAACTTCATTTCCGTGTATCTGCACATGATTTAAAAACCTTATATGTACTTAAAAAACAATATCTAGTTGAGAAGACAAACAGAAATAAAGAAAAACTCAAACTTGCCTTCGAGCTTTATTTTGTCGTTGCCTCAACTCATCGTTTGCAAGCTCTGCAAAAAAAAACCAGATATGTTAATTGTTTTTTTAAGTCAACCAAATTTATGCTCAAGAACCTTGCATTATTTGATGACTTACCAGGTTTCTGAGAAGACATCATTTCACTGCCAGATTTGTTCATATTACCGTCTTTGCTGGAAATAAACCAAAAGGTCAAAAAAATGAAAAAAAAAAAAAGTAAATAAAATGCACTAAAAAAAGCGAAAATAAATTTCAGCAATAAAAAATTGTAGTACTTTATAGGAGGGGCTAATGAAGATGGCTGGCCAGATGCACGAGTATGATAAGCACCATCCATTGTGATATATGGATAGGGTGCCCCTAGTCCAGCAGCACCTAAAGCTCCAGCAGCACCAGCCAAAACAGGTAACCTAGTATGACATCATCAAAGATCTTAGTACTCAACTTTAGGTGGAAAAACAAGTAAGTTTTGTTACCATGTCATCTCTGAGTTTCCCATTCCATTGGGCTGAGCAACATAGCCAGGAAAAGCCATGCCAACAGCAGGAACTCCAAGACCGCCAGGATGCTGTCCTGCGAATTGCATAACTACATCCCAAACCACAAAAAGTAACAGATTGAATAGCATCATTTCATGTCTCCAACATAATAATGAATTTATTAAAATTGTACCACTTAATGATTCATGAAAAAAAATGTTATCAGTACCTGGCAAAAATGTTGGAGCTCCAGGGAAATTTTGATCACCGTAAGAAAATGAGCTCATTCCACTGCTTGGAATGCTAACTTTTCCTTTTCCAACCAAAGCAGTTTTAGAATCATTAGATTCTGTAGAAGATTCCAGATCTGTGGATTCAATTCCATGTGCAGGACCAGATGTTTTTGGTGGGGAAGATGCTTGGGACACACCAGCAGATCGAGGCCCAAACTGTTGACCAGGTTGGAGATTGGGCCTACTTACTGGTTGATATGTCATTTGCCCAAATGAAAGTGGGGCTCTCCCTTCAGCCCGTGTCTGCAAGTTGTTTAGGGGCTTTGAATTTGAATCATCTATGTATAGTTTGTCCATACCTAAAGAAACAGAAACATTTTTTCCACGTGAAATATTGGATTGAGAAACAGGATAATTCTCTGCCATAACAGGAGTGCGTGGACCCCTACTAAGTGATCCGGTTTGAGCATCTTTTTTCTGAGTCAAGTTGGTTTCTTTATTTGAAGAACCAGAAGGATAAAATGGTGGAGAAGCAGAATTCAAATTCGATCCAACATTTTTTCTAACTAGAACTGGAGCAGACGCTGATGCTGATGTGGTAGCAGAAGCTCTTCCTGAACTTGCATGGGTGGTTTTCTCAATTGGTTTGGCAACCCTAAAAAACTTTTAGTTAAATACACATAAATCATACAATTAAACAAACATGCATACCCAGTAAAGTCTCACTAATCATACAATTAAACAAACATACATACCCAGACTCTACTAAAAAGTGAGAATATACTGGGTAAGTTTGTTAGTTACATACCTAGTAAAGTCTCACTAATCATACACAAACAATTGTTGAAAAATGTAGAGCATGATATTTTAACTCACTGTCTGCTTTGTGCAGGAGCTTCAAAACTATTCGGTATAGAAGGTTGATATCTTCTAGGACCACGGCCTCTTACAGACTTAGGCCCACTCGGTTGATTGTTATTGCTGTAACTTTTCGGCCCATTTCTGCGTACAAACCCATGATCTTCACCTCGATTTCTACCACGGCCTCGATTGCGACCCCTGGGAGCCCTTCTACCCTGATAATACAGAAGATATCAGAAAACAAGAATTACAGACTAAACATATACACAAAATAGTTCACCTCATTGTTACGTCTTTCATGCATACTCATTTCTTCAAACTTGTCATGGCCCCATTTGCTGTCATCTCTCAACTCCCACAATTTCCTCCCACCAAGAGTTCGCCTTAATACCATATTAACAAAACTTTAAAATTTGAATGTCATCATCTAATTAAAAACTGCTAAAGAAATGTCGCACAAAATGTAAATAAAGATAAAACCATATACCAATAAAATGAAGTTATGCAGCCTAAAATAAGTGGCTTACTTAATAATCGTAGGGTTTCCAAGGCTTTAAAGAGGAAAAAAAAGAAACAACAGTTATCCAACTGATAAATTTGATATTTGGGACAAAGAAAACAGTTTGTAGTTTCAAGTTTAGTTTTGTAGCACTATCACTAACAAGAAAATTTCATTAAGTAGGTGCACCAGAAAAGAAATTTGTTTATGTCTAACAATATGATAAATATTATGAATTGACGAGTCATTTGTTAATATAATGTTACCAACGAAGGATCACCATGTTATCAACTATGTTGACTGCTATCCTATCAAAAGTGTTGGAAACCCTGAGCGGAACTATACAGCATAACAAAGTGGAAATAATTCTACAATTTAAATAAAGAAGATACTCCATACTACTATTTAACCTCCACACGGCTTTGCAAGTTCGACCAACCTGCAATGTTTGTTCATATATGCGTCTTTAAATTATCATAACAGTATACGATAAAAGACAAATGGTTGACTGATATGTCGTCAAAATTCATCAGGTTGCGGGTGCACGCCTGGGCTCTCAGGCAAGGCGAGGCACAAGTAAAACGCCTTGAGGTCATCCAAGCCCTTGGGTGAGGTTCCGACAAGGTTTTGGCAAAGAGACAGGCTAGATAGCCTAGATTGTGCTGAGATTCCGGCAAAATCTTGTAAATTCTGGCAAAACTTGTTTGCAACTTTTAAAAAATGACTTGGAACTTGCCTATACTATCCTAAACTACCTCCAAACATGCCTATAAAATGTCCAAACCTCAAAAAATGGTATGCTTATGCTATGTACCTTGCATAACTTGGGCCCTTGTTATTTATTCGCCTTGCATCTAGATTCAATGCTCACCCTTTGGGCCTTTGACAACTATAGTGGAGTAATGTCAAATGTTACTATTCTCAACAAACTTTCTCATTCTTATACACTGCTTGTGAAAACCTTAATATGTTATGTTCACAATGTCACTTGCAAATGTTGATACCCAGAACTCCAGAGAGATAGGTGAAGGTAAACTATGATTAACTAACTTCTGTTGCAGTTATGGTTCTATCAAAGACCGAAGCAGTTGAAGTCAAAAATATGGGGGGGTTTTTCATCACAAACTGTAATTAATAATAACTAATTGAGATAGTTAGTCAGACTTTGTGCCATTTAGAAACCATTCTGAACCTTAAAGACAAGTCCTTGCAGCAACGAGACTGGTTAAACTAACAGATAAAACTAAGATTACACAACTTAATAGGTCATTAATGCACCTAAACACGCATAAAAACAAACATCAAACAGAAAAGGCGAAAATTATAAATAAAGTAGAAAATCACCTGTTTCTACCACCAGCACTGTCTCTAAACCGATCATCATGCATGTAAAACGCCCCAGCTGTGGGCACTGCAAACGGCTCGTTCTCCTTCTTTCCCTCTTGCCCTCCATCCCCAACCCCATTCTCACCATTACCATCACCATCAATCTGATCAACACTTTCTGACACATAAAACCCATCCCCATCAGTTTGATCATTCTCCACCTTTACTCCAACAGAAGTTCCCTCAATACCAACATCAACTCCATCTTCAACTTCCTCCTCCACTAAATCATATTCGTCATCGTCTTCATCATCATAATCCGCCGGCGCACCCTGACCATCCGATTCATAATCAGAAACCCTAGAATCGATCATCCTCGCAACACCACCATCATTACGATCGTCGTATTCCTCATCGTCACTAGCCTCCCTCCTCCGCCGCATCTTCAGAGAAAGCTTCGCCTGCTCTGGATCACTCTCGTACTCCTCTTCTTCCGCCATATCAACTCTCTACAATGAACAATCACAGGAACAAACACCCTAACCCCAATTACACACACTGGATCAAAACATAATTAAAAATATATATATATAAAAAATAAACAAATAAAACCACCTGATTGTGAAGAAGAACAACCGGATTAGAAGTTGAAGAACAAGATTTGATCTTTAGGGTTTTGAAAAAATCGAAAGTAACATGTGTCCGTGTAGGGTGTGAGTTGAGGGAAGAATATCTGTATTTCTAGGGCACCTATTTTGCTGGAAAATTGAGAAGAGAAGATAAGGGGCGGTACATATATAGAAGAACCCATAAAAACACTAAAAGGAAAACCCCCTAAACTTTTATAAAACTGGCACATTAGACCTTTGATAAATAGTACTGTTGGGCCGATTCTGGAGTGAGCTCCTTTGTTGGGCCGATCCGGCTCCAGATAATACTAAATTTACACACGACAGTATGACACATCTACTAGAAACTAGAGACTAGAAAGTATCATTGTCACATGTATTTGTCTCAACGAAAATTTATTATTGGTAAAATATAATGAATTTTCATTAGAACACATTGGGCACCTCATAACCGAGTTCACGTGGGCAACTTATAAGTTGTCGATCTCACGGCCTTAAACCATCTCAAAGTATTCTCTCACACCTTGATTAGCTAGAAATTGGTTTTAGTCCTGCGTAAAGTATACTCATAATGTCTTCTTTTCATATTACATTTCTCTTTACTTAAAAACACTTTATGAGTCAACCCATCATTAATGATGCATTAAAGGGTTTGTATTTCAAGTGTGTACATATTGATGTCTCTCTATGAGTTTAAGGATTTGAGTCATGTTTTAGACAATAGCATAGTAGTAAGAGTATATAAAATTGTTGTTCAAAATAACTATATTAAAGATGCTCTTAGCTAAGGAAGAACAAGTAAACATGTAAAAAATGTCTTTCAAGACCCATGTAACCTTTTAAACTAACTTATTCAAGTATAATCTTATTCGTAAATTTGATTTGTAATCAATAGTAAATGTACAGCAGTTTAGTTATCAAATGTGACTACTTATGACATATACGAAAAGCGATATATGATGGTCAACATTGCAATCAACATAAGAAGTCCTGGTAGTGAAATGAGGGTGTGCAAGGCAAGGTATGGGTGGATGTTGTGATGCAAAATTGATTGTTGGTCAGTTAAGAAGGCACAAGAGTGAAATAACAAAGATGAGGTGGATGTCTAGACACGAAAGATTGGATCGAATAAAGAATGATATTTTTAGAGATAGATTAAGGGAATGTATTTCAAATAAGACAATACAGAGGAGAATGAGAGGTTTGGACACGTGACTTGAAGACAACTAACAACAATAATAAAGCAGCATGGAAAACCACACCATTGAGGAGGAGAAGTGTAAAGACATACTAAGACTGACAAGAAAGTAAAGATTTGACATGATTTGTTGGACTTGTGTCTCTCATATGACATTATCAATGACGTGAGTTTTGTAGATGATGGTAACACATTATAGATATTTAAAAAGTGTATAAATTTGGTCTTGAGAGGGGCTTCATATTAACTTGTATATAAGTGACATAACATAAATGTGATATGTAGTTGTAAGGGCAATACTAGTCACTCTCTATGTTTTCATTTAAGTGAAAGAAGTATCGTTAGTTTTAAATGTGTATTTCCTCATAAATATGTCTTTAGTTTTTGTTTGATAGAAGCTTTTTGAGTTGGGATGTCCTTTATGACCTCCTGTCATTTATATTAGTGCATGTTGGTTTCTTGTTGTATGTTTTCATCATTTCCTCGTATTAAAAAAATTAATAATTAATAAAATAAAGGTTTATTTAAAATCAACCTCCTTTTTAATAATGGTAAGATTGGTTTTATCTTGTTCATTGCACAAAATTAAAAAGGTCGACATGATGAAATACAAGTCACAATTACTGTTCTAAGTAAGCGTCTTCCGAATAGTGCATAAAATTAAAAAGAACATTTAATTCCTCTGATTGAACTTAACAGGGAAAGTCTTAAAATAAGACAAAATATGAATAAACTCAAATTATTAAAACAAGTAACTTTAATTCATGACATACTAAAAAACAAAAAACACTTTAAATTTAACTTTTAGTTCACCCGTGACCTTTGTATAATTTCAACACCATGTTAGTTTCCTTAAACTATTCTTGTTATTTTATATTTTTTTAATCAATCATAAAAGCATAATATCATTTTATTTAAAACTAATTTATCTTATGGTTTCCATAATTAATAAAACCAAATAAATACTTTTTTATTTAAGTTATTGTTTAAGGTTCGAAATTATTGCGGATAAAAAGTCAAGATTTTACTAACAATAATACTAAGTATTAAAAACTAAATCAGAGTAAGATCAAGTGACTATATCAAAGTGTGTAAATCGTTGATTAATATGAACAAAAATTTGAATTTGCTTGTGAGAAGGATATATTGGCAGTTTTAAAAGTAATCTAATGTAAATAAGCATTTTAAGCCAACAAGTAAGAATGATGAATATATGCTTCAAACTGAAATTGTTATTTCATCTTGAAATATTTGGAAAGTTATAATTGAGTACTTAAAACCAATTACTGATTCATTAAAAAAATTGGATTTGGATTTTAGAATCAATCCTAACTATTGATTATTATATTATCAATATAAGATATTGATTCATGGTTTAATGTTGCTAACATAAAACTATAATACATCTGGTGTAGTACAAAAGTGTATGTTCTTCTAGCAAACAGATTGATATTCTGATAAAACTACTTGTCTTCCATAAGAATAAGATGTGCACAATAACTTTGTACCAATATAAATTATGCAGTAAAAAGGTACTTTAGTAGAAACCCGTTCATCAGTGAAAACTGATAACTTTAGTAGAAACGACCTTTTGGAAATGTTTTAAGAAATATAATTTGAACTTAATTATACCATACTACCCAACCACCACCGTACGGATATAAAACTAGTTATCTTCGGTTATAGCTTATTTATTTGGTTTATGGAAGTATTTACCATTTTCACTATAATCCAATTAATTAAAAAATTAAATAAAATAATTCAATTAAAATAAAGGGATTCACACACATACCCATGTATATATATACACACATCACATGTGAATTTATGAGAACAAAGGCCATAACTTTGTGTTTGAAAAGAAAGCAGGAAAGGAGATGAAGGCAATCTTGAAGTTTATGGTGGTGATGTGTGTGTTGGTGAGTGGATGTAGTTGTGATGTGACTTCATTCAGGGATTGTTATGCCAAATGCTTCATCTTCTGCATGATTGAACCAGACAAAAGTCTATGCACCTGCACCACCCAATGCCTCAAAGAGTGCATCTTTCCATCTCTTCCCTCAACCATGGCTGTTGATCCACATACCCAAAATCTTGGTTATTGCAAGCTTGGTTGTGCAACTTCCCTCTGCTCAAACATTAGCAAAGCACACAATCCAGGTATGCACGCGCACATAGACATAAATACACACATACGTGCCTGAAAAATCTCACTCGTAGCAAAATTATTTTGTACCTAGGGTCTTGGAACCAATGATCTTTAGCTTAAGTGGTTGAGAGGAGGTACCTTGTGACTTCAATATTGGGGAGGTCATAGGTTCAAGTCCTGGCATGGACAAAATAGGGGTTCCATGCTAGGCTAGGGGTTTTCTCTCATCTATGATAGGTTTCCTCCTATTGGGTGTGAATATGATCGGGTGGGTCTATGATCCGTCAGTGATCCAAATTGCCGTTAAAAAAAAAAAAAAAAAAAACTAGGGCATTGGAAGAATAAGATGCATGCAATCTAAGGGTGTTCAAAACCGGATTATCAGAATTTTCGGATACGGATTCGGATACCAGAATCGGATATCCAAAAATCAAGCCTTTATTTTTTTAAACCAAATCTGAAAATTTTAAAAATATCCAACATAATACATATCAATAAACCTAAACGAAAGTTACAAACTTGATCCAAAATGAAAGAAAATCTTCAAAAACATTTACCATAAAACATAAATATAAATATGAAATTCAAAATATAAACCAACAATATATAAAAAAACTTCTTAAATGATCGAGTCCTTCAGCTTCATTTCAAAAACATCAAGCATCATATTGATATCCATAATCATACATCAATGTTCCTTCAAAATTCCATCTTCAAAATTCTATCCATCATTCTGTCCATCCTGAAGCAGCTGATGTACCCAAAAAGAGAATTAAAAGCATCAATGGATAAACGTAGATTGGGGTTGGTTGTATCTTCGTCTGTCGTGAATCGTGAGTGAGGCGACCGAGCTGCAAAGGCCGTGAGTGAGAGAAGAGACTGGAGAGGCGGTTGTGTCGGTCAGATAAGGTATTTTTGGTGGCGACGAGCTGACGATGGCCGGAAGAAGTTTGAGCGGCCGAACGGGAATGACTAGGGTTTTTTCTCCTGAAGTCAAGTTGAGAGAATTTCCCCCCTTTTTGATCGAACGTGACGACTAAAGAGTGTAAATTGATGGTGGGCTTATTTTCTAGATGGGCCTGATGCATCAGACATTCATATTTTGGATATATGGTCAAATGGTCAACACTCAAAATAGAATATATTTACGGATACGGATATCCGAAATATCCGAACTTTTTTAAAAATACTATCCGAATCCGAAATTTCGGATATTTCGGATTCGGATTCGGTTTCGAATACGGATATTTTTGAACACCCTTAATGTAATCTTTACCTCCATCTTTCCAGATATATTAAGCATATGCACACATATGCAATCACTACTACAAAACCAGCCTAATTCAATCTTTATTGTCACAAAATGTTGCAAATACGTTACATTAGCCTAATGCAACATTTTTATTACATAATGCAACTTTTTTTAAATAGTTGCGTTTAAAAAAGTTGTATTAGGAAAAAAATTGCATCATGTAACAAAAAAGTTGCATTAAATCTACTGCAACTTCAGCTAATGCAGCCTTTTTATGAATATAAAGTTTGCGTTAGACTGATTTTGTAATAGTGAATATTCATGCATAAATACATACAAGCAAACATAGGGGTGCATTACACTGAAGCGGTTTTAAATAGAGAACCATTTGAATAACATAATCTGCTTATATGTATTGTTCTGTAGATAAAATGAGATTGAGTTTGAAACAATGTAGGGTAAGTGTTTAGATATATAATCGCATAATGCAACACAACGTAAACAACAGGTACAACACATCATGCCTTCATGTGACACTCGTACTTCCCTCCTTAAAATTGGCTTTGTATTAAACGTCTCTACATATGCATGTGCGAACGCACATATATACACCTAGAAGTTTATGATTATGAATCTATGGTTTATTATGGATCGAACTTTTGTCTACAGATGGAAAGAATGTGGAGAGCTGTGTTGGGTCATGTTCAAACAAGTGCGCTTTGAGCTACTCATCTTTGTCACCTTAACTTGACACGTCACTCGTTTCGGTCTATTTCTATTGTTTTGGTCTTGTTTTTCAAACTTATTGTACAAGTCATTAGTGTTGTATTGTTCTGAATGTGAAGACTCATGTGAAATTAAACTATGTTTGATTGAATCGATCGGAAATTTAAAGGGTAATTTATTTGCTGTTTTTTGCATTGATAGATAAGAATACGTAAGTTAGCTTTATAGAAATATGATATATCTCACATTAACAAGAAAACAAATGTAATGTCATAGAAAATGTAGGTTTTAGGTTCAAGTCCTGACGGTAAAATGATATACTCTTCAATCAAATTATCGTCGTGTGAGATACAGAATAAACAAAAACCTTTGTTTTTTCTTTGTTTTCTTTAATAAATTATGGCGTTATCCATTACATTTTACTGGGGAAAAGGTTTTTTTTTATAAAGTTGATAGAATAATAGAATTAGCATCTTTATATTGTCGTTACTTGACCCGTGAACTTGGCTGACTGCTGCTTGTGAACAACACAAAATGACAGCATGTGAACTAAAAAATCCATATACGACGTCTTGGATTCTCTGTTTATATAGGAATCCGACTGTCTTTTTAAATCACCAATCTAATCTATACTATAATAGAAAATAAAAGAGTAATATTTCATTACTTGTCGTTTTCTGGTTAAACACTTAAACTGAGCACTTGTCTTGGACAAATTACAACTAATGTCACATGTCTTAATGTGTAGTGGGACGTGACCTCCATCCAGTGACCAGCCTGAGCAGCCTCAAGCCCCTGTCAAGCTGTCACGCCTCCACCCCCATTACACAAGCCTCGTGACCGCAGCATGACCTGTCCCGGGTGACCGTGGTCACGAGCGTGATGGTGGTTAAAGGATTTTTTTCTAAACCAGGAAAAAACATCCACATCACCCTCCATCAAGCCCCCATTACATATATATCAAGCCCTCATCAAACCTCATTTGTGGTACCAGTCAAGCCTGCATCAAACCCTTCCATTACACATAGCCTTAATATTAGTGTTTTTAGCCTTCAGGTTTTATAAGAAGAGACCATTCAAGCCTCTTCATTAAAAAAATCATGCAGAGGCTGCAAATTCTCAGATGAAGACATGAACCACTATATATATATTTTTTGGACGGCTTAAAATTTCAACCGTCTCCTCGGATTTGACGCTCTGGGGCGTAGTCCGAGCCCACCCCAGAAAGATTACCTCAGCAAATATGCTTTCGAACCCAAGAACTCTTGTTGAGAAGTAAAGAAGGTACCATTAGGCTAAAAGCCCTTTGGTCATGAACAAGTATATATAGTTCAAAAACTTGATCTATTGGTTCAAAAACCTACAATGTCCGCCTATTTTCGTATGAGATTTCACAGCAGATCAAATAATTAATCATATAAGTACACAAACATTAGCAAGTTATCACAATTGGCATACGACCAAGCTACCATTTTTAATCTGTAAAGAACAAAGACATACTTAGTACATTAAGCGAATGGAAGCCATGATCCTAAATGACAGATAAACGTAAAAGAGACCTCTTATTCTTGCATTAGCCACATTAAAACCTTTGATCTATTTGACAGGTAAAATTTGAATCTGAATTTTGTATGGTTATATGTATCTTATAACAGAAACATGTGAACGGTTAAATAAAAATGAGATATATATATATATATATATATATATATATATATGGTTGTATGCAATATTATAAAGATTATATAAAAGACATTGCCATTGCATTGTAATTAGCAATTGTATTCTCAAGGTGATGCCCAGGTTAATTATTTTTTTATTCCATAAAAATAGAAATTGAATTCTTTTGTAATTAATGTCTTGCTGATTAAAGAATCTAGCATAAAAAAACAAACAAACAAAAAAACTTACAAAATATATTCTTATTTTTCAGTAGGGTCTGGAGAAAAAAGATTAAAACAAACCTTACTCCTATCCCGATTGAGATTAATAGGCTGCTCCGAAGGAGTTCCCGAATCAAAGTTATCGTTTGAAGTTAATCAACTCAACGCTTTTAGCGTTATTTTCACCAAACAAGTAAAATAACGTTAATACTAATGTAATTTTACTTTTGCCTCTTGAGGGACCGCACATATATATACATTATATGCGTACACCACAAATGAGACGTGCTAGCATAAAAAATAATTTTTTGTTTAATATGTATAGAACAAATTAACAATTGTAGTTGTTTGCGTGATTTTCATGTTCAATTATTTGTAAAAAATTTCAATTTCAAGGCATTGTGGCTAGCATTCATAAGTATCTATAATTGCAGAGTAAACGCACTCTAAGCATAATTTCCAACTTCCTACCATCATCTAAGTAAGAATACTTTATTTCCAAATTTTGATTAACTTTGTAGTAACATATCATTCCTAATCATAACCAAACGCTAACTACTTGTAAAATTATAGCAAATGACCACAAATCGATGGTTATCAAGCATTTAAGAGGTTGGGAACACAATTAGGATTTTGAGGTTTACCTTAGTCGTCACGTTATGCTAGGAACAGGACGCACACCTTCCTATCAAGGCCATATCAGTATATCACTTTCTGTCCAGGTGCAGGTAGTCCACACCTGGCGATAATCAATTCAATGGGTTTTGTTGTAATGTCAGTGAGCTCGAGAAAAGTTTGAGCCCTGCATAGCTCTAAAATAAAAATCAAAACAATGACATATACTACAAGTTTGATTCAAGAGGTTATACATTCAAATCTCATTAGGAATATGTGTTTTAAAATTTAAAATTGTGCATTTCCTTAGAAAATGACATTGCCAAAACAACTTCCTTTTAAGAAATATAAGATAAAGAAACAAGATTTGCATTTCAAACCGATCAAATTAAACCAGCCGACGAATAATGCTGACTACTTCCAGTGTCAATGGTTCAGTCCAATCCGTTCTCAAACTGGTAAACTTAGCCATGAGCAGTGAGCACATATTTGTTGATACAATCAAAGGGTCGAAATGCTCATAATACAAATGTTTTTGTTATATGCTACGAGCTAATATATTTGTATTAAAAAGACAAACAAGTAATAACAATAGTCTCAGATAACCTAACGGCGCAAGGAAAATGAATTTGTTCCTAAGTGGATCCACAACCCAGGTTGTTTATAAACAAGCAATGTGATCCAACCGATCAACCAGAAACCGTTTGGAAACCAAAACAGGTTTCAAACCTGACCCAATCAAATTACCAAACCAGCTTCACAACCTGATATCAGTTTGATATCCTATGACCAAATTACCAAATCAGCTTCACAACCTGATATCCGTTTGCTACCTATGTTTGAAACCAGTTTCAATCCAATCAAACCCAAGCTGAACAGATTTGAACGCAGAAGTGCAGAACCTTTCCCCTTGCCAAACTGGTTTCAAACCAATCAGGTTTCAATAAAAACCATGAATTTTGTTGACTGAACAATCTAATATGCTATTTGGTGTGAACTTGACATGGTATACAAGCCAACCAAACTTGGGATCAAAGTGGCAAATTTAAAAAATAACCATGCACCTGCCTAAAACATCCTAAAATCATTATTTTCATTATGCCCAAAAACAATGTTATAACCAAAATAGTATTTTCTTAAGCATATTTGACACGCAAACAAAAGACTGACATTTTTACTGATAAAAAGCCGTTCAAACTGTACAAAAGTGAACAGACTAACAATTTTGACGCATTACCCAAAACGCCCATTTTGTCCCCCTCAATAACACAATCATCCTTGAAGAGCCAAGACAAACAAATCATCAAAAAAAGAGACTATCAATCACAAACATAAAGCAAACTTTAAAATAATACTAATAATAATATAATATAACATGATCATCATTGAACCAGCTCCAAATTTTGGGTTTTGTCTGCAAATTTTGCCCAAAAACATTACTATTCTCCCAAGAGCACGATGACAACAGATTTTATAGGATATAAGGTTTACGTTGAAAATAAAAAGGAAAAAAAAAAAAAAAAGACAACCTTGGCTACACGATGACAGATGAGCCATTCACCAGAAAGACCCAATTCAGTAACTGGAAAAATCAAAGGTGAAGAGGGCAAGCAGACACCAAAATTCCTCATGCATACAACAGATTACCCAAGTTACCCATAGTCATCTGATTATTGAGGAGAATTTTCTGGAGTCTTCAAAGATGGAACAGCAGAAGTTGTATTAATGCCTTTGTGTTGTGTAACAACTGCACGAAATTCTTCAACAATAGAAGGGTCTTTAAACTTCAAAGCAAAAGTTGTAAGGCTGTCTTTTCCTTCACTGGTGCTATTCAAGCAAGCAAATGTAATCCCTTTTTTATCCATATTTGTTAGTTTCATATCAGGAAAAAGACTAGCGTTTAATATCAATCTGTAGTTGCCTTTAGCTCTCATCACAAGTCTACCTTTTACATTTCCGGTTGTTGAAATGTTGACCTTTAACTCTCCTTTACCACGCTCTTTCCACCCACTATCAATGAACTCATATAACACAGAATCTGCTGTGAAAACAGCCTTTTCATTCTCTTCACCTGTCTCTACTTCAACTTGTTTTATAGAAGGTGTTTTACTTTTGCTTTCTTCAGTGTTGTCAGAAACAGGTCCAAATAGAGATGAGCTTCCATTCGTACCAAAACTGAAAGATGGGAAATTGGGCTGGTCACCTTTTGAGATTGACCCGAATGAAAAACTTGAACTTGAAAATCCGGTCCCAACAATTCCTGTAAAAGCATTTTGGGTGCTTGAAAGATGTTGGAATGAGCTAATCGTTGCAGTGTTTTCAGTGTTTGTTTTCTCGTCATTCTCAACTATGTTGCTTTCCATTTTCTTGGTTTCAAGTTCAGCCTCTTCTTTTGCTGACTCAGTATCAGCTGATTCAAGTTTTTTTGCCTCGCTGGCAGCTTCATGGTTTTCCACCTCACCAGCTTTGCTTTCAACTTCTTGGCTACCATCATCTTCTTCCTTTCCAGTTTCCTCTTTTGCATTATCTTGAGATTCTTGCACATTTGCAGCTGCCAAAGGGGTAGAACTAGAAATTGTAGAAGGTACCAATTGAATCGATGCAAAAGGGTTGGATGATGGTGCAGCTGGGGTAGATGATGTTCGATTTCGACGAACTTTTACGATTCTTCTATTGGCCAAAACCTCATCACTGGCTTTCTTGAATGTACCTGCTTCTAGATCACAAGTATCTTCATCCTCATCATCAAGACCAGGGTTATCTCTGGATAATTCCCTTCCTGCAGCCCTTTTTTTGGAAGGTGGAAGCATGTTCTCTGTATCTCCCATGGAAAAAAACGACTGCAATTCAAATCCAAGAATGCTGATCAAATACTGAAGCAAAAAAACTGATTCTGCATGACAAAAAAACAAATGTAATATATTTAAGTTTCTAACAATATAAACTAAGAGGGGCAATTTCCAGTCATTGTGATTTCAATGATGAAGTACTGAACATATTAAATAGTGTAAGTGAGGGTGCCAATAGATCAATTTGCATGTCCAATTAGCAAAAACAAACCATGATCACAAGGCTCAACGTCTACAAAAGTAGTAACAAAGGCTGGAAAATAATGAAATAATTTAGCAATGGCAGTCTCAGCTGATATATAGGACCATGAGGTGTTCATGCCTCACGATCTGAATTGGCTGGTTTCAACAAAAATTCAGGGCTAAACAGCTAACTACATTTTCAGGGAACAACAAACCAAACTCGATGAAAAGGTTTGGATTGGTGAGCCGGACTGGCCAGTTTTATTTGTTTGGGGGTTTGACGGTTTGAACCACTTTTTTTAGATTTTTTAAATAAGTAAAGACGTTCATGATTATAATAAAAAAAGTGTTTCAAACCGGACCAGATCATTAAACCGCCAAACCACAAAACCAAACCTCTAGATGACTAGATCTCAAACTGGCCGACTTGCTTCCGTTCAGATGATTTGATGATTCAGCCGTTCACAAAAACCCTAATTCTAGCATATATATAATGCATAAACCAGATAAATAGCCATATAAGTATTGTACTATTGTTGAAACTTGAAACCATCCACACAGTATAAAGGCATCTCAACCGGTATGTTACTCCACAGGAGCTTCAGAAACTCATTCACTTCCGTCCACCTTCTAAACGTAACGAAACACTAATACACGCTACAATTAATGAGATTTCTTTAGGAAAATCAACGAACACCACAAAATGTGTTCTTCAACTGTTAATGAGAATCGTAGCAACGAGATGATTGACTAATTACAAACACTAAGATGATTACACGAATAACAACAATCGTAACAAAGTTCAATAGCACCGATCAACGTTCAACGATTGATGAAATTATACGAAATTGGATAAAACGATACCTCGAAAAAGTGGAACGCAGAGCCTCTGGATCGATTCGACGATGCTGCGAATGGGTGTGGAACGCGGACGGCTTCCCTTTGTTTATGAACCCTAGGCTCACGATTCACGAATCATCCATCTTATGCTTCACAGACCTGTTTTAGCCTTTAGGTATAAAAATTATTTTTTCCGTTCAAAAAAAAGGTATAAAAATTATTTTACAGCTAACAGAGCTTAAATAAAAAAAGAGCTAAAATAAAAAAAAAAAACTATTAAATATGAGGAAAAAAATTTAAAAGTTATATAAGGATTATTTTAAATAGAATAAAATTACGGTTTTGGTCCCTGTGATTTAAGTGTTTTATCTATTTCGGCCCAACATAATATTTTCTATCAATTCAGCCTATGTGGTTTAGGTATAAAAATTATTGAGTTAAATGCCAAAATGGTCCATGTGTTTATATCGAAAATGTCATTTTAGTCCCTAAATAAAATTTGTTGCCATTTTAGTCCTTGTGTTTTAATTTAGTTGCCAATATAGTCCTTTTAGTTGCCATTTTAGGGACTATATTGGCAATTAAATTTCAAACACAAGGAGTAAAATTGCAACAAAAATTTAGACGAAGGACTATATCGGCAACTAAATTAAAAAACAAGGATTAAAATGACAACAAATTTTATTTAGGGACCAAAATGACATTTTTGATATAAATACATGGACCATTTTGGCAATTAACTCAAAATTATTTAATAAATTTTTAGAATTAAAAAATAATATAATACGATAAAGTCGATAGAAAAGGGGTCTTAAAACACTTATTTCGATAATTTTTTCCTTTTTTTTTGTTTCATTTTTTAATTTATTATTTAATTAAGTAAACACATATGTAATGATGAGAACAAATATTATGATTCACAAAACAAGTTTTGACATATCTATTTTATAGTTGTGATTTTGGTTATTTGATTTTAATTGTTTTTCATTTTATCTCATTTTATGTTTATCTCAGTCTTTTAAAGAAGCAACCATTTGAAATTATTATATATTTTGAAATCTTAAATTATTTTTCTATATTTATCCTAATATTCATATATCTAAGTGGTTGTTTGATATCCTTTTAACAGTGGCGTACCCACCCCAAGCCTTGGGGGGGCAGCCGCCCTCCCTGAATTTTTTTTTCTAGTAGTATATATATGTTAAAATCCTGATCGACCCCCTTAATATTTTGCAATTGCCCCCCTTAACTTTAAATAATTGGACTTATGTTGAGATTTTAAGTGATAGTTATACTTGTTTTTTGATAAAGAGATACTTAAAAAAGTCTCCATAGATGTTGTTTTGGATATACTTTTAAAAATAAAACTCAATAGAAACAACTATGCCTAACAATCTTAACTCATAACAAGATAAATGCAAAAATTGTGTAAATAATTAATGTATTTTAGGTTGAAATGGGTAACCATATAATATAAAATCATAACTTCAAATGGGTTGAGATGACTAACACCTTAACATAACGCGTGTTAAGATGGATACATTAAAAATTATGTGAATATAATGGATTTAAACAGATAAGAATGATCAGTATTATATTTGATTAGAAAATCACTAAAAATTATTCAATTAAACAATTTGTTTAGTTACCATTCACTTTAACTTGAACAAAATTGAAGTTTTTTAAAATGATCCTTTTAAACCCAAACAGATTTTCCTTAAAACTCATCCTAACATGCACCCATCCTGGCCCGCATCCGTTCTGACCCGCTACCTAACACAACCAAACCCTCCTATTTTACCAGGCATAAGAGTGACTTTATATATATTGTATTTTTATTATGTTTTTATATATGAAATTAAGTTTGTTTGCTTTTTTTTAACATGGTCCGATCCGATTCAACCTAACCCGATCTGAATAAAGAGAAAAAAAATATTATATAACGATCCTCAAATGACTATAAAAAATTTTCGCCCCCCATGAAAAAATTTTCTGGGTCCGCCACTGCCTTTTAAGTTATTCGTATGATACATCTTAATGATTCATAGTCTTATAATAATTAAAATGTAAATTTAGGTTTGAATCTTGATAATTATTAGAGAAAATTTATCTTTTAAGAAAGAGACTAAACATTTTAAATAATTCATGTGGTTTTAAATTGGGTTTAGGACATTAAAAAAAAAGTCACAAGATAACACAAATCGAATTAGATTACATATCGGGTCAAATCCGGGTCCAGATAACAGCCATTTGGCTTCCTTATCTCCTCCCACCCAATCCGATAAAATATCCCCTCACCAAAACCCCTGCAGTCGCCGCTGCAATGTCTCTCCGGATCGTCTGCGACAGTTCCACCATAACACCATACACCCGCTTCCCTCTCCACTGTCCATCCCTTCCACCTCCGTCTTCCTTACGAGCAAATCTTCAAATCGTTTCAGCTTCCAAAAAACTCTCGTCTAAAACCGGAAAATTCGACAGCAAGAACAAAAGGGGGTCGACGTCTACCGGAGAAGATGAATCGTCCAGTGACGGTGCAGTTAGAACGGTTGATTCGACGCCGGAGGTACAGAATTTTGACGGATATGTGTTGCCGGACCTTCCCGGACTTGAACCGGATTTCTGGGAAGGGCCTCAATGGGATGGTCTTGGATTCTTCGTTGAGTATTTGTGGGCTTTCGGCATCGTTTTTGCGGTAATCAACTTATCCTTGTAAATAGGTTATAGGATATTGAAATTAGGGCTGACCTATGTAAAGTTTGCTTCGGTTTGGCCTTTGGGTTGGGTTGCAAAGGAGCCGAGCCAATTTAAACCAAACCGGGGCTGGCTTGGTTTGTGTACGAACCGGTTTCAAAGAAGCCCGGAAACAACTTCATTGTATTAGAAAATAGAAAATCAAGTAATTATTGGGCTAACTACGACATAAATTAAATAATATATAAATTATTGCTTTTAATTAGTGAGGTGCGTATTAGAGAATTGGCTTTAGACTACTTACATTCACAACCAATCAACCAAAATTATTCATTAAACAATTAATTTCTCTCTCTTTATTCTATACAACCAACCAAACTTAATTTTTCACTCTTATTCACAACCAACCCAACCTAACCCAAAAAAATCAACACCAACCAATTAAAAATTACCTTGTGTAAATTGAAAGTAAAATATTAATAAAAAAGACACCAACCAAAGGTTGGTGCAGCCACCCGGTCGCTCATTTTGATCGTTAAAAATAGAAACAAAATCTTCAAACTTGCGAACAACCAAAGAAGTAATCGTGGATGGCAGTGGTCTTACAATATTTTGAAATTGTGGTTTAATTTAAACCAGCAAGCCGATTCGAGCTATTTGCCAAACGATAGTCGGTCTGCTCATTTACAAACTGATCGAGATCAACTCATTTAGAAACGGATTTGAGCTTGGCTTGGCTCATTTACAACCAAGCCGCTCTCAAGCTAGTTTTCTCGAGCTTTCGCCAAACAAGCTTCAAGAAAGACTATTTGAGAGTTGAGACACAACTAGTGTCTTTGATTGCTTCAGGTCTAGGATATTAGATAGAACATCTTTATTTCGTTTATAATGCAAATGTGAGATCAATTCAATTCACAAATTTTGTTTAAATTGCAGATAATTTCTAGTGGAATTGCTGTGGCAACATATAACGAAGGTGCAACAGATTTTAAAGAAACTCCAGCATACAAGGAATCGGTTCAATCACGGGACTTGTTAGAAGAACCCGATGCTTCGAGTCCTGATGTTTTCGAGTCCAACCCGACCGAAGAAGCTCCTAGTTTGGAATAATCACGGGTCAATAGTTGGCATAAAACCTCGATTGTAATCTGATGCGAGAAACAAGTTCCTATTCAATGTACGGTCGATATGATATTGTTGTGCAATATATAAGTTTAGTTTGAATGAACAAAAAATTATTTTTATGGTACATACTCGACATTAGAGCTGATAAGATGAGTAGATAATAAAGCATGTTTAACAAAAAATACACTATTTAATTTTATTCAATTTTTAAAATAATAAAAATTAAAAAGATAAATTTCATCATTTCCCTTTTTTGCTATATAAAACATAGAACTGTCAAACTTAAATCGCTAAGCCAGGTGTTAAACGAATTTTTTTCATGGTTTATATTTGCATTAATAGCGTCGTCTATGATCTGTTAAACACGATAAGACCTGTTTTATCAGCCTACTTGACGTGATCTCGTTTTTGTAGACTTGCAACTTCAACAACAAAAGGGGATTTTATTTGTTCACGTCAAATGGCTTAATCTTAATGGGTGATTTGTGAGAGACTCTTGTCCTTCAAATTAAAGCAATTCTTTTATTTCCTTGACCTTGTTGCCTTGTTTAACTCTTACCGTTTTAGAATTTGTTGTTCATTCATTAGATTTACATATATTAATTTTACTAGGTTAATAAATCGTGTATTACACAGATTATGTAAAAAAATATTATATATTTACTGATAAAAATATAGGATTTAAAAAACAATTTTTGATATAAAATATATATGATTGAATTTATGTGTATATACATATTTTAAATAACAAAACAATGATACCATTTTTTTTAACTTTTTGTTTTTTTTAAATTTATTTTTTAACATTTCATTTTTGAAATTGTTTATAAAACATAATTTTGTATATATAAATCTTGTTGTTTAAACTTCTGGTTTTGTTTACTTTTAAAAAATTTGTTTTACATAATTATTATTTTCAAAATCTATTTTTTATTAAAAAAATGATTTTAATTTATTAAAAATTAATATAAAATGTATAACTAAAATCATTAGTAATTAGTATTTAATTTAATTATTTAATATTTAATATTTAATAAAGATAATATATATGCATTTAATAGGAAAGAGAATTGGATATTATAATAAGAATGTGACACATGTCAAAAGTGACTTAAAAATTTAACAAGTGGCATGAGTAGTTTAAGAACTTAACAACTATTACTTGAGTTATTTATTTATTATAAGTAGAAGATTGTATAATTCTTGTTCTACAACTATTTTGCTCTTATCTATAGTGTAATTCTTGATTTGCAACTATGCAACTAATAAATGCGAGTACATATCAAATAATAATATTAAAAATACTATTTATTTATATTTATATATGTTTCAATTATAAAATATTTATCAATTTATTAAAAAAAATATTTTTAGAAATCAATCTTATTATTAAATATAAAATTTTGCAATAGGATTACCTTTTTTTAAAAAAATACAAATGTCTTTAAAACCATTTAAAAAAAATAAAAGATCCACAAAAACAAATTTATAAATATGATTTTTACCTTGGTTTTAAAATTCACTCATCAATTTTATAAATATTATTTTTATCTTGACTTACAATACTATAACTCTTTTATACCCAAAACTTATAACGAATTTAACTTTCTCATTTAGAGATGACGAATTGATCTCCTGGTTTTACAGGACCTGATAATAATTGATAGTTTTAGAAAGAAAATAGGGAAAAGGGCCTTTATGACTATCAAAGTGGACATCTTCTCTGAACGAAGGCTTGGTGCCAAGAAAGGGCAACAAATAGGGGATTTCTTTTGACTCTTGAGAGAGATGCAAGACAGTGATGTATTTATACAAACTTATAATAGAAGAAAGTGTTCTAAATGTGTTACAATTATGTTTAAAAAATATAACAATTGACTTGATCTTGACGGAGTTATTTGGTTATTGCAATTTCAGTAGGTAACTGTATTAGATGTAACATCGTTCACATTTCGTTAGGCTTTAAACAAGCCGAGCACGAACCAAGGTAGACTCGCTCGAATAGTCACTCATTTGTTTTGCTCGTTTTTGCTCGTTTAAGTGTAACTAAATTTTGTATGTATGTAAATTAATATTAAATTATATATATATATATATAGGGGATGGAATTTTTGATAACCCTCATCTTTTGTTACAACCCATTAACCATCATCCAATGGTTTACTTGAAAAAGGTAAGTGTGTAGGATCATGACACGTGTCAGATTCCTTTTTTTTCTTTTTTTTAATATAAAGGGTATTTAAGACATTTGTTATTTAAGTAAAGTTTACCCCTTTTTTTTTAAACATTCATAACTTTTTAATACTATATTATTTTTAAAAAAAATTGCACCATTATACTCGTCTCATTTTTCTCTTTAATTTCGTTATAGTCTCGACTAGTTTTTTTTTTTGTTGATGTCATGTATTTACATCATTGTAACAAGCTTAAAAATAACAAATTAATTAAAAAAAATTATAGCAATGGTATATTACAGTAATGTAACAAAAAATGAAGTAATGTAACACAAAATGAAGTAATTTACAATGACATAATTAACGGTGACGTAACACATTATTTTATTTTTCTCTAACAATGATGATGGTTAATGAGTTGTAACAAAAGATGAGGGTTATCAAAAATTCCATCCCCTATATATATATATATATATATAGACTTATTCTATTGAGAACCACTAAATATGAAAGAACCATAAGAACTAATTTTGAACCATATTTTTTAGAGGTATAAAAGTAATTTTCTTTTAAAGTATGAGAAGTTACTATTTTACCCTTTTAAATAACCACTCTATGTACAAAACTTAAAGCATAATGTATAAGTGTATTATGTAGTTCTCAAGTTCTTAATATAAAAGTGGTTCTTAATGGAATACCTCCCTATATATATATAGGGAAGTGTTCAAATAATAACTCACTCTTAGAGCGATAACCCATTAACTTTGCCAAAACGAAGTCGAATCTTGAATTTTTTTTGAACATCATTGTAATACAATTAGAACACTATGTTTTTTTATGAGTTTGTGAAAATTCATAACCGTTTAAGAGATATCATCGTTGTAAGTTTTTGACTTACAGCACTGCAACTGTTTTTGTCAAAAACTTACAACGATGATATCTTTTAAACGGTTATGAATTTTCACAAACTCATAAAAGAACATAGTATCGTAATTGTGTTACAATGATGTTCAAAAAAAATTCAAGATTCGGCTTCGTTTTGGCAAAGTTAATAAGTTATCGCTCTAAGAGTGGGTTATTATTTGATCTCAATCCTATATATATATATATATATATAGGATGTGGATCAAAACATAACCCTCCCTTATCGCGTTAACCGTTTAACCCTTTCCAACCAATGAGATCATGCCACATGTACTATACTTTATCAATCTTTGAAGGGTATAAATGACATTTTGATTAAATACTTTAACAGATAAAAGCCATACTCTATTTTATACACGTCGGTACACTTCATACATCTAAATCCAACTTTTTGAGCCATGCTTTTGACTGACATACCTTAATATATTTTCCCTCCATCTGGTACACATAAAGCCATTATCATCTTCCCCATCACCTCTTTCTTTCATACGCATTGTCCATTTTCTTTCACTTTCAATCGCATTTTTTTTAATGAGCAGGTTTCAGCACTTATATATTACTATTGTTTGATCATCAAAAATGGGTGGAGGTGATCAGCCATTGATATTAACTCACTGTTCTTTGGAGGAGACGGCCAGTTTATTATCTCTTGTTGTACGCGAAGAACAACCAGAGCCTCTAGATGTTGATATGTTCGGCATACTAACAGATGATTCTCCTCTGCATTATATTGGTTTTGATCAGCAAGGTATGTAACGTGTTTGATATTGGTATATGGTTTTTTTAAGTTGTTCTCCCCTAGTCGGAACTGGAAAAAATGTTTCACAAAAATTAAATACTACAATTAAGTCAATAATATTTTAACACAGAACCATAACGTAGTACTGTAGCACATCGGTAATGAAATAATTTTATTAGCTAATGAGACAGTTAATAAACCGAAAACGTTTGGTAATGAAAGAACATCTGACATATTTGGTAACCATTAATCAAAAACTTGTAATTTTTTAGACTTTTTATGATTAATTATAAGTGTTTGGACCTAAAAACCTATTATTAGAACTTGAATACTCGTTTTTGGTAAAGAAAATCAAAACCTGACTCCATCAAACGATTCAAACCCACCATTTTGTCTTAAGAGAGGAATTGTGATTTTTATTTGAGTTGTAATTTTGCTTTTGTTAGACAACTTGGACTTTGGATGGTTGTCATTCGCTAAGGCCTAAGAAATAAGAAGTCCGGATATGGGTCCTGTAAAAAAAATATAAGGGTCCCATTTGTTTTTAATCCAGTATATGTTGGTTTTCAATCCAATTTTAAATACAAAATAGGAAGACAAGAGAAGGTTGAGTGGGGGCCCAACCCCCCACTGGAATGGCTATAAATCCGCCCCTGTTTACACTTATGTGTTTTAGCATCTTTTAAACACAAAGCTCTACATATATAAAAACTTCCGAATTATTTTGTGACCACATTTTTTTGTCCTAATTTTTTATCATTTGACTTACATAAACTTACATCTATTTCACAGATAACGGGTCTATATTTACAAGGACTAGATGGATGTACTTTTTAATATGATTTTGTAGCTATATCTATTGTTAACTTTATTGAATTGTCATGTATGTACTTCACTTTTTTTCTATAGAAATGTCAGACACCTTATCCTAACCTAACATCACCTTTATGGTTCTAGTTAACATCTTTTTTCTTACTTACTACTAAGTAATTACAACATGGTTGTCCTGATACAATAAAAAAATCCCGAACTTTAGAAAATGTTTCTCAAAAAATTACAGACTACAAGTTGTCATTAATATTATTACCATAAAAACCATGTGTTTGATAACTTTCCACATTATGTCACTGTTTATGTAATATTTGACTGACATAATTACCATGTGCATGAAGTACTTATAGTTACATTGAGAGAATGTAATATTGAGTTACAGGAACTTACATTAATGTTTTTTGTTCATACATGCAATGTAAGTTACATTAACTTACATTAATGTGTTAATTACAACAATCTAAAAAACGTAGCATTAAATTACATCTACTTTACAGTTATGTGTTTTAGCATGTTTTAAACACAAAGTTCTACATAGATAAAAACTTCCGAATTATTTTGTAACCACATTCTCTGCCCTAATTATGTAATATTTGACTTACATAAAATTACATTTTGTAACCACATTTTCTGGTCCTTGAGTATACAGTTTGTTGTTTTATTTTAGGTTCTCATACTAGCTTGGTATACCAAACCCCTAATGGTAGTCGCTACTGGTGCCCTGATGTTAGTTCTCAATTTAAGCCTGTAGTTGGAAAGATTTTTTTATCTTGGGATGAAGTTTACAAGATGTATGAAACATATGGAGAGATGTCTGGTTTTCAAATTCGTGTTGCTGGGTATAAAAAGTGGAAAGGAGAAATAACTCATAGGGTTTTGGTATGTAACAAAGCAGGTAAACCTAGGGGCAAAATGATTGATTCAGTCCATCCTGCTTCAATGACTGGTGCTCGATCTAGTTGCTTTAAAGTTACTGGTTGCAAGGCCCTTATTAGATTGAGAGCCATAAAAGGAACTACTAATTATGTGTTATACGAATTTTCTGAAAATCACAATCATGAGTTAGTTTCTTCTGAAAACATGGATCTAACCCGTAAAGGGAAGCATCTTAATTTTGATGACCTGCACTTTGTTCATGCCATGAGTCTAAACAGGGTGGGTGCAACTGTAGCACATCGGTTACAAACTTCCTTGAAAGGTGGTCACCACAACATGCGTGGCACTCGGAATTCCTACAAGAATGTCAGTCGTGATATTAGAATGTTCATTGGAGAGCGTGATGTGCAGCTGGTATTGAAGAAGCTAGAGGACCGTGCCAAAAACCTTCACAATTTTTTATTTGAAGTACATCATTTTGAAGGCGTTTTGCAGGCTATTTTTTTGGGCTGATGATGTCTCTAAACTTAGTTACCAGTTGTTTGGTGATGTTATAACCTTTGATGCCACCTATTCGACAAACACGTAAGCTTATATAGTATGTTATTGTATATTTTTTGTATAGTCAGTTGAATGTATGTTAATTGTAAAATTATAAAATTTAATAGATATAACATGATTTTTGTCCCCTTTACGGGTGTTGATAACCACAAAAGATGTGTCACCTTTGGGGCTGGTCTTATTCACAACGAGACAGTGGAATCTTATTGTTGGCTTCTTGAGGCTTTTATGAAGATTCATGTTAAACATCCTCGATTAGTCTTGTCAGATCAAGACCCCGCAATGAGGATTGCCGTGCCAAATGTTTTTACTAAATCTATGCATCGTCTTTGCATGTGGCATATCATGAAAAAATTGACATCTAAGGTATTTTTTTGAAGTATATTTTATGATACTTAGGATTATGTAGACATGGTAGACCTAAGTTTATGTTAATTACATCAACTTACATCAACTTACAGTTATATCATAAGTAATATTTTAGTTAATTACATCAACTTACATCAACTTACATCAACTTAGTATTGTATGAATGGTATAAGTAATATTTTAGTTAATTACATCAACTTAGATCAACGTAGTATTGTATGAATGGTATAAGTAATATTTTAGTTAATTACATCAACTTAGATCAACGTAGTATTGTATGAATTCTATAAGTAATATTTTAGTTATTTACATCAACTTACATTTATATCATTATATTGTATATTTTTAATTTACAAAACAAATAGTTCATACAAATAGTATTTAGTTACTTCATTTTACAGTTTATCTTTTCTGATGCTAAAATTTGTTGATTTGTATTTTTAGGTATCTGGCGATTTGATTCATAATTCAAATATACGTTCTAGATTACATAAGTTAGTTTGGAATGTTTACATTTCTGCTGCTACTTTTGAAGAAAAATGGCATAATCTGATGGCTGAGTATGCACTGGAAAACCACATTTGGTTAAATGAAATGTTTTCTATTCGTGAACTTTGGGTGCCTTGTTATTTCCGTGACATTCCCATGTGTTGTCTTATGAAGACTACAACTCGTTGCGAGAGTTCTAACTCGATGTTTAAGGTTACATCTGGTAGCACCAACACACTTTGTTCAATTTCTGATGTGTTTTAACACCGCTATAGACAATCAGAGGTACAATCAAAGGGTGGTAGATTTCAAATCAAAGAGTTCCACATGTGTTTTCAAAACAGGATTAGAATTGGAAGTTCATGCTGCTAAGATTTACACACAAACAATTTTCAAAGATGTTCAAAAAGAGATTTATAAGTGCATGATAAATTGTTTTATCACTAATGTTGATGTTGTTGACAATTTCAAAGTGTTCACAGTTTCACACATGGACAACAGAAGTGACTTTGTCAACCATTTTAAGGTATTATATTTTTCCTCATTAACTGCTCTAAATATTGAATAAAATTGTACTCAACATTATATGTTAATGATTTTATTTTTATAACTGTAGGTTTCTGTTCATATGCTAGAGCATTCATATGAATGCTCCTGTATGGGATTCACTCGTGTTGGTTATCTATGTCATCATATATTCTGTGTCTTTAGACTGCACCAAATAAAAAACATCCCTGATCGTTACATTTCAAACCGTTGGAGGAAAGGGAGTCTACCAAGCCGTGTTTATAGCATTTCCCAAAGGCTTAGTGTTGATAATTCAGAAGTTTCGGTTATGAGGAATGAAGTGGCTGACTGTCTAAATGAATGTGTGGATCATTTGGCATTTAATGTGGACGGACTTTCCTCTTTTAACCAAAAGATGAAGGATTTGAAGAGGGAATTAGTTGACAATTTTCTAGCTTCATCAAGTTCACAAAAAAAACAATGTGTTATTGAACATTTGGTTGGGCAACATGATGAAGACACTATAGACCTGTTACCTCCTCATGGCATTCGTAACAAGGGATGTGGTACGAATAGGCGTTTAGTTGGACCTGGAGAGAAGGCTATTGAGAATTCCAAAAAGAATCCGAGAATGTGTCGTTCATGCAATCAGTTAACCTTCCATGATTCTCACAATTGCAAAAAGAAAGCAAGTGTTGGAGAATCAACATATGAAAAGTAGGTTTTGTACCGACGACCTATGTTTTTTTGGTTTGCCATGAAACGATTTTTGTGAGCCTAAAATATTACATAATATTTTAAACTAAAATATTACATAATATTTTAAACTAAAATATTACATAATATTTAATGGTTTGTTGGTTATTGGAAATACAACTTTTTGTTAATGTTTCTGTAAGACGACGTCACATGTGTGTAATTTTTTGATGTGATTGTAGAATTTTAGTCTTGCGTATATTAGAATGTATCGCTATAAGCGTTTTACGTTTCATAGGGCAAACACTAATGTAATTTACTGTAAGAACAACTTACAAACGATGTATGCATTTTTGGTTATATCATTAATGTAATATAGTATTTGACTCATTTTAGTCTTATATCGTAACCATTAATTACCATGTGCATTAACTTACTCCCGGTTACAGTGAGAAAATGTAATCTTCACTTACAGGGACTTACACTAATGTTTTGTTATAATACATGCAAGGTAACTTATAGTAACTTACATTAATGTGTTAAATACAATAATGTAAGAAAATGTAGTATTTAATTACATCTACTTACACTTATGTGTAAGAATGTTTTAAACACAAAGTTCTGCATAGAAAAAAAGTTGCAGTTATCTTTCGGCGTTAATAAGTTAATTTTCACAATTTTTTATTTAATTATTATTTTTTTAATAAATCAATAAATTTAAAACCATATTATTTTTTAAACAATTAAGTAGCATGTCTGTTTTTTAAATAACTATTTTTACGGACTTTCATGGCTGATTTAACTACATTAATTTACAAAATATTTATAAAAATATTTTTCCAAAAATAATGTTTGAACATTCATAGCATATCAATTTTCAATAGATTTATACTTACAATTTTATACAGTCAATGAAACACTGAACTATTTTTTTTGTAACCATATAAGACACTTTTATGAGTTTGATATGATTGTAGGATTTTTAGTCATTGCGTTTTTTAGAATGCGTCGCTTTAACGGTTTTACGTTTCATTGTTCAAATACTAATGTAATTTACTGTAAGAACATTACAAATGATGTTTTTATTTGTGGTCATATCATTAATGTAAACTAGTATTAGACGCATTTTAGTATTATATCGTAAACATTAATTACCATGTGCATGAACTTACAGGAACTTACACTGATGTTTTGTTAATACATGCAAATTAACTTACAGTAACTTACATTTAATGTATTATATACATTAATGTAAAAAAACTTAATATAAAATTACATCTACTTACACTTATGTGTTAAGCATGTTTTAAACACAAAGTTATACATAGAAAAAAAAGCTGCAGCTATCTTTTTTAGTTAATAAGTTTATTTTCACAATTTTTTATTTAATTAATATTTTTTTAATAAATCAATAAATTTAAAACCGTATTATTTTTTAAACAATTAAGTAGGATGTCTGTTTTTTAAATAACTATTTTTACGGACTTTCATTACTGATTTACCTACATTAACTAACAACAAATTTATAAAAATATTTTTCAAAAAATAATGTCTGAACATTCATAGCATATCAATTTTCAATAGATTTATACTTACAATTTTATACAGTCAAAGAAACACTGAACTATTTTTGTTGTAACCATATAAGACACTTTAAAATGATGTTTTTATTTATGGTGATATCGTTAATGTACTCTAGTATTAGACGCATTTTAGTCATATATCGTAACCATTAATTACAATGTGCATGAGCCTACTTATAGTTATAGTTAAAAAAATGTAATATTGACTTACAGGAACTTACACTCAGGTTTTGTTAATACATGCAAGTTAACTTACGGTAACTTACATAAAGTTACATTATTTCACAAATAATGGTTTTATATTTAAACTTTTTGATTTGATGATATTTAAAGATATTTAAACCTTTTGATTTGATGATATTTAAACCCATAATGGTTTATGGGTTTACTTTGACCTTTTTTGTGATGTTGTATCCAATGAAAAGATACACTTTCTAACAAGGACTACCAGATGCTGTACTTTTAATATTATTTTTTAGCTATACCAATTGTTAACTTTATTGAAATGACGTGTCCATTATTTAACACACCATACTTTATGTCACATGATTATGGAAGAAGTTTATTAAAATATTACTTTAATTCACTTTTTTTTCTATGTAAATGTCAGACACCTTATCCTAACCTAACATTACTTTTATGGTTCTAGTTAAGTGTTTGCTACCTGCTACTCTCTCTTTCCTTTTTTTTATAAAAGTTAATTCCGTTTTTTTTTATAAAATTTAATTGTAAACAGATTTTACACTTACTTATTTTTTAATTTACATAAAAGTGTATGTTATCCTTACCCTACCATAAGTACAAGATGAAGTATATTTCAGTATTATTTTTCTATACCTAATCTCAACTACTTTAAGTCAATGTCATACAACTTTTTCTATTTTTTTGTTCTTATGTGAAATGATAATAAAAGAATTATATTATAATACTACTTTTTCACATTCAGAAGTGACGTCTAAGTTCCAAAAACACTTATTTTCCAAAAGGTTACGCCATCCTACCACCTTACTTATATAAAAAAAATTATTCACTCTTTATGCAAGAAAAAATGTAAGTAGATGTAACTGTCTGCTAAATAATTATACATGAAAATACCATTATCAGTTTAAACATGTCAAAATTAATACTACATAAATAACATGACACTTTTTTTTTCTAATCAGAAACCTACATAGAATACACTATATACATACGTAACATTAACAGCTTCCAACACACATATGTTCCAAAAATTTACACCATCCTACCACCCAAAGTCTACTCAAGATCTGTACAAATTAACCCAGCATTAACGTGTGTTTTTGAATTGTTTTACAAACCAACCTTAGCTAACAATTTTTGCTTCTGGACATTTATATCCGAGAGTAAAATCCTGCATGCATATTTCTTACGAAGAGTTTGAATTTGAGTTCTTACATGCTTTTCTGACGTCTTAAACCCGCAATCAAAATTCCTACAGTGGCTACCCATGAACATCTCCATATGTTTCATCACAAATATACCACAATCTGCTGCATTCATCTTATCAGCCACAAAAGTGATACTTGTCTCATCACCTATTTCCCTTTGTCCTATGTTTGCATTATCAGAAAATAAGGGAACAACAGATCAAAATTATCACTTATATACATTGACCCTTATTTTTTATAGATTGTAGTTATATGCGAACCTGTGAATTTATTGGTTTCTTCTCGTCTCACCTCCTGTGTTAACCCAAGGCTAAACGTGGGTATTTCATCTTTTAGCATGACTGGTTTCATACAACTTTCTTGCACAACTTCATTTTCACTGTCCTTCAAACCTCCTTGTTTAGGAACATTTGCACCGTATTTTTCCAACAATATATCTGCATTAATGTAATCAAAACCATCAGTTTTTATGTCTTGAAATGTACATGTTACACTACTCACAGCTACCTACATTGCCAAAATAATAACTTACATACTTTTGATATATAGTTACATCAAATTACAATAACATTAATTTAAATAAAAACAATATTTTTCAATTTAAGTGTGGTACCTTTCTTTGTCTTCCCCACAAACTTACGATCAGCTATAGTAACATTCTCAGATACAACACATGCCTTCATGTTTTCACTTAATCCCTTTCCTGTTATATGTAAATTAATTAAAGAAAGCACAACATCAAATCTAAAGAAAGCACTACATATATTAATTTTGTAGGGCACTTTGTTCTTAAATCAATGTCTTACACAAACTTACACTACTAATAATTGCTTTTAATCATATTTTACATTTTAAATCAATTGGTCTTAAATCAATGTCTTACATCAAATTATAGCTATATTTAACTTCCAAAAATTACCCATTTTACTTTTCACTTAATCCCTTTCTTGTTATATGTACATTAATTAAAGAAAGCGCAAAATGAAATCTAAAGAAAACACTACATATATGTTACATACATATACCTATAATTTGATTGTATTCTTCTTGGTTTCCCTCCTGTGTTAACCCAAGATTAAAGGTTGGAAATTCATCAACCACAAATCGTTGATTCAGAATTTGATCTGGTTTGTCTATGCAAACTTTGTCACCTATGTGTTACCTCAATGTTTTATAGATTCTTCAATGTAACGTTAACTTACTTTAATTGAAAAATCATTTCATACCTGAAACTTTGGTTACATCTTTACCTTCTGTCTCTGTTGCACCCAACTTGCACCCTTGAAACTTGTCTTTCGATTCTCCTTCTGGTTTCTCTACAATTTAAATTTAGAGATTGTTATTAATATATAAATGATGTCACATTTTGTTTATTTACATTAACTTACATCTGTGTCCCATAAAAAACAATATCAATTTGAATACATACTTGTACCTGATTGGTCAAGCCCTTTTCTTTCATGTTGTTCTTGAGTAAAACCAAGGCTGAAACTTGGGCAACCTAAGTCCACTTCATGATTATTGTTGTCATCAGAATCTTTATTATTTTTGTTAACCGTTTCCAGATCAACATCCTCTTCATCCTCGTCACTTTCTATCCATTTTTGTCTACGCCTGTTTATTTCCAAACAAACATCCATAATTCTGTCGTCTATATCATCACGTAACCCACTCCCCAAAGTGTCATCACTCAACACCGTACACTTTTTAATTGAAGATGTCTCCTCATTTTTCTTTACATGAAATTGCTCCTCATTTTTCTTTGTAACTTCTTTCTCTTTTAATTGAACAACGCACGGCTTTTCATTGAAGATCCTCTCATATTTCTCCGCCATAAGCCTAACCATATGATTCTTTGGTTCTTTTTCAATTTTCTTCATTATTGCTCTCTCAAACCTCTTCTTGTTGCATATTGTTTGATCAAGCATACGGTCTAGATCAATCATGTTCCCCTATAACTCAAATCATTTAAAATTAGTTTATATTTTTATATAATATATAATATTACAATATAAGTTCTTATATATTTTTAGTACCAGATCACCGCTTTCAGATATTTCTACTAACTCCAACGCTTCCCTTTGCTTAAGTTTCTCCATATTTCAAAATTCAATTGGTGCTTTTGTATGATCCACATTCATCCCCTTGCATTGTACGTTGTCAACATACAACAACTTTGAAAAGAAACGCAACAGTTACTTTATTAGTCAATTTTTAAATTTACAAATTTATAATTAAGCAATAAAACATTAAAACGTACCGTAAGCACTGCTAGAGGACCTTTAAAAGGAGATTTTGTATTTGGTAACCATCCAGATTTGCACTTCTCTATGCAATCAATGATATAAGAACACCAATTTACCTTTGATATATCGGTATCATCAGCTAAATAGTTGAGAACATCGAGCTTGCATTTTCCGTGCGCATGACATTCAACAATTGTACTCAGAAATAACATCAAGAAGTCTAGTTTGAAATTAAAAGAGTCATCATCTCCAGCCTCAGCAAACCTCTTAACCAATTCAGAAGGAGAGATATAATCATTGGTATATAAATTTCTCCACTCTTGAATTTTTTTACAAAGATTCTTTGTTGGGTTAACATTTTTTAAATCAATACCTCCTTTTGGAACTCCTAACAATCCAAACACCGCCTCTTCATTAACCTTAATTGGTCCTTCTCTACCAAGTATTTCCATACTTGTCACATCCAATCTGTCCACAATATAATGGCCTATTTTTTGTGGTATTCCATTGACCTTAAAACTGAGTAACTTTCCAAAACTCATTTCTTGAACAGCTTCTTTTTGTTTTGGTTTCAAGGTTTGCAATCCTTTACAAAATTGTTTTGGGGTGCATCCGTTCACTATTCGAAACCATTCAACAGGGATATCCAAACCCTCTTCCTCCTCTACATTGTTTTCCTTTTTTAACCTTCTCCTTTTTACATTGCTATTTGAGATATGAACAACTGTATTAAAAAACATAAAAATCGTAAACACTGATATGAATTAGATTTTAAGTCATGTATTAAAAAGTCTAACCCAGTTAACATTTTAAATAGATTCTTTTTATAACCTGATTAGAAAAAATACCTTTTCTTTTGTTTTTTCTTTTGATGACAGCAACTGGACATTCAAGTTCTCGATTGGTATTATCATCTGAATCTATTTCAATAGGAGAATTACTTGTGTTCGTGAATCTACTAAGTGACTTGGATGCTATTCTATCACTTTTCCTTCCTGAAATTAAATTACATTTAGCACAATATTTTAAACATTTTAGTTAAAGTAGATTAATTTTTTTTTACTCTCTATTGACCGCCCACTCGAGTCAACTTCAATTGTCTTCATTTTTGTAGTTAATAAATTGCCTTCTTTTTAGTCGATACTGCAAATCAATAGTAATAACATATTTAAACGTCATTGTTATAAATTACAGAGAACTATACATATCAATACTAGGTAAAATGTCTAACTGATAGCATCTTACAATGTGAAACTGATACAATGTAAAACTGATAGCATCTTATATGTCCTAATGCCTAATAATGGCTAATAGCAATGCCATTTTAAATATTATTTACACTTTAATTTATTATTATTATTTACAGTAATTTAATGTAACTTGCTACTACATTTTTTTAAACATTATTTACATTCCTAACAATTGTTATTATTATCATTATAAAAAATAATTGACAGCTTACAAAATAAACCAGGTTAACAAGATGCACCCATTTTTGGAAAATTTGGGTCAACAGTTAATAAAAAATAACCAAAATAACTACTAAAAGAACTAAAATTAGACAAAAATAATACCATTAATTATGGTTCAAACTTCAAACGATTAATAACTATTTGATCAGTAGAAGACGATAAAACATACCAGAAACAGACCCAAATCCGTCCAGAAGAATTTTTAGGGATAAATAAACTGCATGTTGAAAATAGGGATCGGTTGATAACTGTTTATTTATAATCGAATACATAGAATAATTTTTATATATTAATATAAAATCCCTAAATCGACTCTAGTGTTATAGTTAACCAACCTCCCCTAAATCTAACCACACTTAGTAAACGATCGTGGAGTAAGAATGGAGTTAGAACTACAACTCTTATTTTGAAGTTTTATGATAGTCGATTAACGGTCACTATTTTGAAGTGTTATAGTTAACTCACCGGAATTTTTTTAAAAAAAAACTACCGGTATTAAAGTGACCGGAATAACTCTTAACATATCTATTAACTATACCTGGCAAGATGGGCGGGTTGGATCGGGTTGGATAGCGGGTCAGGACGGGTTTGGGTCAGGACGGGTTCGGGTCAAGACGGGTTATTTTAAGAAATGGTTGTTTTTGTCCCGGGTTAGAACGGTTTTGACAAAAATGGTTTCGGGTCAGAACGGATCATGTAAAAAATAGTCAAATTTGGTCCGGGTCAGAATGGGTTTTGAAAAAGCTGTTTCGGGTCAAAACGAGTCATTTCAAAAATGAAAATTAACCATATCAAACAAAAATTTTTCAAAATAGCTGTGATAGTAGAATATCTGTACTGGTCAAAATTGCAAACAAAATAGTTGAAGCAAACCTATGTGGATTTCTACCCCTTAACTGCAAATCAGAACACATGATGAACAAATTCACAAAAATTTTGCAACTTCGAACACAAATACCTGAAAATAGAAATTGATCAAAAACAACAAGGATGAACTTCTTCAACAAACCTTTAATCAACTGCTACCAAAAGAACAAAACACACAAAATAAAAGCTAAATTAAAGAAAATCATTAAACACGTATTCAATTTTAGGTTATGGATTCAAAAAAATTTTGAAGCCGTTAACCGAACCGAAAACCGAATTCAAAATTCGATTCGGTTTTTTTCGGTTACAGATACGTTTCGGTTATCGATTTTTCTAAACACCCCTAATGTTGCAATCTTTGTTAGCAAATTTCAACATCCTACAAACAGAAGCAGGATGGTGAGTATGTTGTCTGCATCAACTGTGATACACAGACCATCCTACAATCAAAACCATGAAGACATAAATTTCATTTTGTACTTTTGTAAGTATTAATAATCCTTGTGTGTTTCCAGATTCAAAGAAAAAAAAAGCATTAAGCACTGTTTCATTTGACAAAAACCATATAAATCATCACATGTTTTCATTCAATAATCTCACAAACATACTAATTAATCAATATGAACAAGTGAATTCTTCATACCCTGATTTTTATACCCAATTTGAACATTCACACAATTGATTGATCGATTTACCAAAATGCTAATTTCAAGTCACTATTCGTGCTTGAATATCTATATACACTGTCGCTACAAAGAAAAGTAGAACATACATGCAATCGATTAACATTCAAATTTCATAATAAAACTACCGGTCTCAAAAACTTTAACATATCGATTAACATTCAAATTTCATAAGCAGACATGGGTTTCCTACTGTTCATAGCGATTATCGTGCATAACCAGTTTGGGGATAATAATCCGTGTTACCGATTGGGTTTTTACGGAAGGTTAATGGCATTTTGATTTTCGTTTCCACGGTGAAAGAAGAACCCTAAATAACAACTGAATATAGTAACGAAGATGAACAATGATAACCTGCGTATGGATTTCGAAAGTTTAAAAAAAATTACCGGAATTCGAAAGGCTAAAGTGACCGGAATCACTCTTAAAACGTACCAAAAACTTTTACATATCGATTAACATTCAAATTTCATAACCAGACATGGAATTCGAAAGGCAAAAGTGACCGGAATAACTTACGGTAAGATGAATATGACGACGACTATCCAAATCGTAAATGTTAGAACGAAGAAGGCCCAAATTCGTAACGAGAGCTTTGAACGGCGATGTACAGCTCTGCCAAACACTTCACTACTTGGAATGACGAACCAAGAATCGGTATGGATGAGAGAAGTATCTTCGAAATAGGTATGGGAACATGGAGAGAAAGTCACTATCTACTTTTTCAGTCACTGTTTGATTTAAACCCTTTGCAGGCTTTTGAGTATACTGAAAATACCAATAATACCCTTCTTTTGTACTTACAACATTAAAATAACACCATAAAATCATATGGATTCCAAACAGCCGTTGGATCATCTTACAAGCTTAATTTAAGCCACTAGGATTAAGTTATACGGTTATCGCGATAAGGAAAGGTTAACAAACGAACTATCATATATATATATATATATATATATATATAAGGAATGGCTCTTATAATAACCCACCTTAATTGAACAAACTCAATAACTCTAATCTATTGGTTAATTAATTTTAATTACTTTAAATACAAAAGGGTATTTTCGTCATTTGTTTTAACTACAAATATCAGATTTAATAATAGATTGACAAGTGTCACACTTTTAAAAAACCATTCATTTTTCTATTTTTTAAATTAAAGTTTCCCCTCTTGATTTTTATACACTTATAACTTTTTTATACTATGTTATTTTTTTATAAAATTGCATCATTTAACTCGTCATATTTTTCTCGTTAATTCTATTATAGTCATGCCATATTTTTTTTCGAACGTTCCTAATTACACCAACAAAAAATGTAATTACGGACATTTTAAAAAAATTCAGTTTGTTACATCAATGTTACAGCTCGTTACATCAATGTAATTATGAACATTTTGAAAAAATTTCAGTTCGTTACATCAATGTTACAACTCGTTACATCAGTGTAATCACGAACACTTTAAAAAATTGAGCTCGTTACATCACTGTAATTTCGAAAACTTTGAAAAAATTTGACAAGACTATACTTGAATTAAAGATAAAAATATGACAAATTTAATGATGTAATTTTTATAAAAAAATAATAATGTATATAAAAGTTATGAAGGTATACATAATTGGGGGTAAACTTTTTTTTTAAAAAATGAAATCAAGTACACCCATCTTATATCCAAAATACCCTTAAACAAATCTTACCCACTCATTTTTTTCAGAATTAATATGGATCACACATTTCAAATTCATTTTATTAAACAATCAATTAAATTGGGTTATTAAGTTCTCTCAATTAATGTGGGTTACCAATTAATCGTTACCCTATATATATATATATATATATAAAGTAATATTATTATTTTTATTAACACTAACATGTTACATGTTTTTAACAATATTGGTGTATTCGAACTAATAAATAATGATCCTAATAAAATATTTAAAGATTTTAATTTTTTTAATGTTTTCGTATTATGACAATGTAATTTATGAACTTCATTTTTTGTTTTGGATTTGCATATGGTTAAACAAATTGCTTTTTAATCATTGAGTTTGAAATTAATATAAATATTTTGAATTTGCATTAATTTTATTTTGAATCCAAGCCAAACCGAACCAAGCCGATCTGCTCGGTTTTAAAACGAGCCGAGCAACGAGAACACCATTTGGCTCGATTTTGCAAATCCGAACTAAGTTGAACCGCTCGGTTTGTAAAAGAGCCAAACACGAGCATACTTTCGCTCAGTTTGATTCGGCTTGTGAACAACCCTAACCAGAACTGGTTCAATAACAACATAAACAAGAGCGTGATTTAAGGTTTTTTAAAACCGAAAATTCATTAATTGTTAAAAGACACAGTTTCTGCACGTGTATTTTTTTCATACCGGTTAATAGTCTAATACTTCTTCTTTTTTTTTTTAAATTTATTTTATTGTTTTCATTGGTACCGTAGATCCATACTATTTATTATATGTATTGTTGACTTGTTGCAGAGAGGGTAAACATGAAGACGATGATGATGATGATCCTAAGATCAGGAAGAAGCAGCAGGCAACTTCACACAATCATCTCTCAAGAAACAATCAAACCCTCATCTCCAACCCCTTCTCATTTGCACACATATAATCTTTCTCCGATCGATCTGTTCGCCATGAAAGCATATCTACCCCTCATCTTCTTCTACCCAAAACATCCCAATTGCAATCTCACCTTCGACCACAAATCCAGGCTGTTGAAGCAATCTTTGTCACACAGCCTCACACAATACTATCCCTTCGCCGGCAGGATGTCCGGACCCACATCACCGTCCGTCGATTGCAACGATGACGGTGTCGTCTTTATTGAAGCCCGAACCGACACCCGGCTCGACACGTTCCTAAATCTTCGGCAACAAGATGAAACATTTTACCAACTCTTTGCTAACGATCTGGCTTCTTACAGTTCTCCTCGGAACACGAGTCTTGTCGGGGTTCAGCTGAATCACTTCGCGTGTGGTGGAGTGGGGCTAGCCGTTTCAATGTCGCACGTCATCGGTGATGGATCCACTCTCGGTTCGTTCCTTAGCCATTGGGCTTCACTGGCTCGTTATGGCTCAATTGACCATAAACAGGTGCAAGCCTTTAACCCTGTTTTCCTTCACTCCCCGCCCATCGACTCGAACCCTGGTCGCTCCTCCCAACCTACAGCTCCCGATCACACCAATGTCGTGTCGAGGAAATTCGTGTTTCCTAACTCAAAATTAAGCGAACTTAAGAACAAGGTTGTGTCTGAGGGGGTCAACAACCCTTCACGGCTCGAAGTATTGACCTCCCTGCTTTACAGAACCGCGGTGGCATCGTCGGTTTCTGGTGGGTTCAAGAAATCTTGCTTGTTCATGATGGTTAATGTTCGTGACAAGTTTGTCCAAAAGCTGCCCCAATCTACCATAGGCAACGTTGCATCTGTTATGATGATACCATCACCCACCATTGGGCTTACAAAAGAATCTTCGTTAAGTATGGTGGTTTCCGAGATCAAGAAACACAAGTTACAACTTGATGGGATCGAAAGTGTGCAACAGGTGGCTGAAATCTTGAACTCCAATCGATCCAAATTGAGAAATCAAAGGCCAGAGGCTGCAGGAGATGTATTAGTTTGGTGTTCCAGTTTATGTGGGTTCCCTATAAACAAACTGGACTTCGGGTGGGGAAACCCGACGGGTACAATTCCTGCAATCCGATCGCTGCATAAAAATGGTTTTATGTTGATAGACACCCCAGATGGTGATGGTATTGAAGCATGGGTTGTGATGGAAAAACAACTCATGGAGGTGTTCGAGAATCACAAGGACTTGCTACCATTTTGTCAAACTATTTAGATTATTTTCATCTTATGAACTTTTGGATACATTATCCCTCCTTTGTCTATTTCAAGGGTCAATGCAAAAATGTCAACCTATTTAATCTACGAAAAAAGTGAATTCAATATGTTCATCTCAAAAATAAAGAGACCAAACTTTTATTTTCCCATGCAGAACTCATATGACTAGTGACTAATAATCTAATATGCATCATGTTTTTGTACTGAGTTCGGTTTATTTGGTTTTTTAGAGGATGGTCTTGTGCAAAACCGAAACCGAATGAGAAATTCAGTTTTTGAGTAAAAAGTATAACCAAAATGTAAGTATTTATTCAGCTACTTTTATTTTCCCATGCAGAACTCATATGACTAGTGACTAATAATCTAATATGCATCATGTTTTTGTACTGAGTTCGGTTTATTTGGTTTTTTAGAGGATGGTCTTGTGCAAAACCGAAACCGAATGAGAAATTCAGTTTTTGAGTAAAAAGTATAACCAAAATGTAAGTATTTATTCAGCTACTTTTATTTTCCCATGCAGAACTCATATGACTAGTGACTAATAATCTAATATGCATCATGTTTTTGTACTGAGTTCGGTTTATTTGGTTTTTTAGAGGATGGTCTTGTGCAAAACCGAAACCGAATGAGAAATTCAGTTTTTGAGTAAAAAGTATAACCAAAATGTAAGTATTTATTCAGCTTTTCGAGCCCAACCCTGCCCTACCCTAACCTAACCTTTCTTACTTGTCAGTTGGATACCAGTTTTGGGTACATATGAAGGCACTATACAAAAAGGTATACAAAGCAAATTTACATTGGACAACTTATAGCAATTGCAAATAAAGCTATTTAATGGAGACAATAGAGTACAACATAACATTTCTATTGAATTAGATTAAAATTAAAGGTTTATATACAAAAATTTATCATGTATATATATTTAGTGAGTTATAGAACATTTCTATTGAATCAGCTTGAAAGTAAAGGTAATCACTCTCAAATTAATAGCTTATTGCATACGTTTATTTTTATACAAAATTGTATCATGTATGTATTTAGTGAGTTAGATATCTAATTTGGTTAACATTTAATAAGAAACATTATTCACATCAGCAACATTACTACCGCTAATTGTCAACCATTTAACACGTATAACTTGTCATTCGTATGAAGCCAACATATCGAAATACACACAAGAAAATTTAGTCCATATAAACATCACTTTACAGTTTACACTGCTGAATGTGAGGGCATACCCATTGACTACAAAACTAATTAAACCATCTTTTGGATTAAGAATTCAAAAGATGAGTAAGATTTTTACACAAACTCGAGGGCTTACTTGGTTTATATCTTGAACCAACCAGTGAACTAATCTTTCGATTCGTTTAAGCAAGACAATGATATAAATTGCCTAAAAGATGTTCTCTAACCAAAACCAACCTAAGAAATCATGAAACATTAGTAGTTCTTCTGCCAACATCCTACCATTTGAGTTTTGAGAGCACTGATGATGCAGGGTGTGTTGAGAACCGTTATTGATGAACTTCACCTATCACCTGTGAAATCATCAAAGAACCCCCCCCCCCCCCCTCCCCTTTTTCATTTTTAAAAATCAAATGATATAAACATTTACTTATACACATCAACAATTTGAACTTGCTCACTCATTTCTGCTGTCTCTTTGAATATAATTGGGTAATTAAACAAGGAGGACCAACACACGTGTAGAAATCTTTAGCAAGTATCATTAATCTGTAAAATAAACAACTTTGTTACATAATTTCATGGTTTGACTTGAAAATCAAATGCAAAAGGTTAAAAATTTTATGATCTTGATAACACAAACATCATTCTTCATGAATTTCTTCTTATTCTTTCTTTTCTTGAAAGGTTTATAAACAGAGGAAACAAGTCTTACTCCCCTGTATTTTCAAGCTTCAACTCATCCCCACTCTTCTTTTGCAAACCAAAAAACAGATTTCAAGAAGAATTGATAACCATATCACATGGAATCGAGACTTTAACACAAAAAAAACATGTAGATAGATGTATGACTCATCTAGGGTTTCTGTAACAATCAATTCAACTTTCAAATCAACAAGTGTTAATCAATAGATGCAAACGATTGATGCCTTAGGTTTTTTATCAGAAGCTTTACCAATGAATCCGATTCAATGGTTATGGCAGCCTGGCAGGCAGTGTTGTTAGTACGAAAAAGGCAGGCTGCAAATTCATAGTTTTTTAGAGATTGATATTTTTATCAGAAAACGTTTGTGTGATTGTTGATCAGCCAGGTCTTCCAGAGGTTATCATCATTCTACAGCTTCCCTCTTCGCTTGGTAATTGTTTGCTGTGTGCCTGTTTGACTAAAACATGTTTAAAACAGCTAAAATTGCATGTTTATATTGTATGCAATGTTTTCACAACCGGATCGGACATTGAACCGGACATCTTACTGGTCACCGGTCGGACCGGATTCAAGAACCGGATGACGTAATAAATAGTTAAAAAATACAAAAAAAAAAGAAGAAAAATTTATAAAATTATTAACACATAATAAACAAACAAAATCCATATCAAAACAAACATACTAAAGTTTAAACAAGCATATCCCAAACTAAACAAAATTCATTCTATATTTCAATGAAATCAACATGTTCATTGTTATAGTTCTAAGAAAATCACTTTGATTTAATCTACAATCTAAGTTAGTATTAAACTCTACAAGAAAATACATACATATAATTTTAATGATGATCCTTAACAATCAAATTAAGACCTCAGACTTGAGAATTCGATCAGTGAATGCACCAAAAACCTTTCTACAACAAACATCAATGTAAAACTTCCATGCGCATCATGTTTTTAATCCTTCCTAAATTAACCAGTTAATATTATCTTCAATTTCATATTGGATCCAATGTCATGTTTGGTTGGTCAGGAAGCTTTGCAATTTCAAATTTTCAACAGAGCTTCAAACCAAATAAACAGGGGATACATAACTCTAATAAGGAAGAAAGAACAATACCACACTATTCGAAGAGGGCAGCGCCGGTCACCGTTCGACTGGAGTAGGGCGTCGAAGAAATATTATTAGGGTTTGTTCGTTTGGGGGCATCGAAGATGGAGTGGGGAATTGGGTATCGACTGAACGAGTGAAAGGAAATGGGATCCAGTTTTTTATTTAGGATCTTATGGTATAAAAAAAAAGAGGCAAAACCGGTCCGACCGCGGAATAGCAAGGGCCGGCCGGTTCTATCCAGAACGGTTCATCTACTTATTTTTGACCGCTGAAGCTTACGGTCACCGGTCCAGTTTTCAAAACATTGATTGTATGTCTTTTATGAAAGATTAGTGGTGATTATAAGGCCATAACTTGATCAATATCATGATCGTGAAATTACAAATATAAGAACCGACAACCGAATCAATATTCTATGAATCAACATTTATGTAGTTTACTGACCGGCCGTGAAAGTTTATTGTCACATATAAGGGAGGAGGGAGTCGTACATACTCTATATGTGACGCATTAGAAACACATCAGTATTCTTCTTAAATTCCTTAATTTCTTATTTTTTTTAAATGAGTACCTTTTTAAATTCCTTAATTCTTTTCAAAAACTATAAATATGTTGTACAATATGCATGCAAGGAAGGTAAGATTGACCCTAATTCGATAGAAATTTGTCGGTTTTCTTTAAAAAAAACAAAATTAAGGGGTGGTGTTCCTGCTTGGGAAATGCTTTCACTAACTCATTGTGGGTGTTCATAGATCTCCACTTCATATGTTGAGCGCCTAATGGTGGCGTTCACCAATTTTTTTTCATACGTTATACACACATACTTTTCATAAACAGGTAGTCAAGTATTATGGATTTATGGGTGACATGACTAATATCTACAACCGTTCTAAGTTCACTTATTGAACCAATAATCGAACCGATATTAACAAGCAGTTTTGTCGAGTCACTGGGGTGGGTCCGCATGTTAACTCATGAAATACACATTCCTACAAAAAGTCCCTCGTTTTTAAGCACATGCATGACGTCTCACCGCTTTCGAGCTAATAACAAAGCTTGAATAGTCTTAGAGGAGGAACATAAATTTTAAAGCAAAAATGAAATTAATAACAAAAATAATACCTATAAAAATTTTTAACCTATTAGCCAAAATATTAACATTACTGACGAAGAAAATAGAAGAACAGTTTGGCCCCGTCATAACTAAGCTTTGCCCATGCTTTGAGCCTAAAGTCTTCAACTACCTAGATTGTATCTTTGCATTTATAAGATGAATTAAGGATTCCAATAGTAGCAAAATTTTATCTTGTATTTTGTCCATGTTGTTCCTCTCATGATGAAAGAGGTAACTAATAATTTTGAGAGGAAACTAGTTCCAACACAAACTGTATGGATAAACTGGTTTATAATTGTTTAAAACATTCTCTTATCATTACAATCAAAATGGAGTTTCTTTTTTCAAATTTTTTTTTTACCATTTTCTCCCATATCAATATGTTAGTATAAATAGGTAGTTAATGTATTGGCTAAATCACAACACTAAAAAATATTCGAAATACGTAAAAACACATTTAAAGCAAGCTTCAAATATTCCCATCGAAAACATGGTGAGAATCATATAAATAACAAGGAGCTATTTGGACAAAATTCGATTTACATGAATTGTCACACTGTCAAGCAATTCCTGATTTACGTTATGATTGTGAAAATAAAGATAAAGAAATAAAACCATTTTTAAAACGAACAATCAATGTGTTGAAAAATAATAAATTCACTGACTATAAACTAATATAGCGATAAAAGTTACTGAATTTATTAAATTCAATATGAAAAGAGATCATCTTGCAAATTACTTTCTTTATGTGCTATTTATTCCACATCCATGAGGTAAATCACAAACTACTTGTATCATTGTTATATAGTTTGAAAGTTGATACAAGGAGATAACTACGAATTTGGCATGGGTTTTATAAAGCATTGCACTTTATGTTTTCATCCTTCTTCAAAATATTGAATAAAAATGTTACCATTGTTTTGTTTATACGTAGTTTATATTGAAAAAAAACCGGTTTGTGGTACTGGTTTAGACCCTAATTGGTATCAAAGTATCAAACTAACCTTAACCAATCTGAATCTATCTTATATAATAAATAAAGGTTTTTTTTGCCACATGTCATGCTATGAGGCATGTTTTGATTCATTTTCCCGCCTTAAATTAAGAGAATTAATTAATTTGTTAATAATTCTTTATTATTAGTATTAATTAACAAATTTGACCAATTAATATAGTAATTTATATGTATTATTAGTATTAATTAACAAATTTGACCAATTATATAGTAATTTGTTATATGTATTAAATTTAATCGCAATTCAAGTTCATTGAACTACGATAACAAACATATTTATAGGATAATATATATTTTAATAGAATTAATATTGCTAACATATAAACGTTAATACATAGTTAAATATAATATATTTAAGAATTAACTTAACAAAAATTACTATTGTCACTTTAAAGTTTATTTTTTTAATGATTTAATTTAGTGACTCTAAGTATTAACAATTTAAATTGTATTTTATTGAACTTATGTAATACATGTGTTCATTTAACTATTGCAATACATGTGTTTTTTGAAGACATAACTTTTTTATTGTAAATTATATAACATTTTATTTATTCAACCCGTGTAACACACGGGATTTAACCTAGTAGGCTAATAAAAAAAAGGTTTTTTACACGTGTACACAACCACATGATACATGTTCTAATCTAACGTGCCATATTGGGCCATAATTCAAACCCCACTTAAACGCATGAGATATTCCTCTAAATTAGCCCAAATTCAAAAGATCTTTCTAGAATGTCATTTCTGGAACACATAAATGACCCCTTCATATTTCTGCAACATTCTAAAAAATCCCACAAACCCGTCGGTCTCGCCCCCATCTTGTCAAAAGTATCTGCAGAATTCCAGAAAGTCTTTCCTTCTTCAAACTCGGTATCCGTCTTCTTAAGGTACGATCTCTGTTATTCAACTCGTCGGATCCGAATTCATCACCATTATCTTCTCAGATTCGATCTTACTATGTGTTTGATTTGATTTAGTACGTGCTATGTTAAGCATTATTGCGTGCTATAACATAGATCCAATTTTGATTTCCGAATTGTTGAATGTTGTCATTGTTGTTGATGTCTTGGTTAGGGTTTATGACTGAATCGCCATGAGCTCCCTGTTTGATTGCTTGATCGTGTATATGAAGCCATGCTAGTTTCTAGGATCTGGAGAAAATTCTTCCATGTTTTGCAAATGTTATTTTGAAGCAGTTTGATGCACCATAGGCGATAGTCGATGTTAAAATTTTGCTGTAAAATCATTTTGTGGAGTTCGTTCACTTCCTTGAATCTTGGTTAAAAAAATGAACCTTAAACGCTCCGAGGCGTTCAGTTCCCAAGAGACAAAGTGCATGGCTCATATGTCATGTAAGCCAGGCGTTGTTCTATTAACAGTCAAATAAATCTTAGTTTTAAACGAAAGTGTCATCTTTTTTGTTAAGCAAATATTTCATCATTCTTGTTGTTTATTTTACAGTTTGGCCTCGGTCAAACTCTAGTTTTGACTTAGAAGTACATGAGGCACCACCTCAATGCCTTGAGGCACTTTCCATATGACCTTGTGCGATTTGCGAATCATGGTTTTTTAAACTTGGCTTGAAAGAATGGTCAGCGTAGGAAGGCTAAGTTTAGTACTTAATGTTGGAGTGTAATACTGATCGTTTCTTACTCATGTATATATATACAACGCGTTGTTGATTGCTTATGTAAAAGCAACTTTAAGTTTCAATCAACATCATTTTACACGTTATTCTAAATGAATAATCACACAAGTCAATTGCATATCATAATAACTTATGCTAGACTTAGGTTTGCATCATATTTGTATCCTTTGTACTTACTTTATCTGAAATTCAGATTTATTGCTGTGGGAAAGAGTAACTACATTGAGTAAAAAAGTCGCACTACTCAACAAAGATGAGTGTGGTAGGATTTGATCTTGGGAACGAGAGTTGTGTTGTGGCAGTTGCCAGACAAAGGGGAATTGATGTTGTTCTTAATGATGAATCAAAGCGTGAGACCCCTGCTATTGTGTGTTTTGGTGAGAAACAGCGGTTTCTTGGAACAGCTGGTGCTGCATCCAGCATGATGAACCCAAAGAATACTATCTCACAGATTAAGCGGTTGATAGGCCGGCCTTTCTCTGATCCTGAACTGCAACAGGATCTCAAGGCATTGCCATTTTCTGTTACTGAGGGACCTGATGGTTTCCCGTTGATCCATGCTCAGTATCTTGGGGAGACAAAAACGTTTACTCCAACACAGGTTATGGGCATGGTTTTTTCAAACATGAAGACAATAGCTGAAAAGAATTTAAATGCAGCTGTTGTGGATTGCTGCATTGGGATACCTGTTTATTTCACCGATCTTCAAAGAAGGGCTGTTATGGATGCTGCTACCATAGCTGGATTGCATCCTTTACGGTTGATGCATGAAACAACTGCTACTGCTTTAGCCTATGGAATATACAAAACTGACTTGCCTGAGAATGAGCAGCTCAATGTAGCCTTTATTGACATCGGACATGCTAGCATGCAGGTCTGCATTGCAGGCTTCAAGAAAGGCCACTTGAAGATATTGGCTCATTCTTTTGATCGTTGCTTGGGAGGTAGGGACTTTGATGAGGTTTTGTTCCAACACTTTGCTGAAAAATTCAAGGTAGAGTACAAAATTGACGTGTTCACAAATGCAAGGGCTTGCCTTAGGCTTCGTGCTGCATGTGAAAAGCTCAAGAAGGTACTTAGTGCAAATCCAGAGGCACCTATGAACATAGAATGTTTGTTGGATGATAAAGATGTTAGAGGTTTTATAAAAAGAGATGAATTTGAACAAATAAGCACCTCAATATTAGAACGTGTAAAGAAACCTCTGGAGAAGGCTCTTGCAGAGGCTGAACTCACAGTTGATAACATATATGCTGTGGAGGTTGTTGGTTCAGGTTCTAGGGTTCCTGCTGTAATCAAGATTTTGACAGAGTTCTTTGGGAAAGAGCCAAGGCGAACCATGAATGCAAGTGAGTGTGTCTCCAAAGGATGTGCTTTGCAATGCGCCATTCTTAGTCCCACTTTTAAAGTTAGAGAGTTCCAGGTATAATCCGGTTTTCTTTTTATGCGTGTTTTTGTGCTTTTTTGAGTGACTTCTGATTTCAGTTCTCTCCTCCTCTCTCTCTCTCTCTCTCTCTCTCTCTCTCTCTCTGTATATATAAAGAACCTAATGTGGATTGCTTTTATTTTACAGGTGCAAGAAAGCTTTCCCTTTACAATTGCTTTAACATGGAAAGGATCTGCCCAAGATTCACAGAATGGACATGTGGAGAATCAACAAAGCAGTATTGTTTTTCCAAAGGGAAATCAAATTCCCAGCGTGAAAGCTTTGACTTTCTATAGGACTGGCACATTTACAGTTGACCTACAATATGCAGATGTCAGTGAATGGCAGGCCCTACCAAAAATCAGTACTTACACGGTATATGCTGGTCAAAGTTTTTTAATTTTAGGAGGTTCTGAATAATTTTCATTGGCTAACTTTCTATGTGGCTGGTGATTTACCCAGATTGGTCCATTCCAAGCAACAAAAGGTGATCGTGCCAAGGTCAAGGTAAAAGTCCGTATGAATTTGCATGGAATTGTCTATGTGGAATCTGCACAGGTGGGTTATTATGGAGTTTAAACAATCAAATATTTGATTTTGTTGGTCCTTAGTGTATAAACTGTAGTAAAACATATCTGTTTGCCTTTTTTTCTTATTTTTTTTATTCCAGCTTATAGAAGAAGAGGAAGTTGAAGTTCCAGTGTCAAAAGAACCTGAAAAGATGGATATTGATAAGGCTTCGGCTGAGGTGGCTTCTATCAATGAAACTGATGTAAATATGCAGGATGCTCCTGTGACTGAGAATGGTGCTCAAGAGACATGTGATAATCCTGTTCAGATGGAGGCTGATGCCAAGGTTAGTGTTAACAAATGTGCTATACTTCAGGTGTATATAGCTCCCCACATTTAAAGCTTTTAGTGCAGTGCTTGAACTCTAATGATGATTGATCAACCTCTAATCAAATGATTGTTATGAATTTGATGTGTGGTGGTGCTCGTTATATATGGGTGATCACTGTGGGCAAAAACATGAACTTGTTTTGGTAAAAAAGTTTTAAGAAATATTCACTCTTGACGTTGAATATTGGTGTTTTTTTTTAATTTGTCTTACTGTATAGGTGGAAGCTCCAAAGAAAAAGGTCACAAAAAGCAACATACCAGTATCTGAGTTTGTCCATGGGGCAATGCTACCTGTAGATGTGCAGAAAGCAGTGGAGAAGGAGTTTGAAATGGCGTTACAGGACCGGGTTATGGAAGAAACAAAGGACAAGAAGAATGCTGTGGAAGCCTATGTCTATGATATGAGGAACAAGGTAAGTTATTATTAGCAATTTTGATATATTTTGAATATATACACTTGATAAACCAACTCATTATTTTCTTGTTTTCAAGCTGTATGATAAATTGAATGAGTTTGTAACGGAACCAGAGAGAGAAACATTTATAGCTAAACTTCAAGAAACAGAAGACTGGTTGTATGAAGATGGTGAAGACGAAACTAAAGGTGTATACATCGCTAAACTTGATGAGCTCAAGAAGGTTTGCTTTTCTAAACTAGATTTTTTTATGTATATATCTGATTTTTATATTTAAATCACATACGTTTGGCACTTTTGAAACACTTGCAGCAAGGTGATCCCATTGAACACCGGTTCAAGGAACATTTGGAAAGAGGACCATTTGTTGATCAACTGTTGAATGCTGTTAATTGGTACAGACAGGCTGCAGTGTCTGGTGATCCAAAGTATGATCACATTGATTTGGCTGAGAAACAGAAGGTAATACACACACACACACACAAATTTTGTGTATCCATCAATTTTTATTGTCTTTACTCATTTGGCTACCTTCTCTCTTTCCAGGTCTTGAATGAGTGCTCTGAAGTCGAAAATTGGTTGAGAGAGTCAAAGCAACTTCAAGATTCACTTCCAAAGCATGCTGAACCTGTTCTTCTGTCATCTGATGTAAGAAAGAAGGCTGAGACCCTTGATAGGTATCTTCTCAACTTAAAAGCATGTAGTGGTAAAAGGCATGAGGATGTGATATCTTCATGTAGTTTTTATTTTCATTGATGAAGTTTGCTCTGTATTATCCTCTTTACCAAAAAAATGTAGCATGTTTTTTTTTTTTTTAATATCCAGTAACCACAAATCCTTTAATAGTTTTAACGCTTCAATTAACGTTTTATTGTAATATTATTTGATGATTTCTTGATTTTCAAAATGATCTTTAATGCTTTTTTAAATTGTGTTGAATCAAGCCAAAGCTACACACAATTTACACACACACACACACACACATATATTTTTAAATTTAAGCTTCACTGATTTTGTTAACTTAATATAGTCTTGTTATTATTGATGATTTTTATTGAGGAATTTATAATCTGAAAAATGAAGTTTTATCATATGTTCAGGGTCTGTAGGCCAATAATGTCAAAACCAAAGCCAGCCCCCCCAAAGCCATCTACTCCTGAGAAACCGTCCTCACCTGCACCCACTCAGGAAGATGAGCAGCCATCTTCTCAAGCAGAGAATGCTACAAGCCCAAACCCAAGTGCAGAAAACGACGAGAATTCTGATGCACCAGCCGCTATGGAAACTGAGAAGCCTGATGGTGCTGCATAAGGCCCATCACCTTTCTAATTTTGCACTGCTCATGTTTTTTTATGGTACGTGTTTCATTTGTATAATCATGAAAATATAGATTTTGGTCTTTATCCTTTGGTCTATATGTTTGATTGGTGGTCTTGGTTTCAAGTTATTGTTAAAGTGAAGGCTTAGGTTTATGGTGTATGGATGCAATTGAAACCTGTACCCCTATTCTGAATGAATCTTTCTAAATGTCACCTTAAATGCATCCACTTATATCAAGCAAAAGATCTGATGAATGTGTTATATTGTCATGTTTTTAATTTCTGAACTAGTGTGTTGTGTTTGCTTAAGGACAGATGCAAGCTACAGAAAAATTATTCCAGAATCATTATTATGATTATGATTATCTGTCAATCTTATGGATTGCAAACAGATTATGCAATGTAATTAAATGTATCAGGAAATTGAAGTTACAATGAACGAAAGTAGAACTAACTGACTGAAATTGCAAGCTCCATGGTGCTAACATTCACATCCGTAAGACCTATGTTGACGATCTTCTCCCGTGACATCAATTGTCTCAGGAAAGTATCTACAACCATAATCAACAAACCAAGTTAAGCAACGTTACATGTTGTGGAATCAAGCTGAAAAGTGAACGGAACCCTGATTTCTAAAGACGACATAAGATATGCAACAACAAGCATACTCAGTAAAAACCTCATTTAGAGTAGGGTCTGGGGGAGAGGATAGAGACAAACATTACCCCCTATCTCAATTGGGATAGAGAGGCTGCTCCGAAGGAGTTCTCGGCTCAAAGTTATCGTTTGAGGTTAATCACCTAAACGCTTTTAACGATGTGCATGCATAATGTATGTTAACTTGACTTTTTGTGAATAGTTGCCTATTTTAACTGGGCCTTTTGGGAATGATTATGGGTTGGGTTCAGTTGAGCTAAAAGAACTTACGTTTCTTGTTCGGGTTCATTCTTGAGAGCATTTGTGGCTATACATTGGAAAGCAGCTTCCACATTGGTTCCTTCTTTGGCAGAAGTCTCATAGTATGGTATGTTTCCCTTTGAGGCACACCATGCCTTTGCTTTCTTTTTGGAAACCTAGAATTATAAGCTGCAGTTAACGTTCCATCAAATATAAACAAGAAATAAGTATATGATCATTTTCCGACAGAAAGAAACGGTCAGCCTACCACTCGACCATTGCCCCCGTCAACATCTACTTTATTCCCGACTACAACAAAGGGAAAGTTCTCGGGATCGGATGGACTTGCCTGAATAAACCATACAGTAAACTTGTTTTATGTAAATGACAATATATGAAATGAAAAAAATAATAATAATAAGAAAGCTAATCACCTGAATCAGAAATTCTTCACGCCAGTTGCTTAAACTCTCAAATGATTTCATGACATTTACATCATATACAAGAACACAACAGTCAGCACCCCTGTAGAAAGCTACACCAAGGCTTTGAAACCTCTCTTGTCCAGCAGTATCCCATATCTACAAAATTCTTGTACAAATACAGCACTCGTTCATTTCAAAACCAACAATAAGAAGCGTATGAGATTTTTGTACGTAATGTTTTGCATGTGATGAACAAGAGTACAAGACGGTTATCTAATTGCCTAAACTAATTTCTTCCACCCTTTTATGCATTCTTTACAAGTGCATCATAGTTTTTAAGTATTATTGATTGTAAAACAAAGGTAATAATCTAAGTAGGATCCGTTTCGTTGTATCAATCACATTTTCAAACATTGTTATCATTATCATACTTAGTATATCTCAATTAACATCATTAGCAAAGCTTAGGTAGGGTACGAGGAGAAGATGTAGGCAACCTACCTCCAATAAGACCTTCGATTTATGATGTATGATTAACCAATTGGATAAATCCAATGCTTAACATTAATTTCACAAAAATTATGTAAAATTAATGCAATTTACTTTTCAATGTGTACATAATAAACAGGGACATGGAAACAAAATTACACAGAGAGAAACAAAAAGTAACGAATATGAAGCTTCCTTTCACCTGCATTGTGAACAACCGATCTTCAAACTGAACTTCTTTCGTTAAGAAATCAGCTCCAATGGTTGCCTTGTACTGATTGCTAAACTTACGATTCACATACCTATCCAAGTCATTGAATCGAACGAAATCAGAATCCAGAAAACATGCATGAGATTTGTGGAAAACAAACAAATCAGTGATTTGGAATTTACTGGTTCATCAAAGACGTCTTCCCAACCCTGCAATCAAATAAACCTAGATTAGATCGAAAACCTGAATCCGATTCAACGAGAGCTTCCACGAGAAATTGAAAATCACCGTCCAATTTCAAACTCATACATAAAATTGTTTTCTAGGATGAGTATGACTTGAATTTCGTAAACGAAGGAAGGAAAACTCAAATTCCTACAAATTTCTGGTAATTTTTATTCAGTTTGATCGTGTATCGTAACTGAGATAGGGGAATCAAAGTTAGAGAATTACGTACCCGCTATCTCCGAGGATGATGACCTTGAGTAGCATTCTCCGGCGAGAAGCCATAGTTATCAATGATCAATCTCGACAAACAGCAATGTATGTGTGTTGCAATGATGCACAAATAGAGAGGGAGTCGCATCAGATGATTAAATATTCTCTTCCATTGAATTGCTCATTTTCTCTTCTAAACAAAGGTGACGTGGTTAATAACTTAACATGAATCCAAAGGCTTCTAGCCTAATGGTTACCCTGTTGGTTTTTCTGTGGGAGGTCACGGGTTCAAATCCCTTCCAAGGCGAAATAGGGGTCCTTGGAAGGTCAGGGGGTTTTCCGGTGCGGTTTCCTCCTGGGGTGGTGGTGGGTCTCAACGGAGGTCATGGTAACTAGACCTTGGTGACGTGGCCTGAAAATCAGTGGTTCACACGTTGAGATCACATGCCGTTCAAAAAAAAAATAACTTAACATGAATTTGAGACTATATATCTGATTTGTGACCAAATTATTATTATTATTTTTTAAATATACAATAAAAAATCAATGTGTATGGTATGAATCTAAATAAGTCTGTAAACTAGAGGTGTGCACGGTTCGGTTTTTGGCTAAAACCGAAACCGACAGAGTCGGTTTTTATTTATTACAAACCGTTCGGTTTTTGGTTTTCTTTCGGTTTCGGTTCGGTTTTCGGTTTTTTTATTTTTTTTTTTGTTTTTGTTTTTTTTTGTTCTCACTTACGCCCAACATTGAAAATGCAAACATGTTTAACAATTAATAAATTAATTGATCGAACACCAACTAATTAAAATAAAACAAAATAATTATCATCATGTTCTTACATTTAAAAAAATCAAAAGTAAATAACTAAATATGCAATAATTCCGATCTTTACTTTTTAAAATGGTAGATTTCACTAATCTAAATTTTTACCATCTCTAACGGTAAACTTTTTTGCGTGTTTTTTCCCGTTAAATAAATATGAAAATAGCAACATATATATATATATTAATTTTTTAAAAATATTAAAAATCAGTTCGGTTTCGGTTTTTCATATTATAAAAACCAAAACCGAACCGAAAAATTCGGTTTCGATTTTTTTCGGTTCGGTTTTACCCGGTTATTCATTCGGTTTGGTTTTTTATGTTCGGTTTTTTCGGTTTTTTGCTCACCCCTACTGTAAACCTTAAAAGATCATATTTGACTTTGTGATATATACGTGTCGATTACATTTGGATCCAAATTGATAAGACTTATTGTTATATATAAGCTTTTTTTCATCTTTATGTATAAAAACATCGATTTTGTATGAGAATAAAAATCTCACCGTTACCTTCTCTGACTATCACCGAAACCATAGGAGCCGTCGCAAGCAAGGCTAAGAGCAAATATTCTAGCCTTCGGTGATCGCCGCCTTGATCACCATTTTTTCCAGGTAGGAATTTTGAAAAGATGCATTTTTTTTTTGTTCGAACCGGAGGAGTATTGCTTGAGAAAGAAGAAAATTGGTGTCCACCACTTAAAATTTAGGAGCTTGGGGAAGACAAATTGTACATAGTGCTCCAAAAGTTATACCGAAATGAATAGTAACTTTGTGTGTGACCACCGACATTACTCTTTAATATATATATATATATATTAATTTGTTAACACTCAGAGTTAAGTTGAGGTTATATGAACTATTTATTTATATAAATATAACTCCATTTATATAATACATAAGGAGGTAAATATTTTTTTTTAATTTATCAAAAAGCTAATTTGGTAAGCCATTCCGAAATGTTACCCCACCAGACACAACCCAACCGTTTTGCCATGTGTTAATTGTATGCCGAACTTCGTGTAATATGCATGCTAGTTACCTGCTAGCAGTTCATTTATTTATTTATTTGTTGCAGCTCAAGAAAAAAAAAACATAGCCAATTTAGTTTATTTCACTTGAGTACAGCAACATCATCATTTGAAACCACTGTCATTGTGGGGAAAAGAGGTTCATGTAATAATGAATCCAAGGGCCGGAAAGTTGAAAGAGTCGCTCCACTGACCACTCAACCACCCTATCCAAAACTAAATTCAACGATAAAGCAACTCTTGCATGGAAACATTGCATTAGAATTTTTTTTAAAAAAAATAAAAATAAAATAATAATAATGTTACAAGTAGCAACTAAAGATGTATTGAAAGAGCATAAACAAAACATAAAAAGTAACAAAAACCAAGAACAGATGGATGGATCAAATGTCTTACAAACCATAATGTAAAAAACTAAAAACATCCGACAATAACAAACAGAAACCTTTTGATCCCAACCTCCTAGTTCAACAAAACCAACTTTCAAACCACAAATTTGATTTTAGTCCTGTACAACAAAAAACCTCTATATAAACAAGATGTTATCTTCCTACAAACTTTGAAAATCAAGAATCCTACAAACCGGATTCAATCCTGCTAGAAAATGTGATGGAGTATCTTTATATACCTTAATCAATCAATTGGTATTTCATGAATTCCGATACTTGACCCTAGATCATGGGTTGTTCTTAAGCCCTCACTGCTAGATCCAGATGGTTGTTGACCAAAATTGCTCGTAGGTGCACTCCACACGCTAGAGTTATTTTGGCTTTCAAATGCCATTTTTTGGAATTTTCTGAGTTGTTCTCTGTATTGGGCCTTGTCAAAATCTGAGCTTTCATGAGAACCGTTTAACTTGTGTCCAGGTTTGATACCTTCATCCAATTCCTCCAGCGGTAGGTTTCCTTCTAAGGCTCTAGCTATCTGCACACAATATGATAAACTCATATTGGTCTCTTTTGTAAACAACTTTTTTGCATTTGAAACTTATTTCTAAAAGTTTAACTTATATCCGACTTATTGGCAGTAAACTTTTAGAAACTTAATTTTATTGACAAGTAGCTTATAAGTCGTCGTCATCATCATTGTCATCATCGTACTCAGTATATCCCACCATTAGCAAAGCTAAGGTAGGGTCTGAGGAGGGTAAGATGTAGACAGCTCTACCCCGTAGGAATAGAGAGGCTGCTTCCAATGAGACCCCCGGCTCATGATGCCTGATTAACCAACTAACCCAATGCTTTTAACGTTATTTTTACAGAAATTAAGTAAAATAACGTTAAAATTAGTGCAATTTTACTTTTGACCCTCGAGGGTCATCGCATATATACATTATATGAGCGCACCACGCACGGGGGCTTAAGTAGCTTATAAGTGAAATATATTATTTATAATCATTGTTAACACAATATATATTTTTATTAAAAATACACAGTTATTTAAAAAATTGCTTTGGGTTAGGCCCATGCTTGTTTTAAGAACTAACATATACGCATAACCTGTCCATTATGCCACCTCTACCTTTCAAGAGTTTATTAAACTGGTGGCATGTGAAAGCTTAGTCAAAGTACCTGGCTCATTGATGGCCTTTGTCTTGCCAAGTGGCGCACACAAGCAGCAGCACAAGTGATCATCCTAGACATTTCACTACAATCATAGTTATTCTGCAGTCTTCTATCAGTTAATGTGCTAAAATTTCCATCCTCCAACGCTTGAGTTAGCAATGGTCTTGCCTAAAATATGACGTGCCATTAATAATCATCAGTGACGAAAATATGAAAATAAATCAAATCTTAGTAGAATAGATGTCACTATCTGCCAAAAAATTTTCAGGAAAAGAAAAACTCACCCAATCAACAATATTATCATCAAGAAACTGTGCTTTATCAATAGGTCGACGCCCAGTAATCAATTCCAGAAGCATGACACCAAAGGAAAAGACATCTGATTTTTCAGTCAACTTCCCGGTAAGAGCATACTCTGGAGCTAAATAGCTGCAAAAGAAAGTATTAATTGTGTGTTCATCAAAATTGTAAGAAAACGGGAAGCGCATTAGGCATATTATATTATGATTAATATGAAATGAAGAGACAAAATGGGAGAAAATCTGACCCAAAAGTTCCCATCACACGAGTGGAGACATGAGTATCCGTTTCAGGAGTAAATCGAGCAAGTCCAAAATCTGCAACCTAAAAAAAGGAATTTGACTATTGACATAAAATTATTTTTTATGCTAAAACATATGTAAATAATATGAAGTTTCTTAATCCAATTTAGGCTTCAATTGTAAGCGCTGCAAGCAATTTCTACCTTTGGCTCAAAATTGCTATCAAGAAGTATATTTGCAGACTTGATATCCCGATGAATGATCTTAGGTTGACCTGCATTGTAAATTAGTTCCACCAGTTTATATTTGAAATAGTTATAAAGAAAATAAAATTAGCTTTAATAGTCAACTCACAGTCCTCATGTAAATATGCCAATCCTTTTGCTGATCCTAGAGCAATTTTCATCCTCATATCCCAGCTTAAAAGTTCATTTCCATTGCCTGCCATTGCCGTATCAAAGTTTCACATGAAATGAATTGTTTATCATGGGTGTTGGGTAAGGAAATGCTCAAAAATGAAACAATAATATACCATTGTATATCTACAAGTTATTTAGGGATAATTTACCCATAAATGCCCTTGATGTGGTGTCAACATGTTATAAATTTATAAAATGTTTGTAAAGTAAAAACTATGACTTCGCTTATAAAGTTAGCGGCATTTTTGTCATTTTACCATTTTTTTGCAGCTTTCTGGGGAAATTTGGCCTAAGCAAAGTAAAGAGCTAATACTTAGGAGGCCTGAAATGTTGTTTGAAATAACCAGGTGGTCTATGCATACGTTATTGCTGATTATGGTTGTCTTACTGCCAAAAAACTAATACTATTCACCTAAAAGGCTAAAACAGAATATTTTTTACACAATAACAGTGGGCCAAACATGCTATATGTATAATGATGCTTAATTACTAAAACAAAATTCCATTCACCATGTAAGTGGAACTCCAAAGTATTGTTTGGAACAAATTCATAAACTAACATCCTTTGTAGCCCAGAAGTGCAATATCCAACCAATGAAACAAGGTGCTTATGATGAACACGGCTAATGGTAGCAACTTCTGCCTGAAATTCACGTTCCCCTTGTCCACTTCCAATTTTCAATTGTTTAATTGCAACTTCTTCCCCATTTAAGAGGATTCCTTTATGAACATACCCAAAACCACCTTGACCAAGAAGATTGGCTTGTGAGAAACCATCTGCCGCATTTGCTAATTCTTCATATGTGAATATGGTTTTGTTGTTCCTATAATCTATGTTCATTGGATTAGGCTTTTCAGAACCCGTACTACTTGTCGAATGTGGTTGAGGGGGGGCTGAAGAACCCAGTGAAGACAGCTGAAAGTTAGATGGTGAATCAGCAGACTTTTGAGGCAATCCGTTCTTGTTTTCCTTTGGTGGAGGAACATTCTGTAGCCAGTTTTGAGGTGCACTGCCAAAGCCATCTACAGAATGCATAGCCGCAAAAAAAAAAAAAAACTTAATAATTTAACTTAAGATCACATATATGCAATATGACACCATAACTTGGGCAAGGAAAATTATTATTGATTATTACAAGCCAAAAAGAAACAGCGATGACAGATCTATACAAGACAAAAGCCACTAACAAACAAGTAATAACAATATGACTTGAGGTTATTGGTGGAATCAGGATATCCATAATGTTTGAAAGGTACAAGAGAATGTTGTTCTTAATGAAGAGTGAAATGAGGAATGCAAGCTGTGATCACAACATGGATACACAGAACAGTAAGCCATCAGTGTTTCAAATCAATTATAGCTTCATTTAGTTAAGATCTATATATCCTTAATGAACATAACTTTTCAATTTTTCATTGTTCAACACCACTCTGTTTGTTCCACTGTAGATTCTGCTTTTTAAAATGTCAATGATTAAGAATACAATTAAAAAAAACTTAAAATTCAGTGAATCGTCTAACACTGAATGGGATTCAGAGCTACTTGAAGCTACAAATTGCGCGATTATGGTGCAATATAACAAAGAAACATCGATGGCGGACTCAATTACTCACTTGCTTCTTTTAATCAATCGGTTAAGTGTCAAATCATACTGCATTTAACGATAGCAGTTAATATCGATAGCAAAAGCTAATCAGAATCGACAAAATTGTAACGATAGTGTGCATAAAAAATTCGACAATTACAGGCACCACTAAACGACTAACCTTTAAACCCTTGCGGATCATCCGCCAAAGCACGACGTCGTCTCTTCCGTCTCTTGTACCAAACAACGAACACAGCCACAAACACGAGCACAACCGCACCGCCGATGCCGATTCCGACTCCAAGCGCAACCAATGTACCGTTATTACCAGATTGATTTTGCGGCGGCGGCGTAGGATTAGGTTCAGAATCAATTGAACTTGCATTTGATGGAGGAATTAGAGGGAGTGAGGATGCCGGAGTTGTAACGTTGATTACTGACGGATTGAGAGGCGAAGGCGGAGAAGTTTCTGGTGCCGGCGACGACATCTGCCACGACGGCGGAGCGAAAACCTACTATAGGTTGATGATTATAGGAGAGAGTAAAGCGCAAACCACCTTTTTCGATGAACAATTTACAATTTCTCACATGATCGAGAAAGAGAAAGATGGCACTATAGTGTCGTAGAAGCTGAAAGCATGAGATGTGGGACTAAACGACATCGCACCAGATTATAGTCCTTTAACACACTCGTAAGATTTTTACTAGGTATACATCCGTGTATTACACAAGTTTGCTAATTAAAAATACGTGATTTTATAATTATATCTTTATAAATTTACATAATTGAAATAATTTTGTTACATTTTTTAAATTTACATGATTATATAACAACTAATAATATTATTTATACCTTTTAATATAGAAAAACTTTAAAAATAAAAATTTATAAAAAAATGTTCTTAATATATATAACATTAAACGTAGATGTATTACACATTTACACTGGTTAAATATTTGAATTTTCAAATTACTTGTTTAAAATGACATAATATATATTTTTTCAAAGACGTTTTATAAAACATTAAAGAATTGATTTATAATTTAAATATATTATTTAGTAAGTTAAATAAAATAGTTAATATTATCCAGACACACTAAGTTAACACCCAACTATTATTACATGGTCGTACATGTCCTCTAGGGTACAACCGTACAAACATACGTTTATTGTTTTGATACAATCGAATACTGGCTATATATCGATTGAGTTTTTTTTTCATTCCGAAGATGATGGTTTCAGGCAAAATTTGTGAGTTATACAGTCCGTATAGATCAGTACGACCCGTACATGCATGCGGTCGTTCAACATATATTGCTCATACTCAATGGTCGTCTAGCCTTATACGACCCATAATCTATGGTCTTCCATCCATATACGATCCATAATTTATGATGGTCAGCCATTCGTATATGGCCCAAACATCTTCCCTAATAAAAGAACAGTATGACCTGTACATGTCTATATGACCCGTATTGTTCATAAATACCTTAGTATACACTCTTTTTATTAAGAATAGTGTGACCCGTACATGCCTGAATGACCAGTTTAGTAAGGGGATACCGTTTAGTAAAGGGTCTAAATTTAGCTTAAAATCTTATGCAAATTCTGATTGGGCAAAGTGTATAGAGTCTAGAAATATGTAACTAGTTTTTGTGTTTTTCTTGGGATTCTTTGGTATCGTGGAAAAGTAAAAAAACATGCTACAATATCTCGATCAACTGCATAAGCACAGTATCGAACCTTGTGTTGCTGAAATATGTTATGTGATTTGGTTAATGAATGTTTTACAAGAGCTGGGTGTGACAGTTAATTTATTAGTGCCTTTATTTTGTAACAGTTTCGCTGTAATTCTATAGCTTCTAATCATGTTTTTCATGAAAGAACAAAACATTTTGAGCGTGATCTTTTCTTTCTATGAGAAAAAAAATTCATGCGGATGTATTCAAGCTGTGAAAATTGATTCTCAAAATCAATTGGATGATATTTTCACAAAAAGGTTGCCTGTGAGCCAACATGAATATTTGAGTAATCTGCTTGGGATGTTTGATGTTTTTGGTTATTGAATTAAGGGATGGTGCTGAAATAACACTATTTAGGTCGTTTAATTCAATAACTAAATATTGGGTTTAATTATGTTAATTATTTAGTTTGTGCATTTAAGAGGTATTGCCGTATTGGAAGTCATGGGCTGGCTGGAGTTCGTGTGGACTAAAGCGGGAGTTCGTTTGGGCTAAACTTGGACCAAAGATGGGCTCACGTGATGGGCTGGAAATCCTGGAATGCTGGATAAAAGGCTAAAAAATTGAGTAGAGGTGAACAAAAAAACCCCAAACCGGTATTCCATAGTTCTCAAACCGGTTCCATCCAAACCAATCCAAACCACCGGTTTGGCATAGGTTCATGATCTTACCTTTAAAACCGGTTCCTAAACCGACCCAAACCGGTTTCAAACCGGTTTCAACCCCTCTAAACCGGTTTCAACCCTCCAAACCGGTTTCAAGCCTATCCAAACCGATTCCTATAGGTTTGACATCCTCATCTCCCATACTGGTTTCCGAACCGGTTTCACCCAAATCGGTTTTGACCATCCGTAGACCTAACCAGACCGGTTCCTAAACCGAACCGATTTGGTAAAAAAAACCGATTTGTGCAACCCTAGAATTGAGGCTGGTAGATAAAAGTTGAAGAGTTTACCGGCGGTCATTATCTTGAGATCTTTCTAGAACTCTCGTCTCTCAGTTATTGAATCGTGTCTACGAGTTTTTAGCGTTTGACAAGTCTCTCTAGTTAAAAAAGTCTCTGCATAGACACAAACTTTATTGTAAAACTTTTTAGATCTATAACTACATCATCAATAGGTTTGCTTATTAGCCCTAAAATCCAGTGGCGGATACGAGAATTTTTTCCGGTGGGTTCACTATTTTCTTATGCTTCAATTAGATAGAACTGAACATTTTTCGGTTCGGTTTAACGGTTTGGGTCTTATAATATTCATCACGTAATAACAGTGTGATATATTACGTCAATAATTAAAAAAACATCGTCATCAAACAGTTCGGAGGTGCGTACTAAACACTCATTTAAGATATTTTAGCTCCGAACCAAGCGGAGTCAAGGGGTCAACGCCCCCTTGCGGGGTCCAAGGGACTGAGCCCTTGTGGCGGTCCCTTTGGCCAACCAGCGAACACGGGTCAAGCGGGCAGTGCCCCTTGTGGGTTCGGGGCAATTTCCCGAAGACAACGAAATTTGAGAAGAAATATTAATTTCAAAGAGTGATTTTAACAAGATCATATATAAATCCAAACGTTGATTATCAAGAGTTTGTAACAAAGATTGCTTATTTCAATCAAGTTGACAAACTGTTGTAAAAAAAAATTATATTACAAATTGACCCTTAAAATATTAATAGGTTCACCCTAACTTTTAAACCTTTTAAAAAAATTTTCTACTAGCGCTTCAAGACGTGGTGGGTTCAAGTGAACCCACACCTCACTATTTACATCCGCCACTTGGTTTACAATCCGAGCCTAGTCCAAGCTAGCCCTAGCTTAGCGCAGTTCGTGAACATCCCTAGTTCGTATGAAGTAATACGGTTAGTATAGGATCAAACGACTGCTATATGGTTTTTATACAACCATATACAATTATACGATCATTATAGCCCCATATGGTTTTAGTCAAATCAACAAATGTTATGACATTAACATCTAAACTTTAAATATTTTTATACGACCCGTACATAAAATCGTATAAAATATAATCTTGTAAGAAACCGATCGAATTCCGAATTAGTCCGTTTAGATGGCGAGTGAACCTGACAAAGTGACGCAAGAAGGTGGAGTTTCTTTTTTAAACGGCCAACTAATGAACTGTCGGGTATTCTATACGCCCCCGATGGCTAAAGGATGCCTGAGCTAGCCACTAGTTCAGATGGATAGAGCCCCTAGCCTACCAGCCAACAATTCCCGGGAAAAACACGACCCAAGCACCCACCCGAAGGCACGACGGTGAAAGGCCGATAAAACCTGGTGGAATTAAGGATCGAACCCTGGTCTCCTATCACTTCTCTAATACATTCATCTTATTACTAGGGCAAGAAGGTGAAGTTTAATTTTGTTTTATGGGTTATTTTATAGGCTGCCACATGATATAAGCCCACAATTGTTTAAATCAATAATTAATCAATGTTAGACCCTTTCAATCCTGGCCCAGTGGCCCCTATCACTAGAGGTGAGCAAAAAAACCGGACCCGGAACCGATAACCCGAATCAGTCATACCCGAACCGGTGGATACAAACGGGTCCGGTTTTCAATCAAATTAGAACCGGAACCGAAAAAACCGGAACTGGTTCCACCTATATCCGGCCAAAACCTGAACCAGAACCGGTCAAAAACGGTTGGAACCGGTTGAAACCCGTAACCGAAACGGGTCTTGACTTTGTTGACCGGAACTGAAACCGGCTGAAACCGGAACCGGTTGCAAAAAACCCGATTCGCGCACCTCTACCTATCACTACGTCATCGGTCATCATATTAGTAAATCGCCCAAAATAAAATATTGATTTTAATAAAGTGTAACAAAAATTATCAAATTCATAATGTTAATAGAATTTTGTGTCCTAATAGTTTTGTTACGTAAACTGATAATTTGATCAGTGATTAAAAAATTTCTTGTTTTTTACTTTATTGTTAATGTGAGGGTAACTCACTTTTTTTTAGGTAAATTGATAATTATTTGTTTTAATATGAAAATATATTTTTTCTTGTAACTAAAGCCTAAATGTTTTTGTATACGAATTAAGTTAAAAACAAAACATTATCGTCCCACCAAATTCTTTAAATGCTTATAAACAAGTTTAGGTTTTCCATCAATTCTACTTTATGTTGGTCTTGTAATTAGTTATGCCAATATATTAGGTAATATCATCCTTTTGTTGCTTTTGGTATGATCTTCTTTACTATAAATTGGTTAGGCGTTGAAAAAATATGTTGTTGTAACCACACAATTAAGGGTGTTTTGGTATCCAAATCAAGAAGTAAATTGATAGGTACTGTTTTGATGTTGAATAAGTGCTAGAATTGTTTTTATTTAACGGATATGGGTCAAATATAATTTTATCTTAGACAAAATTACAGAAACCGTGCTTCAGCTTTTTTAAAAAGCATAGGATTCATCTTTTATCTTTATAAAACATAAATTTACTCTTTATCTAAACAAATTCACATTGTTACATGCATGTTTCATGCTTCAAACTAGTCATCGTTACATTTTTTGTTAATTTTTATAACTGGTGACTTGGTGGTAAATATAATAGAGTGTACCACTGGTAGCACAATGATACTCCAATGATTCGATACAAAAATTAGCCGTTCAAAAAAAAAACATTTAACTAAATGAGTCATTCACTTAAACACGAACATGCTTAATAAACATGTTGCACAAGACAAGCTATTTATCACAATTAAATTTATCAATGTAGTATCACGAATGATACGACACGGCACGTTACAACACATTGCAGCCCGTTTAACATGGTTATCAAATAATAATATATATAAAAGTCAACAAAAAATACAATTCATTAAATTTTTAAAGAACAATTACTAGCATACTTAAAAGAAAAACTCTTAAAAACCTTAAATAATGATGTGTAACATTAAACTACATAATTTTTAATAAACAAGTTATAAATTATAAAGGTGTTAAGTTGACATGTGAACCTATTAACACGATTATTTATATGTGTTATACATGTCATCAACTTAGTAGGAGGATTGGACTCGGTTAGACATACTTTAATTGTGTCATTAATATGTTAATTGGGTTATTACCCAATTATGTTTAATACGCATCCTAATCCACTTAACTTCGTGTTGTATTAATAGGTATGTGATATTATTTAAGTTAAAAAAAAACTAATATTCAATTATATCATTTTATTTCATAGTTATTTTATTATGTTAGGCAAATAAAGAGCTACCAGTCGTAGGTATGTGTTTTGGTCTCTTTTCTTGTTTTTTAAATGGTAGATAGTCCAGATGGTCATGTGTGGTGTTTGCTATCTTGGAGCTCTAGGTTCGATTCCTTAGGTTCCATTTATGATCAACAAATCTTTTATATGACAGTTGTTATGTTGGTGTTGTATTTACTTGTTCTTCACAAGTACGAAACATAGGCTGTCAATAGCTTTTTTTTCTTTCTTATTTTTTAATTTTTCTCAACAATAGGTTATCTAATGTTTTAATCTAGCCTTTTTAGTTTATTTTTTTTAACATAACCACTATGCGATATACAATATACGATTTAAAATTATTTTTTATATTTTTTTTCCAATTCTAGACTTTCTAACGTTTCAATCTTAACCATTTTAGTATATAACTAGTACATAGGACCCACGCATTGCGGCGGGGTCTGATATACTGACATAAAAAAAAACCAACAGAACATGAGGTTAAAATCGTGTACAATAAAATGCACGAAAATACCATATACAACATCTATAACATAAGCTTTGAAACTAAGGGTTGGAGATTAAAAACTTATTTAATAGTAAAGAATGTGATTACAGAAGACTTAAAAAAAAGCCCTGCGTAAATGTATAATTTATAAATGATACAAATATTATAAAATTATTAAATCTAAATCGTTTGTGAACTAATTACGATCAAAATGATATAAACGATACAAATATTCGATAATGTACGCATGCATTATAGGCATGTAAACAACGCGCAAAATTTCTGTGACCGTTTGGGTTAGAAATTTATATAAACGTTCATGAGGCCATTGCGATCAAATTAATATAATTATGACATTTATCAGACAACCTAATGACGCGTTAAAATCATGTGAACATTAAAAATATTTGAGTAAAGTGAGAGTGAGCTTTAAAAATAAGAGCTCAAAGTTCAGGGTTATAAACGAAAATTTCAAATTAATTGAAAAGTATTGAAATCTATCTTTTGATCTTTAGACGCGGTAGTGAATATTGATTATGTGAGGGTTTGTATCCTGTGAAAACCCGGTATAAGAAGGAAAATCCTTAAACCCTATCTGGACCATTGATTTGGACTTTTAAAAATAAAATATGTGGTACACGTTAAATTTGAATAAAAAATTAGGTTTTAGATAAACAAATCAGTTTTAATGTGGGTTAATGTAAACCACATGTTTATTTTCAAGATTCTAAATCAACGACCCAGATAGGGTTTAACGGTTTTCTCTCTAAAATCGGATTTTCACATGATACAAACTATATATATATATGTATATGTATGTATGTGTGTGTGTGAGATGTTGGGACCCACCATGTGTGTGATGTGTGTGTGATGTTGGGTGTGTGTGCGTGTGAAAAAACACCGTGTGTGTGATGTGTGTGTGAAAAAGTGAATAGTGAATTATGTGTGTGAGCAAATATTTGCAAATTAATATATATAATAATAGTCCAAATTTTTTTTCACTAACTTAGTTTGATTTTTTTTTTTACAAAAACTAAGAAGTTTGAATTGATTTTTAAGTGATGGTGATTTTGGGTTTCTCTCTCTTAGGTGTATTGTATGTTTTTTTTTGCTCCATGTGGTTTGACAAAAGTAACCATTTTCATCCAAATTTTGAAATTTTGCAATTCTCCTCCATTAGTTTCAGAAAATTAACCATTTTAGTCCCTGTGGTTTGACAAAAGTAACCATTTTCATCCAAAGTTTAAATGGACTTTGGATGAAAATGGTTAATTTTCTGAAACTAATGGAGGAAAATTGCAAAATTTCAAAATTTGGATGAAAATGGTTACTTTTGTCAAACCACAGGGAGTAAAAGAGAAGTTTACTCTTTTTTTTTTCATTTATTTAATTGGGTTATTTATATATTTTTCTTTTATAATATTATTTATCTATCTAGAACACCTTAACTTTGATTTTTCATTTCTCTCTTATTAAATACATCTCATATTAAATAATAATATTCAATATTAAGTATGTCACTACTAGAAAAAATGATTTTTGCTACCAAAATTTGCTACGCAAAAAAATTTGTCGCAAAATTGCAACACATTTGCGACACTTTTCAGTCAAAAAAAAATTCTTAATTTTATGTCTACCTTGTGAAAAAAAAATCTTATTCGTTGCAAATAATTTTCGTTTGAAAATTTTAAAACGTTGCTAATTTGTCGCAAACCTACAAAAAAGAAAATTATTATTCGTTGCAAATGTGTTGCAAATAATTTCGTTTGAAAATTTTAAAACGTTGCTAATTTGTCACAAACCTACAAAAAAGAAAATTATTATTCATTGCAAATGTGTTGCTAATAAAAAAAATATTTCATTTATAAGTGTTGCTAATTTGTCGCAAACTAATGAAAAGAAAATTATTTTCAGTTGCAAATGTGTAGCAAACAAAAAGAAAATAAATGATTAACAAGAAAAATATATTTAGAGTGTGCGTAGCAAATGCGTAGGAACTTTGCGACGCCCTATTTTTGTCGCAAAATGGTTACAACTTGTGTAGCAAATTTGTAACAAAACTTTTGCAACAAGGGTTTTTGCCTCTAAAAAATTCCGTGGTAAATGTGTCGCAAAATCCAGTTTGCAACGCATTTGCTACAAAATTAAGCGTAGCAAATTTATCTTTTTTCTAGTAGTGTGTTTTTATACATTTGTTTAATTAAGAAAAATATTTGCTAATACATTAAAAATATATTATATTTGCTAATACATTTTTAAAAAGCAATTTATTATAAAATATACAATTTTTAAATCCAAAATTTTATAACAAAACGTTTAAGGAAACAAGTATTTAAAAAATTAGTGTTAAAAAACATAATATAATTATTTTCATTGATGATCAACCCGTGTAATACAATAAACCTAGTTACATATATATCCAAGTAAAAAAGTCAATTATATATTTTCCTTTTTTAAAAGATATACTTCACCTTTCAAATAAAATAATCAATTACAATTTTTTCACCTCACAAGAGGAAACATTTATTTAATTTTAAGGGTTGAGTAAATATGTAATAAAAAAAATTATTAAGGGGTATATGTAAAAATCCATATTTAATTCAAATGCACGTCTATCCAAGTTGGTTAATACACCGGCCGTTTCAACCTTAATAAAAACAAATCTGGGCCGTCTAAATTCCCTGAGATTTGATCTTGGCCATATAATAGGTGGTTACAATCTCTTTATAGAAGTTGCATGCGGTTTTACGCTGAAAGCTTCCGGTTTTCAATATGGCTTCAACCCACTCCTCTTGCCGTTTCATCTTCATCTTCCTCCTCATTCTCTCACTCTAATTTTTCAATTTCCTCATTTGCAATTGCAGCACAATCAACAGAAAGCATAGCCATGATATAGGGTTTGCCATGAAAGCCGAGATTGAAGTTACTGAAAATTTTCTCACCCCACTAAATATATTAATGAATCAGAGTTGCCCTAGTGATAGGTACAATTTTACTTCGGGTTTGAAGAAGAAAAAATATATGTTGCAAAAATAACCATTTGTACAATAACCTTACTCTATATATATATATATATATTAAAATCGAGCCAAGCCAACGAGCCGAGCTACGATCCGAGCTCGAGCCGAGCCAACCTAGCTCGGGCTAGGCTCGTTTTTAACGAGCTTTTTTCAAGCCGAGCGAGACTCAAGCCGCGAATTTTTTGAACAACCCTACATGAAGCCCATTTCTGCTATTCCACAAGTATTTTTGGCTCTTATTTGAGATTGAGGAGAATGTTAAAGATTTGATGTCATCTATTAAGTTATCCACCGAGCACCTTTTGTTTTCAAAAATCCAACCGTTTCTAGTTTTCCAGCTGCACCAAATTAAAGTATAATCATCATCGTCGTCGTCGTACTCAGTATCCCATTTTTAACAAAGCTAAGCTAAGGTAGGGTCTGAGGAGGGTAAGATGTAGACAGCCTTAACTCTACCATGTAGGAATATAAAGGTTGCTTCCAATGAGACCCCCGGCTCATGATAACTCACTAACCGACCAGCCCAATGGTTTTAAGGTTATTTTCACAAAAATAAAGTAAAATAATGTTAAAATTAGTGCAACTTTACTTTTGCTCTTAAGGGCCGACACATATATACATTATATGCGCGCACTGCAAAGGGACCTAAATTGAAGTATAAATTAACTTGAATCCGATTCAACACAGCCCTCCAAATAAAACATAGGATTTTTGATGGGATCCATTTTAACCATATAACAGTGTTGCTATTGTGTTGTGATTGGTTGGAGCACATCCATTTCCTACAAGAACTTGTGGAAAATTTTCCAGGGGTCTCTCTAACCCATATCCACATTGGGATTGAAATTATAACATCTGATGATGTCTTCTAGCTCTGCTATTTCCTCTCTAATATGCCGAATATTTGTGAAAATTTCCAATTCCATGTAAAAATTATCCTGTTTTGGACTGAAATTCCAATCCTTTGTGCAATGGTGCAATTCTTGGGACTAGATTTTTCAAGGAGATTAAACCATACCATTGGTGGTGCCATAACAATGCATCAGAATTAAATTCCACATGTATTCTAAGTATTGAAGGAAGTGATTTACCAAGCTCCATAATATCACCATTAATGTTTGAAATAGAAGACCACACTCTCACCTAATGGCTTCTTACCAAGATTATCCAAAGAGGAGAATGATATTTTGTGGATTGATTGGATACTTTTTGCCCATAGACTTGTTGGTTCTTGCATAGCCCTCCACCACCATTTTGATAGAAGAGCCAAATTGATAATCTGTGGTTCATTTACTCCCAACCCACCATCATTTTTTGACCTTGTCATTTTGTCCCAACCAACCCAATGAATTTTTTATGTTTCAAATTTCCTCCCTATAGAAATTTTCTCCTAATGGCTTCAACATCATTTATTGTCTTTCTCCTAATGGCTGCAAATGAAAGGTTTTTTGCTTTTCATTCAGTAAACTTTATATAAATGTAATCAACTTTCAGCTTTGTTTCAATAATTGGTTTCCAATGCTTGGACAACCGCATGTTTGCCCCTAATGGCATGCCAAGATGTACTACTGGTAAAGAGGCCACGTCACACCCCATAATCAATGCAAATCCTGAAATATTACCATTATTATGGCCGATGTCTATAAGCTTGCTTTAATGATAGTTGATTTTGAGACCTGATGAAATATGAAAACATCTAAGCAAAATTTTGAGGTTCCTGATGTTTGATTCATCCCATTCACTTGTGAATATCACTTCATCTGCATACATTGAATGAATTATTGTTAGACCTTCAGTAGGTAGTTTCACCCCCCTGAAAATACCTTTATCCACAGTTGTTCTCATGATAGACATAAGACCCTCCATAGCTATTATGAACAAAAAGGGAGAGACCGGGTCTCCTTGTCTCTAAGGGTGTTCATCGAATTAAATTTCGAATAACTCAAATATTTCGAATTGAATGATTTCGTATTTTGAAATTTTTAAGTTCATTCGAATTCGACAAACCCAATTCGAATTCGTTCTCAAATTCGAAATTCGTAACTATTCGAATTCAGAATTCAAATTAGATCCGAATTCGATTTGAATTCGATTAAAATTTGAATTGGTTTGATTAAAATTTAATTAAAAAATTGTTTATACTTGTTATCTTTATATATTCAAAATATCAAATAATCAAAACCTTAAACACTTAAATATCAAATAACCAATATATAAGTTGTAATATTAGAGATATCATTTAAACTAATAAAATGATAAAAGTTCAATATATAAGGCCAATGATAACATACAAAAAAACATAAAGTGGTAAGAAATTAACAACCAAAATGATCATTTTTTCGAGCTTCACGATTGACGCTTTTGTTGAAAATATTTAGGTTTAGCATATTTAAAAGTGTTAAAATTATGGGTATTTTATAATTAAATTGACATTTGTGTAATAGTATTCCAGTTTTTATAAACTAAAACACCTAACTAAAAAGCCTAATTTTTAAATATAGTAATTATTTGTGTATAAAAAATAAAAATATATAAATAATTTAAATTCGAATTTCGAATCGAAACGAATTAGAAATATGAAATTCGAATTGAAATTTCGATTTTTTCAAGTCATATTCGAAAACTGAACACTCCTACTTGGCTCAAACCTGTCGATAGTGTGAATTCTGTCGTTGGGGATCCTTATATATACAAAACTTTGTGGTTTTTTTTCCATGTCCTTTGAGGTTTTGTTTGACCTTTGAGTTTTTTCATAACATTTATTATACATATAAAGAATATCTTTTTTTATGTGTACATGCAAAAGTACATACGTTTAGGATATAAACACATGTGAGTTTGTGTTACATTGTAAATATATATTCAACGTCATGAAAACTTACATTGTCGTACGATCATAAACGAATATGAATTTGCACATACATATAAAAGAAGATAATCTTACCCAAAGACTTGTGTTGATGTTTCTGGAGAAACTTGGGTTATCACAATTTTTGTTTAAGTGGCACCTAATCTACTCTTAAATCCATCAAACCTACCAATTAAAAGATTTAAACCTTTGGCCTCCAAATGAGATATTACCTATTCCACAATCGACTAACATTGGGCTAAATGCCCTTTGGTGGTTATATATAAATATATAAGAATTGTACCATGTGATAACTCATTTTAGGAAGACAATTTTTAAACCATATATGAGCTCTTCATTTGTAATATTGAAATAAACATGTGGTTGAAAATAAGTATGTGATACACATATTTATTTTCAATATTTCAAATGAAAGGCTCAGATATTGTTTAAAAGTTATCTCTAATATAAGATTATCACTAATTAGAAGCCCGGCCCTGTATGTGTGTGTTTTAGTTCTCGACTATTTTTGTTCTTAATTGAATATCTTCCTACATATGTGTGTATATTATATACTAGGGTATTACCCCGTGTATTACACGGGTTGATCATCAATAAAAAGAATTATACTATTTTTAAACACTATTTTTTTCAGTATACGTTTCCTTAAACATTTTGTTTTAAAATATTGTTTTTATAAATTGTATATTTTATAATAAATTGCTTTTTTAAAATGTGTTTTTTTAATACTAATAAATTTTCAGTGTATTAAAAATATTTTTCTTAATTTAAAAAAATGTATAAAAATCATATTTAATATTTAATATTAAGTGTATTTAATAGAAGAGAGAGGCGGAAAATCAAAGTTGAGATGCTTTAAGAATGCGCCATGTGTCCAAAAAAACCTTGATATATTATAATAGATTATACGGATATATTTAATTAAGAATCAACAAGTTATAAAAAACTAAAAAAACCATTTATAATCTTATACTTTAAGTAGTATGAAAGTAATTTTTTTATATAGATTGAAGTTGCTTTTATGCTTTTAAACTTTTTATAACTAGAAATGATCATTTTAATTATTTATACTAGGTAACCTTTTGCTAATAGTCAATATATAGTACTTTGCAATAAAAGTCCGTTATAATATTAGTTATTGATAGTCGTTATTGGTTACTTTCAAAAAATTGAATTGTATGTATTCCATATAAACTTAAAAACCAATGTCGGTGGCAACAGCCACCGACGTCACCTTGATATTTATCTTATCTCCACTTGATATTTATCTTATCTCCAACACACACACATATATATAGGAAGATGATCAAATGTTAACCCATGTTTATTACGTTAACCGAATAACTAAAACTTATTACTTTCGGACCCACACTAAAATAAATCTAAAGGTCTAAGGTTTTTCTTTTTCTTTTTTAATTAATGTATGGCCCACTTGCATTAATAAAAAAAATAAAAAAAGCATACACCTTTAGATTTACTTTAATGTGGGCCCAAAGTAATAAGATGTAGTATTCGGTTATCGCAATAAGGAAGGGTTAACATTCGAACCATCTTCTATATATATATATATATATATATATATATATATATATAGGGCAAGGTGTAAAAAATAACCCTCATTTTTTGCTACAACTACATAACCCATTTCAATCAATCATAAACTTACACATAAGCATTTCATTAAAATATTAAAAAGGGCATCATAGTCATTTTACTCCTTATAAGTTTCCCCCCATCTTTTTTAAACATTAATAACTTTTTTATAATATATTATTTTTTAAAAAAAATTGCACCATTATATTCGTCTCATTTTTCTCTTTAATTCCGTTATAGTCTCGACTAATTTTTTTTACATTTTTTAAATGCCATATATTTACATCATTGTAACGAACTTAAATATAACAAATTTATTTGAAATTTTTTAAAAATGATAAATTACAGTGATGTAATTTACATTGACGTAATTTATCGTGATGTAATTTATATTGACGTAAAATTCGGTTTCGGTTTTTTTCGGTGAATTTGGTTTAAATTACAGTGATGTAATTTACATTGACAACAAATTAGTTTAAATTTTTTTCGAACAATGATAAATTATATCACTATAATTATCATTGTGAGAGAAAAAAATCAAAATAATGTGTTCTATTACATCACTGTAATTTATCATTGTAATTATCATTATTAGAGAAAAAAAATAAAATAATGTGTTACGTCACCGTTAATTATGTCATTGTAAATTACTTCATTTTGTGTTTATATTACTTCATTTTTTTGTTACATTACTGTAATTTACCATTGTTAGAAAAAATTTCTAATTAATTTGTTATCTTTAAGCTCGTTACAATGATGTAAATACATGACATCAAAAAAATAAAAAAAAACTAGTCGAGACTATAACGAAATTAAAGAGAAAAATGAGACGAGTATAATGGTGCAATTTTTTTAAAAAAAATAATATAGTATAAAAAAGTTACGAAAGTAATAAGTTTTAGTTATTCGGTTAACGTAATAAACATTCATAACTTTTTTATACTATATTATTTTTATACTATATTATTTTTTAAAAAAAATTGCACCATTATATTCGTCTCATTTTTCTCTTTAATTCCGTTATAGTCTCGACTAATTTTTTTTACATTTTTTAAATGCCATATATTTACATCATTGTAACGAACTTAAATATAACAAATTTATTTGAAATTTTTTTAAAAATGATAAATTACAGTGATGTAATTTACATTGACGTAATTTATCGTGATGTAATTTATATTGACGTAAAATTCGGTTTCGGTTTTTTTCGGTGAATTTGGTTTAAATTACAGTGATGTAATTTACATTGACAACAAATTAGTTTAAATTTTTTTCGAACAATGATAAATTATATCACTATAATTATCATTGTGAGAGAAAAAAATCAAAATAATGTGTTCTATTACATCACTGTAATTTATCATTGTAATTATCATTATTAGAGAAAAAAAAAAAATAATGTGTTACGTCACCGTTAATTATGTCATTGTAAATTACTTCATTTTGTGTTTATATTACTTCATTTTTTTGTTACATTACTGTAATTTACCATTGTTAGAAAAAATTTCTAATTAATTTGTTATCTTTAAGCTCGTTACAATGATGTAAATACATGACATCAAAAAAATAAAAAAAAACTAGTCGAGACTATAACGAAATTAAAGAGAAAAATGAGACGAGTATAATGGTGCAATTTTTTTAAAAAAATAATATAGTATAAAAAAGTTATGAATGTTTAAAAAAATAGGGGTAAACTTTACTTAAAAAACAAATGTCTAAAATGCTCTTTATATTAAAAAAAAGAAAAAAAAGGAATCTGACACGTGTCACGATCCTATAAACTTACATTTTTAAAGTAACCATTAAATGATGGTTAATGAGTTGTAACAAAAGATGAGGGTTATCAAAAATTTCATCACCTATATATATATATATATTATATTTCCTTCTATTTAATTCATTTGTGGCCGTTTTTGGAACAAAATGATCACCAGTTTTCCAAAAAATAATATTATGTATCGTTCTTCATTAATATTTATTGACTTTCATATTAAAAATACTAGGTTGGCGTTTCTGTAATACACGGATTAAATATAAAAATATAATAAATTGTTACCAATAAAAATTTATGTAATATACTATTTTTTAATATACAATATTATTAAAATTTTCTATACATAATTGAAAACCATTGTCGGTGGCAAAAGCCACCAACTTCAACCAGATATATACAAACTTTCGTTCCATCGATTAAACATTCCATATCATTTTGATTATTCAATAGGTCAAAGGAAAAAATTCTTTCGAAACATTTTTTTTCTTTTCTATTTTTTTTCTCTTTTAAACTATAATCCTTTGGTATAATTTTCGATCAATGTTGTTACGCTTTTTTAACTGCTTTTCAATATAAATAATGATCAAAATCGAGTATGTCTATGTTTTCGATTGGATTAACTCCAATATATTTTTACTTTTATACATTTTGACATAAATATTACTCAAAACTGATTCTGTCTATGTTTCTGGTCGGGTAACATAGAATATATTTTTGCCCCTTTTAAATACGTTTTCAAGTTTGATAAATTTAATTTTTACAACAACATGGCATTTTAGCTACATTTTGGTTGTTTTCGCCTTTTGATGTAATTTATTCGTAATTTTCCATCACATCGTTGTGACGTGTTTTTTTACAATATATATTCTTTCTACTATATTATATATAATATATGATTTTACATGATAACTCTCTTTTGTTAATTTAAAATATATGTATGTGTATATACATAATCGTCGGTTAGATTGACTTATGGTGATGCTATGCTAGGGAAAGTAAAACTAACCCGATATTGATATATATGTGCCGGTTGCCAAAATCACACCGTTGTAACTTTATACATTTGTTTTTATATACGTAGGACGCATTATACGCCATTAAATTTGTAAGCATGCCGCTTCACGCACTTTCGATTCATTTGTCTTGTCCTTTTTTCAATTTTTTAAAATATTAACTTTTATCTTATGTATTATATACGATATGAATTTTTTAGAATAATTTTTCTTTGTTATATATATATATATATATAATCATTGATTATATCGACATACAATGACGTGTTGTTAATGAAAAAGAGACCGACACAAACATCGACTTAGTAACTTCTTTGTTTTATAATTGTTTCTTAGATTTTTTCCGATCTCCATAATCGCGTGATCGTAAGTTTATACATATGTTTTATATACGCAAGGATACAACGTGCATAATGAAATTCATAAACATGTTGCTTTACACGGTTTCGGTTTGGATTTCTTATACTTTTCCCAGTTAATTTTATTTTAAATTCATATAGTGAAACATATAAGGCACAATAGTCTTGACATTTAGAAATTCTTCTTAAACTTCATATACTGCAACGTATATCACACAATAATATTGTCTATCTATGTTTCAATATTTATAATTGATCAGTCATAACCTCATATATTTTTTTAATCAAACCATCACACTGCAATACATGAGTATTAATTGTACCGCCCGCGTAGCGGACGGGTAACTTTTCTAGTTATATAATAAATCATATACTGTGGTTTATAACACAAATAGTTTTATATGCCAAATTCATTTGACTTTTATCGAGAAACCATTTCTATGTTCCAAATAAAAAAGCCCAAATTCGTACAAAATAGGTGGTATTTTTATTTAAAAAAATTTTGCCTACTTGTCAAACCCACTGCCCTTCAGCCCCTTGATCTCTAAAAACAAAAAAAAAAATAAAATAAAATATATATATATTTCTGCATTTTTAATTCAGTCCAGAATGTACACCTAATTATAACAATAGATAAGCAAAGTCTTGGGCATAAATATGTGTTCATATTTCCATATTATGTCGTCATGGTATCATGCATACAACAAACCAAAACTCATTCATATATTGTTTCGATTTATAATTTAACTTCCGTTCAGCATGGAGCGTTTACCGGCAGATTGCGTAGCTGACATACTCTCACGTGCGTCACCACGTGATGCATGTCGGTCAACGGTTGTGGCTTCGGTATTCAAGGCTGCGGCAGAGTCGGACATGTTATGGGAGAGGTTCTTGCCACCCGATCACCGGAAAATCATGTCGGAAAGTGTGTTTCCGGTGACATATAAATCCAAGAAGGAGCTTTTCTTTAAGCTTTCTAGTCCACTTCTTATTGACCATGGCCTCAAGGTACGTAATTTTTGCTTCATTTGTTAGTGTGTATGTGTGTGCAGTGTAAATTAAATGTGTTTAATTTACGGTAGTCTTGCATTGCATAATGAAAATCTTAACATATAACAAGATAAATAATAAGAATTGGGTAAACAATTGTTACATGTTGGGTTAAAATGGTTAACATTATGACATAGTATAAGTTGAGATGGATAATACAAACACAAAGCAGGTTAAGATGGGCAACTTAAAAACCATGTGAACATAATAGATTTCAGTGGATAAAAATAATCAATAATATATTTAATGAGCAAATCATCAAATATTTATTCAAAGAAACTATTTGTATAGTTACAGCTCATTTTAACTTTAGCGAAATTGATTTCTTTTTTTAAAACGACTCGTTTAAACTCAAAAGCATTTTGCTTAAAACCCGTCTTGACCCGCACCCATCCTAACCCTCACCCGTTCTGACCCGTTACCCAACCCAACCCGCCCATTTTGCCATACATACATAATTTATATCTTTATTAATTAGGCATTCTGGATAGACAAAGCAACGGGTAAAAAATGTTACATGCTATGTGCAAGAGAGCTTTACATCGCTTGGTCAGCAAATCCTCTGTTTTGGTGTTGGAAACCCGTTACTCATTCCAGGTTTGTATAATACACACACAATCATTAAACTTTATCCGAGCTGTTCATTTGAATATTGAAAATAAATATTTTGTCCACATCTGAATAAAAAACTGTGGTTTTAATAAAAAAAATCAATTTAAATGTGGTTTAATGTGAACCACGTGTTAATTTTCAAGATTTCAAATGAACAACCCAGATAACGTTTAAGGGTTTTCACTTTAAGATTGAGTATTTACAAGATACAATCCCTATGCACACACATACGTACAGATTTGTTTTTAGTGTGTGTAGGTGACAGAAAAAGAGTAGCTAGGTACACTCACATGTGTATTTATGTTTAGTGTTCTAGCTATACCTAAAAGTTGGTTATGTTTAGAATGTCCATGTCTTTATTTATATGTGTGTTAGCAAATTAAACCAATCTTTTATAATTAATAAACTAAACATTTAAGGTTTAATTAACAGATTTGCAGAAATCGCAGAGCTTAGAATGACAAGTTGGCTTGAAGTAGAAGGAAAGATCAACACACAAATTTTGTCACCAAATACAATGTATAGAGTGTATCTCGTTGTTCAAGTGGCTCATCATCGAGCCTATGGTTTAGATGTTGTACCATGTGAGGTTTCAGTCGAAGTTGGCGAGTCGTGTTCACAAGGGACAGTATTACTCTCTCATGATGCTTGTACAAAGAAATCATTAAAGACCGACGCTTATGGTGCAAACAAGGCTAAAGATGGTTCGCGATCAAGATCCGAAGAAGAGGTTTCGAGGGTTGGTTGTGATAGAGAGGATGGATGGTTGGAGATAGAATTAGGTGATTTTTACAACGAAGGAATGTGTGGTAAAGAAGTTAAAATGAGCTTAAGAGAAGTAAATGGTGTTCAATTGAAAGGAGGTCTTGTTGTTGGAGCACTTGAAATCAGGCCCCTAAAGTCATGATTACGATAAATAAAACATGATTAGGATGTAATTTGGTGCAACAAGTTGCTTAATTATTTATTACAATTGACTATGAATAGCTTTTGATTTGTGCATTTTACAATATTTGGGTTCTATACATTCAATACCAAGCTTATCCTTTTATAATATTTATAAATTATTAAATTGTAACTGTCTGGTTAATTTTTTTTATAAAAAGAAGCACTATGTGTCATATTTACTTGACGATTATTTTATTTATAATTTTCTTGAAAAACTTCAAACCCAAGAAATCTATTAGTTAAATTTACACATCATAATTAACACGGTTTCTAAACTAGAAAAACATCATGTCATAGCAGCGAAAATTTTAAAAAAAAAAAACATTTGTTAAACATAAAATTCAATTTTCATAACATTTATAAAGTCTTTAGGATTGTCAATCCTAACTCAAGATAATCTTCCTTCCATGTCACGAACCCTCTTGTCATTATACCTACGTGTTCGGCTGGACATATATACTAAAACAAACCAATTTAGTTTAATGAAATTCTAATTTAACTTGTAAAGAATTGCATTAAATAGTCATTTAGATAAAATCATTCAAAAAAAAACATCATAAGCCACTCATTACATTACTTTGAAAGCATCAAGTTTATCAATTATGTTTGTGCACTCAATTGTTCATTCATCAATTAGTTGTCATCACCAAGATAACATGTCTATACCGATATAAGATTTAATTCAAGCCTGACACGCCGAAGTGATGTACATGTTTAACCTGTTCATCTAGCAGCAATTGCTAGTATAACACATTATATATGAGGTAAACCATCATAGATTTTATACCAAAATGACATACAAGCATGTGCCAACATCCATACATCATATCTAATAACAAGTGATATGATAATCCTTCATCTAACTACAAAAGCTAGGATAACCATTCATCTAGTAACTAAGTAATAGGATAATCATCCATAAATTTCTAGCAACAAAGGCTAAATCATTCATAAATCGCATAGATTTATCATTCATTCATTAATTATATCATCACCATACATTCTTCAGATAATTTAACATTAATGTATTCATCATATCATTTAACAATTGTTACTACAATTTTTTTTGTCTCTGTCGTTATCGAGGAGCCATATTAATTGGCTAAGCGCAACCAAAGGTGAACGGTTTATTATTTTTTTTGAAATATTTTACTTAGGCAGTAGTATGTAATACACGTTTTCTATTAGTTTATTATCTAGTTACATTGCTTGATTTAATTTATTAACTATTTTTTTTAGCTTTTGTACTTTACACTTAAAACTTTAAGACAAATTGACAACTTATATATGCATTTTGATACACAAAATCGTGTTTTTAACTTATTTAACGAGAAGTTACAAACACAACATGAAAGTAAACCCTAGTTACAAACGTCAATTAATTTCCAGCTCATCACCATCTTTACATTTATCATAAGAAACTATTTATTTTTTTCATATTGTATTATTTTACTTACTAATTACACAATATTTTTAGATTCATACTATAAATTTCTTTTTTAATTTAGTAAACTTTTCATTTCATAAAAAGTTTTCAATTATATGTTAATATAATAAACTAAAATTTTAAATTATTAATGTATTTATTGACAGAAGTATTTGCAAAAGTTTAAAAATAATTAAAATTTTTAAATAAATAAATATTCGAAAATTAATTAATACATTCAATTTTCAAAAGCTCATAAAAATATATGTACAGTTAGAAAATACTTATTTATAATACCTATTGATTTTTCCAAAATTCGGAGCAGCCTCTCTATCCCATCTGGAATGTGGGTAAGGTTTGTGTTCATCATTTTTCTTAAAATCCTACTAAAATGTTAGAATATATTAGGTAAGCTTGTTTGTTTGTATGGATTTTTACCAAAAATTAAAAATTAAAAAAAAAAACAAAGAGAAGTTTGACCCACCCATACCCACTTGAAACGTTATTGCTCCATATCATTAAACACTTGTTGTAAACAATTTAATAGCGGGGCATTACACTCGAAATCAAAATAATTATTGGCGGCGTTGACGTCAAAATTAAAAAGTGATCCAAGTCGCCGCGCATTAGGATGTGTTTAACGGGGTTCACGACGGTGTGAGTGACATTGGTCATACCCTTCTCACGCCAGAATGACCACTACACCGCCTATATATATATATATATATATATATATATATATATATATATATATTTTGAACGGCAATTTGGATCACTGACGGATCATAGACCCACCCAGTCATATCCACACCCAATAGGAGGAAACCCATCATAGGTGAGAGAAAACCCCCTAGCCCAGCATGAAACCCCTATTTTGTTCATGCCAGGACTTGAACCCATGACCTCCCTAATATTGAAGCCACAAGGTACCTCATCTCAACCACTTGAGCTGAGGATCATTGGTACTACACCGCCTATATAACCGAGGTTTGACTGATGGGGGTGATAGTGGCCACGAGAACAGGGAATCAACGAAGGAAGAGAGAGGAAGTGGGTAATGATGGGGCGTGACCAAGAGTGATGGCAACAAATATGTGATGACAAGTGAAGGGTGAGAGTAGTTTTATATGTGACGTCTACGTAGAGTAATTAAGGAATAAACAACAACAATTACAAGCATACCAAGTACAAAGCTCACTTAAAGTAGGGTCTAGGAGAAGATGATAGAGACAAACCTAACTCCTATCCCGGCTCAAAGTTATCGTTTGAGGTCAATCACCTCAATTTTTTAAAGATATTTTTTCACAAAATAAGTAAAATAACATTAAAATTGGTGCAATTTTACTTTTGTTCCTTAAGGACATATATACAATATATGCGTGCCCCGCAAATGAGGCATAGAGTAATTAAGAAATGATGAATACATATAGTCTTATAAACCAAACAAAATGTTAGTAATATAGTTAAGCTTATCCATTATTTTAATTAACTAAAATTTTATTTGCCTTTTTATAATAACTGAAAAGTAATTTATAGTTCTAAATTTCTAATAGTGTCTAACTGTTATTATTTTTTACCCAAATTTTTATTAATATTTTCTAGTCTTATCTTTTGGTATAAAACATAAGAAAAAAGCAAATACAATTCTACGAATAAAAGTTGTATTCTTTATACACAAAAATATAATTTTATAACTTTAAAAATAAACTTAAAACTCACTATTTTATCAATTTTAGAATAATTTTTTTTATTTTTTCAGTTGAGAAACCCTTGTTATTTTTTCTTAAAAAATTCATTTCATTATTTATATATTCCATGTCATATTAAAAATAAAAAATATTTAATGCCCAAATAGTTATTAGTAACTTAATAACATGCTAATTATATATTATCAAAACAACAAATGAATTTAAGTGAATTTAAAAAGACAATTTTTAGTTACTTGCATATAACCTAAGTAACACATTGGTTCCAATTGGTTCGGTAACCGATGGGAACCAGAACCCTTGTAAAGTTGGAACCTATTTTAACCGGTTCTATTCGGGTTTTGCCCAAGTATAAGTGAAACCGGTTCCGGTAATTCTGGTTCTAATTATGTTTTTCTGAAAAACCAGAACCACCTATACCGGCTGGCTAGGGCAATCAGTTTTGGTTTTTTTCCAATCTCTATTTACAGCCAAGGTGAGCGAGAGAAAAAGAAGTTAAAATGAGCCAAAGGAAACCAAAATTCTAGTGCAGTAAATAACTTATTTATTAATTATTACAATTGATTGTGTTTTAGTTCATGGTTGCTGCAATTCATGACACGATATGAAAATTTAAGAACAAATAAAAAAAGAATCACTTTTTTTGTCATGAGTTTACAAAAACATCAAACAATAATGATTGACAAGATTTGACCCATAATTAGAATGAACAAGCAGTAACCCAAATATCGTATAAAAAGTCCACAACAGGTAGATTAATAGATATCATTGTCGTATTCTGACCAACAAATCGTATACCATTTAGTGACCAGATGATAATAGAACATCATGCTCCCTGAGCCGTCTTTGAAAATGAGCCAAACGGTTCTGTAACTGTGAAATGGATGCAGCCTTCTGAGCCAAGATTGTGTTCAGTTTTGCCACGTAGTCGTCTAGCTGGTTCCCTGGTTCATCGGCCTCCACCAATAGGTTCATCTCCTATATACGATCACCCAACAAAATGAATTTAAGAAAAATAAGAGGCCCCACAGAAACTAGATGTTAGCAATTATGGGCTAAAACCGAACCCATAACCAATATTTTGGTTTTTGGATTTTCATAACAATTTGGCTTAGGTTATAAACAGTTTATTTGATTCGGTTATTGGAAAAGATAGTTCAGTTTATTTGGTAAACCTATCGGTTAACAGCTTGTATAATATACGGGTGGATTCAACCCAATTTTAGTAAATTAATCCAACTATATCTCAAAAATATTTATAACACTTGTAATTTATTAGAGTAGACAAGCAACAAATAAAATGTTTTTCTTCCAGAAACTGTAACAAAACTTTTTTCGACATATAACATATTATTGATAAAAATATAAAGGTTGGTTTTAATACCGGTTTAATTATTTATTCATATATAGTTGAAAAAATGAACGCTATGGTGTATGGCATACCACTCTAACAATATCCATGGTATCCTCAACTTGTTTCCGGTGAGCATTTACAAGATCTTCCTCCTCCTGAGATTATTTCTCAAGTTACTTTGTGGATACAATAACTGTAAAACATTTATTAAGTTACTCGTGTAAAACTCATACCTGTAAAAGAGCGTTCAACTCATCATCAGGGTTCCAATTTCTTGTTTCAGATTTAGGCGGATCCTTTGACTTTGCTTGACCATTGATTCTCCTGTTCTTATCCGGTGCATTTACAAAGCTATAAGGTTCAAACTTGGTGTTATTGTTCTTCCATGATGGCTGTTCAACCTCATACAACTCTTCTGCACTGTCATAATCATCTTCATCAGCTTGTTCAGGATATGAATCAACCATGTTATCTTCTTCATAGGATGAAACTCGGGGTAAAACGGTAGTAGACATCGACACCGCTGTTGGTTCCTTGGAATTCAAAGTCGTGTCCTTTTTGTTCCCTTTTGAGAGGCTTTTCACCCTGTTGATTGATAATGATATAATCATCAGTCAGTTATGTTTTATTTCTAACATGTCAAACTAGGGTTGTGAATGAGTCGAGTTGCTTGTGAGTTGCTCGAGATAGGTTTGTTAAAAGCACAAAGCGAGCCGACTGCTGAGCTTAAAGGAGCTCGAGCCTCGAGCCCAAGATTCACATATCAAGCTCGGAAGCCTAAATGAGCCTATTATTTATATAATTCGTATCTAGTATATAAGATATATATTTGCATAAAGAAAATTTATTACAGATAAAATTGTGATTAAAATAACCAAATAATTATACAAATACACTATGTTGCATACAAATTTAACATCTTTTATAAATGATGAAGCCCAACTGCCCGAGCCAATTCAAGCATTTGAAATAATACTCAAACGGACTATTAAGTTTAACAATCCAAACACAAACTTAAGCAAGCCCGGATCGGCTCGGTTTGTTTACATCCCTTGTTCAGGTGAGTACACCAAAGTAATTACCTAAAAAGGAAACATATTGGAAATACACAAAAGTGCAAATTTTTAACGCTTACAGCATTCCTAAATTGATTAACTAAAGAAATTGATCAATATTGTTATAACACACTAATAACATGTTTTTGGTCAGCCCACGTACCAAAAATATCTAGTTGGCCTAAACCAAGTTTGACCCGTTATCCAAACCACCCACTTTGCCACCTTAATAGAACAAAGTATCTGTAGTTACCTATCAGCATATCGTAAGGTATTAAGTGTATGCTCACAAGATCCAGCATTTGGCGAAATGCAAGAAATCATAACAGTTCGTGAGTTTCCAACAAACGAATCCCTCAAAACTTCAGTTAATTTACTGCCTCTAAAAGGAATATGACCCTGGTCATTATCCAGAGCTCTTATGCATTCCTTCAATGCAAGCAAGCTCTTATTAATCTCAGCACCTTCCATTCTACATCACATATTTCAAAACCCATGTTATAAAAATGCACGATAATTTAATCAACAAATAAAATGATTCATAAAAAAAAAATTACCTTGTTTGTTTATCATTGTCTGTGGTATCTGCACCACGTTCACTTCCAGCAAGATCTATGAAGGATAGTTTCCCAACAACTCTAGGAGGTTTAGTTTCACTTCCATCAATAGATCTTTTGACAACAAGTTGAAGTATGGCATGTGATCTAGAAGATTCCTCATTGGCACCTGTTGTTCCAGTACTTCTTGTTGCGTTCCCTCTTTCGATTAGTTCTTTTATTGTTTCCACATCTGAGACTTTGTATTCTTGTAATCCGACAATACATACTTGTTTGCTACCATCTTCTCTCATGCACAATTTTCTGCAAAACAATCAAATCATTTTCTTAAAAAACTAGAAGTCAATTTGATGGGAGGGAGCATATGCATCAAAATTTTAAAACAAATATTAGGTAATCATCAGTATTAAAACATTTTGTAGGAGATAAGTTCGGATGTGCTTTTCATATATGAAGCTGTGATATCAATTGTTTTGAGTGTTTGGAAAATTCTAATTGTTAGAGGAACTAACAAATAAACTGATTAAAGCAATCATTCTTAAAGATTTTGAGATATGCCCATTTAAAATATGACAATTTATATGTCATCAACTACAATAATATTTTTTAATAGTTTAAATTAATCATATATAATGGCAATAATGGTAATTTTTCAAAAGAGTGGTTATAATAGGCATATGGGTAAAATGGCGTAAACTAGCAATACTGAAATTGCTTTAATAATATGTTCTGTTGCAGCAACAGGTATGAAACTAAATATTGAATGATCTTATAACCCAAATAACATAGAATGACCAAAACAGGGTTATATATTTTGGAAGTATTCAAGTCTAATATGACACTCATTTTTTATCAACTATGATAGCATATATTATAAACCATTTATTAACAACTTCTCAAATAATATGTTTTGAAAACGTGGGTAAACATGTAATATTGACATTTCTAATGGTGGTGTTCACCATTTTTTTTTAAATAGCGATAATCAGATAATGCACATCCAAACACCCCCTTAAACAGGATAAAACATAGTGATGGACTTACTTCCTATCATTAAGGAGATCATAGAGTTTCCCACCATAGATCTCAAAGAAGCTAAAAAACAACTGAAAACCTTGGCCACGATAGGTATGATTCACGAGCCTGAGGATATCCCTAGATGCTCTAAGAGGTAAGGGTTTCATTGTGAAAGTTTTTCCGCTTCCTGAACAAAAAAATTTAGTTAAAATTAACCTTTTTGGAAGAAATGTTGTTTTAAGTTAGGTTACCTGTTTGTCCGTATGCAAAGCATGTAGCTTTGGTACGTTGGAAAATTATAGGAACTATGGGCTCAACAGTTTCATGATAAACCTATGAACACAATGAAAACCAATTAGAATTACATTTTATTTCTATAGGGTCAAATGGGTAAGGATAAAAAGAACAATAGTTAAAAAAGAAAGGGGGCCAAACATGTGGAGGTCTACCAAAGTACATTATTAAGGAATATAGCCTCTTAAGTCACTTTACTGAAACAAGATTAATCTAGTTATATAATCTTGTAATCACCTAAACACACCAACTGTTCAAGTTAAAAAACAAAGGGTTTGGGTCAAATCCAACCCACCCTTTTGTCAGCCTTTAAATGATTTTGCTAACCTCATCATTAGAAACCTCTTCATTTAGTACTGCATCAAAAACAAATTCATGCTTCTCCATGTATTCCGTGAGGTCAACCTGCAGGATAATGAATTTCAGGTTGGTGAAGGCATGAGCTATGATGAGACCACCAAAACTATGAATGAGAATAATGGAAAATGTGCAACTATATGCAGCTTTTGACTATTGTTGACTCGTTTGGGATCATGGAAAATTCAACTAAATCTAATTAAATAAACAAGAGAAAGATGATTGGACAGAACCAAAGATGTAAATTATAGGAAAATCTAAAAGCATTAAAACATGACATAATAAATAACTATGCATCAACCTGAACAGGAATGGCAGATCCATGCATCAAAACATAAACAGGGTTTACATTATAATTATGAAACGAATTTGTGTGTGAGTTACTATAATAATATAGGGGCTTTTACATATTTCCCCCTCCTAACTTGTAAAATTACATATTTTTCCAAATCATGCTTTAAGAGCATTGTTCATAATGCATTGAAAATTTGTACCTTGGGGAAATATGTAATTTTTCAAGTTAAGAAGGGGAAATATGTAATTCTCCCAATAATTAATATAATTGAATTTTTCCTGATGAAAATGCAGCACCAAAATAAAAAAGTCAACATGCAAAGACATAATATATGTATGTTTCCAAAAAACCTAAACTATTTTTATTCTAATTGTCAAAATAACTACGATTATGACATTTGTTTACTGTTTCTGTCTACCACTCTCTTATTTTCTTATTCATACAACTTGTCTTCTCTATTTGTTTTATTGTATGCATCATTGGTTTGTTGTTTCCTCTTTAGTTTTTCTCAATAATTTATGATTCTTGTCTATGCATATTTGGGATACGGCATATAATTACACACACAGACAGACAACACTACTTTCAGTATTTAAAATGTCCCCGTGCATCCCATGCCTTTTAGAAAGAATGGCACTGCCACAACACCACAAATTCATTTTACTTTTTTACAAAAAAAAACTTTCAATTTGTGCATGTGAATATTCATAGTACTATAAAGGTTCGCTCCTATTGATAAATTTCAACCATCAAATGTGACAGTATCATCATGCTAACCTTGAGTTTCGTCTCATGCACTGTGAGGCAATTGGAATGGGGCTCTGTAGTAATAATATCTTCCTCATTCTTTGCTAACTCCTTTTTGTTCAAGGGTCTCTTACGCACCTGAATTTCAACCAACATTAGACACCTCAAAACAACAGAAACAATCATTCAGCAAACAACTTCAAAACATCTCAATTGTTATTGTATTGAAAGAGCTAAACTGTTGAAATAGGATCAGCTTACCACAACTTTGATCTTAGCAACATTGCTCGTCTTCTCCTTTTCTGGAGCAAAACTTTTCAAAAGGTTGTTATCAGGCAAACCTCGAGCTTTACTAGCCTGTTTACCAATTCCCAAATACAGCTCTTCATCATCAAAGCCTCTGCCACGATCATTGTTATACATTGGCGCACCATAAGTTCCAGTTACAGGCATCTGTTGTCATATTAATGAACAAGAGAACTTCAGATAAACCATCACATTGTTAGCAATGCCAGCATTTCTAACTAATCCATCTAATACATGAAATTCACAAAGCAGATACTGCAAATAGAGGAGTTTGGATGATCACATTGGAAGTAATAATTGAACTATAAAGAATCAGAATCCGATAATCACACCTATGAACATATTATCGAATAAAAAACAAAAGATACTTAAACTCAGTAACAATCAAATCCATAGACATGATATTAACTTATCCAACTGGCAACAACACCTACCTCTGAGATAAGTTCGGTATCAAACGAATGCAGATCTAAGAGACCGGGACTGTAGCCATTGGGGTCATCACCACCACCACTGCCACCGTGCTTTTGCTGACGTGGCGGCGTCAACGGCTCAGCAAACAAATCAGTCCCACCGCTCAATGACCTCTGAGCACCAGCATTCCTATTATTGTTATACATTCTCGAACCCTGACCTCCAACACCACCACCATGGTAACCAAAGTCCTGCTGCTCGATTAATCACAAATCAAATCGCAATCTTAAACTATAACCAGATCTGACATTTTGAAATAAGCAAATACGATAAACAATCAAACATTACAATACTGAAATATATACATACAGAAGAACTGTGAGACGATGCCTGTTGCAAGTGTTGAAGACCAGCCGATTGCAGCCATCGGCCATTAGACGATGAAGATGTGACCTCCAACAAGTTATCGGAGTACTGACGCTGGTGATGAGCTCCAGATGCACCGGATCTTTGCCCGTGTCTTCCTACCGCATTCATGCTTATTACGAACACTTGATTTGATGATTATCTTCGAACTCTTTGCTCCGAATGCAGATTTGAATCTTTATCTCTCTACAGCAACATCAAACACGTTTGTGAGGATGCAATTAGTGAAGATATTGAAGATTTAATTACATCTATGAGATTCGAAGCATTGAATCTTTGTGAATTGTGATTTTGAATTTTGGAGAAAAGGGTGTGGATGCAGGCAGGGGTCATCGAGGTTGATGTTTTGGTCAAAATTTGAATTTAAGCTCTCATAGTTCTTGACATGTTGTGACATACGGTGATTTGTATTTTAATAAACGGTCCCTACACTAACGGCAGGTTTTGATTTAGTCCTTTATTTTATTATTTTATGTTCCTCCGTATGAAAGAGACAAAAACAACTTTTGGGAGTCTTTGATGTGTTTTTGAGAAGGCATTATCTTTATCACTAGGCTAAATTACGTTGATTTTATTTTTCAAATTAAGAGTGAAATATATTTTAAGTTCTCTAAAGTTTATTTCAAATTTCGAACTTATAAATTATGGTAAAAACAAATAGCTCTTTTCATATTTTGTGTCACGATAAGTTCTTTTATCTAGCAAATGTTAATTAGGGGTGTTCATCGGGTCGGATGACATGTTATTCGGGTTTTTCGAATTTGAATTTTTTCTGTTTATTCGATATACAACCCGACCCGAATCTCAAAATATATTATTCGGGTATCCGACCCGAAAAAACTAGTTTTTTGTATATCCGAAACCCAACCGACCCGAATATAAAATCATATTATCCGACCGAACAACTCGAATTAGATTTCGGATGAGGTTTTTTGGGGTTTCGGGTACGATTCGGATTTCGAATATTTTCGAATTTCAAATATTTTGAACATCCCTAAATGTTATTTTTTTTAATTAATGCATGTTTTAAGGATTGTGCACTAATTGGAAAAAAAAAAAAACTTCTCTTTTGCTCCATGTGGTTTAACAGTTTTAACCTTTCTGCTTCAAACTTTTCAAAATGGTCATTATGCTCCTTGTGGTTTGACAGTTTAACCATTTTGCTCCATATGGTTTGACAGTTATAACACTTTTGCTCCTTGTGGTTTAAGAAAAAATGGAGTATAATGGAGACGTATTGGAAAAGTTTGAAGCAAAATGGTTAAACTGTCAAACCACATTGAGCATAATGGCCAATTTTAAAAAGTTTGAAGCAAAAGGGTTAAAACTGTCAAATCACAAGAAGCAAAAGAGAAGTTTTTTCTAACAACAAAAAAAAACTTGTCAACACTAATAACCAAATGCCACCACTAACCATCGAACACCTCCAAATTCACTCTCTTTATAAACAACAAATCATAATGTATATTGCAAGGATTTTCACTTAAAAGAACAAAACTCTAACCAACACCAACAACAACATAGTTGGATTTTTTGGCGAGTCTTTGTATCACCAGTGGGTGGATCAAGGGAAACACAAATAACAAGTTTTTATCAGCATCAATCATTATCATCTTTTGACACTAGCATCATCAAATGTCATCGATGTTCAATTAAACAAATAAAACACGTTTTTTTATGTTAATTGTCATTGTTCGTAATATGAACCAAGCGATTTATCTCGTCTTTTGTTCACCGTTGTTGACACCATCGTCACTAAATGACGTGTCCACCATTTTAAGTAGAGGTTGAACTGTTACTAATGTCTAAAATGGTCTTCAATCCTAAAATATTCTTGTTAATTCTCAAAGACATCTCATATGTTTTTATGTCTGGTCAAGTGGTGTTTGTTATGGGGGAGTCGCGCACTATAGTTGTGCCTATGTGGTTTGTAACTCCATACGACAACACCCCCTTTCTAACGACCTTACACTTTTTTCACCATGAGAACCCCTATTGCTCAATCATTGCACCTTTTTACTCGACGAAGAATAAGAAGTATTGTATATATTAGAAACAAACTAGCGTAATAGGTTGTCTTCTTATTTTTTAAAGTTTATCCGCCAATTTTAAATTTTTTTAGTCTGTTCATCAAGTTAAACCAACATATATATATTATTTTTGATTTTTAGACACATCACGTCTTTCATTTTATGAAAGAATGATAGTTTGATGCGGCAAATTTTTTATTTGAGTATTGTTGTATATGTAGGGTTGTGTTATTATAACAACTAGAAAAGCTACCGCCCGCTCCGTGGGCAGTACGATTAAGAGCCGCATGTTGCAACATGTTGATTTTATTAATAGAAAAAAGACTGACATAACGGGTCTAAGACGACACAATAATACAAGATATGATAAGACAGAAAACACAAAAAGAGTAGACATAAACATGGCACAAAAAATTTCTATGTTAGTTTTTCCAAACATGAAAACGACATGTTTAAATCATGTTAACACGAAATGACACGTTAAGTAATTTCTGCTGGGCTATTATCCTTTTTTAGGTTCATTAGGATTCTTGTTGGTTGGAACCTCGAGTTATCTTGGTAGAAATTTGATATCTTTATAATCTATTTAGAATAAGCATGGCACAAAAAATTTCCATGCCAGTTTTTCCAAACATGAAAACGACATGTTTAAATCATATTAACACGGAATGACATGTTAAGGAACCTTAACACTATAAACATGTATTTATTTTAAATTTTGAATTAAAAACGCATTAAAATGTATTTATTCTAAACAGATTTTAATTGGTATTTAAACAGGTATAAACAAATATTAACATGTCTTAACATGTTAACGTTTTTTTTACTTATTTAGACATAAAAATAAATAGGTCATCAAGTGTCGACATGTTCTATACACGAACCATGTTAAGCGAAAACACGAAACATGCTAAATTTGTGTCGTGTTTAAAATGTCTGCGTCTGAAATTGTCAGCCCTAAAAATAAACGTATGAAATTACAAATTATCGTAGTTACAAATATTAAAACATAGATAAACAACATTATTACTTCATATACGTTGCGGTATATGAAGTTTAAAAAAAATTAAAACTTACGCTCGTTGGTTTCATGGTTGAGGCAATTATTATTGTATCTTTACAGCAACTAAATGGGCTACTCGAGATCATTCATTTCACCAGTAAAATGAAAATTATATTTTAAATTAACAAAGAAAAATTATCATGAGAAATCATATCGTACATAATATAGGAGATAAATTTCATATCTTGAGAAACACGCTCACATTAGCATATTTGAAAATCATGAATAAGTTACGTCATTTTAAAAGAATGTTAACAAAAAGTGAATACAATTAAAATGTAGTTAGAATATCATATATTTGTAAAAATTAGACCTATGAATCCCGAAAGTATTTTGTTTTTAAAAGAAGAAAAAGAAAAAGTATAGCATATGTAACCCGAGCAAAAACATAAACATTTATGTTAAATAAATGAAAATGATAAAGTAGAAACTATAAAAACTTGAGGAAAACAAAATGATTAAATATATGAAGAAACGTATAAAATTGTGTTATACGTCAAATAAGACAATTATACCTAACACCCTAATAAAAGTAAATGACAAAAAAATTAAAAGAAAAAAAAAATGTGCTCCGAAAGGTTTCGAACCCAAGAAGTGATATTCAAGAAAGAGACTACCTAACCGTTGGACCAACACCCAAGTATTTGAATTCATTTAGAAACATCTCTTTACATATAAAAGTTTGACTGACTTCCTAAATTCCTATTCGCCACCGACTTTGGTTTTTAAGTTATATAAGAATATTCAATATTAAATGTGTATTAATTATAAGACTGTAAAATATATAATTAATGATTGATATCAATTTGCATAAGAAAATGTTGACGTAAATGTATTTAAGTCATTACCACTTTTGTCTATTTATTTATTAAATTTCCTATTTTGTTTCGTGTTTATAGCTTTATATAAGATATACTAGATTATTACCCCGTGTATCACACGAATTTGATATAAAATATTAAATAATTAATAATAAAAATTTAAAAATAAAGGATATTTTAAGATAAAATGATTAATTTACATATTAATGAATACTTTAACTAATAAAACAATAATTAAAAACTTTAATAAATATACAAACGATATGTAATCTTTTGATTTTTAACAGTTATATATTTAAACTAACTGATAATAAACTTCATCATGTATTCTATCAAAGGCTAACTTTTATAAATAAACAAGGTATAATATAATTTATGTAATTATTAAAATTTAAACGACTGAATTAAAAAACAGCGTTAAACACAAGGAAAAAAGCGTAACTTTGTCTATCACTTTTTTACTTTGTTTTTTTAAATAAATTAAAAAATGACATTGGATTATAAATCTTATTGTTTAAAACTCTGGGTTATAGTTTATTTTATTTTTTATATAAAAAAATCATTTTTATAGAAAAATTGTTTCTTATATAACTTAGATATTCTAAAAATAATTTTTTTCTTATTTCAAAAAAAATTAACATTAAAAAATTTCATATCTTATAACTTTTTTTAAATGCTTTTGAAATAAAAAGATAAATAATATTATTAGTTAGTAGTATTATAATTATTTAATTAGAAAGAGAATATAATTATTTAATATGAGAGAATTAAATGAATTTAATAGGAAATTGACATTTGGCATTAATGTTCTAATATTATGACAAGTGACAAAATTTATTTTCTTTTATTAGTATAGTAAGATTTATAAAAAAACTGCACCATAAAAATAAAAAATTTATAGAAAAGAGTATAATGTTGTTATATAAATTATTATTATTTTTAATATATTTTTAACACATCATTATGGTTTTTTCTCCTCATTGGATCATTTTGTGACTCATTTTGTTTTACACTTTTTTCTTAAATGATAAGTTACGGATACCATAATGGTACAATAACATATTTATGTATATGAATTTTTTAAAACACAGTGATAAAATAATAATAAATTTATCTAATATATGAATATATGACAAAACAACACAAAATATTGTAAAGGTAAAACACGATGAGGATACATATAACACAATAACTTGATATATATGCTATAAAACGACAATTTCTGAAACACAATGATAAAATAACATAATTACGTACTTTTGATATGTAAAAATGTAAACACTAAATAACAATAGATTTATTTAACATATAAAAAATGACAAAATAAAACAAAATGAGATAAAAAGTAAAACACAATGATAGATACATGTTAAATAGTGTTCTTACACTAAAATAAGCCTTCATGTTTGGACTTGTATGCCTACGTGACGACATTGACTTGTATTACTACTGAGAGATGATCAACAAAGTTATACTACGAGTAATGAACAATTAGATTTAATAAAAATTAATTAAATCAACACAATATTAGTTAATAGTTTTTATAGAAAAAAAATATCCAAGAGTTGATAACTCAGGGACAATATATGTAATTATCAAGTAGGTGATAATCATAAATTACACTTTGTATTTAAATATTAATTAGATTAATATTTATTTAATTAATTGGATTATCTAAGTTTTGAATAAAAGATTTTAAAATTTTTTTAGAGATTTTTATTCAAATTAGAAAATCAAAAACATGTGTATGTGCAAGAAATGAAAAAACTGTTTTTTTTCCCCTCTCTCTGCATCGCTATCCATCCCACCACCGGCCACCTTGCAACACCGACCAACCGCCGCCGCATGCCACGTCGCAGCAGCCAATTGTTTTGGATCAATTGAAGTTGGTTCTTGAGAATTGAATTGGATTCAACTGCTAAAAATTAGACTGTGAACTAACGACTGAGTTTGTTGATATCGTAGTGCCTACTATATATTAGATGTTTACTCTCGAAAGACAAGTCACTAGCTCCCATAGCTGTTTATTACTTTATTGTGTGTTTGTTTGCATTTGGGCCTTTAGTGGTCAATCTAGTTTATGACTAGAATGGTTCGTATGATTTTTATTTCTGTTGCATTTATTGTAAAATTGTAAAACCTATGTTCAAAACCCAACAAGGTATTGTACTGGTACCGGTACAAAAAGTATTGATATTGATTTTTTGAAAAAATAGCTTTGAATACCGTACTGAATCTATCAATACGATATTGATTTAGTATGGTACCGATATCGTATAGGTTCCAACTTCCTACCATACTTTCTACAATAAGTAATTCATGGTGTCATGTGTTATAATTCTAACCTTTTAGATTTATTTTTCTTATTTGTTTGGATTTAATATATACATATATATATATATATATATAATTTTCGTTTGTTGGTTTATTTTCTTTGTTTCTTAAAGTTTTCATATTTATCTTATCTCATGTAAGAGATTTTAACCTAAATAAATACTTACATTAATAATATAGTAAACGTTAAATATTCCATAGCCTATTTATATATTTATTTTTTAACCTCACATCACAATTTTTTTTTTATTTATTTTTGTTGGAACTGCTCACATCACACGATTGATAAAGTTTTATTAAATTTTCAGTTTAGTCCACCGTATATTTTTTAGGTTTTAATATTTACATTATCTCTATTACAAGGCAACATGCGTTTATCAATTCAGTAACATTATACATATATTTCCTTTATTTATACATATTTTTAAAATACTTTTTAATCTAAAATATACAATATTTTGTTCATACATCACACAATTAAGTGTTCTGTTTTAATTTAGAGTTATAAATATGAGGATATATGTCATTATCCCTTTAATTTATGTATTAATTACTTAACTATGTTAGTACCTCGTGTATTACATGAGATTAATAAAAAAATATAATAAATAATTATCATTAAAATTTAAACAATATAAGACAATTTTTTAATATAAAATAATTATATTATTTTTTTAAAACACTATAGTATTTTCAAATTTTATTTCTTGATTTTTTTTTAATTTTCTTTTTGAAAATTCAATATTTTATAATAATTTGTTTTTTTTAAATGTGTTTTTGGATATTAATATAATTTTAATGTATTAAAAAATCTTTTTTTCTTAATTCAAAACATGTATTTAATAAAAGAGAGATGAAGGAAAACAAAATTAAGGTGGTCTAGGAACATGACAAGTGTCCCTAGAAACCTTTATTTATTAAAATAGATAGATTATCTCATTACATGCCCTTGAGAATACTAGTTACAATTTCCATATAAAAAAAACCAAAAAAGACTCGCAAGAAAAACAATTACAACGGTGAGAATAACTTATTACGTCATTATGTATACAAATTAATTCTTAGGCTTTGTGATAAGTTCACTCATGCATTAATTGCTACAATTTATTAAAATTATGGTTTGAATAATTTAATAATATGCAGATAGTTTGAGCAGACAATTGAGTCCAAAAGGTGCCTCATTAAGTGCACATGTCATTCACAAACCTTTATTTATTATATTAGATAGATTCTTATCATAAATTTTACGCACAATCATTGATCCATGCTCGTTCTTATGTTTAATGTTTTGTACACCGAGTGGGTCATGTGTTGGCATGTATTACGTTCAAACTCAACTTGGGAAAACATAGTATATTTTTTCTTCCTTTTTGGCTAATGGTTTTTCAATTTTGTAGTATGCTTGTGTAAGTAATTTATTTGTGATTTTTAATAGTCACAACCTTTTTTTCTTTGTCTGGGCATTAAAAACCGAATGGTTAATATGGCCTGGACATGTATGTGTTAAATTAGTTAACACTGTTTGGTTCAACATCTGAATGAAAATAAAATATACAATAATTCTTTACAAAACCCTCAAAATGTTAGCCCCCGGTTGATATTCCCACCACCTTGTCTTCGCTACATCACAATCGCCGCCACCCCATCGCCATCGCCGCGTCGTCTTCGAATCCAGCCCCCGTCGATTTGACTAGTCGATCTTCGTGTCACCATGGTTTTCGAATCTTCACAATCGCCATGGGCTTCGGTCGTAGGCGGCGCAGCGGAGGGAGCAGACAGGCGACAGCGTATGCGGCAGAGCGGAATGACGATGGAGGATGCGGTGGTGATGTGTGCTTCAGTCAGTCGGAGGTGAGCCAGGCCCCATTCAAACGACGGTGAAGTTTTGTGATTCTCATTCAGACTTGTTTTCAAGTCTGAATCATTCAGAGCTTTATTCAGACATTTTCATTCCATTCAGATGCATATTTTTATTTTAAAACAAACGATCTGAATCTGAATCTGAACCATTCAGATTCATACACATTCAGAATTATTCAGATGCTACCAAACAACATACAAATCTCATCTACCGTAAGTCATGCATACGCCATATGATAAGTGTTATAAAGCAATGCAGTCTATAAATATAAAGTATCAACACCAAGATACTTAAACCTCAAAGAGAAGTCATGCTGGGATAACTTAATTAAAAAAAGATATTATTTGCATCTAATTACAACATGTCCCTCCACCCCTCACCCACAAAAAATAAAAATAAAAAATTAAAACTGGAATAAATTTATGTTACTTGGTGAAATTTAAACTGAGGATATTTTTATAACTTAGAATAAATTGACTTGTTGGTTTCAAACCGCTTATTAATATATTATTTAGACAAGCAAAATATATTAAGTAATAACTGTCACCATTAAGTTTATTTTATTAAGTTTTAAAAAGTTAGGGCTGAACCATTTTAGATTTTTAGGTGTCAACTTTTTTTGTTCACTTAATGCTTCTTTTATTATGATCAACTTTTCCGGTCGTATTTATGCTTTCTATTTCAATATGACATGATTGTTAATTAACAACATCATTTTGATTAGCACATATTGGCAAAAATATATTTTTTATATATTTTAGCAAATTTAACAAATATTGGCATTTCTATGTCTATTAAACAAACTAATAAAATATTTAACTCAGTCAAGCGATCAACAACTTATCACATAAAACTATCACCTTCGTTGATTGATGATAGTGAAGTATGCGAGAGAAAAAAAATTCTCCAACACTTCAAAACAATAGAGGGAAGAATTCTCACATTCGTAGTAATTTATATATCTTGTGATAAAAGTGTTAAAAAAATTATGTTTCGTAAAACAATGTTTCTTGACCAGTTGTTCGAGCTTGGCTCGGAACTTGTCATCGTACAACTAGGAGAACCCATCTTAGAAGTCTTTTGAAGGCTTTAACAAGCATAAATTATGTTATTATATTAATGGATTTAAGATTTAATAATATTCAGACGTTATAAATCTAGAAAATTTTCTTTAATTTTTTAGTAATTTCATAAATTTATTTGATACCTAAAAAGAAATTTTGATATTCAGCCATCTATGTAATTGTATCTTGATGAAAAGTGCAAATGCTTTACATGTTGCTTTATGATACAATGCTAGACGATCCGATTTATGTTGTTTTCCTGTCACTAAATTTTCATAGTTAGAAGCATTTCTTGAGTTTCATTATCGAACAAGCTCAAGAACTTCATGTATCACACATAGGGCTGTCTAAAAAGTTCACTCGAAATAGTTCAACTTGAAAAAAACTCGGCTAAAGCTCATTTAAAACGATACAAGTCCGAGCCATGATTGACTTGGCCTGAGCTCGGCTCAATTTTACTATATATGTGTGTGTTTATGTATAAAAATTATATACACACACATACATATAGGGGAATGATCAAATGTTAATCATTCCTTATTGCGATAACCGCATAACCCTCACACTTTTTTGCGTTTTTTGCCCGAATCTTTGTTTTTTTCATGGTCTTTATTATACATAAATAGGGGGATTTTTTTTTTGTTTTTGCTAATTCATCACCGTTTAGAAATTATTTACAAGTGTAAGTACTTACACTTACTTACACTTGTAAATAATTTCTAAACGGTGATGAATTAGCAAAAACACAAAAAAGAAACCGGCCATATTTATGTATAATAAAGACCATTGAAAAAAAACAAAGATTCGGGCAAAAAACGAAAAAAATGCCAGGGTTATGCGATTATCGCAATAAGGAAGGGTTAACAAAGGAACCATCCCCCATACATACATACATACATACATACATATTATGTTACGCACACAAGCACATACATACATACATACATAATCTAATATAAATTATATTAAATATTAAATATATATCACGTATATATGTATATGTATGCATATTATTTAAAAAATATACATGTGTAAAGTAGTGGAATAATAAAAAACGAACCAGCTCGGCACGAGGCATGAGATTTTATACTAGCTCGAGCTCTGAAAACCTTTTGGCTCGGCTCGGCTTGGCTCGAAAATTGATGAGCTTGAGTCAAGTCTGGCTTAGCTCAATTTAATCCCTACTAACACATGGATGAGAAGCCAATAGCCCAACATCCTAGACTATTTTATTATTTCCGTGGTCTTTTTTTTTGAACGGCATGATCTTAGCGTGTGAACCACTGATTTTCAGGCCACGCCGCCAATGTCTAGTTACTAATTACTATGACCTCCGTTGAGACCCCACCACCACCCTAGGAGAAAGCCGCACCGAAAAACCCTTGACCTCTCAAGGACCCCTATAGCTTAAAAAAACGTTGTAATTTAGAAAAAAAAAATCCTCTCTCTTAGATATATTTGAAACAAGCCGACTAAGTCCGCACAGCCCACAAAGCCATTTTAAGCCTTCGTAATTTTGTATATGTAGTTTACGCATTGTGATTTGTGATGAAGAACAAAACCTTTTTTTTATAAGTAGGTGGATACTTCCCTATCAAGACACATTTTGTCTCGGTAAGCAACTCGTTAAGTGAAAACAAAATTGTAAGTTCCTGAAAAGATAAACCATATGAGACAAGGCGGACAAAATCTTGATATGGTTGGCTTTAGTTGTTACCAGTGTTTTAAAAACCGGTATTTTAGGTGCACTGGATTTGGCTTAGAGATGGTTCAACCAGTTGAAACGGGTTGTATCGGATGGTTCAACCGGACACGCTAGTTAACCATGGAATTCCATATAAATACAACTTATGCTCAAATAAGCTTCCAAAAAGTATCCAAATTCATCCAAAAACAATTCAAAAAGTAATCAAATTCATCCAAAACAATCTAAAAAAATACTCAAACTCTAATAAAATATTTTTAAATAAAAGTGCATAATAGTATTATGACATTGGCGTGTTAAACGCATCAAATTCACAATCGCTTAAAAGCCTAAATTCACTATCTTGTGTTTTTTTTGAAACCGGGAATACCGGTTTTACCTGTATAACCGGATTAAACCGCCGGCACAGTCGATCGAAAAAACATGCATAACATCGGAGGGTTTCGTACCAGATGAGTTAGTGGCGGCCGGTTGAACTGGCTGGTTGGAGCCGGTTTTTAAAACATTCGTTACAATGGATGTAAGGTTTTCATAAACACAACAAATGGTAGTAAAAACAACAAACTAGTCAGGTTTAGAGCCTTATTTCTGAAATATTTTCTAGTTGTGATATTATCTAAAAAAAATGATGAAATAAACGTTTAATTAATCTGTTTGTTTTTACTTCACAATCCAGGTATATGTTCATATTTGATGGTTTCCTTCGCTTGCTTCAGTGTAAAGCATATTAGAGTGCCGTGGTTCTTCTCCAAAGAATAAAATTGATTTATTTAGAGGGTATTTTGCGTAAACTCTCATATGGTAACAAGTAGATAGTTTAGGGGTTAAATATGACAAAAAATAAAAGTTAGAGGTTTTAAATTACAATCGCTAAACCATAGCACTGTTTACGCAATAAACAATACCGCCATATGTCACATGGTATGCGGGCCCCTAATCTGCCTCGGGTCTACCATTTCCAATTTCATTAAATACTATTTTTCGCCGCTCAACCGTTTGTTTTTATTGAATGTTTTTATTTTTGAAATGTCAAAAATAAAATCGTATGTGAACTTATAACCTGAGATTTAACAAACGCAAAATATACGAGGTAAAAAAATAAAAATAATAATAAAGTCGTTTAATGTTATTACTGTTAAAAGATGTATATAGTTACAGTATAACAACTAACGCAAATCATTATTTTTAAAAGATTATATTTAATGAAGAAGGTTGCTTCTCTTAAGGCATGAATCATGTCAAAAATAAATCAGTGTATTTAAAAAGATTATTCCGAGAGTTATTAATAACATGTGGTTCCTATTTCTTTTATAATCACCGCTTTAATTTATATATGACAAAATGCTTATTTAAGTTCCACTTTGAAAGCTATAATTACAAAACTTTATGTCACAAATTGTTACACCAATAAATTAAACATGTAAAGTTGAGGCGTGTTTGGAATAGACGGACACATTTTAAGCACACAATTGCTCATAAACAAACTTGAAATATTAGACATTAGACGCCCGTCTCATTACGGATAGCCTAAGGTTGGAGAGTCATTTCTAATTCCCACACCTTTCATATCAACGTTACAATAACGTCTCAATTTTTCTCTTATCTTTTTCTAAAGCATTGTACTGATTTTCTTTAACTTTTCACGACTCACTAATGTTTGTGCAAGCCTGGCTCTTTTGTTGAAAAACTTTAGGCGGGTGCCTAGGGTCCCGAAAATTTCAGGGTCTCACTTTAAAAAACACATTAGTTTTTTTTATATATATTTGTTTCATAATTTATCTAGAATGAAACTATAAATCAATTGGTTTAGACAAATTTCTATTACGGGTTGGTTTGTTTAGCGGATTGCCTTAAAATTATTCAAAACCAAATAAACTGAAACCAAACCATTCAACACATTTAATTAATGGTTGACTCCAAGTTTGAAAATAAGCCTCAAATGTCATATTCGACCTGGGATAATAGTTGAACCAGTCCTTGTGTGTTTAGTGTTCTGCAATTGCCAAAAAAATAGGTACATATTACCAGGGAAGGGGAGGGTTGAGGTGACAAAAATTCCTGTCAGGAACACCTCATCATGACAACGGTATGATAATTTTCAGATTGAGACACTAATGAAATTGTTATGACAAAATCTTTGGTTGACGGGATCAAAAAATTGAGTACAACAGTGAGACTATGTGTAGTAGTTACCTCACTGAAATCCTTATTCGTTGAAATTATCTGTCACGTCATCACCTAACTGGAAACTTAAAAGCCCCACAGTAGTCGACTGGTCGCCCCACTGAAAACTTTCTCTGCAGTGAGAGAGGAGAAAATGGGGTATGAGAGACGAGATAGCGGGGAGCGGGGACCGATTTCCTTCTATTGGGGTAGCCGCCAGGAGAGAGGGGCGGTGTTCCCGCTGAAGCAATCAACCCCGCCGGTTCCACGGGCACACGCTACGCATTGTCTTATGTCACATGCTAAAATGCGACAAGACTAAAGCCTCCAAACGTTATAAAATTAAACCAAAACCGCTACCTAAAACTTAACATCATCTCTCGTGTTGGGGTAAGATAAATCGCAAATGAAAATATGAAATAGATCATCCAATACATAATACTTATAATTTTATTTCAATCCTAAGGTGACAATCATAAATCACAAAATAATATATAAGTTGGTAAACATGAATATTAAATATAAAACATACCTCACGCATGCAACGGCCTACCAAACACAAAGAATTCTATATATCTCTAACTTGAAATGTTGCAGTACTTTTTTTATTTGGTTTTTCTAAGCACAACTAAAAAAAGAACCAGATTAATAAACAAGTTAAATGATAGGTCCATCGTAAATTGCTTGTGATTGGATGATGCAACCGACATGGCTAGCTTCGACACTAGCATGTAAAATTGATTTTTTAAACAGCTAACAAGGGCTCGGCGACATGCCTCTTCATAGCCCAAATGGATCCGCGAGACCCAAGAACCCACACGCTGCGATCATATTCTCTACCAACTCTATGGTATCTAAAGCTTAGGTGTTGGCGAGCGCTAAATCGAGCAAATCCACCTGCTTTTCAAAAGAAAACCCACTATTTGGTAAGACCCCTTACTGACCGCTTTGGCCAGAATTTGAACTCATGACCTCATAAAGCCTAAGCTTTATTTGATAGTTCGAAATTTTTATAATTCTCTCTCAACTTTATAAAATATCACTTTAACCTTCTCAAGTAATTAAAGTTTAGAGTTTATATCTTATAGTATATATAATTTGTTTTTACTCGTTAATTTTTGTTCGCTAAATTAAAAAATAATAATAACCATAGGTTATATAAACTTACAATAATATGTTGGTATTATGAATAATGAGACTGAGAGAAAAAATGGTATCATTGTATTAGTGCATTTTCTATTAAGTTACTTTTTTCAAAATTTCTATATTGACATATTGCAAATGTGATGAGATTGGTATTGTACCAATACTTACTTTCAATATCAACACCTAATATTTGAAAAAATGGGTACTATAGTACATATATGAAATTTATGAAAAAAATGAGTACATAATCTATTGGTACGATAGCTATTGCTCATCTTTAACACCACCGTAGTAGAATCATTACCAATGGCACGCAGTGCGCCTAAGTGCGAAAAGACAGTGCAAGCTTTGTTATGCCGAAACCTAAATGTTAAGTCAGCAACACTTCCAAATGCCACTTCTTCCCGTCGCATCCGTCTTCAGGACGATCTAGTCACAGGTTTTCACTTCTCAGTGAGTGAAAGATTTGTCCCCGGGTCTACGTTGAAAGCTTCTATAGTAGAACTCATTCGGGAGGGCTTGGTGGTCTTAAGAAGGGTTCGGGTGGGGGCTGAATAAAGAAGACGAATAGAATAGAATTCATGTTCATGCTAAGAGAAGAGCGGATCCAATACCAAGACGACTTCTTTCCCAAGAAGTGCAGCAAGTACTTTAGTAATTTGGGGATTTCATGCCCCACGAGTGAGTTGCCAAGTGCCCCCTAGGAGGCCAGTCTACCACAAGATCAAGTTGGAGCCTGGAGCCAAAGCCCCTTAACTTACTTAGAGTGGGGCTGGGTTTAGCAGACGGCCCCCCCAACTAGCATCTATTAGTTAAGGGGCTTGGTTGAACTCAGGAAAGAATTTAAGGAAGTCATTTTTTCCTATTTCTATTCCAGCCTCCAAGGCTATTTTTCCCTATCTTGCTGGGGAAAAGGTTGGGGAGCCCTTGTTTTATTCCAGAAAAAGCGGGAGCCTTGGGCATTGATTATCGGGCGCTCAACAAGGTAACCTAACCATCAAGAACAAGTATCCACTTTGATTGCAGACGCATATCCTTTCCCGTTCGCGTCTTTTGTCTAAACTGGAATCTGTGGTGAAAGATCAAAAGGTTTTCAGGTATCATCCTTTCTTCACTCGCCCATTATAGACAAGACTGGGAAAGATTGGTCGTCTAAGGAAGGAATACCAACTATTGATTTTAGAGCTCCCGTCTTATTCAATTTTTACATCTTAACTTCCATAGCTAATCTGATGTGATTTTTATGTTTATTTTTAAATCATACCACCACATCGCAATGCACATCATGCGGGTAAGTTTTGTTTCTGAACTTTATATATTTTGCATATAAACCTTATTAGCTGATTAATGATAGCAACTTTCTAAATTATTATAATTAGCATATAAAAAACTTGATTAAATTTAATCTAAAGTGACTGATATTAGTACTCACCAATCGGATAATAAGGATAAACACCCAATCATTATTAATAGTATGCAATTGTTGTATCATAACATGAGACTACCTCACTTGATTCAGATATACTTTATTAGAAGAAAGTGTTAAATTCAAATTTAGATCAAGGGTATAATAAGTTATAGAGTTCTTTACGAGTAGAATAAATTCGTCATCACAAGAAAATGTCGTTGAAAGTAATTAAATAATATATATAATGTTATACATACAAATATATAAACATGAAATTATGAAAATAACAAAACAAACATACTCAGTAGAATCTCACTAATCAGTATGGTTTTAGAAGGGTTGAACGAAGACGAACCTCTCTCTATCTGAATTGAACAGAGAGACTGCCAACTCAAAACATGAAAATAAATGCAACAATTAAGAAAGAATAAAAGCACGAAAAACTATCCACGAGGCAAGCTTGAGTTTTAGAAACAATGAGTTGATCTTGAGCTTGCTTAAGTTATACAAGTTGAGCCAGAGCTTGAGTTTGGGCAAGCTCGTTTTAAGCCGGATTAATTGTTATTTGAACAATGAATTAGTTGTTGATGCATATACATTAGGCCAGATCTATTAGGACCAACCCAAAACCATAAACAACTTCATAAATCATTACACTTCAAAGATCAACAATACTAAATGTTTATATATAATTGTTCCTCTTGAGTTTTACTCAAGAAGAATCACAAAAAGAATGAGAAGATGCAGTAAATGCAACATTCCCTGGTCATTAAACTAAATCTAAATACAAGTCTTAATTGCATGCTTTAGTTCACACGTGCATGTGTGTATAGTATATGTAATAAGTGTGTCCAAATCAGACATGTAATAGAAACTATTTTATTTACAATTATAACTGTGAGAATTACATAAACACAGTTATGTAAGTGCTTAACACACAATCTTTCTAAACTCCAATTATATCCATCACAAAGTTTCTATTATACCTATTATGCACTGCATACTACATGCAAGTGTGTTATGTGAATCTCATGTTAGTTTATGTAAAAACTTGTATCTGTATTAAACTCGCCCCTATATGAACATAAGACCAGTAGTGGAAGCCCCGCGCCCCCAACAGGCTGCAACCCTTCGATAGGCTTCAGCGAGCACACCGCCCCCTTCCCGGCGGCCTCCCTTCCTTGCACCCAGTGGCCCCCACTCCCCGCTCCTCCCCCTCGCACAACCTGTTTATTTCCTCTCACAGTAGTTCAGTGGGGTGGTCACTGTAGGGCTTTAAAGTTTTCAGTAGGGTGATGACGTGACAAAAAATTTCAGTGGGGTGACCACTACACATAGTCTAAGGTAAGTAGAGATAAAATGTAGAAACACATGTATTACCACATAAATCCGGGAGAGGGAACCTAGAGAGTACCAATAAACATACTATTTTCTCCATTTTCTTAGGAAAAAAAAAAGGAACAAAGAGTACCATAAGTTTAAATACAAGAATAATGTAGCATATTTGGTTAGTTTGATGGCAGCTACATGTTTGCGTTGTGCACAATCCTCTTTCAATTGCATTTGATGAGTTTAAGTGTTAGAATTATAAATTTGTTTGAAACATCATATGATTGCGGAATTATTAAAACCGGATTACAGACTACACAGATAAATCAACCATCATAATTTCACCAATTAAAGAATATAATCATGCATCACCGATTTAAGCTTGCACTTATTAACAAAAGTACAATATAAGGGAGCAAATTAGGAGCGGCAATCTTGACATAAAGCAAGAGAGATGGGTTGATTTGGTTAAATAACTATTATATTTTGTTTTAGGGATAATATCATATATCCCTTAATAAACAATAAAATTACATATATCCCCAATATTAAACTAAAATTACAAATATTCCCATGTTGTAATATTGCCCCTTAGTAAGGTGGAATATGTAAATTGTTTTTAGTTAGTTTACTAAGGGAAAAATAGGATATACATAATTTGTTTTATAATGAAATGGATAAATATGTTATATATGTGGTTTACAAAGGGTAAATATGTACCAATGAGGCATTGCCTCAATAGTACCACAATATTCTTTCAAATGGGAGGTCTTGGGTTCAAATCATTCCCGCAGCGAAATAGGGGTCTGAGGGGGGTCATGGGATTTTCCTAGTGAGGTTTCCTTCTTGGGTGGTTGTGATGGCTCAAGGGATGTCCAGGTAACTAGACCTTGGTGATATGGCCTGGAAACAGTGGGTTCACACGATTGAGACCTTCACCGTTCAAAAAAAAAAGAAAGGGTAAATATGTAATTTAGTTTATGATTGGGTAAATATGTAATAAATGGTTTTAGCAAGAAGATATATGTAATTGACCATTTATATTAAAATGGGTAACACTGTAACATGATGAGTTGAGATGAGTATCACCTTAACACAATATTGGTCTTGATGAAAAACCTAAAAATTATGTGAATAAAATGAATTCAAGTAAGAATGATCAATAACATATTTGATGAGAAAATCATTAAGTATTATACAAATAAACTATTTGTTTAACTACAATGCATTTTAACTTGAATTAAATTGATATTTTTTAAAAACGACTCATTTAGGTTCAAACAGATTTTGTATAAAATTCATAATGATCCATACCCATGTTGACAAACACTACCTTGTTGTATTCTTTCTTTTCAACTTTTGGTTGCTTCAATGGCTTCGCTTTACTTGTCACCTGATCAGCACGAACAATTTGTTTGAAAATTCAGATCATTAAAGAATCTGAAAGATCCGATCATGTAAGATTTTGAAATTTACCTGGTAAAAAAGAAGTTGCCGAGAGCGGGAAGGATAATTGGATAGCACCTTGCTTCGAACCAAATTATAAGTTTGGTTTTTAGTTAGGTTCTTCGGTTAAACCGAATTTAGATATAATTTTACTATTTTTTATAAAGATGGAAATATATTACCCTAAACAACTAAAATAACATACAAAATTATGTTTTGCTTGGTTGAATTCAGTTTATCTAGTTGAATTTGTTTATGTTTAATCGTTTTATTTAATTCTTAACCGGTTTATTTAGTTTTTATGGTTGAATTATGTTTGTCCTGTTTCTAACCAAAACGGAATGACCAGCGGCCCACCGCCTCTCCGGTCCCAGGCTAACGATAAACAATAACTCTCCCGAACACAACTTACAACTTTCAAAGAGCAACTCTTCTCCGGAAATGATAAGATCTTTAGCGCAAAAAAATCAGCTGGATTAACGAACTTTTGAATTCGTTTTGGTTAGGTTTAGTTTTCGTTTCTGACAAAATTTCAAAACCAATTAAACCATACCAATTAATCGTAACAAACGGATAACCCAACCGATTAACACCCAAACTACACTATCGTAACCTAAGCTTAGGGTTTGTTCTGATCCGTAGAGATGGATGAATCGGAAGAAATCGAGGACTTTGCGAGTAAACAACATCAACTTCAACTATTTTACCCAATTTAAAGAATTTAAAATATTACCTCAACAGTTTACAGAGATAAATTGAATGCAGCAACGCTCGCACAAGACGTGTGTCGCGGTTGATTAACAAGCCGAGAGGAAATCGGTTAACGCCTGATATTTGCACGGCTTCCCGAACAGAGTGGTCGCAAGACTAACCGGTGGTGGCTTCACGGCGGTTTGCGGGTGACAACTGGCACGAACTCAACAAAGATGACTTGAATGGTTGGTTAGGGGGTACCCGTGGTCTTTCTGTTGCCCTTTTAGCTTTAACAAAGTTAGGAAGATTAACGGTGGTGATCTAGAAGGCCAAAAGACAAGAAGATGACAGTTTTTTATTCGGATTATCGGATCTCAAGTCGATTCGGTATGGTTCAAATGCTCCGCATTAATTCTACTGTGTTTTAGATTAGTTAAATAATTTATTTAATTTAGGGGGTGTTTGTTTGGATCTGAATGGGTCTGAATCTGAATGGTTCAGATTCAGACCGTTTGTTTGGGAGAAAAAACACACGTCTGAATGGGTCCTCATGTCTGAACCAAGGTCTGAATGGTTCAGACTTGAGATGAAGTCTGAATGGGAAAGGAAGAGGATGGGGAACCTCTGAATCATGATCGGCTGCTCCTCCATCACCGGACCACCACTGCTCCTCCACCACCGCTCCACCATCGCTCCACCTTCGCTCCACCGACTGCTCCTCGACCGAAAGTTCCTCCACCGCCGCCGCTACACCACCGCTCCACCACTGCAAATCGACGAGCGAGGCTCCACCATCGCTCGAATCGAATCCATGCTACACCGCAACCATCGATGTATAAAACCGAGGCTCCACCATCGATCGAAACGGCGGGGGAAGGGGCTGCGACCATCGACGACCGAGGCGGCCGACGCGACCATCGACGACCGATGTAGACAGATGGCGATGGCGATGTAGATGTAGACAGCGGTGGTGATTGCGATGTAGACGGCGGTGGTGATGGTAGGCGAAGGCTGAGGCAGAGGCGGAGGCCCCTTTGGGGGCGGTGGGGAGGCCCTGTGTCTGAATCATCGATCGGTGGGGGCTGGGGGGTTGGTTCTAGGGTTTAGAAGAAATTAATTTTTTTTTATTTGTTATTTTCATTCAGATGTGGAAACCAAACGGTCTAAACTGGTTCAGCACTTAATGATTCAGACCCTCTTAACCATTCAGACATCTTAACCATTCAGCACTTAATGATTCAGACTCAACCAAACGGCCCCTTAGTTTATTATAGATTGCAGTGGTGTTCATCGATTCGGTTAACTATTAGTTTGTTTATTCGGTTTTCAAAATTTTTTCTCCATAACCATTAACCGAACCAAATTCAATTTGGTTTCGGTTATAACCGAATTCAACCGAACAAACCGATTAAAAACCAAATAAACTGATTAAAAACCGAATAAACTGAATTCAACATTATATTATTAATAAAAATAATAAATTTAATTATGAATTCGTTTAATCGGTTAACCGAACAAATCGAATTCAAAAAAAATTCTAAACCCGTTAACCGAATCAAACCGAAAACCGAATTCAGAATTCAGTTCGGTTTTTTTCGGTTACAGATACTGTCCGCTTATCGGTTTTAAACGGTTGTCGGTTTTTTTTGAACACCCCTAATAGATTGCGTATTTGCATGTAAAATTTGCTAATTACAATGGAACTGACACGAATTTGTGTATTAGGATATGTGTAGTTGTAAAGTTTTTATCACTCCACGTATGCGTCGGGTGGGCGCCATATAAACAACTAACATCATCACTCTTTCATCACTTCACGTCATCACCATATATGTTACCATCATCCTATCGTCAAGCCTCCATCACTCCCTCCTTTTTGTTTTTCTTCATTTACGTTGTGACTACCCTCACGTATTGCCTCAGTCGCACCCCAGTCACGCCCTTGTGTAGTAGGGAGAGGGCATCATGAGGGCGTGACCCATGCTCCTCACGCCTCACTCACCTGCCACTGGCACTGCACATAACCTTACCGTAGTTTGGAATGCTTCGTTTAAGTTGTCTTTTGACTCTTCAAAATTTTAAGATAATCATTCTTTAAAGCATAGACACAATAATATCATGTGTTTCTTTTAACTTGCTTGTCGACGGGAATATCGTTTTTGTTTGTTCGTTTAATTAACGAATTATATTTATTTATTTAATGCGTCGTATATTCTTATTTTTTTTATTAATACCATAATATTTAAGTTAGTTTTCTTATAATACTATAATATTTGACTTTATATTTATATAAATGATTATCTCTATTGCTTTATATTAAAAATGTTGATTTTTATTGTTTAAATAATTTGTGTCTTTTTGCGTTCGTGGACAAATTAAATTATTTAATGACCGAACATGAACAATAATTTTCGTGCAATTATCTTTTGTGAACAAGTTAAAAGTTAAATTAACGAACACGAACAAGGCGTGTTCGTTCGGTTCGTTTACAACCCTATCTGAGACTAGGGTTTTAAAAATCAAGATGCATTGCATAAAATGAAGGAATCAAATGAAGAACTTCAAAAAAAATGAATGATAAAGAAGAACAGTGGATAAGAATTGATAGATAAGTTTGTTCAGGTTACCTCAAATTTGGTGATACACTCGATTTCACACATTTTTTAGCTGTCATATATATCTTTTAGTTTGTTATTGTCTATGTCAAGCCTGAGTAAAGAAGTAAGAATTTCGTCAATAACCATTTTTAATTTTAATTTCGCATAAAGCCTCATAAAAAGTCGAGCCGGCCCTATGTACATGGCTATTGGACGAGCATAAATGATAAAACTAGTTGTTTTATTGATAAAGACATGTAAACAATGTTTAAATATACATGAATACGAGTAAATTGGTTATTTTTTGTTTTATTATTTGCTAGTTGATTTTTTCAAGTCAACCTAAATGCAATGTTAGAACATGCAGTCCATAAGTGATGATATGTTAGTAAACTATAGTTAGGATTAACACAAGTGTTTGTAGTTATACACACCAGTAGCATTTTTAATAACATTTATAACAATAATTAACCTTAAACTTTAGTATTTTTATGTAACTTTTTTATATAGTTTTTGTGTTATATTTGATCTGATTTGCTATTTTTGTCCTCGCTCAAACAAATTCCTAGATTCGTCTGCAAGTATAATTGATTGCAGTTAAAAAAAAAAAAAAAAAAAAAACTGTAATTGACTTGTCAAACAAGACACCTTCACGAGTTAAGAGAATAAAGCTATATGATGGCATTGTGGCACTTTGCCCCACCATTCCACCGAAGAAACCACATATCCTCACATGCGAAAACCAACGAATCTTTCACAAAGCCACTTTGGTTGCTAGAAAAAGAGGTAGGCCACAAAAACGTCCCAGACTCTTTTCAAAACAAAAGTCCTTTCGTAGTCATCTTTCTATTATAATAAACAAAAATCTTTTTGACACTTGTCAAATTTTCATGTTTATATTGACACATGTCACTTTTCTATCATCTTACTCAATCATCTCTCTTATTAATTATATTATCTTTTCTAATAAATAATTATACTGTTAATGAATGATAATATTATATGCATTTTTCATGCAAGTAAATAGTTTTTGATAAATTAAAAATCAAATATTTTTATCAAAAAAACACACTTTAAAGGAAGTTCATAAAATATGAAATTTTATAAAAATCAATTTTCTTTAAAAATAAGAAATATTTTAAATTGATATTTTAAGTAAATAAAAGTTTTGTAAAAAAACAAGATCAGTTAAAAAACAGTTTAAAAAAATTAGCTATAAATCATAGTTTTTAAATAATGGGTTTTTTAGAAACAAATGATGTTTCTTATAACACAATGTTTAAAAAGTAATTGTTTTAAAACCAAAAGATAAAAATGTGATAAGAAAAATTACATTTTTAGTTATTTCTATTTAGTGATATTTTCAAATTGAGTCAATTAACTTTAATAATTATTTAAATTGTACATTACTTTCTTGATTTGTACCAATTAGTTTTAGATAGTGTCACACCCCCAATCTTAGTGTTTTAACTTCATAAGATAAATAAGTTTGCAGCGGAAAGTAAATTGTATCAGACACTACAAGGTTAAATTGTTTTCAAAATAACAAATGCACACAAGCCTAGGACATGAGTCTATATGTAAGCTTGACTCCTTAGTGTGTCCAAGTGGGGCTAGTCAAACCCAGTAGTACTACGTAATTACGACTCGTTTGTACACAACTAACGGTAAGGATAAGTGAGGACTTTATGCGATAATAGTTACACTCAAAAATAGTTTTCACAACATACCAGTCATACATCTAAAACAGTTGCATTGTATTCTCACCCCAATAGTTTAGCAAAAGCAGTTAAAGAGTAAAAGTGGGGCCGTAAACTCACCTGAGTTTGAGTAGTGTGTGTTCTTACAAGAACGGTGTAGCTCGTCGGCTAGTAGTTACCTATATCACATAGGTTTTGTAAGTTTGTGTTTGCATATATGTGGGTCTCACAGGACCGTGTTTAGCGTTCAACAACTCCAAGTTGTTGGTGGGTCGAGTTGACCGTGTTTGACTGTGTTGTCCGTGTTTGACCTAACGACCCGTTGGTAACGCTTTTCGATCAAGTGCTCGTGTAACGTGTGGTTTAGTGTCGTGTGATGTGCACGGATACCAAAAGTCATTCCTATGAGGAAACTTACTTTTTATGGTAAGTTTCTACCTTAGTATAGTTTCTAATTTAGGCAAGTCAAGCAATAAATCATATTCCGATTATTCTAGCATGCGTATTTATCCTAAATGAGCATGTTATCAAATAGCACGTAGTTACACATAGCCGGTTTAGCATGTTTTGCGCGTAAAAGTTACCGTAATTAGGAAATTATCTAAACAATCACTTTTCTTCAAGTTTAACAACTAACATTATTTAACATCACCATTTTAGTCATAATTAGTCATCCAATCATAACTAGCATGCTCTTATTCCCGATTGTAAAATAAAGCTATTATATTTAGTAACATTCCTAATATCATACCATTAGCAATTTTAATCATTCCAATACATCAAATATCCCTCATATTAACTTTTAAACATCATTTTAACATAACTTATGAATCTAAACATACAAATGTGGTTATTTCATCAAAAACACACATTTAGTAACAATAAAGTTATTAGAATTAACAATATTCACCAAATGACCAAATATTGTCAAATCAACCATTTCTAATCTTGCAAATCATCATCAACAACACTCATAACATCATTTCAATATCCACAATCATGTAAAACCACCTAGATCATACATTCATATTGCTAAAACCATCATTTTAGTTACTAGGACTATCCTATCATAACAACATCATCATGGAATGTAAATATACATCATCTAATCATCATAGATCATCAAATATCATGTAAACATCATCAAACCTAGAACTAAAATTCATGCATGTGCATCAAGGGTTATTGCATGTGTGTTTAAAGTCATGCATGTGAGTGTAAAGGTGAAGGAAGTGTGTTTTGAGTATAGAACTACCTTCTAATGCTTCAAGTATGTCAAGATGACGACAAGAACAGCCTCTAAGCTCCCTGGACAGTAGCTTCTTGCAAGAATGAGATGGTTATGGTGGTGGTTTTGAGTTCCAATGGTTCTTCAAGCTTCCCAAACCTTCAACCTTCAAGCTTGGAGCTTCAATGGAGGTCTTCAATGGCTTCCCAAGAGTCAAATCAGTGAGGAATAGTCGAAGTTGGTGTGTAGTACCGGAGAATTGATAGAGAGTGGAATTAATAGGCATGGTGGTCTTGATTTTATAAAGATTTGTCGACTGACACCTGTCGCGTACCGCGGTGGAGAGTTAAAATAATCTTCGCGTACCGCAACGAATTTCGGAAGCAAATCCCCCGCGATGCCTGTCGCGTACCGCTATAATTTCTCCTGTTGGACCATCGCGTACCGCGATGAGTCCCAGCGAAGTCTAATAAACCTAATTTCATGGTTTGAACCGATTTTCACGTATTTCTTGAACATGATTATCGTTTCTCGGCATACAAGCATTGTTCTAACTAAGTTAGGTTCACCTGAACCTTCGTGCAGTGTTCTTGTACTGTAGTTTGATCCGTTCACCAACGTTCGTTATTCAAGACACGTGCGAGTTTCGTGCGATAATTCCTCGAATTATCGTTGTGTTTGGTCCGTTGTGCCAGGTGCCATACTAAATACAATTACTCTAGTGCCACGTATGAAATAATAATATAAATTATTATTAAAATAAAATAAATGCTGACCTGGAAATTGCGAGGTGTCACACTTAGTAACCTAATTATACATTTTATGTTTACTTGAATTTGCTTGTATCTTTTTCTATATTTTTATGGAATCATCATATTACTAATAAGTGTAATCAAATAAAAAAATGTAAAATAATGATGACTATGAAATTGTAATGTTAAAAAAAGGAAAGTTACCATTATTATAAACAAATATTTTTTTTTTTAACGGCGACGATCATACATACCACGTATGTTGTCTTAACAGGGCCCACCGAGCAGAGGTAAGACGCGGCCACACCAGATACGCGGGAACCCCGTGGAATACCCTCGCCCCCATTGGTCCAGAACCCGATATTAAGCTCAAAATTCTTTCTCTCACCTGAATGTCCTTTAAATTGTCTCTAACAAGACTCAAACCAATGACCTCTTGGTCATAAGATGAAGCTCTAACCAGTATGTTAGATTTACAGGACTATTAACAAATAAATAGTTGGTGTGAATTAATTATTAAAATGTAGAAAGGAAAATACAAAGCAGCACTCATCTGACTTTTATCTGTAGAAGAACTTTCCGGTTTCATCGGTCGACTGTTTGCTAACATTCCCTTACAGTTTCCCCAAATTCACCGTGCAGATACGCCACCGACTTCGATCAAATCCCACATAATATCTGCTGAACGATCAGTTTATAGATCGATCGTATAGTCAAGCATGGGTTGCACGCAATCGAAGATCGAAAATGAAGAAATCGTGATTCGATGCAAGGATCGGAAGACGATGATGAAAGAAGCAGTCTCCGCCCGGAACGCTTTCGCCGCCGCTCACTTCTCCTATGCCGCCGCCCTGAAAAACACCGGCGCCGCCATCAGCGACTACGCTCAAGGCGAAGTTGAATTTTCTGACCACCGCCATTCGTCGTCCGTCGACGCCGTTTCGTCGAAAACGATCCTCCCTCCGGCACCACCGCAGCCACCTTACGACCCAGACACTCTCCTTCCTCCTCCGCCGCCTACACTCCAACGAGCGTCCACGATGCCGGAACTTTCAACGTCGGAGCCTGAATTGAACTCGCATCCGGACCCGATCATGGAAGAAGTGGACGAGGATGACGAAATTGATGATCGGAGCTTGAGACGCCGGAGTAGCTCCAGAAAATCCGGCGGAGGTGGCGCTAGCAGAAAGGAGGATTTACCTCCACCGTCTCCACCGGAGCCGACACCGCCTCGACCGACTATGAATACTCTCAATCGTGCGACACCGCCGCCGCCTCCGCCTTACGGGATGGCGTCATGGGACTACTTTTTTCCGGCAATGGAACACGTCCCTGGATCTAGCTTAGATGAAATCGATAACGCGAGTAGCACATTAGAACAAGAAGAAATAGTTAAAATCCAACGCAAAGTGTTGGAAAACGAGAAGAAACACAGTCCTGTGAATCACAATATGAACGGTGGTGAAGAAGGGGGCGGAGATAATGAAGTAGATGACGTGCCACCGGAAGTGGTGGAGGAGACACCACCACCGCCACCAAAAGCTGTAAAAAAGGTGAGGATTCCGGTGGCAGTTCCGGCAGAAGTGAGAAGGTCATCAGGAAAGGGTGGAGGACTGAATTTGAACTTGGTGCAGATATTTACAGAGCTTGATGATTGCTTTCTGAAAGCATCCGAGAGCGCGAATGAGGTTTCCAAGATGCTTGAGGCGAATAGGTTGCATTATCACTCCAATTTTGCAGACAATCGAGGCATGTGAAATTATGAACAAGATGATCGTGAATCAAAATTGATCATGTTTGGGATTATTTTTGTAATTGGTTGATGATAAATGATTGGAATTGGGTTTTTTCAGGGCACATTGATCATTCTGCAAGAGTTATGCGTGTCATCACATGGAATCGATCATTTAAAGGATTACCTGAAGCTGACGACAAGGATGATTTTGATTCTGAAGAGAATGAAACACATGCTACAGTTTTGGACAAGATGCTTGCATGGGAGAAGAAGCTATATGATGAAGTGAAGGTATCTTAATCATGTTATTTGACCTATCTATCGTGCTTCATTCACCTTACAATTTTTTTTTTTTAATTTTTGTTGGCATTTATACTAATATGTGAGTACAGATAGATTATAATAGGTATTAAAAAGGACAAGTATGGAAGATTGGCGGGTTGAGTAACGTGTCAAAACAATAAATTTTTACAGTCAGGTTGGCATGGAATGCTAGTTTGGTATTATAAAACATCTTTATAAATAATTGAAAGTGTAACATCATTTCACCTCCTTGTCATTACAATTTTTATGTAATACATCTTTAATTTTCTACTAAAACATTCTATTGTAGGTAGAATGGTGTCATGTCACCATTTTCTACCTGCTATTACACTTGCATACAATGTAAAAATGGAACCATGGTTCTACTTGCATACGATGTAAAAATGGAACCATGGTACAATGGGGAAAGCATTTTTTTTTTCACACGTGGTGGCCATTTTCCAAAAAGGTGGAAGTAAAAACATTTTGTTTTATTGAACTTTGAATAATTAAGGTAATGTGATTACAAAATTATATTGTTAAATCAATACGCTAATGTCCTGAAATACAATGCTTATAGAGGTTACCATGAGTTACTTTCAACCTATTTAACCCATCAGATATAAAGCAGAATCCAAATGCTGTAATCTTGTTAATTTTAATTATCTTGATGCAAATTATATAGCTATAAATTCCTTGTATTTGATGTATTCTTGTTGGTGATGTTAAGATCATACATATACAACAACTGTATCGAGTAAATCTCACTCATAGCCTGGACTTCATGGCTATTTGCAGGGTTTGGGAAGGGTATGATGTGGACAAACCTTACATCGATTCCTGGAGAAAAAGAGGCTTTCTCCAGAGAGACCTGACTCATGTACAAACATACAAAATCAACATACAAGATACACAAATAAACAAACATATGAACACAAACATGCATAATCAAGCAAAATATATAATTACTTAGGTAAAGGTTTACATTACAAGAGAAAAGGTGACATGATATGTAATAGCTGTTTCAAGCAAATTTCTCTTAAAACAATACGCCCTAAAGACACCATCACTTTATGCCTCATCTGAACATGACCAAAACATAACAATCTGCCTTCCCTTGTGTCTTTATAACAGTCACTTCTAACCTATCTCTAAAAACCCCATTTCTTATCTTGTCAAGTTTTGTGTCTTTACACATCCTTCTAAGTATTCTCATTTATGTCACCTTCGTCTTGCATGCTTATGTCTTGATGACCCTACAAGTTTGTTCCATAGAGCGTAACTGGTCAAACTGCAACCTTGTAACCTTGTTGGGAAGTTGTTGTCACACAATACCCCTGAAGCTACCCTTCACCTGCATCATCCTGCTTGTATTCTTTGTGAGTCACTATTGATGTCCTCATCACTTTATACAAAAGATTGTAGATACCTAAACATATTTGATTGCTGGACTATTTGGCCTTCAATATAGTTTTGAGTGTTATCTTCATTCTTTGTACCACTAAAGCCAGAATAGAAGATACTTAGTCTTGAAGCGAATTAGCCTCAAACTGTTGCTCTCCAATGTTGCCCACAATTCCTCTAAGTGCGTGTTTAAATTCTGCTTACTCTTAGTAATAATACAAAGTCATCCGTAAAAGCATGCATCACAAAATTGTCCCCTGGATTGACTTTGTCAACTCATCCATGCATCACGGGATCCACCTAGCCTCCAGACTGTCACATATTAGCCTACGTGACTTTTTGTCGTACGCCTTTAAGGTCAATGATTATTATATGCAGATCACAAATGTTCTCTCTTTACTTTTCCATCATTCTTCTTTGGATGTGTATAGTTTTTGTAGTTGATTGACCTAGCATGAATCAAAATTGGTAAATTGTTACCTGTTTTTCTCTTTTAATCCGGATCTCCATTACTCTTTCCCATTGCTTCATGGTATGTCTCAGTAGATTAATCTCTCTTTCGTTATTGCAACATTGGGCATCGCCTTTGTTCTTATAGATATGAACTACCACACTCTTCATCTATTGATCTCGCATTTTTCTAGATATACTAGATCTGAGAGACTGAGAATGTGGTTAACAAATTCGTTAGCCCTTTGGGCTCCTTCCTTCTCCTAGGCACTTCCACAACTTAATTGGTATGTCGTCTGGACCCATTGCCTTAACCTTTCCTACTTACCTTTTGAAGTGTTGTCTCCACCTCTCCCTATGTGATACCTATACAGTAGCAATTATTTCTTTGTCTTTGGTTAGTGCTGTTGCTGTTTTCTTCTTGGTATGGCCTCCTCTTGTTGAAAAGTTCATGAAAATAGTTCTGTCATCTCAATCTAATGTTTATTTCCTTATCTAAGACATGCCCCCCCTTTATAAACTTCACGCCTCGTAAGTCTCGTCTTTTATGGCTTCACAATCCTAAACTTGACGTGCTCCCCTTCCTTTGTTTTCAAACATGCATACATTTGTCTATACATTGTGTTCTCTGCCTCTGTCACTACTCACTTTGCTTATTTGTACTTCTCTCTCAATCTCCCTCGCTCCTGCTCATTCGTGCACTTCCAAAGCTTATTAAAATTGAATTTTGTTTTATAATTTATCAGGCTTCGTATCTTCTTGTTCCATCATCAGGACTCCTTTTGCCAGCATGTCCTTGTATGGGTTTCTAGTGTCTTCTTTGCAACCTTAGTAATGAATGGTGCTCGCAATCGCTTCTCATATTTGGTTTGTATCCCCAAACATTGTAATGTTGTCAATGACCAATTAGATTTTCCCAACAAATTCCAAGTAGAATTTGCCTCTCTCCATCTCTTCTAGTCGATTTTTGCCTCGTATCTGTATCCGCCACTAGCAAACAGTGTTGAGTCATTGTTGTCTCCCCTAATAATACCTTGCAGTTCCTCCAGCTTCGTCAGTCTTGTCGTTTCATCAATAGAGAGTCGATGTGCGTGTTGCATCACCTGCTACCAAAAGTAATCAAATGCGATAACTTTATCTAAATAATGAGTTTATAGTGCTTAAGTCATGTGCCACAACAAAGTTTAAAAGGTTCATACTAGCATTGCTTTTATACTTTAAACAAAAACAGTATGTCCCTAAATATACCATCTAGACAATCCTAAAACTCTCTTTTCTCATGTTCTTCTAGCTCTATCTATCATGCGAAAGTACTAACTAGTGCCATTACTTTCGCAACTAGTACGAACCTCAATATCATAATCTTATCATTGTGCCTAATTATCTCGATCACATCTACTAAAAATCCTACCTTGGTTTTTGTTCCATTTAACTCCGAGTTTAATAGCTTATACCCGATTTGCTCGTCTCTTTTATGCCCCTTCTGCCTAGTCTGCCAGAGGCATGTCATCTCTATCTTCCTCCATTTAAGTGCATCTATCACTTTCAAGTTCCAACAATTTGCAACTTAGAGTTCTTGCATTCCAATATGCCACCCATAACTTATGTCCCCTTTCATTTTCCCTACTTTGACCCCTTGTCCTCAAACACAAGCTCCAGGCCAAATCATGATTTTATCGTCTATAATTACAGCTAAATCAGATGATAGGAGAACTGGACACAAATAACATAATATGCAACCCACTAAACTGGACACAAATAACATAATATGCAACCCACTAAATGAACATCAATCAAAGTGGTAATGAAGACACAAGCTCACAAAAGAGATCTAGAATAGACACAAATTAACAGACAATTTATGCAACGAACAAATGCTGCATGTGTAATCTGAGATGTGTCTCTCCTCGGTAATAATCAATTGATCCTCCTAACTCAGCCACAAAATGACTAAACAGTAGATAATATGAAACATAATGGAATTAAATTACTGAAAATAAAGAGATAACAGAACATCTCACTAGGGGTGCTCCCAAATGAAGGAGGTAGTTATTTTCTTATTTGATGTCTGTCTAGTGTTGCAATGATCATTAGTGTTTTGATTTATTTAAACCAATATGTGAGACCACCCCCAATCTTCTTGGTTCTAAAAAACCAAAGTAAACCACATGATTCTTGATGTGGTTGTGCTCTCAGATCTCAATTTGTAAAACAGCTAGGATCCAAACAAAGGAGATGACTAGGAAGGGAATCGCAACCATACATGCTGAGAAATGGGTTTAATCGCCTATTGGGAGAGATGAGACGAAAAACAGATGGGTCTGTCCCCCACTGGAAAGGGGTTACCCGAACTGTTGAACATATAGGTTTGATTGTCGGTTGGGACTTGATTTTAGGGTGGTTGTCATCAAACAGAAAATCAACTATGAAGTATACTTTTTTTTTAAATTAATCTGAAATGCTGTCTTACAAAATTTTGCTTAATTTTTTCATTTTATGTTCGCATGATTTACATTGTTTTTTTTTTTCAATTTTAATGATTGATGATCAATAGGCAGGGGAACTGATGAAATTTGATTATCAAAAAAAGATTGCTTCATTAAACAGACTCAAGAAGCGTGGGGCGAGCACTGATCATTTGGAGAGAACAAAAGCAACAGTAAGTCACCTGCACACAAGATACATAGTAGACATGCAATCAATGGATTCCACTGTTTCTGAAATAAATCGTCTTCGTGATGAACAATTGTACCCAAAACTAGTTCAGCTGGTTCATGGGTGAGTTTTAAATTTGTGTGGTCATACTTTATAAATGTATTTTGACTATTATTAGAACCTTTTCAAAAGTTACATTTGCATACAGGATGGAGATAATGTGGGAAAACATGAAAAATCAACACGATAAACAATCACAAATCGTGCAAGCTTTAAGATCTCTTGACATCTCACACTCACCAAAACAAACGAGCGATCACCATTACAATAACACACGCCAGCTTCACGTTCATGTTCAAATGTGGCATTCCCAGTTTGAAAAACTCATGGCACATCAGAAAGAATACATCAAATCCTTAAATAATTGGCTGAAACTCAACCTTATTCCCATAGACAACAATCTTAGGGAGAAAGTATCGTCTCCTCAAAGACCACAAAACCCACCTATTCAAATACTTCTAAGAACATGGAACGAATTCCTCGAGAAGCTTCCAGAAGAAGGTGCAAGAACCGCCATCCACAACTTTGCAGCTGTCATGGACACCATTTTTCAGTACCAAACCGATGAAATGAAGATGAAAGAGAGATGTGAAGAAACAAGACGGGAATTAACACGAAAAGCCCGGAAATTTGAAGACTGGTATAATAAATACATACATAGAAGAACTGATGATGAGATGGAAAATGATAAAGAAGTGATTGCTGAACAACAGATTACAGTTGAGTTATTGAAAAAGAGATTAGAGGAAGAAGAAGAAGCGTACCAGAGGCAGTGTATTCAAGTGAGGGATAAATCTTTGATGAATTTGAAGACGGGTTTGCCCGAGGTTTTCCGGGCCATGTCCGAATTTTCTCGGGCTTGTTCACATATGTATAAAAGTTTGAGCTCTCGCACCAGACCACAATCTTCAAACGCAAGTTTGTCATGAGGTATAGTCATAATGTATATTTGTGAGCTTTGTATTTGTGTAATTTGGTTAAATGTTTTGGTAAATGTTATTAATTTGATGTGTATGATCGAAGAAGTATGAGCTTTATTCTATGCTTTTCAAAGTGGTATGCTAGATACGATTTTCTTTTTGGATGCTTTGTTCAAAATTCTGGGGTGTTCATCATCGTCTTCTGTCGGTTGCTAACTATGGTTTTGACTTTTGAGAACGATAAACCAAACCAACCGGGCTGTGTGGCTCAACCGAACTACCTGCTTTATTGTTTTGATATTTTAATGGTTTAGTTGTAAATCCTGTGTATTACCCGGGTTAGAAAAAAATATTATGAATACATAACAAAAAATTACACAACTAAAAAACATTCACGTTACACGGTTTAACTAAACTAATTTTTTACCCAAGTTAAATAAAATATAATATAATTTTAATTTTTTACACAAGTTAAATAAAATATAAAATAATTTTAATACACAAAGTAGTCAAAATACGTTTAAAAAATTTGGCGTAAAAATTATAAATTATGTTTTAATTTTTTAATTATTTTAACCGTGCGTTAACATTTTTATGTAATGTAATTAAATACATGTTAATTAAATTAAGAGTAAATTACATATATGATTCGTGTGGTTTGCTAGGTTATCACTCTTGGTCCCTAGTATATAGACTCATTGTTTCAAACTTTAAACATTTATAACACATATAGTTTTTAGGTCATCATATTACTCTCACATACTTGACCAAATTACCGTAACATAAAAAATTATATGTGTTATGAATGTTTAGAATTTGAAACCGTATGGGTAATTTGTGAAAATCAGTAACCAAGAGTGAAATATTAGCAAACCACAATGACAATTTCGACAATTTACTCTTTATTTAAAGTATACTTATTCTTTTTTTAACATACTTATATTAACTTGAATTAAAATTTATATTAATATATATAACTTAGATTTCTTAAAATTACATACTTTTTATTATTTCAATATATTGTATTTTCATCATTCACAACATTCAATCATATGTTTAATTTTTTTTATTAAATCATAAAAATCAATTGGTATCATCATTGTTTTATTTTTAATATTTTAAGAAATATAATTTAAATTTGATGTTATTTAAAAGCTTCGTAATCAATTTTATTTTAAATACAATTAATTAATAATTTATTAATTATTAAACATATTATAATCATTATTGTATGTTGGTGTATCCATACTTTCTTCTACTTAAGTTATATATTTTGTGTTTGCTTCACAAACACCAACTTCAATTAGTCGGATTGGTAATGCCTTTGGTTTTAATAGCAGCACTCCATGTTCGAGTCCATCTCATGGAGCCTTTTTTTAATGTTAACATGCGCATGAATTTCTTTAACCAAAATATACACCGGAGAGATATATATTTTAGATGCTTCTACTCACCACCAACTTCTTCTGACTGTTCAAAAACCGACTATCATCAGTGCATCACCACTCATAAATCATAATTGACTAATTGTTTCAAAACCCTCAAATAATAAACGATTCAACACCTTAAAAAACTGAAGATTTAAATAAAAATCTAGCAAAACCAATCTAAGATTAATTTCCTATCATCGTGATCAAAATTTGCAGAGAATAATAACCATCAGGTCCGCACGTTTTTACATCCAGAAATAGCTCCTGTTGATTCGTCGGATGTCGCCGTTGTCACTGATTCAAGTGAAAATCACCATGACCGTTGCCACTGGTGGTCGTCTTTGAAAACAGGACCCAGATGAACGGAAATGATGGTGGTGGTGCTAGAAGTGATGGTCGAATTTTCCCAATACTTCACTAAAACTCAACTTTTGAAATGGGAAGCAGAATTCCTTCGCATCAGCTCAGCAATGCCCTACACATTTCGATTCGACCCAACCAGAACAACTAACTCAACCCCACGGTTGGGTCCGGAACCATACCCTCCACCGATGGCGATGTCAACAATTCCGGCGAGACTGGGAAGGTAATCTTCAACCATCAAAATTACGATTCAAGTTCAATTTCAAAGTTGGATTCCATGTCGATTCCGATTGCGTTGTTACAGCTGACCAGGTTAATCACATCTAGAACCGTTTATTTGGGTCGGGGGATGCGTCGATGGTGTCGTTTTGTCCGCGAATAAAAGTTTATGGGTCTTCTATTACAACGTTAGTGTCTTATGAAGTAAGGTTAATGTTTAGGGTTTCTAGGAAGTTAATGTGGGCGTTGTTGGTGATGAGTTTGATGGTACAATCGTTTTGACGGTGGTGGTGAGGCAGCCGGTAATTCTACCGGTCGCTACGGCAGATTTTGTGCTGGTGATGATGGTGATATTGTGGAATTGTGATTGGAAGAAGAAGGCGTTGTTGGATTATTTTCGAAAATACCCGAATCCTCAACATTCGTCAAGATCAATAGGGTAGTTAGATTATTCTGTCTTCATAGTTCATAATAGTAGACATTAATCGAAACTACAATTCATTATGCATTGAGAACAAGTTCATTTACAGTGAATAGATTTATGTATGTTTATACTTCATAATGCTTTGATATTATGCTTAAATTTCAGAATTTGATGATGTATGTGTTTTGTACTTTAATTAATTGATATTGTTTTAAATCGTAATATATGTGGCATAATATTGTCTTATATCTACGTTTAACATACGAGTTTTAATTGTACCGCTCCGGCGCAACGCGTGGGTAACTTTTGCTCGTTCTTAATCATTAACTAAATAACAAACCACTAAACTAAATAATATGTAGATACTAAATAGCTGGGAGAAGCGAGAAAACCAAGATAAGGATAGGCCGAAAATGATGCCAAAATGCGAATTTTTTTTAAGATTGGTATATTTTAGAAAAAAAATTAGGATAAAGGTAAAGTCAAAAAAAAAAAGGAAAATGGTTAAACCGAGATTCCTATTTGCGGTTTAGGAGTAAATTTTTATTTTAGAAATTTGTGCTTTGCAGGTGTCAGCTATACCGCAATTCACAGTTGCGGTTTAGGAACAAACCAAACTAACGGAGTTAAACTTTGGATTCTCTTTCTCACGCAACAATTAGACAACACAAATAATGCAGGCATGTGCAAATCTGTATATATTATTACTCAAACAGTGGTTGAATAGTCTCATGCACTTGATTAAAGCAATTCATCTGGCAAGATGGTTGAATACATGTCATAAATGGGTTGCAAGCATGTGCAAGCCTGCATATATTTTATTCAAACAGTGGTTGAATAGTCATCCATGTCATAAGATTGTTGCAAGCAATTATCATTTCATTTTTTCATCTGGCAATGTGGTTGAATACATGTCATAATTGGGTTGCAAGCTATTGTCATTTCATCTTTTCATCTTTGAATACATGTCATAAATGGGTTGCAGGCAATTGTCATTTCACGTTTTCATCTGGCAAGGTGGTTGAATACATGTCATAATTGGGTTGCAGGCTATTGTCATTTCATCTATTAAAAAATGATTCGTCATATTATATATACTTATTCATGCCTATCGTCTCAACCCACACTTTAATCAATTATCACTTACTATCAATCACTAATTCCAACCAATTACTTACAATGAACATGAACTTGCATCTTATCCCGGGTCCAATGGATGACCGCGTGTTGTACCTAGGAGCCGAACACCGGGCCAGAAATTTGTTCCTAAATCCACAAGAAGGGGAGAGTTGTACAATGGATTTTAGACGTGGCGACGGTTCATTTTGGGAGCTAATCTATGACAAACACATTACTCTTACGGGTAAAGTTTTAAGGCACATTACTTTATTTGGTTTTGGGGGTGTCCTACGATGTGGCTATAGGAGACTTGACCGAGCGTTGATAGAAGCACTAGTTGAAAGGTGGTGGCCCGAAACAAACACATTTCACTTGCCATTTGGTGAGGCCACTGTAACTTTGGAGGATGTTAATGTTTTATGGGGGTTACCCATTGAGGGGTGGCATTAACTGGGGTTGAGGGTTCGTACACCTACGATGAAAGCATGCATATGTGTTTAACTTACTTAGGTTATGATACACAACCGAATGATTATAGAAACCATTTGCGGTATAGCTGACACCTGCCAAAACACAAATTTTCTTAAATAAAAATTTACTCCTAAACCGCAAATAGGAATCTCGGTTTAACCATTTTCCTTTTTTTTTTTTTTGACTTTACCTTTATCCTAATTTTTTTTAAAATATACCAATCTTAAAAAAAATTTGCCAAAATGCTCACAATAATTTTTGTTATATAGTGTCAATATAGATACACGTAAATTTTGCCGACTTTATGTTATTTCAATCGTGCTGATTTTTTTTTCTGCTTACACGTAATGGCTTACTAAGCTATTATTTTGCATACTCACCCTTTTCTTCATTACACTTGCACACGTACCCTTATTTGTATTATGCGCTTATTTTTTTTATAATTATTATTACATTCATATAATTAATATAATTTGATTTTGTCTTATAACTTTTATATATCATTTACTGTAAAATTATTAATATTCAGTTAGCACAAACTCATGAAAAACCAAACCTAAATTGACGATCAAAAAAATTGAAATAAAAAGCTAATAATAGACAATCAAAAAAATTATCCAGTTGAAAAAAGTCAAAAATAAAAGCTAAACAAAAATGAAAAAAACCAAGGAGTGAAACACAAATAAAAAGCCCAAAAAACAAGAAAGGCACCAAAGTTTGGACGTTATGTTTAGAGATTACAATGAGAAAAACGTGCCCATGGAGTTATAATTTTGATTAATAATCCTTTGATTATAAACTTTTTTCGTTACAATTTTTTTTTGAACAACTATAACAGTTTATGCTCAAAAACAGGTTAAACTGACATGAACCAGAATCGAACACGCGACCATTCACAACCACGGCATAAGTCTTAACCGGTTGGCTTGCAAAATGTGGGACATGAAGAAGTGAGCCACTTACCTACCACGAAAGTGTGAGCCTAACTTGCTCGTTAGGGTGAAGCTCTTAAAGGGCCAGGGGGACACTCCCTCTTTTTCGTTCGTGATGTTAATTTTTCGGCCGAAATGTTAATTTTACTTAAAATATTGGTTTCTTCTCCCTTTTGCTTCAAAAATTAACATATATATTAAATCTCATAAATTTCCGCCCTCTCTCAATAAGGTTAACGCAATGTCCCCGAGTTTCTTAAAGAAGTGAACAAAAAGGAAAATAAAGGAAAAAAATGAAAAGAAATGAATAGAAAAGAAGAAAACTACCTCCTTCTAAATCGGAAGGAAAAAAAACAAAATAATTTTGCATAGTTTTCCTTTCATTTCTATCCATTTCTCTCCTTAAATAAAACTCGAGATCACAACATTTGTTATTTTTCTTTCCCTTCATTCGTTAAATAAAACTCGAAAACACAAACACGTTTCCTCTTTAAAAACAGAGCGTAAGCTCCGCCACCCGTTTAACATAATAATTCACATGAACTCCCTGAAAAAATAAATGTCCTAAATATTAAAAAAATGAAATAGAAGGGTCTAAATAGTAATATTAGAGAAAATTAAGGGACCGAAAAAACACAAGCTATACATACCCTGTTTTCAATGCAGATGAAACTTGAAACCATTTTATCGTCCTCTGGAAAGATGACGCCCGGAAAACCCGAAACTCCGACCCTATCTAACCACCCTTACGACGCTCTCCCTTCGACTCCTCAACAACCCCAATACCACGTCGTTTTACCGTCCCACTCTTCCGGCCACTGTAGACAGTATCGATTATGCCGGTTTTACCTATTCTCCGCCATCACCGTACTCCTCCTCGCCGCCGCTGGCTACCTTTTCTGGCCGTCGGATCCTCAACTGAAAGTCGTCAACCTCAGTCTAGACCACCTGAAAGTAAACGCAGATCCGATCTCACTTGATGTTGAGTTAGGTGTAAGAATTAAGGTTCGTAATCCAGATGTTTACTCGCTCGATTATCAGTCTCTCAATGTATCGGTTGAGTACAGGGGAGAACAGCTAGGGTTTGTTACTTCAGATGATGGAAGGGTGAAGGCGTTCGGCACTTCGTATATAAATGCTACGCTTGTTTTGAACGGATCGGAGGTGATCTCGGAGACGGTTTCTTTGATTCAAGATCTGGTGAAAGGATCGATTCCGTTTACTACCACGTCTGAGATTAGTGGTAGTCTTGGAATCCTCTTCTTTAATCTTCCAATTACGGTATGCATATATGTTGCATTGATCCTTATATATACAATATATGAATTGCTTAATCTTACGAGCAATTGTATAGTTGATTACAACATATACTTCATGTTTAATTGCAATTATCTGTTTAATTCATGTTTTAGAAAAGTATGATATTGGTATTTTATGTGTTTCGTGATTGGTAAGTAAAACAATTTAACAAATATGTATTTCCTTTTATATGATTTTTGTATGATTTATACATATTGTTGATACCTGCCCGTTCTTAAATCCCGTCATGCATAATTGCATATGTTGCTACTCCATGCACGCCACGGTGATCGCTAGTCAGCTCTCCCAGCAGCATTCGGAGTGGTTAGAGTGAAACGTCATGGTGGGAGACACTCACGTTCCTTGTCCATCTTTGATCGGTGTTAATTTTGCGCTTACTGGTGTTGAATTCACAACTAACTTCATTGGGTTCGTGACCGCCTTCGGTTCACCAGTTGAAATCTATGTACTCAGCCCTACACTCTCTCCGACCCTGGCATCAAGAGCTTCTGTCGCGGACTTTGCTACCACTGTCTAAATTGCTAGTCCAAACACGGTCACGAACCCAATGAAGCTGGTTGTGAATTCAACACTGGCAAGCGCAAAACTGATCAGGTGCGGTAAAGGGATGTGAGTGGCGCACTCCATGGTGTGTCACTATAACTGCTCTGAATGCAATTGCAACACATGAGACTTGTCCTATAGCAATTGTATAGGCTAAGTGATGTGGTGTTTATAGACCAAATGGACTCTCTCACCTATCAAACTAGTTTTTTTTGGATGAGTTCTCTGATTTGAGCTGTAATAGTGATATCAGAGCCATCTCAGATACTGGCCTATGGAGTGGTGGCCTGTAGGGAGCAAGCCATGACCAAAGAGGATGTTGGTCTTGAAGGGATCGATTGTTATGGATCGGAACCATTAGAAGGCATGAGATTTGTCCTAAACAGTTGCATTAGCGAACGCCGAGTGGTGTGGGGTTTACCTGTTGGTTAATGAACTCTCTAGAATTTGATCAATGTAAGAATTGAGCGTCTTTGATTCTTGGAGATGTTGCGCCACTGACGCGAACATTACTATAATTAGTGAATAACACTTTGTAGCAGTTACTGCATGATTAAGGTCTGCATGTTGGTATTTTTATTTTATTTTAACTTTCAGCCAAGTCTGCTGGAGGTTAGACTCATGGACAGTTTAGTACAGTTCATTGTTGTATGTAGATATTGATTAATTTTTGGCCCTTTCATCTTATGCTTGCATTCTTTATTATCCAGTTTGATGTTTCGTACGTGTGCACTACTGTATAAAGACACTTGATTCATGTATTTCTGCTCCATCTGCAATCCTCATAGCAAAACTTTTGTTTCTGAAAATATTAATTCTTCTTGTTGATGAACAGGCCAAAATATCATGTGAGGTGGTCATGAGCCCACAAAATCAAACAATAGAACGACAAGATTGTTATCCTGCGGTAATATTTAACCCCTTTCTGTATTAAGTTCCTTTTTGGTCTTTACTTATTATATTGAGCTTCCCTGTTGCAGTCAACTTAATATTTAGCTTACAAATGAATTAATGCTAGTATTGTTTGTGATCAGTGATGCACCAGAAAAGACTAAAGAATCAGGCGAAGTTATAAGCTAAGGTTTTCTGGTAACTGTTCCTTATTTTAGTTTCACGTTGGTGCTCCTCCTCATGGCCTCATGGGTGGTCATTGACCCACATCTGTTTTATATTATAACCGATGTTGATATTAACATCACACTATATTTTAGATTAGATGTTACGGATTTCTAGTTATCTTATAAATCATTTATGTATTCCTTCATGGTAATATGCTAGGATTTGTGAATATTGATCGCACCTTGTTTACTGGATGTATTTATTAAAGGGGAAACGTGTACTAATCTGACCAGATAGTGTAATTTATTTTAGGGTTTCAAATGATTTGAGCCAAGCTCGATAAGGTACTGATTTCTAGCATAGCATAGGCTTGAACTCGACTTGATAGGTAGATGAAATGTTGTGATGCAAGCTTGGGCTTGTCTTGAGGAAGATGCTAGCTCAATTTGAGTTTTCAAATAGCTTGTAAATATTAATAAAATTATACACTTAAGGGGCTGTTTGTTTGGGTCTGAATGGTCTGAATGGTTCAGATTCAGATCGTTTGTTTCATTAAAAAGCATGTCTGAATAGGAGACAACATCTGAATAACAAAATAAATATTCGGACATCACAATATGTCTGAATATGTCTTAATAGAGGGAAAAAGAGAGAGAGGGGTCGTTTCCCATTGCTCCCGTCTTCTCACAGTCACCATCGCTCCCATTGCTCCCGTCATCCTCCCCACAGCTCTCGTTGCCGCTAGAACCCTTTGTCGCCGCAGCCCTACCGTCTTAACCCTTCGTCGTGAGTGAAGGGGAAGAACATGAAACACATTTTGTGGAGGTCAGCTTTTTATAAGCAGAATAACTTCGTTTTTAAGTTAGGGATTTCAATTTTGCTCCTGGGATTGGATTCAAACTTCTTTTTTCACAATCAGACAATGTGATTCCAAATGAAGTTGATTATAACATCACCACCCCTGATGTGGAGAATCTTGTGAAGCCGATTCTTTCGAATTTTGTTGAATCTCCTAAAGAATTGAATCAGTTTCATCTTGAAGGTACATTTTTAGATGGTTTCTTTCTTATAGTGTTGGTGATCATGTATATATATCATAAAATTGAATCAAGATCTGAATAATTTCACTCATTGATCATATGATCTGCATTTGACTCTATATGTATAACAAAGATTACGATAAAAAACCAAAGATTTGGGTTGATCTTGTCAGAGTTACTTGGGTTCCGCAATAGAAGTGAGTTATTATTTGATATCTTCTCTATATATGTATGCATATACATGTACAGCCCCGTTTGCGGTGCACTCATATGATGCATATATGAGTCGGTCGTCGAGTGACAAAAGTAAAATTATACTAATTTTAACGTTATTTTACTTATTATTTTGTGAAAATAACGTTAAAAGCGTTGGGTTGGCCAGTTAGTCAAACATCATCCGCCAGGGATCCATTTGAATCAGTCTCTCTATTCGTATTGGCATTGTACGCAATGCTCGTAAAGGTTGGTTAGAACTTGAGTCAAGTTCTTGTGATCTTGACCAAGGCTTTGCATGCATTCGAGCTCTTATAAATCATTGTGTCTTAAAATATTCGCACATACCCATATATATATGTGTGTCTATACATATGTGTGCATATACACGTACACACATGTGTATATAGTCAGAACTAGTGCATTTATACCTATTGCTTTGAATGTGATACACAAGCAAAATTGAGTTATGTGGTTCTTTCAGTATCGGAAATATATGGATTGTCTCTTCACAAGTCAGTTGTATATTTAAGAGCAAGTTTTCTTACAGAGTTTTCAAGAGCAAATGTTTTAATCGAGCTCTAATTAAATTAGTTTCCGACAGCAAGGGAGGTTTTCTATTTCCTGTTAAACGTCCAAGTGACCATGAAAATCCATTCAGTAAAACCGACTCATAACTTGCAAAACCGAACCATAACCGAAAATAACTTGCAAAATCTACCCGAGTGGAAATAAGTAACTAATTAAAAATTAAAATGTTTAATTAAATTTACGTATTCATAAATTATTTACAACTAAAAAAATAATAATTAAAATTATATAGTGTTTTGATGTGATACAGTTGGGAAGTTTTTGATTAGGTGACTACTAGGTAAAGATTTCAGTTAAGTAATCACTACACATAGTCTTAGGGCCAACATAGAATTTTGTTGACATATGACCAAATTTTACAGAACCAATGATGTGAACTGTTCCTGGTAGCCTTGACCCCTTGAGTATGTCAAACCTTCTGATTTTATTTCAAATCATGAGTGTGTACTAGTCACCAAATTAGTTATTTAAACATGTAACTTTTTTTATTTTGACACTCCACCTACACTATACACATTATATACGTCTGTACACGACGTATAGTCTTCTCTAACACATACTGATTCGTCAATGATTCATCTCGTATACGTTTCGTATAAAACCTATACGAGGTTTATAGAACCTATACGATGTGTATATGAGACAAATCATTAACATTGAAAACTTTTGACAAACAATGATTGTCTTCCTATACATCACTTAAAAACCTATACTAGGCGTATATAAGGCGTATGTAAGGGGAGAAGCACGGTAGTAGAAATATATACTCAATAGTCAATATTGCGTTAAACAACCGCGTAAAAACCACCTAAAGCGTGTACCGCTTAGAGGTTGCACAAACCGGTTTTTTCTTAAAGGACTCAGGTTTCAAACCGGTTTTTAATTTTGGTCAACAAAGTCAAAATTCAGTTTCATTTTAGTCGAGATTCGTTTCATTTAGGTTTGGGTTTTTGATTGATTTATATTGGTTTTTGGCCAGTAAAGATGGAACTGGTTCTAGTAATTCCGGTTCAAGTTACGATTTTTCTAAGAAGTTGTAACCGCCTATACTTACCGATTCGAGTAGAGCTGGTTCCGGTTCGGATTGTAGGTTCCGGAACCGGTTTTTTGCCAACTTCTAATACCGCTTGCTTCAATTTAATAGATAAATTAAATAACAATAGTATATATCTTCTAGATGTTTATTTATTTTATTAACTCTCCACTTAATTTTTTTATGTAATTATAAATATAGGCATATGTATGTACATATAATTTACCATCTGTGTATATTAAGTTTATTAAAAAATACATGTATTTTCAGTATTTATATAATCATAATACAAGAGTTTAATTGTTCAAACATTTGAGAAATATTAAATTCTGTAACGGCGACTTTTTCACTAGAAAATAAAGAGAATTCTTGACTTTGTTATAAAAAGAGGTAGATATAGTGGTCGTCACGTGATATGATTTGCGAATATGTCACGTGCCTACCCACTTAGATGTCAAATTCAAGTTCCCATCACAGTCAAAATTATATATATATTTTTTGTGAAAATACATAAAATTAAGGTTATCGTTGAAAGATTTAAAAAGGGAAATAATTTTTTTTAAAAATTCATCCAAATTATAAATGATATGTTCTTTTTATATCTTTAAATTTTTTGTATTAATATTTTTTGAATAAAATAAAAACAATTATCATATATACATGTTTCATCATACATATCAATTTGAAGTGTCAATATTAAAAGCATTGATCCCTTCTCACTTCATCTATCAACTTCAACGAAAATTCAAAATTAGTGTATAAATTTGTAAAATGGCTCTTTATTCCTTTAAAGTTTTTTAATCTAAAATTTATTATTTTAGTATATATAATTTGGTTCTTACTTAATAACACTTGTGTGTTAATATCAATTTGAAGTGTCAATGGTAAAGCCATCGACCGCTTCTGACTTCTCACCTCTTAGGTTTAAAAAACTTTCCAAACTTTTTTTTTCAAATTTGTAGCATGTTACTTCAATCACATCAAGTTTAAGTTTTAAAATTTTCTCATTTATCGTATATAATATGATTTTTTACTTAAAACATTCGTTTGTTAATTTAAAAGCAATAATAATCTCCTTATGTTTTTTTAATTTATAAACAATAATAATCTCCTTCATATGTTTTTTAATCATGTTGATATGTCGTAAAGGAAGAGTTTTGTAACACACGAATTTTAATCGTACCGTTATAGCGGAGTTGTTTGAAGTTAACCATGGTTAATATTATTCAATTTAAGAAATACAATCAATACAAAGAACGACAAATAATTATTTAACTCACCCGCACCAACTCCGGAAAACCCACATGCCCCATCACTTGTTATCAGCATAGATCACGAATTACAATCGACTCATTCTCCGTCATGGAAACCACCGTCAGCCGGCGATTCTCCGGTGGCCTTAACCGCTGTTGGAGTCGGAGAGCCACCGACTACGACGAGCTCATGATGGTGAGTGTATTGACTTCAAAAGCACGCATTATCTGGCGAATTTTGCTGAGAAAAGTTAAGAAAGCGAGGAAGAAGATGCACAGATTCTCAGATTCAACGCGATTCGGCTATGAAGCTTGTGAGTATGCACAAAACTTTGATCACGGTTTAATGTCACACGATTTGGATGATTTATCGAGATCATTTTCAGCTCGTTTTGCGGTTCCTAATTCTGCGATCTTTCATCGCAAACGATTGATCGATTGATGAAATATCCAAATCAATTTCTTCGATGTTTTTTTCTTTCTTTCAGAAATAGGTTATTCAATCGAAATGTAATCGTTATAATTTTAATCGAAGATAATGATTAATGAGTTGTAATTTCCGTAATTTGTATGTTTTCAAGCGTACGAATGATGCTGCTATCGGTTTAAATCTTCACTGGCATGCAACGGAGCAAGAAAACATGTTTGGCATGTTTTCATGCTTTCATCGTGTGAACTCCATTAAAGTTAAATTTTAAGTTCTTAAAAAGAAGCAAAGATAATAAACTATTTTTTTTATATTATAATATATACTTAGGAGGCATAACATAGCTTTAATTTTTTTTCCTAGCTCAAGTGGTCAAGAGCTACTATATGACTTCAATATTAGAGATGTTAACATGTTAAGGGTTTGAATCCTGACATAAACAAAATATGAGTTTCATGCTGGGTTAGGGATTTTCTCTCACTTATAGTAGGTTTCTCCTATTAGGTGTGGATAACTGGAAATGATCGGGTGGTATATGACCCGTCAGGGATCTAAATTGTCGTTAAAAAAAACATATGGTACATTTACATGCATAATATAAAATGATTAAAAATACACTCTTATCTTAGGATAATTAATGCAAAATTAAAAGTGTTAATGTGGTGTTTGGGATTTATACCCTAATGGCCCAATAATGCAAATATCATTGGTTATAACTGACCCAAAACCAATAAATAAATTAACTACTAATATATGAGTTATTATTCCATATTTTATGTCGTTTCACGAGATCACCTCATCATAATAAGTTAATAATATATATATATATATATATACACACACACACACACTTATAACGGTTGGAAAAAAGTTGGTGACTTGGTTCACTGATTCTAGTTCTGTGATCCCAGAGATTAATCTAGTACCGGTTTCAAGCCAAGCAAATGTTTTTAACTTCAATTGGGAGTATATTACAATATTCATTAAATCTTTATAGATTTGTTTAAAACTAGAAAGCGTTACCGCGCTTCGCGGCAGGTTTATGCCTGTTGTTTGTAAATTGCAATGACACTTGTGTCTTCCAAAATAGAGCTAATCCCTTAATAATTTGTTATATACACGAAAGTTTCGAAACAACAGGAGAAACAAAAAAATTACCATATGTTGGTTGTTATTACAATAGTGGTGCGCCTACGTGCCCATCAATCAAGTGTCAAGTTTGAAACCCTAGAACCCGGAGAAAATTTCTATCGAGTGTCTTCTGTAAACTTTCAACCTAGTGTCTCCTGTAAATGGTGGCGTTTGCACTCCGGGCGGTGATGATGATAGTGGAGATAGTTCGAGTAGTGGTGCAGGTAGTTGAGTTTTGTAAATTGTGACCCTAGAAGGTGGAGCATATCAACGGAGGAAAACACGCATGCTAAACGTGTGCAAAGACCCCGCACTCGCCTGTGCATTCTCTGTTGAAGCACTCAATGAACAACCCATATTTAAACAATCTAATTCCACATCAAATGAAACATCAAATATGCATGGCTTTTGTAAATGGCACTTGCATGTTGCAGTTGATACATGGTTTTTATAGCACGGTGACATTGAAAGCTTAAACTCGTTAGCACTTAGTAATTATGAAACTCAAACTTTCCCAGAATGGGTCAGAAAGAAAGTAATCATTGATAAACCTAAAAAGAAAACATAGCAAATATTTTAGGGAGAATGAAACACATGTGTGTTTATAGCATCTCCAATTATTTAAAGATCAATTTCCATTCTTAGAAGTAAAGTTCATAAATATGAGTATTTAACTAATTTCAAAAATACCATGAGTTACACTCGATAAACCCTACGACCCTTGACTCCTTGAGCATTTTGATCGACAAAGGAAGCAACCATATTATCTATATACTGTCCTACCAATAAAAATTAGAAAATAAACTAATATTACATAATAATATGCCTAGGGTGCCTGGGTATTTTGTAGCAATCTTAAAAAACATGCATAGGCAGCACACCATCCGTTTGACACCTGTTCATGGACCATGGTAAAGATCAACATACGTATCATCAAAGAAAAAGTAGAGCAAGTTTATCTTCCTTGTAATGGCATCGTAGATTTAGGCTCAAAACACTTGAGTATTAAGGTAATATTTAAAGCTTTAAAAAGTCAGAATCCATAAAATACATATTTAGGCTCAGATCTAATTAACCATCTCTGCAAAAGGATTAGAGCATGATGGTGACAACACGATTGGAATCCAACAGTTGAGCCACGGGAGGCAGAAACGTTTTCCTGATTCAGACTCAGACAAAATCATCACATCCCAATAACACCATCACCTAAAGAGGTGATAATCAGCCCCCCGTCACAGCCCCACAAAAAACAATAGTCTAAAGAGGTGATAATCAGGCCCAGAAACCCTAAAATGGATACAGAGGAGAAAGGGAAGCCAAAAGGGAGCGAATCAAACGAACGGAGTCGATTGCACACCTCCATCATGATCGATTTCAATGGAGGAAGAGTTGAGCCACGCGGGAGTGAAACCTTTTCCCAATTTAGACTCAGACAACATTCAAGCATCACAACCACAACTACACAATCATCAGAGAGAGATGATAATTGTCCCTAAAAACCCTAAAATGAGTGAGAAAAAGAAAGCGAAGCCAAGAAAGAGCAAACCTGACGAACGAAGATCGGGCTCAGTCGCTCAGGTGATCATATAAGAAAGCAACAGGGGGCACGTATAAAACTCTGTTTCGCCTATCTCTCTGTATCTCTCGTTGTGTGGCCATCTTCTTTTTTCCTTCAGACATCATCGATGCCAAAATAAGAAAGCAACCAGGGGGCACATATAAAACTATAAAAGGGGAGGGAAAAAAAAGACTTGGGAAGGAGTCGAACGCATGATCTCCCTGTTGAAAATAAAGGTTCTTACCAGTCCAACCAAAGCAACATAGATATGTGAAATCAAACAGGAAATATATAACCTAGTTAGAACGAAGTTAAACATCACCGACACTACCGATTAAGGTTATATAAATTTTAGTGATTTTAAATTAGTATAATTAAATAATAGGGTTGGATACTTAAAAGAGTTTTTTTTTTCTAAAACTAATATGAAGAGATATTTATCTTCTAACTTTAAATTGATAATTGAGATTGAAGTTTTTGATAAAATAATGGTGCGGACTATAATAGAAAACACATTTTTTATACTTTTTTCAAAAATTTTCAATTTTTTTTAGTTTCATAACTTTTTTATACTACAATATTTGTTAAAATAATCACAATAAGTATATTTTTTTCTTGATCATTTAAGTATATTTTTGATATAGTTTTTTTTAAAAATTCAGTATGTTCATGTGTTTTATTGTATGTTTATACAAAGTATTTTCTTTACCATATATATTTTTTGTACTACATTTTTATGATGTGTTTTTTGTCTTATATTTTTTATTCTATATATTAATATATTATATTACACTAAAAATACAACATACTTTTCACAAAATCCAGTATTTTTTTTAAATAATACATTACATTTACAAAAAACCTCAGTACAATTTAAAAAAAAAAATTGTTATTATATATACACACACATATATATTAATACTATAATCATATTAAAGATAAAAAATGTTTGATTTTATTATATAACTTTTTAAAATATAACATCGTATGAAAAAGTTATGAACAATTTAATAAAGTAGGGTAATTTAAAAAAGTCAACAAAAAGGTTGTGTTATAATAGAAATTATATTTAATATAAAAATTGTAGAAAAGATTTTAGGCCATTAGATCACAATTGATTGTTAATATCAAGTTGTAGAGATAAAGTTGATATGAATATATTTTACTCGTGATTACTTTGTATCCAATGTTTGACTAACCTGTAGGTTTATTTTCATTATCTAGAACTATCACTTCAAACTATTTCTTCTCTTGACTCAAGATAGGCACCATAAAACTCGTCATATATAAAACTGATTGTTTCAAGTACAAACCACCTTAAACATGGATTATCCCTAACTTTGAGTAACCGTCATTGCAAAACATATATTGTTTGGAAGTTGTCTTTATGACTTTAAAGAAACTCTTATATATTGTTTTCTTATATTCTATAGCTATGAACTGTATATATAAGTTGTCTTTTTGTCTTATATTTTTTATTCTATATATTAATATATTATATTACACTAAAAATACAACATACTTTTCACAAAATCCAGTATTTTTTTTAAATAATACATTACATTTACAAAAAACCTCAGTACAATTTAAAAAAAAAAATTGTTATTATATATACACACACATATATATTAATACTATAATCATATTAAAGATAAAAAATGTTTGATTTTATTATATAACTTTTTAAAATATAACATCGTATGAAAAAGTTATGAACAATTTAATAAAGTAGGGTAATTTAAAAAAGTCAACAAAAAGGTTGTGTTATAATAGAAATTATATTTAATATAAAAATTGTAGAAAAGATTTTAGGCCATTAGATCCACAATTGATTGTTAATATCAAGTTGTAGAGATAAAGTTGATATGAATATATTTTACTCGTGATTACTTTGTATCCAATGTTTGACTAACCTGTAGGTTTATTTTCATTATCTAGAACTATCACTTCAAACTATTTCTTCTCTTGACTCAAGATAGGCACCATAAAACTCGTCATATATAAAACTGATTGTTTCAAGTACAAACCACCTTAAACATGGATTATCCCTAACTTTGAGTAACCGTCATTGCAAAACATATATTGTTTGGAAGTTGTCTTTATGACTTTAAAGAAACTCTTATATATTGTTTTCTTATATTCTATAGCTATGAACTGTATATATAAGTATTAATAGGGATTAAAAATCCCTGTATTTTAGGCAAAGACATTTTAAAAACAAATAATTTAAAAATATCATATAATACTTGCCGTAATTATAAGTAAATTTAAAAGTTTACAATAATTTAAAGTTAAAATTTAATTTAAAAACTTCAATAATCTTTAGCATTTCAAATAAACAAAATAAAAACCTCAAATTGATATAATTTTTCTAATATAACCAAAAAAACATACTGAGTTATGAATTCACAGAGTAAAACATATCAGATGCTAAAAAACAAGTGTGTCCTTGAAAATATCATATGAACTTGGACTTGTGATTGCTAATTGAGTATATTTTACCATAATTTTGAACGTAAATAATTTTTGAATTTTGAACGAAAATAATTTTTGAATTTTGAACGAAAATAATTTTGATGTCAACTAATGTTAGTGATTCAAATTGGAATTCAATAAATGAATAAAATATAACTTGCAAGCATATATCTTCAATATGAATTTCCTTTTGAAATACGTGATTCCGAATCACAAGAAATAAAACTAGCAGATCTAAAAATTTAAAGTATTTACATAGCAACGAACTACGATGATGCAAAGCAGAATTCAATCAACAACCACGAGCAAATGGCTTTACGAAGCTTAATTCGAACGAAAGGAGCTTCAACATTATGAGAGAGACATCAGATTGATTCGTGAAGCTTAATCTGAACAAAAGAAGCTTGAGTATTCTGAGATAGACACACCAAATTGGTTCGCGAATATTAATACGAACGAAAGAAGGTTCAACATTCAGATTTAGATATGTCGAATGCTTTTGAAGAGGTGGTACAACAAAACTTACAAATCGTTGAAGGGGGAATGCGTAAGGTTGAAAACATAAACCAAATATAGGGTTGTTGCATGTTGGCTTGTTGCCGGTTAAAAAACGTATGATATGGAAAAAAGGGACTATGTACGCATTCGGGATCCTAATTCAAAAGAAAGTTTAGGTCAAGTAAGAGGCGGAAAACTAAAAATTTTAGAGTATAAGAAAATGAAAAGTGTCACCTATATAGAAAGATTTTGAAATTCTTAATTTTATTTCTCTTCTAGCTTCTATCAAACTATAAAACACCACAAAAAAAAAATCTTTCCTTAATTTTCTTACTCTATCTTTCCTTAAATTTCTTACTCTATCTTTTCTCTATTAAAAATGTTATATATTGTGTTGAAAACTTAGCCTAATTGCGAGGCTCTCATCTTCCATAAAAAGAGACCAGTGGTTAGAATCCATTTAAGAATAAGTTTGAAGGCACCAGTTGAAGGATCATCTTGTAGTTTATCCCAGGCAGTGGCATACCCATTAACAATAAAGGGGCAGTCACCCTCCTTGTTTTTTTTCCAATAGTACATATTTTAAAAATTATGACCGACCCTCTTAATATTTAATATTTAATATTTTGTAAGCACCTCTCATAAATTTTAATATAGTGACTTGTGATAAGATTTTAAGTAATAGTTGTACTTTTTTTTTTAAGAAAACAGTTACTTGAAAAAATCTCCATAGATTTTGTTTTGAATATATTTTAAAAAATAAAATTTCATTAGAATACAAATAGGTCTGACAATGTTAACCTAAACGTGAATTGATCGTGCTTAAAACTTGCGAGCCGCGTACATACGACCCAAGAGTTGATTAACCGTTCAAAAAAAATAAACACCGCCCTGCAATCTATAAACACCTGTCCTCTGAAAGCTACAAAATTTCAGTAGTTGCCCTTATCTCTTGACCTAACCAGACTTCGGTTCGTCAATTCCACCGCCTTCATATTCGATCTTCACCGTTTGTTTTCAAGCAATCGAAGAATTCGAAACGCACTCGTTAATTAAAGTAAGATTCTCAACCCTCAAACTTGATTTGAATCTACGGGGCATTGTCTGAATTCGATTTTAGGATTGATAACGACGGAATGAGCCCTATTATATGCGAGATTTTTGATTTGATGATTCAGTTTTTTTTTTACTATTTTTTGCGTTTTGCCAAGGATTAGGGCTTTAATTTATCTTTAATATTTGGTTTTCATTTTGAGAATTTTGAGGCTATGATGAATTGTAGCCAACGTTGGATCTTTGATTAATATTTATTAATGTTGGAACTTGAGTGTTTAATTTTGATCTTCTAGTTGGTGTGCTGAGTTTGGGTTTAGGTTTTAGGTTTTGCTTTGAATTGCCTCCCAGTACCACCAGTTTTTCCTCAGTAATCTGCAGTGTTAACGTGGAATGGAAACTGATGTTCAGATAGGTACTGGACTTTAACTTTAGCTTTAGGGTTGTCATTTGAATTGATGTGTGTTCTGGGGGAATTGACGTGTGTTCTGATGTGTTACCCACTTGTCCCACCTGTTTTGACAGGTTTAATGGTTGCAATGTATTGCTAGTTATATGATTTTATAGATGAACATATATACAGATCCATTTAACTTTCCTGTTTAGTGTTTACATATGTTTTAAAAGAATAATTGTTGTTGCATGTACTAGGGTTGCAACTTTTAGGAATTCACAAATGGAAACTACAGGGGAGGCTGAATTTGGTAACTTGTTGGATAAAATCCAGCCGCCACATCTTGAAGATGCGGGTCTGGAGGACTGTGCCCTTCCACCCGACTCGATACAAGAAGCCTTCCTTAAGGCCGCTAGTGCCGTGGGATCACGCATTTTCCATGCCGCCTCAGAAGATGAATTAGAAGGAGAATGTGTTAATGACCCATGGCCCCAAAATGAATATCCGGGTGACAAACTCGTTGGAATCAAAACTGTGGCAGATCATTCAGGCTGCTGTGTACAGAAGAAAGGTGGTGAATTACCAGCAGTGAGCGGAGACGATGTGGTTGTTGGCGGCAGGGAGGGAATACCTGACGAGGTGGTGGAACCGGCGGTGCCAGAGGAGGCAGAGAAATCGTGTGTTGATGGGTTACAAGGGTTAAAGATAGAGGAGAAAAAGGTTGATGGAGAGATCAAAAGCAAGAAATCTGAAACTGATGATAGTGAAGAAGATGAGAAAAGGCCAGTCTTGACTGAAGTTTGCATATGAAGTTACCAGCTGCAAAATTGTATGTTTTTTTTTTTAACGGAACATGAAACATAATGTTGGTGATATATTTGGCTTGTTAAACATACAAATGTATAAAACAGCAATATTATGGTCATGTGTCTTTTGTTGTCTCTTTTAGCAATTAATATAGAGAGATTTAATCAGCTGTTATGTATGAAACACCTGTCCTTTGAAAGCTACACTTTTATCCATCGATCTAACCAGACTTTGATTTCTCTGAATTTGATTTTAGGATTGATAACCGAGCCACATTATATGTGAGATTTTTGATTTGCTTTAGCTTTGTTTGGGGTGGCTACCTTTTTTTCTTAATCAACTTAACTAATAATTATTCTTTTTAATTAACTTAACTAATAATTATAATAATTATATAATTATATAAGAACACAATTTAAAAGTCAAGGAGTCAACGACTATCCCTAAACTTTAAAAATGTTACTTTAATCTCCCCAGGTTTTATTTTAAATTTACTCCATAACTCTCCTTTTAGAAGCGTTAGAACCAGGTTTTTAAAACTAAACCAGAAACTTAAAAAATTAAACCTTAAACTCTAAAGGTAAATCCTAAATTCAAACATTAATTTTCAAGAAAGTGATAAAGTAGTTAAAATTGAGGAGAGAACCTAGATGTCTCAAGTTCAATTTCATTTAGGACAATTTTTTTCGAGGCCACAGACCCAGATGCTTGCAATCGCGCTTTACTTGTTCCTCCTATTTAGTTGAGTATTGGGAGACTCGAGAGCTTACCACGTAAGTGGGTTCCCACATGTGAGTTGGTTTCTACGGTCATAAAAACATACAAACCATATAACTAGACCCAAATGATAAACTATGAAGCTAAACCCTAAAGACTATACTTTAAACCGTAAACATATCTATTTAGAGTTTGACGAGATTTAAACCTCAAAACATATCTATGTGGTGTTCGTCGTGACAGTTACAATGATGTTGTAACGAGTTCAATTGAAGTTTATTTTATCATGCTATCATATTAGTACTATAACCCATGCTTAAATATGTTCATAAAATATTTGCTAAATATGTAACCATTTGGGATCAAATATATATGGCAAAAGTATAGTTTTAAGTAAAGGTGTCGGTTGCCAATGCAAGACTAACATATTTAATAGAGTTTTTGTCTCTTAGAATAGAAGGTCTTAGTATTTAATCCATACAAGAGTGTAATTTAGTTTGGTGAATTTAGAAGGAAAATAAATAAACCTAGCTGTTCAGAAAAAAAATATAGAGAGGTGCCGGTTATATAACCGATTCTAACCACATGTTAGAAATCGTTTTTTGATTTTAAATGAACAAAACGGTTATTCAAACTGGTTTATACCATTTAATTGATCCTGGGTCATGAGTGACCAGCCTAACCCGCCAATTAAGATCATGGAAGCCATTGGTGTGCTAATGACGTACCCTATGTCTTCTTACCTCGAACAACGACTCGATAGCCGTTTCAATCTCTTCCGTCTCTGGAACTTCCCTCACAAAGACCACTTCTTCAAGGCCAACGCCGGTTCTATCCAAGCCATAGTCGCAAGCACTCAAGCCGGTTCCGGTGCGGACCGAGACTTGATTGACTCATTGCCGGCTCTACAGATCGTATCCAGTTTCAGCGTCGGGTTAGACAAGGTTGATTTGGCGTATTGTAAGGAGAAAGGGATTAGGGTTACGAATACACCTGATGTGTTAACAGACGATGTGGCCGACTTGGCCATTGGTTTGATTTTGGCGACTTTGAGAAGGATATGTGAGTCCGATCGGTTTCTTAGGGGTGGATTATGGAAGAAAGATGACTTCAAATTAGCTACCAAGGTTCGATTTCTTCATCTGTTCATATTTAACATTGGTTTTCTACTTTCAATCCGATCATTTGATGTGAATTTTGATAGGCTGTGAACCTATATATGACTGATTTCACAACCAATTAGCGAAAGATTAGTCATTCCTGAAATGATTTCACATCAATGAGGGCCATGAGGCTTTCATTGCAGATAAAAAAAAAGTTCTGATTCAGCGATTCATCACATGATCATTGCAGTTCAGCGGCAAAAAAGTTGGAATTTTAGGGTTAGGAAGAATTGGGGCAGCAATTGCTAAGAGAGCTGAATCATTCAATTGTTCCATTAGCTACCATTGTAGATCAGAGAAACCTGAATTGAAATACAAGTACTTTCCTAGTGTCATTGAACTGGCTTCAAATTGTGAGATTCTGGTGGTGGCATGCGCGCTAACCCAAGAAACCCGTCACATAGTCAACCGTGAAGTCATCAATGCACTTGGTCCCGAGGGGGTTCTTGTTAACATAGGCAGGGGGCCGCACATAGATGAACCTGAATTGGTGGCTGCTCTTGTTGAAGGGCGGCTAGCTGGTGCGGGTCTTGATGTGTTTGAGGATGAACCGTGGGTGCCTGAGGAGTTGTTTGGTCTTGATAATGTAGTCATGTTGCCTCATGTAGGCAGTAGCACTGTGGAGACTGAACATGCGATGGCTGATCTTGTGGTTGCGAACCTGGAGGCTCATTTTTTCAAAAAACCGTTGTTAACTCCGGTGGTTTGAAATCAAGTTTGATGACAAATTTTCAAGGTTCTTGTTGATTCTGCTCATTAAAAATTTCTCCAAGTGTACTGAAGATTGGATTTTTTGATATATTATGTTAAACCACCAACCGAAATCTGACCAGCCGTGGTGGGTATGTCATTTTGCTAAATTTGTATCATTTTGGCCCCATAATTAAATTTGGGTTAGTTATCGTACGTGAGTCTTTGACATGAAGTTTGGGATAAATAGGGTCATACTTATACGTACTTTCTCACATTTGTATATGGATTCACAGTCACCTTCAATACAAGGAATTATTAAGGGCATGTTTGGGATTGCTTAATAAGTTTAAAAGGATTTTTTGTTAAAAGTGCTTTTGAACTTATGACTTTTTGAAATAAAGTTTTTTAAAATATGTTTGGATTAGCTTTTGTGTATGAAAATGTCAAAAAATGACTTTTTAGTCATAAAAAGTTAAAAAGCCAGAAAAAGTAGCTTCTTAAAAATGACTTTTTAACACTGTTTAAAAAGTTTAAACTAAAAGTGCTTTTTAAATTACCAAACAACTTTTTAACTTAATAACTTTTTCATTAGTTAAAAAGTTAATTTTGAATGAAATCCCAAACATGCACTAAGACTAACAAGTAACAAAGAACTACACAGTTTATAGTTATATTGATACACCTATAACATGTAACGACAACGGAAATTAGACCCCAGTTATAGTTATTTTGTTTAGAGTTATAAGTCTATTTAAACTTGAGATTGAAATGCTTGTTAAACTAGTTTATTAATTAAGCTTAAATTTAATTTTGAAATCAAGTTAACCTAGTTTTTATATAGCTTAATTTTAATTGTAGCATTTATAAATAAGATGATTACTTAGTTTTACGAGTCCAATCAAACTTAACAATATAACCTTTGATCAAATAACTTAAGCTTGACATCAACTCAAGCTTGTTTATGTATATCAAGGGGACCCATGTAGGTGACACCGAAGTCATTGAAATACAGTGTTTTTTGTGAATATTTAGAGATACACTATGTCATGACCCGTGTATTGCACGTGTTACACAGGCTGATTCGTAATATTATATTAAATAATAAGAATTGGTAATTAAAATTTTAAAATCATACAATGATTTTAAGATAATTTTTTGTTGTTTAATTTGCATTATGAAAAAAAAATTGTGAACGTCACCATCAGGCGCCCCTCACCGATCGGTCCCAAAGCCAACATGAGGGAGATAAATCGCGTGACCTAGGAAAAATTGAGTGATGTCGGACTTTGAACCCTAGATCTCCATTATTAATTCTCACCCACTTACCACTAAGCCACCATCGCGAAGACTAATTTGCATAATGAAGTTAATTGAAAAGATATAGTTAATTTAATTGAAATTGAATAAATAAGTTGCAAATACCAAAGTAATTATTTTCGTGTAGAATTGAAATTATATAGACATATTAGCTTACACAGAGGTTGTTTGGCTATCTTTTAACGATTATTAAGGGGTTATATCTTAATAAATCATATTCTCTTAATGATTAACAAATAAACTGTACAAAAGGCATAATCAACTGAAAAAACAAATTTTTAATAACAATATTATACTCATTTTGAAGATAAAAAATACTTGTTTTTATGGTATTTAAAAAAAAATAATTTCGTATGTAAAAGTTATGAACGTTTAAAGAATGTGAGAGAACTTCATATAAAATCAACAAAAGTAGTGATTATTAAAATATTCTACAACAACCTGATTTAATCATAAATGTTGATTAATGATCTACTTACTTATAATCATTTTTAAACTTTTTAAAATAAAGAGTTTATTTAGTTTAACTTTAACTTTTAAACACAATGACCATACGAGCTATGATTCTATGAGTATGAATTATTGTATCCGTTCCTTAAATAAAGTGAAGTATTGGATCATGTTTTTATTTCTGAATATATTGGGTTAGGAGTTTGTTTTAAGGTCCGTTCAGGATCTCAAGTCGTGAAGTTAGTCATCAGTTTGTGGAGTCAGTCGTACTGTTCGTGTTCAACTAGGGTTAAACATGTCGTAGTCATGGGCGAAGGTTAGTGAAGACCAGGGGGCCAACCGTCCCCCTTTTCTTTTCGTGCAGTAGTGTATATTTTCCGATACATACCTTTATTTCGCCCCCCTGAAACAAAAAAAAAAAATTATTTCGCCCCCCCTAAGTTTTGGTCAAGCTCCGTCACTGGTCGTAGTTCTCTGAATTTTATGTTAGTAATGTTCGAGTCAGTTGCAGTCAATTCTTTGCAACATATATTAATGGCTTCTTGATCAGAAAAGAAAGTTATGAGTTATTCAACAAATAATAATATTTTTATCGAGTTCTAGTCTATCTATTTTAATACATCAAAGTTTTAAACACACATGACATATTAGCATATTACTTTTCGTATATTATTTTTATTAAATAAATTTATCATATTATTTAATAATATTAAATATTAAATATACTTTCTATACATTTTTTACATTAAAGAAAAGTTTTTTTAATACATTAAAAAACTATTAATATTAAAAAAAAACACTCATTTTAAAAAACCAAATTATTATAAAATATAAAATTCTCAAAAATAAAATTCTAATATAAAATGTTCAAAGAAACAAATTAAAAAATAGTATAATTATTTTATCAGTTAAATTATTAAATTATATCAAATTTTAGTAGCTATTTTTTATATTTAATACTAACATAACAGTGGTATATATTTAGCTTTTAAGAAATAAAATTCCGTTTCCGTCTGGTTCTCCTCTTCCCATGCAAAGGATCGTCCTCCCATCCTGGTGCTAACAATCATTTCCATTTTCATTTCATCACAATCTCCAGATTTTATCTGCAGAAATCAATAGAAAGATCAAACCGGTTTGAATCGTTCATCTCTCCCGCATTTTTGTTATCTAATTCAGAAACAAATAATAAGAAATCATTCAATCAATTCACCGGTTTGTCTTCATCTTAATCGTTTAGCCCTCGCTGCTCGAATTCAAAATGGTTCGAGCAGCGGAGGAAGATCAAATTGTTAATTCTGGATTAGGTGATGAAAACGCCTCCAACAATGACTGCAAAAACTCATCAGGTAAGTGTCAATTTTAACCAATTTTGCTCAAATTGATTGAATGATTGATTAAAATTGTTGAGAATTGAAATGAATTTCAGATCTGGAGATGATAAAGGAAAAGTTTGCGAAATTGCTTCTAGGCGAGGATATGTCCGGGGGAGGAAAGGGCGTTTCATCGGCTTTGGCTTTGTCAAACGCGATTACAAATCTAGCAGGTGTAGTACAATATTTGATGCATCAACCTTCAAAAATGAGCACCTGATTCCTCTTTCTCATGTTTCAATTTTGGTTACACAAATTTCCTAACATAACAACTTGAATCCCGTATGTTTGGAACATGTTATGATTTATTTGATATAATTGGTTAGCATTGTAATTTTGTGATCTGAATTCTAATGGTTAAAAAGGTTTTCATCATGTTGATGTGTGAAACTGAATGCTAATCATTGATTCAATGAATCCAGCTTCTGTCTTCGGGGAACAATCGAGATTAGAACCCATGCCGCCGGAAAGGCAAACCAGGTGGCGGAAGGAAATGGATTGGCTGCTATCGGTCACCGATCACATTGTTGAATTCGTGCCTTCGAAACAAAACACTAATGGTGTAAGCATGGATGTAAGTAGATCTTTATTTTTATTTATTTATTTTTTAAATCTAATTACACGAAAATAATCTTAATGACACTAAATTTAAACTGTACCAAAAGAATTTGATCATATTTACACTAAATGTGAACAGGTTATGGTCACTCGACAACGGAGCGACTTGCGCATGAACATTCCTGCCTTAAGGAAGCTTGACGCCATGCTTATTGTAAGAACGATACACCACAAATAATTATATTTATATAAAAAAAAAGATTTTTATGGAAATTAATTGTTCTTTTAATTGTCACACCTCTATGATATTGTTTACGGGGTATTGTGTGATGATGCATTGATATGTAAGGTGTGGATGAACAGGAATGTCTAGATAATTTTAAAGGTGACCATGAGTTTACTTATGCTTCTAAAAATGACAACGAAGCAAAGAGCATGAGAAAGAGGGAAGAGGATAAATGGTGGTTACCGACCCCAAAGGTTCCCCCAGATGGTTTATCAGAAGCCACACGAAAATGGTTGCAGTTTCAAAAAGAGTCGGTTCACCAAGTGCTCAAAGCAGCCTTAGCCATTAATGCCCAGATTCTAATGGAGATGGAGGTCCCAGAAAGCTATACTGAAACCCTTCCAAAGGTATTTTATAGAGGTAGCAAGTTGTGCACAGGTCAAATTGAGTTTAGTTCAACTTTCAAATCATGCTGGGTTGGCCCACAAAACAGATCTTTTTGTAGATAATTATGAGTTGATTATGATACGACTATAATAATCAATCTAAATTTCGAATAAATTGCATGCAAATTTGCATTGAACTTTTACTTTGGTCAAGTTTTAGAACCATTTGACCCATTCCAGTTTATTGTTTCATTTGACCCATTTGACAATGATTTGAGTTTTTGAAACTGCCACCTAGACATTAATATAGATTGAATCTTGATGATTTTCATGACAGAATGGACGTGCAAGCCTGGGAGACCATATTTATAAGAGTATAACCGTTGACCATTTTGAACCGGATCAGTTTCTTTCATCTATGGATTTGACAACTGATCATAAAATAGTTGACCTCAAGAACAGAATCGAGGCATCTGTGGTGATATGGAAACGGAAGATGTCTGCTAAAGATGGACGGTCAGGATGGGGTTCGGGTGTGAGTTTGGAGAAGAGAGAACAATTTGAAGATAGAGCAGAAACGATCTTACTAATACTTAAACAACGTTACCCTGGGATCCCTCAATCTACACTAGAAATCAGCAAAATTGAACACAATCGAGTAAGAAACTTTCTATATGTTTTGTTAATCATGGAATTTGACTGATGATTACTATGAAGAATATTAGAAAGCTTTTGTTATTTTCTTATTTCTGTAGGATGTTGGACATGCAATTCTTGAGAGCTATTCAAGAATATTAGAAAGCTTGGCACACAAAGTGTTGTCACGTATAGAAGATGTACAACACGCGGACGTGCTTACACAAAATCCATCTTCACAAAGTTTAAAGCGTAACTCGCTAAAAGATTCATTTAATATAGAAGAATCAGGTAAATGACCAGATTTGTAGTAACACATGAATTCCAATTGATTCTACATATCAAACTATTGAAAGATGGAATATGTCTTGGGAGTAGAACCAAGCATACTTACAAGCTGTGGCAAAGATACATTTGACATATACTAAATTGGTTGTTGACTGTTGATCAGATTAGATTTTGCCACGTGGACCAAGCTTCGGTTTCTGTTGTGGGCCCTTCACGATCGGTAACACGTCTCCTGTGGCGGTGGAGCTGAAGTAAGCGAGGGTAGAACCACCTCCTAACAGCAAGAACTTGAGTAGCAATCCTCTCTTGGTGAAAGGTGCTGCAAATGTCTCGAAGAATTTGCTCTGCAATCAAATTTATCAAATTGTGAAAAAGGGATCCAAGTGTTGTACAAACTATAACTATTCATATACCTAGTGACAATACAACGATCAAAGAATGGTTATGCAATCTTTGTATAATTTTCTTTTGCTTTCAATCAAGAAAACCCACAGACACCAATAACTTGCAAATCAATGAGATTAAGTATAATGTTGCGTGTCTATTCCATCCACCTAGGCATGTAAACGAACACGAACACATTAACGAACATGAATTTTGTGTTCGTGTTTGTTTATTAAAAAAATGAATATGTTTGTGTTCGTTCGTTAGTTAGAAAACTAAACGAATTGTTCATGAACATAAATGAAGCGAATCAAAATAAACGAAAAAACATAATTGAACACAATTGAACAAGAATAAACGAACACAATTGAACAAGCATAAACAAACACAATTGAACAAGCAAAAACGAACGCAAACGACAAGTCTCTTAAATGTAAATACATATCGTCCATAAATTAGATAGTTAAACGAACATTAACAACCGAACAGTTCATGAACACAAATAAACAAACACTAGGTGTTCATGTTCATTCATTTAATAAACGAACACAAATTTTATGTTTATGCTCGTTAATAAATGAACAAAAACGAATTTCTTGACGAACTGTTCGGTTTGTTTACACGCATGCCACCACCAATGGAATCGGGTAAAATGCAACTTATACTAAACACGTGGCCTAATATTTCTCGATTAAGGAAAATCTACTCAAATGTGTAACACGTTTTAATTTATATTTCCATTTTCTGCCCACTTTCAAGATCTAATTACTCATTAACAACACCAACACTGTGAGTAAATTCATTGAGACATTAGGTCGAATACCTGGAGGGGGTTGTACGGAGAAGGAGCATCAGAACCATACACATCCCATTGACCAGTGGTGTTGCCCAAATCTTCCAAATCAAAGTACACACTTTTGTCACCGTATTTAGCCACCACCGCTCCAGCTCTACGCGTTCAAGATCACCCAATAATCAAAACATTTCCTACGCAAATTCAAGGCAAAATCGGGTGTATTCGTACCTGTAACTGGTAGGCTTGAGACTCCGGCGAGAAGGCGTCAGGTTAAGCTTGGTTCCGGTGAGAGAACTGCCGCCGAGGCCCTTAATGGTGGCGACGGTCGGTGTGAATGTTGCAAGGGACGCCATTGATAGAAAAACAGAAGCTTAACAATGTGTGCTTCCGGTGAATGTTATTTGTCGTTGTTGAGAAACAATTTGACGGATATGAGTATATGGAATGAAAAACAAGAAATCAGAGGATGGTTTGGTGGGGTAGTCTTGATCTTGTTGCGTGGATCCGAGCCTGCCACGTGGAATTTGTGATCGTAGGGAGACTATATTGGTTACACACGGATAAGCTTATCTTCATCATGATTTTTTAATTTTTATGAACATTTTTTAACAAGGTTATTGTATTGAACCGCAAAATGTTGTTGATATCATCCCACTTAAAATCACAGAGTAGTTAGCTCACTGAAAACATTCTTACTTTTCACATCATCAGTTCATTTGTTTTTGCATTTTTTTTTTAAAAATAAGCTTAATTTCTTAATATTACATTTTTGAAATTGCTAATTAGTCAATAACTCAATGAGTTATTGTTTAAAGGGACATTTACATATTTTCTTTTGCTAATTCATTAATTTATATGTTCTCAAGTAAAAAAATTAATTACACATTTATCTTTTCTAAAACATATCCCTCTTTAAAATAAACTAGTCAATTATATATTTTCATCTCTCAAAAAAATATGCGATTTATTTTTAAGGTTGGATAATATATAATAAATACAGTTAATAAGGGGATATACATAAAGATCCTTATTTAAATTATTAAAATTTAATTAATCATAGGATTTTCTTTTGATTATTTGATTATTAAAAATTACTTATTGTAGCTTTATTCTATGATAAAATGTATATTCTAGAAACATGAAGGAGTTAAAATAATATTTGAGAATTAAACCTTCAAAGCTTTGAGAGTTGATTAGAAGCGCTTTAATTGGGCACTTACATTTACTCTTAACAATGGACTGATGTTGCATAACTCACACTTAATCAACTTACTAGTTGCAGTTTTGCACTACCTTATGTTTTGTGTTCTCATTTGAAACAAATGGTATTTATCAAAGTAGGGTGTTTATCGAATCGAATGATTTCGAGTTTTGAATTTTTTAAGAGCATGCGAGTCCGTTATATATTCGAATAAACCAGTTCGAATTCGAAATTTGAATTCGTTGTCAAGTTCGGAATTCTAATTCGTTGATTCAGTTATTTTAGATCTATAGTAAAACAAATGGGTAGATTTTGGTAAAATTATTATATTTTGGGTTGGAATGAGTAACATTATAATATAGAATAAGTTGACAACACAATACATGTAAAGATGTGCAACTAAAAAAATATTGAATGTAAGAGATTCAAGCAAGTAAGAATTATTATCAATATATTTAATGATAAAATTATTTAACTTGAGCTAAATTGATTTTTTTTTAAAAACGACCAATTTAGACCCAAACTGATATTTTCTTAAAACACATCCTGACCCGCTCCCTTTTTAACCCGTTACCCAAAGCAACCTTTGATTTTTTTTCCCTTCAAAATCAAGTATTTCAAATTAATATCCTTAATCTATTATATCTTATTCAGTATAATAACTAAAGGACCTTTTATAACTCTATAACGTTTGAGGATGATGTATGTTTACCTTTGTGAAACGATTTTGCAACCATTTCAAAAGGTGATGAGTTTTAGGATGCTTTTAATGTTCGAGTATAGATATTTTTTTAATTATTTTTTATAGTTCACTCTTAACATATCTTCGGAGCCTGAAACATAAAAAACAATGTATTTGTAAATTGTGAAAAAAGAAAATAAGTTTTTGCCTGAGAATATTATTTTTATAATTAATTGATACACCATGGTTTATTTTAATAATATTCCCTAGCAAACACTTTGATATCATAAATTATATGTTATTCTATAATCATTTTTTGTAATCAGCTCATGATATACCCTTATTAACTACCTCAGTATTTACTCTTAACCTATAGCTAACAACATTATCTATCAAAAAAAAAAAAAAGAGCAGAAAAAGAAGATAATAAAGGTTATGGTCTATTATTTTTATCTATTCAATTAACTAAATACCATTTTTTTTTAAAAAGATGTCTAAATTTTATTTTGCCTATCACATCTTATTATTATTCTTTATTTATATTCAACTCACAAACAATAATCTTATAATTTTTTTTTTCATCAAAAATCATAAAAATTGTGAATTGTGAATTTCAATATATAAAAAATAATGTTTATGAAAAGCTAAATTTAAGAAATAAAGATGAAAATGAAAATGACAACTATAATGTAAATGGAAAACAAACAAACATACGCAATGAAATCACACTTTAAAGTAGGGTCTGGGAAAGGGAGAGATAAACACAAACATTACACCTACTCGAAAATGATAGAGATGCTGCTTCAGAAGAGACCCTGGCTCTAGATTTTTTTTATTTTTTTATAATATATTATTATTATTATTATTATTATTATTATTATTATTATTATTATTTATTTTTTTACAGCTAACACCGTAGAGAAATGTAGAAACGAGTACTGTCACACCCCGGGCCGGCGGGAACGGATCGGGTTTTCCCGTCGGGCGGAAGGTTCCCGGGGCGCGATATCTTTGAGTGATAATCAAATGATCAGATTGTTACATAGCACATGATAATCAAAATGAGAAATGCTAATACATCAATGATATAGAATTACAAGATTAAATTACACTGTATCGTTCATAATTTAATCAAGTAAATCTATCAAAAGAATCAATGTAACTATATCTTGTATATGTACAAGATATACAAAAGATGATTCAATGTTTAGGCACCAAAAGCATGCAACACAAAATAAGCTAGGTCTTCTAAAAGTCCTCTAGCTTAAACCTTGCATGTATGTCTCTACACCTGTTCGTCACCTGAGAAAACATGTATTTAAACAAAGTCAACACTAGGTTGGTGAGTTCATAAGTAAGTTAGTTGAAAACTCTGATTCAAACGCATGCATTGTCCCAATGTTTTGTTATGTTGCTTGTATGTGTAATGTTCATATGTTCACTTGTTGGCTCCTCAATAGTTATACTTACAATCACTATGTTATCCTAGTAGTGATGCTTATATATAGGGCATATGTAAGGGAACAAGCCCTAGCCAACATCCCACCACATCACTACTAGAACTCCACACTACTTGTAATACAACTATTGATTTCCATTCCCGTGTCACCTGATTGTCCCATTGTTGATCACCTGTGTTTCCATGAATAGAATAATATAATGATAGCGTTGTAGTTATCAAACCGAAGTATTGACAACCATTTGTATAGTAAGGATGTTAGATTTAATAAATCTGTTCCTTGTATTATTCTATTGTCTGTGTGTTAACTTTTATGTTACACTTTTAATTAATTAAAAGTGTTAGTTAACTGTTCATCATGAGACACCCCAGTCACTTTCATGTCCCCTCAGGACATTTTACAATATTATTTAATAATTTACGTTAGGTCCCAGTTAAAAACAAATCGACTTTTGTGTTTTACAAACTTTTAAACATACTATTACCACACTTGTTAAAAACAAGTTTAAGTTTAAGTACGTTTACAAACACCACCAACCATTTATTACACAAAAGCTTAATACATGTTCGATTATTTATATATTAAACCACCACACTAGCCTCCACGTTCGATTTCCGATCACCATCACCGCCCACCTTGCTCTTTTGTACCTGTAACACCACATTTAAAGTCACCATTAGTTCGTTAGAACTAAGTAAGATTACCCCATCATTTACCAAGTGTATTCCATGACACCATATGGATACACTACTGAGGTTTCACATAAAATGTTGACAACAACATTTAATCACATTTAAAACGATTTACTAACGGTTCGTTTTCAACCAAAACCTCAATATATCTCCCATTCATGCACAATCGTTATAATTTAATATAACACATATATTAATACCCAACACACCAATTGTGCATCATATTTCACAAAAATCGTAATTCACAAATTTGACACTTGAATTTCAAATGTCAACACCAAATCATAACCTTACCAACCCAGCATCTACGCATTCGTAGATCGCGGCATGTTCACACACCTTGTGAATCATGCAGCAACAATAACCACAATAACGATAACGGCATGTTCACACACCTTGTGACTCATGCAGCAACAATAGCTACAATTATGATAACGGCACGTTCACACACCTTGTGAATCATGCAGCAACAATAACCACAATAATGATAACGGCATGTTCACACACCTTGTGACTCATGCAGCAACAATAGCTACAATTATGATAACGGCACGTTCACACACCTTGTGAATCATGCAGCAACAATAACCACAATAATGATAACGGCATGTTCACACACCTTGTGACTCATGCAGCAACAATAGCTACAATTATGATAACGGCACGTTCACACACCTTGTGAATCATGCAGCAACAATAACCACAATAATGATAACGGCATGTTCACACACCTTGTGACTCATGCAGCAACAATAACCACAGTAACGATAACGGCATGTTCACACACCTTGTGATTCATGCAGCAACAATAATTACAATTACGATAACGGCATATTCACACACCCTGTGAATCATGCAGCAACCATAACTGCAATTATGATAACACCATCACTTGTAATATGGACTCACCCAGTCCCTAAGTACAAGTTTTATCAAATAGGTAACTTACCTTAATTTGAAGAGTTATCAACAACTTCCAACTCTTTCCCAGGCCTTCTAGAATTAGATTCAACTCCTCTTCCTATTATATATTCACATATAACAGGATTTAACAACATGAACACACAACTTGTGTTATTTATATAATCTAATTCATTTGACCTGTTCATTCTTTATTTTCAGTTAAAACCTTATTGAGGCTTTTACCGACACCCCATGTGTAGAAATTAATCTACACATGTTCCTAATCATATTTAAATCATCATAACATCGTTTTATACTGAAAACATTAACTTTCAACTTTACACACTAATTTATCATTCTAAAGAATGATCCAAGACCATCACAACCGCTCTTAAATCACCCCACTAAGAATCATACTCAATAATATGATTTTCATAACAAACGGGCATTATAACGGATCAAAATCAATATTTCACCGTGAAAACACCTAGTTTCTCGTTTCTACTTATCCCCAATCAATATATAACGCTCAAGACTCAATTTAATTCGTATATTATCAAAATAAATTTAATAAAACGAATCGTTACCCTTCAAACGGATTTCTGAATGAAAAACAACGATCTGGACGCGTAGAAACGATCCACGGCTCAACCCGATCGTCTGGATAGCTTCAAAATCGATGTTGGATGTTCAAAATTCGTATATGTGTGTGTTTATGGTGAAAATGATCGAGAAAGAGAGATAGATGTATGTTTGAGTGAATTTCCTTAGAAGATAAGCTTTCTGCAGCCGCCACACTCGTCGCGTACCGCGAAGAGGGCTCAAGAGCTCTTCGCGTACCGCGAAGAAATCCGGAGTTCTCAGATATTTTTGGTCCTTCGCGTACCGTGACGGAACCTCATAATCATCTTCGCGTACCGCGAAGAGTCCCAAACCACATTATCTTTGTTTCGCGATTCCGGAAAATCCGTAATCCCGTTTCGCGAACGGTTTTCTCCCACGTTCATAATTTCTCACATACTTTCACTTTTTAATAATCTCAATCGTTCTATTAACGATTATTTCAAACTTGTTCATATTATCAAAAACGGGTCGTTACAAATCTCCCCTCCTTACAAAGGTTTCGTCCTCGAAACCGGTTATACATCAAAAAGAAAAGGATAAAATTTCCTCATTTCATCTTCTGACTCCCACGTTGCATCAGATCCTCTTCTATTTTTCCATTGGACCTTCACCTGGTTCAAGGACTTGTTTCTGAGTTGTTTGACTTTTCGATCTAATATCGCTATCGGCTTTTCCACATAGTTCAACTTGTCATCAATTTCCAAGTCTTCTATTGGCACATAAGCCGATTCATCAGCTAGACATTTTCTCAGATATGATACATGAAAAGTATCATGTATACCACTCAGTTCCTCTGGTAGCTCAAGGCGATAAGCAACATTACCTATCCGAGCTGTAATCCTGAATGGTTCGATGAAACGCGGACTTAATTTCCCTCGTTTACGAAAACGAATCACACCCTTCCAAGGGGAAACCTTTAGCAACACAAAGTCTCCCACTTGAAACTCAATCGATCGTCTTCGTTTATCTGCATATGACTTTTGACGGTCTTGTGCCGCCTTCAAGTGAGCTCGAATTTGATCAATTTGTTGATTTGTTTCTTTCAATATTTCTTTATTTTCAAGCTCTCGCGGGCCAACCTCTCCCCAGCAAACGGGAGTTCGACATCGCCTTCCATATAACATTTCATATGGAGGCATTCCCAACCCAGAATGATAACTGTTGTTATATGAAAATTCCGCCAGAGGTAGATAGTCATCCCAACTACCTCCAAAATCAATGATACACGCTCGTAGCATATCCTCCAACGTCTGAATGGTTCGTTCACTCTGACCATCAGTCTGAGGATGATACGCCGTGCTCAACAACAGTTTCGTGCCCAATTCCTTTTGAAAATTCCTCCAGAAATGCGAAGTGAATCGTGTGTCTCGATCGGACACAATCGTCACTGGTATACCGTGACGCGACACTATTTCTTTCACATACACTTCAGCCATCTTCTCGGAAGAATATGATTCACGAATAGGAATAAAATGAGCACTTTTAGTCAACCGATCCACAATGACCCAAATCGCATCATACCCCTTTCGGGTTTTCGGAAGTTTAGTAATTAGGTCCATTGTGATGTGTTCCCATTTCCACATAGGAATCTCTAAAGGCTGTAATTTGCCATAAGGCTTTTGATGCTCAGCCTTAACTTGTAAACAAGTTAAGCATTTTTCAACATACTTAACAATATCTCGTTTCATACCTGGCCACCAGTAATTTACCCGAAGGTCTCGATACATTTTAGTGGCCCCCGGATGAATTGAGTATCTTGATTTATGAGCTTCCTCCATCAAATCGATTTTCAAAGAACAAGTGGGAGGTATCCACACCCTGCCCCACCTTGTCTTTAAACCGCGACTATCTTCCTCCAGATTATGAGCTTGCCCCTTTATTCGGTCTCGTTTCCAGTTTTCTTCTTTTAAAGCTTCAATTTGAGCTTCTTTAATTTGATCCACCAAATCAGAGGAAATCACAATCTTCATTGCGGTAACCCGAATGGGTTCATGTTTTTCCTTCCTACTCAAGGCATCCGCCACCACATTGGCTTTTCCCGGATGATAAAGGATTTCACAATCATAATCCTTGAGTAGTTCTATCCAACGTCTTTGCCTCATATTTAATTCCTTCTGTGTAAAGAAATATTTCAGGCTCTTGTGATCTGTGTAAATTGTACATTTTACACCATACAAGTAATGCCTCCAAATTTTTAAGGCAAACACCACCGCTGCCAATTCCAGATCATGAGTAGGATAGTTTACTTCATGAACTTTCAGTTGCCTCGACGCATAGGCAATCACTTTACCCCGTTGCATAAGGACACAACCAAGCCCAAGATAAGATGCATCAGAATAGACCACAAAATCATCAGGTCCATCTGGTAGAGTTAATACCGGTGCCTGAGTTAACTTGAACTTGAGTTCATTAAAAGCTTTTTCTTGATCATCACCCCAAACAAATTTCACATCTTTTCTGGTCAGTTTAGTCAAAGGAGATGCAATTCTCGCGAAATCCTGTATAAACCGCCGATAATAACCGGCTAGACCAAGAAAACTTCTAATTTCAGTTGGAGTTTTAGGAGGACTCCATCTCATCACCGCTTGAACTTTCGAAGGATCAACAAGTATGCCATCAGCACACACCACATGTCCCAAAAACTGGACTTCACGCAACCAAAATGCGCATTTAGAAAATTTGGCATATAGTTTCTCCTTACGTAAAGTTTCAAGGACTTCACGCAAATGACAAGCGTGATCACCTTCATTTTTAGAATAAATAAGGATGTCATCGATAAAGACAATGACAGATCGATCCAACATTGGGCGACAGACCCGGTTCATCAAATCCATGAACGCAGCCGGTGCATTGGTCAACCCAAACGACATCACAATAAATTCATAATGACCGTAACGAGTACGGAAAGCAGTCTTGGGAATATCTTCCTCTTTAACCTTGAGTTGATGATAACCCGAGCGAAGATCGATTTTAGAAAACCACGACGCTCCTTGCAACTGATCAAAAAGATCATCAATTCGAGGTAGAGGATATCGATTTTTCACAGTCACTTTGTTCAGCTCTCTATAATCAATACACATTCTAAGGCTTCCGTCTTTCTTTTTAACAAAAAGAATTGGTGCACCCCACAGGGAGATACTCGGACGGATAAAACCTTTATCTAGAAGATCTTGTAACTGTGTCATCAATTCTTTCAATTCAGATGGTGCCAACCGATATGGAGCTTTAGCTATGGGTTTAGCCCCAGGAATGAGATCAATTTTAAACTCAACCTCCCTATCACAAGGAAGTCCCGGTAAATCATCCGGAAATACATCAGGAAAATCCCTGACTACTGGAACATCATTAAGTTCTTTTACCTCATTCCTTACATCAATAACATAAGCTAAGAATGACTGACCCCCACGGTTCATGTAATTCATAGCTTTAGTTAAAGAACACAATATGGTTCCACCCCGTTTCTCTCCCTGAATACATACTTCATAACCACCCGGAGATATTAATTGAATAACCTTTCGGTTACATACTATGTTAGCTCCATATTTAGACAACCAATCCATACCAATCACAACATCAAATTCTCCCAAGATCATTGGAATCAAATCCACCTCATAATCCTCACCATCAATAGTGAGTTTACATCTATGATAGATGTCATACACTAAGAAACTCTTAGAATCAGCTATTTCTACCTTTAATGGACAAGGTAGCTTAGCTAGCACAAACGAATCATGATTCACAAAATTCACAGATATAAAAGAGCGACTAGCTCCAGAATCAAACAATATATAAGCAGGCAAGGAATTTATATGAAAAGTACCTGTTACCACGTCTGAAGTGACTTTGGCCTCCTCCGCCGTAATTTTGAAGGCTCTACCCTTTGGTGGGGGTATCTCAACCTTCTTGCCACTACCTTGGGCCTTAAAAGACCCACCAATCGTACCTCCTTGACCTGCCCCTTTTAACTCTGGGCATTCACTTCGTCGATGCCCCGGTTTATAACAGTTGTAGCACAGATTGGGTGCACTGACACATTGAGAGGCAAGATGCCCCAGCTTGCCACATTTATAACATACAACTGATCTAAAGTAACACTCCCCAAAATGTTTCCTTCCACATTTTGCACAATGTTTAGCTTCTCTCAAAGAACTAAACTTTTTCAGTGGACTAACAAATTTCCCCTTTTTAGAGGATCCCACTTCCTTCTCCATTTTTCGTTTCTCCCCACGATCTTCTTGTCTTTTCAACTCCAATTCACGCTCACGAGCGCAATCAATCAATTCAGACAAAGTTTCAAACTTTGATGGTATAAGAAACTCCCGGTACTTAGCATTCAACATGCTATGGTACCTGTTAATCCACATACGTTCAGTCCTAAGAAGATCAGGACAAAATTTAGCTTTATCATAGAACACTGCAGTAATTGTGTCTATATCCTCCTCCTTGTGCCTCATATGTAAAAATTCCTCAGTAATTCTATCGATAGCAGCCTGAGGACAGAATCGTTTAAGGAACAATTCCTTAAATGCACCCCAAGTCAAATCCTTTATACCATCCCGACCCTTCTCCTTTCGGAGAAGTTCCCACCAATCTTTTGCCCTTTCTTTCAATTGGTTTCCAGCAAACATTACCTCGTCAGAAGGATCACAATGACACGTTTCAAACGTGCTTTCCATATCAGTTATCCACCTTTGGCTCAACAGTGGATCTACTTCGCCTTTAAACTCCGTTGGCTTACAAGCCACAAACTCCTTGTAAGTAACCTTCTTAGAAGGTTTTTCACCACCCATTTCATCTTTAAGAGTTGCAAACTCTTCATGTATAAAATCTTTCAACGAAGCTTGTAATCCTTCTAAACGAGTTGGTAAAGTAGCTTCAAATGCTTTAGCTACCTCCTCCCTCACCATCATTTGCAGTTCGGTGAGTTGTTCTTCCTCATGTCCCATCCCCTTGGGATTATGTTCATCAGCCATTTTATGACTGAAATAATATAACATATCATTAGTTTACATATTTATACTCCACATATATGCAAACCACATACTCCAAACCACATACTTGTCCTTAACGGACTTATACATTACATATTCATGTGTCTGTATTGAATATTCACACTCTTGTGAATTACTCAATTATTTAACTAATACCGACACATCTGTGATTTTTAACCAATCACATACACCCCGTCTTCACACCCCACCAATACCTCCATATACTGATGTGAAATAATGTTCCTAAGGATACGTTCCTATCGTGTATATGTTACTAAGCTGGCCAGGCATAGCAAGATATGCACCATATACCCGTGTCCTTACGTTCACTGTTTCACACAAGTTAGGAATATTGGTTTATAACAAACAATTTTCATACCACATAACAATTTACAGATACATCATACCTGGTGAGTTCGGCTTTGTGATCGGATTTTGAATCGAACGGCTCTTCCCATCTATCAAGAGCTCAATGGTTTGAGTTTAAGTGTTCATGACGCACTTAAATCCCTCAAACCGTTGGCTCTGATACCAACTTGAGACACCCCAGTCACTTTCATGTCCCCTCAGGACATTTTACAATATTATTTAATAATTTACGTTAGGTCCCAGTTAAAAACAAATCGACTTTTGTGTTTTACAAACTTTTAAACATACTATTACCACACTTGTTAAAAACAAGTTTAAGTTTAAGTACGTTTACAAACACCACCAACCATTTATTACACAAAAGCTTAATACATGTTCGATTATTTATATATTAAACCACCACACTAGCCTCCACGTTCGATTTCCGATCACCATCACCGCCCACCTTGCTCTTTTGTACCTGTAACACCACATTTAAAGTCACCATTAGTTCGTTAGAACTAAGTAAGATTACCCCATCATTTACCAAGTGTATTCCATGACACCATATGGATACACTACTGAGGTTTCACATAAAATGTTGACAACAACATTTAATCACATTTAAAACGATTTACTAACGGTTCGTTTTCAACCAAAACCTCAATATATCTCCCATTCATGCACAATCGTTATAATTTAATATAACACATATATTAATACCCAACACACCAATTGTGCATCATATTTCACAAAAATCGTAATTCACAAATTTGACACTTGAATTTCAAATGTCAACACCAAATCATAACCTTACCAACCCAGCATCTACGCATTCGTAGATCGCGGCATGTTCACACACCTTGTGAATCATGCAGCAACAATAACCACAATAACGATAACGGCATGTTCACACACCTTGTGACTCATGCAGCAACAATAGCTACAATTATGATAACGGCACGTTCACACACCTTGTGAATCATGCAGCAACAATAACCACAATAATGATAACGGCATGTTCACACACCTTGTGACTCATGCAGCAACAATAGCTACAATTATGATAACGGCACGTTCACACACCTTGTGAATCATGCAGCAACAATAACCACAATAATGATAACGGCATGTTCACACACCTTGTGACTCATGCAGCAACAATAGCTACAATTATGATAACGGCACGTTCACACACCTTGTGAATCATGCAGCAACAATAACCACAATAATGATAACGGCATGTTCACACACCTTGTGACTCATGCAGCAACAATAACCACAGTAACGATAACGGCATGTTCACACACCTTGTGATTCATGCAGCAACAATAACTACAATTACGATAACGGCATATTCACACACCCTGTGAATCATGCAGCAACCATAACTGCAATTATGATAACACCATCACTTGTAATATGGACTCACCCAGTCCCTAAGTACAAGTTTTATCAAATAGGTAACTTACCTTAATTTGAAGAGTTATCAACAACTTCCAACTCTTTCCCAGGCCTTCTAGAATTAGATTCAACTCCTCTTCCTATTATATATTCACATATAACAGGATTTAACAACATGAACACACAACTTGTGTTATTTATATAATCTAATTCATTTGACCTGTTCATTCTTTATTTTCAGTTAAAACCTTATTGAGGCTTTTACCGACACCCCATGTGTAGAAATTAATCTACACATGTTCCTAATCATATTTAAATCATCATAACATCGTTTTATACTGAAAACATTAACTTTCAACTTTACACACTAATTTATCATTCTAAAGAATGATCCAAGACCATCACAACCGCTCTTAAATCACCCCACTAAGAATCATACTCAATAATATGATTTTCATAACAAACGGGCATTATAACGGATCAAAATCAATATTTCACCGTGAAAACACCTAGTTTCTCGTTTCTACTTATCCCCAATCAATATATAACGCTCAAGACTCAATTTAATCCGTATATTATCAAAATAAATTTAATAAAACGAATCGTTACCCTTCAAACGGATTTCTGAATGAAAAACAACGATCTGGACGCGTAGAAACGATCCACGGCTCAACCCGATCGTCTGGATAGCTTCAAAATCGATGTTGGATGTTCAAAATTCGTATATGTGTGTGTTTATGGTGAAAATGATCGAGAAAGAGAGATAGATGTATGTTTGAGTGAATTTCCTTAGAAGATAAGCTTTCTGCAGCCGCCACACTCGTCGCGTACCGCGAAGAGGGCTCAAGAGCTCTTCGCGTACCGCGAAGAAATCCGGAGTTCTCAGATATTTTTGGTCCTTCGCGTACCGCGACGGAACCTCATAATCATCTTCGCGTACCGCGAAGAGTCCCAAACCACATTATCTTTGTTTCGCGATTCCGGAAAATCCGTAATCCCGTTTCGCGAACGGTTTTCTCCCACGTTCATAATTTCTCACATACTTTCACTTTTTAATAATCTCAATCGTTCTATTGACGATTATTTCAAACTTGTTCATATTATCAAAAACGGGTCGTTACACATCATATGTCTCAAATGCAGTGTATAGGATCCGAATGGAATCCATTTTATTCCTCACATGATCAGATTAAAATGCATTCCATTCTCTCCTATCCCACCGTGTGATCCCAAGGCCTTTACGGGGATTGTCTCATGTAATTAACAAAGTCGAATAAGAACTAGTCTTATTACATTATGTTAATTATGTGTGATTGGCAGTGATAGGCATGAAGTTACGTTATCATGGTCGCCGTTCACAGTAATCCATATGGTCACCATGTAATCCTTAAGCCGTAGTAAGAACAAGTCTTAGTACCCTTAAGTGACGCAGGTGGTGGATAATCAATGCGATCATACTACCTAGTAGTATGTTTTTAGGGTGTTGATCAAATGTTATAAGAAATTGACTTATCACAATTGATCGTTTATGATGTGGAATGATATTCAGAAGATATTTTATCTTCTGATCATCCATGTGCTGTGATGTGTCACCATGTTTCACTGTAATAGTTCTCATTGTTCGTTTGTATATGAATTGTCTCAATGTTCATTTCTGTAGGAATAACCAAGTGTTATAAGATAAATCTTACAACTGTGTTATCCCAATGTGTTGATGATTATGAAAGTACATTATCATAATCTCCTGAGTTTCCCTGTTATCTCATGATCATACAAGCATGCATACAATGATAAACGATAATAAACAATTTAATATTATCAAAATCAAAGTATAAATAACATGTTAAGCAAAACTTTTAAATAAATAAAAGTAAACATGTTTCTCAGCCCCGAGAGTTAAAATCAGTTAAGATTAAAGTAAAAGGGGGGCATATGAACTCACCTTGTTGTTGTAGGGTTGACTTAGCTTAAAAAGAATGGAGACACGCGCTCTTGATTTCACTTGTGGTGTTTTCACGTTCCTGTATTGATTACATGTTGTATTTAACTTATAAGTATAAATTGTAATTTAGTTATGAACGTGTGAATGTATTATCCGTAGAGTTGTTTAACACCCACGATTCTCGACTTTGGTCTCCATTCGGCCTTGTTTAGTTTTCAAAGTTTGTTGAAATCATGTTCATATAAATTTCGAGCCATCAATCTTTGTTAGTGATCTTGTGTTCACTTGAATTAGAATAATATTAAAGAGTTTTAATTAATAATTTATGTGTGAGTTAAAGGTTATCAACCCTTAATTTCTTGTAACTTAAATTGATAATATAACTCTTGTGTCAATCTAATCCAATTGCAATGATCTTGCAAGATTTCTTGTCACCATGTATTTACTTGTGGTTATCATGATTCTATGATCTCTAATCACTTTAGCCTTATGAAGTTGTTTATTTACTTTGATAAACAAGTGGCCGAATGGGTGTGTTAACCAACTCGAACACAATATGGACTTGAACTATATTATTGGGCCATGTAATGGTCGTGGGCTGTTGGGCCAATTCCTTTTGGGCCGAGAAGACCCTTGTTGGGCTGTGACAAGTAATGGAGCCCAAGAAATGGAGTTGGGCCGATTGGTCATGGTTGTTGGGTCAAAAAAAATGGCTGATTTGTATTAGCCGAAACAATGTGCTGGCCGTAACAAATGGGCTGCTGATGGGCCTAGGCAATTATTATCAAGTCGTTTGAGTGAATGTGGGCTAAACATGGCTGTCATTGGGCCAACGAGTGCAACTGGGCCAGTACTACTAATCTGTTAGACCAAAAGAGATGCTATTGGGCCTGGACATTTGAGGTGGGCCGAATTGTTTACATCATCAAATGGAATTTCAGTGTGGGCCAACGAACAGAAGTGCAGCTCCAAGGAAATTCATGCATGGTTTACATAACAACATTTTGATAAGCAGTTGGGACCAGCGAACCTTCTGGGTTTTATACACAAGGTTCGGCCAACACAGCTTACATCTGGAAGGGTTCGTGGTTTTTGACAGAGGGTTCGGCATAGATGTAAGGGTTCGGCTTGCATGGTTCGGTCAAGAGCATGGCACAGGGTTCGGCGCTTATGTGAGTTGCCTGGTTCGTGACTCAAACTAAGGTTCAGCAGTGTCTAGCATCAAGAGGGTTCGGCTAAGAGACCTCACTGATTCGTTGCTAGTTGGCCGAAGGTTCGGGAATAATGATGGTTCGTGAGTTACTATGACCAAGCAAGGTTCGGCCATCGAGTATGAAGCTTCGGCCAGCATCATCTTATACGAGCCTGTAGCTGTGTAACACAACATCACCTTTTCAAATCTGTTGCACAGATACACACATGGTAGGGTTGAGTAGATCAAGTTTGTCGAGGGTTGGTGATGGGAAACAATAGGTGGGCAGCCGGTTTAGAAGGTTTGGGTCGAACAAAAACACAAAACAAGGAAGAAAACCCTAATTCCCGTGTCTTTTGAAGCGTCATACCTCGTTTTTCAGTGGGTATCTCTTCAGATCTGTTGTACTTCTAGGTAGAGGAGGTCAAGAGCTTCGCGTGGGCGAAAGAATCACTCGAATCGGTTAAGAAATGAGCAAGTTATAAGGTTTTGAAGGTGTGAAAATGGTGGTGGGTTTCTTGGCCGGAAATTTTGAAGAGAGAGAGAGATGAAGATGATAAATGAATAAAATGAATTCATTTAGGGTTTTTATACCCTATGTGGTGTCCGGGTTCATTTCGGTTGCTCGGTTCGCGTTTTCGTCGCGTAACCGGAAAATTACGCGTAATTTATTTTAAATAATTAAAGATTCTAATTTAATTAATTTGATGAGTTTCAAAATTGTAAAAAGGTTTATTATTTTATTTAATTAAATTTAAATCCGTTTCGTGTCGTATTTCGTTTTCGTTTCGTCGAATCGCGTCACCATCGCGCGTATTCGTTCGAATCGTCATTCGAACGAACACGACAATAGTTTTGCTTTCCGACTTTTGTTTTCTACTTTCCAGTCATCATTTCAGAACGTTAAACTCACAGATATGTTTGTGTGAATCGTCATCCACGCAAACACACTGTCAGTTCGTTATCCTGAAACGACACTGCAGTTTATGTTTAGATTGTGTTTCCTCACTGACGGACTCAACTAAACATCCTGTTTTCATCTTGTTTTCACATTGAATTGTCGGCTATCTGATTCCTGTCATCTATGGACATCAGATCGCAACCGATTTGTTTTCTGAATATTGTTTGATTATCGTTGTTTCTCATGATTTGTTGTGTTAACTGTTATTAAGTTTTCACTTAATAAACACAACTAATGTTTCAAATGTACGTTGTACTTAATGTATTTAAGTTTACACGAAAATACGTACAATTGTTCTTGTATTTAGGATTCTGTTAATACAAAGACTGTTTACAAATACGTATGTACACATAGTTACTGTATGCAAGTACACATACCGTACGGACTTGCCGAGCGGTCAGGTACTAGTTGTCACAAGTACACATAGCCACATATAAACCAAGCAAGTCTAGTAATAGAGCAATAAACCATCATAGCAAAACAACCAAGTATCTAGCAACCAACAATCAAGAATCACTCAAGAGTCACATAATATCTCAAACATACACCACATAGACAATCATAGAACACCAAAAAAAAACATATATTAATAGAGCAAAAAAACAAGCATAGCTGCCTAACCAAGTATTTAACAACCAAACAGACAAACAGACAAACAAACAATCAAGAGTCAGTCAAGTGTCATATGCTATCTCAGACATACAGCACATAAACATGCATAAAACACATAAACACAAACATATCAACATGATACTCAAACGACCCTCAAAAAGTAGTGTTTCTAACCTGTATCCAAAAGACCTAGTATTTTCTAACTTTTATTTTACGTCTCCAGTAGATCCTATCACCAGTCATGTCCGTCAAGAGGTGCAATGCTAACAAATCCTGTTGAATATGACCATCCCATGTCAACCTAGGTCGTCCCCTATACCTCATTCTGTCCACAAACAAGTTTTATACGCTTCGAACGGGAGCCAACACGTCTCTTCTCCTCACATGACTGAACCATCTCGATCTTCCTTCCCTTACTTTATCTGAGATGCACGCTACCCCTGGTCTTCCCATGATGGTTTGATTCTTTATACGGTCAAGTCTTGTGTAGCCACACATCCATCTTAGCATCATCATCCATGTCGTTTCTAGCTTCATTTCTTGAATTTTTTTAATCGGCCTACAATCACTTCCATACATCATGGCTATCTAAATGTTACTCTATAGAATTTACCCTTTAATTTGTCTGGGAACCTTTTGTCACATGATATGCTTGTAGCTGCTTTTCACTTGTTTCAGTCTGTCTGAACACGATGAGCTATGTCACAATCAATATCTCTATCACTCTGGACGAAAGATCCTAGATAAAACTTTGTTGTCTGTGGCATCTCTTGCCCTCTTATAGTCACATAATGATCCTCGTCTTCCTCCTCATTGTATTAATAAATTTATGATCTGTTCTTGATTTTTATTAAAAATAGTTTTTTTTTTCTTTTTTGAAGAAAAATAAAAGCACGTGAAAGAAATCAATTTTTTTTAAAAATAAATTATGTTGTATTGTTGTTTTTATCATGAAAAGAATCCCAAACAAAATGAAAGTATTTCTTCCTAATTTCTTTTCATAAAATTCAAAACGCAACGTTATGATGCATTTAGGGCCTGTTTGGTATTGCTTATTTAAATTGAAAAAGACTTTTTGTCAAAAGTGCTTATTAACTTATAGCTTTTTGAAATGAAGTTTTTAAAAAAGTGTTTGGATTAACTTATGACTTTCTGTCAAAAAGTTTAAAGCAATTTCCAAAAGCTAGAATTTTTAGCTTCTTGAAAATAGCTTTTCAAGACTAATCAAAAAGTTAAAATGAAAAGTGCTTTTGAGATTAACAAACACTATTTTAACTTATTAACTTATTTAAAAAGTCAATAAGTTAATAAGTTGTTTTTGAATAGAATCCCAAACAAGGCCTTAATACAATTAGTCAATTACCCTACAATTAAAACAAGCCTTTGTCGGTTAATTTTTGTAGTTGCACACAAGCGTGCGATACCCCTCCGGCCGTCATACTCCGGTGACGGACTCGAAATCGTCGGCCATCGAGATTCGTGTTCATCTCCGCCGACGGGCGTTTCTTTCGCACTTGATTTTTGCTCACAATCATCGTTCGTTGATCTGATCTGGATACTTGTTATCTTACAGTTGAATTAACGCTCTCATCTTCCATCAAATCAGACAGATTCATAGCGGATCCTCAGAGATTCGTTCAAGATTCCAAATATAGTACGTATCCAAATCTTTAGTTTACAATCTAAGTTATTGAATTAATAAAAGAAACCTAGATCCGTGTGATCGTTGTTGAATAATAACTATAATTGTGTTTTCTGCTGTTCTGTGTGGGATTCAATGTTGATGATGACACAAATGTTGGTTCAATTTGTAGGGCTCTTGATGCATTTGATCGGTATAGCTTCAAGAACCGCAGAGATTTAACTTATAGGTTAGGAGATGAGTTGGTTTAGTGGGAAAGTTTCACTAGGGAACTTTCCTGATTTATCTGAAGCAGTTAACAAGATCAGTGCGGGCGTTAAGACAATCGAAAAGAATTTCGACAATGCTCTCGGGTTGGAAGATAATCCTGATGGCGCTTCTTCCACTTCTGAAGGTATATTCTTCTTTTGTTTCGATTTAACTCTAATATTGTACATCAAATATAACCCCAATCTTAAAATTATCACATGCCATATATTGCATTCATTGATTCATATAAACAAGTTGACATTGAATAATGTGGTTCGTTGTAAGATTCAACATTGTGTGATATATGAATCTTGAACTGTTGATTGGCAGTTATTTCATATATGAGCTCACTTATCAACTGCTTGGTTATATCCAGCTTCAGGGTTATGGTCTACAGATTTAATGTCTTTTATTGGTAAGAAAGATGAGGAAGAAGATGCTAAGTCATCTGAAAACTTTGAGTCTTCAGAGAAACATGAATCCTCAAGTCATCCATTAACATCTCCAGAACATGAAACTGATGGTCATTCTAAGACCACTAGTGAACATGGTGAATCAGATGTTATAACTTTAAATCCAGAGGAGCATCAGGAAAGAAATACTACAGTTTCAGAAGAAGCTAAAAACAGGGCTGAATCAGATATTGTTGATGACCTGGCACAAGAAATTGCTGACATCGCCCTAAAAACGAATCACACACAGAAACTAAATGTTGGAACATCTGAAGAACCAAGTGTAGATCATCCTGACAAATTAGAGTTGCCTAAACATAAATCAACAGAACATGAGCCCACAAGTTCTGAAGATCAAGCTACCAGCCCCGAATCAAATGAGATAGCCTTGTCTCTTGATTTGCAAAAGACTGTAAATGAACCAAAGAAACGAGAAGAAGAGACAACACAGGAAGTTTCTAAGATTGAGAGGGTGGAGGTGTCGGATGATGTGGCAGGTGAAGTCAGCAAACCGAGTATACAAGTTTCAGATGATGAAATGGCTTCAAGTTATGACAATACAAATACTAGTGAACATGAAACCGGCATCAAAAAACAACTGTCAAGTTCTGGAAGAAATTTGTTTGAAAAATCAGATTCAATGGGTGAGTTGGAGAAGGTGAAGAAGGAGATGAAGTTGATGGAGACAGCACTTTTAGGAGCAGCTAAACAAGCTCAGGTCATAAACATGATAATTTGCCTGTTAGTTATAAATGTTTTATTGATGGACTGAAACATGTTTTCAGGCAAAAGCTGATGAAATTGCAAATTTAATGAATGAGAATGAGCGGCTGAAGTCTTTGCTTGAGGAACAAAGGGTAGGTACAAGTTTAAACTTGTCAATGTAGGATTTGGGATTCTAATTAAATAGTTTGTGACAATATACGTTTACCTAAATGCATCTGTGTATGTGTATGTGTATGCATGTAATTATGAATGATTACAATAAAATGCTTTAGAGTTCTGATCTGTATATTTTACTTCGCTTCCTGAATTTTATTAACATCATTGATTAGCAACCTTTAGTGAACATCCTGGTTTGAAATATCTATTTATATTACATTTTTTCTATAACTTGTGCCCTTGTTATTTTTTTCTATTAATTGTTTCATCATTATAAACAGAGAAAATCAAATGAAGCTGAAGTCGAGTCTCTAAGAGAAGAGTATCATCAAAAGGTCTCAACTCTTGAAAGAAAGGTAAAGTGTTATTATATAACATATTATAATCATGATTAAATTTATAACTTTTGTTTTCATAAATATTGTATATTAGTTGCTAAATATGAACTCATAGCTATAACATTCAGGTCTATGCCCTCACGAGAGAAAGAGATACATTACGTAGAGAGCAAAACAAAAAAAGTGATGCCGCTGCTCTTTTGAAGGAAAAAGATGAAATCATCACTCAAGTTATGGCAGAAGGTGGGTATTTAAAGTATGATATTGTTAACTTTATATTTTGGTATTTGCATCTTTATTTATATTTTAGATTAGATATATAAGTATTATTATATTGTTCCTTTTTGTTCAAATAGGTGAAGAGCTTTCAAAGAAGCAAGCTGCTCAAGAAGCAACCATTAGGAAACTACGTGCACAGGTAAAAAATTATATTAACTACTATATATCTTACAGAAGCCAAACCATGTCACTTTGCATGATTAGTTTTTTCGTTGGTGAATGCTAGATCAGAGAGTTTGAAGAAGAGAAGAAAGGATTGATAACAAAGCTACAGGTAGTTATATTGCCATCATCTTCATTTCCCTTAAACAACCTGTTGCAAGTTTTATCATCTTTAGATCCGATATGTGTCCATAAAAATTTTTACAATTTTTTTGTTCAGTTCAAAACAGGCTGGGTCTGGTTAACCAAAGCAATTTTGTCCCAGTTTTATAGACAAGTTTTGTGTATAGTATGATTAATACAATTGAATCATTTGCCTCCTTTAATTGTATCGATTATTTGAGTAACTTGTTAGGTTGAAGAGAACAAGGTAGAGAGTATGAAGAGGGACAAGGCTGCTACAGAGAAGCTGCTCCAAGAAACAATAGAGAAAAATCATGCTGAACTGGCAACTCAAAAAGAGTACTATACAAATGCTTTAAGTGCAGCCAAAGAAGCTGAAGCACTAGCAGAATCGCGGGCAAATGATGAGGCCAGGATTGAACTAGAAAGCCGCCTTAGGGAATCTGAAGAACGTGAAGCTATGTTAGTTCAAACTCTAGAAGAATTAAGGCAAACTCTGAGTAGAAAGGAGCAGCAGGTTTGCATTTTAAATGCCTGATTCTTTACTTATACTTTTTTTCTTTGGTCAGTGAATTTTCGAAAATTTATTATTTTTTTATTGCTGCAGGCAGTTTTTAGAGAAGATATGCTAAGAAGAGACATCGAGGACCTTCAAAAAAGATACCAAGTGTGTTTTTGTATTAAATATGTAAATTAATGCTACCATTTCATGTGTTTTGATATTAATCAATTTTATTACACTACATTATTGGTCTTCAGGCAAGTGAGCGTCGATGCGAAGAGTTGGTTACACAGGTTCCAGAATCTACTAGGCCTCTTCTGAGGCAGATTGAGGCTATTCAGGTTGTAATATTACTTTTTTTTTTTTTTTTTTTATTTTACACATGGTTTTGCCTTCTATACATCCTCCATTAAACTTTCTTTTTTCAGGAAACAACCGCTAGAAAGGCAGAAGCTTGGAATGCCGTGGAAAGGTCTCTAAACTTACGGCTTCAGGTTTTACTCCTATACATAATTAAAAACAGAGCCAAAGTTATTATTTGTGCTAATAATTAAGTTCACAGGAAGCTGAGGCCAAAGCTGCAGAAGCTGAGGAAAGAGAGCGTTCTGTTAATGACCGATTATCCCAAACATTATCTCGCATAAATGTTCTTGAAGCTCAGGTGATTGCTCTTTATTTGTTGGTCAGATGATAAAATATTGATTGTCGATGATCTTTGCTTAGAATAGAGGTTTCAAAGTGGACGGTTTGGTCAAATGGGTGCTTTTTGTATGGACTCTGGTGGCCTGACCCAAGACACTTTGTATTCACACTTAAGTAAATGAGTTGAAATTTGAATCTGGCACCTCTTGATTACATTCTTACAATATTAAATTAATATTTTGTTGCAGATATCTTGTTTGAGAACTGAGCAAACACAACTAACAAGGTCTCTTGAAAAAGAAAGACACAGAGCAGCAGAAAGTAGGCAGGATTATCTGGCTCTAAAGGAGGAGGCTGATACTCGTGAAGGTCACGCCAGTCAGCTTCAACAAGAAATAAGTCAACTCAAACAGAAACATAAGCATGAGCTACATGAAGCATTGATACACCGTGAAATTCTACAGCAGGTATCATTATTATTTTTTTTTTTAAAAAGTTAACGTGTTTTAGTATTTTCAAAACAATATATTTATGGTGATGATGATTGCAGAATATAGAACGGGAAAAAACCGCACGCATGGAACTAGAAAAGACTGTTCTTGAGCAAAATAAGATAGCCAGGACAAAATCCACATCTGAGAATGGTAAAGTAGTTATGAGCGTATGATGATTAAGCATTTTGTTGATTTATTTTTCTTATTTTTTGTACATATTATATATATATTGTTGACTTCTCATGTGCAGATTTGACCCGCAGACTCTCTAGTGCTAGCAGTTTGGGTAGTATGGAAGAAAGTTTTTATCTGCAAGCATCTTTGGACTCATCTGATACTCTCTCAGAAAGGAAAAATACCGGAGACACTTCATATTATTTAAAAAGCAAAACACCAAATGCCTTTGAGGCTGCTCTTAGACAAAAGGAGGGTGAACTTGCATCTTATATGTCCAGATTGGTAATTTCACATCTTTTATGAACTTAATTTTAAAACACCAAATCCCTTTTAGGTTATGTTTAATATATCGGATCAAACACACCGCACATCTCTGAGATTGTATTTTTTAATGCATAAGACCTCATGAAAACTTTGATTAATGTTCAGAAGGTGTCATATTTGTAGTAATAATAGCAACTAATTATTTAAAAAAGAAATTGGACAAAAAAGTGTCTCAGGTCAACCAAACGCGAGCCTGTTTCAATCCACAATACCAAAATTATCCTCTTTGAATATCTACCAAACCCTTGGACTCTGCATTTTCTCACCTTTAGTAATATTCAATGTTTAATTTTAGGCATCCATGGAGTCTATTCGGGACTCTCTTGCTGAGGAGTTGGTTAAAATGACTGCAGAGGTATATTTATTGATATAATTGTTACATGTTTCAAACATTTTACACACCTAAACAAAACTGAGAAAAGATGCTGCACAATTTAACCTTCATTGTGGATTAATTATTTTTGTGCAGTGTGAAAAATTACGGTCAGAAGTGTCTCAGCTGCCAGGTATGAAGGCAGAGATGGAAGCATTAAGACGCAGGCACTCTGCTGCGCTTGAGTTGATGGGCGAACGTGATGAGGAGGTACCTATCTGCAAGTTGGGTTGAAACAAGTCATTTTAAAAGTAACATGTTCACTATGATTAAAAAAACAATATTAAAACAACATAATTGGGGCTGCTTCTAAATTTTTCCTCATAAATCGTGAGGTGGTAATGGTGTAAAGATTGAGGGGGACAGTAGGTTTGAGGTGACCTGTTTTGGAGTGGGTGGCCATGGGATGTTGGTGAAGGGGAGGGGTTGGTGGTATGGAGTGCAGTTGTAGCCCCCGGGGGGGGGGGGGGGGGACTGTTGTTAACTGTACTGGATGGTTTTAGAGGCTGATTTAGGTGCAGGATAGGACGAGGATGTGGGGGTTACGGGGAGAGTGTTGTGGGCAGTGGTGGGGGTTTATCTATCAATACATGGAGGAAGGGCTTGGATCAAGTAAAATTAAGTAAAGTAACGTTAAAATTAGTGCAGTTCTACTTTTGCCCTTCGAGTGCCAACATATATATACATTATATGCAATTCTACGAGGCCTTACAGAATAATACCTGGGTATATATATTAAATATAGAATAATACATGGCTGTTAATAGATTTGACCTGTTTGAGATAAAACACTAATCAAGTTAACAACCAGTTCATAAGCAAGTTCAGTCTCTATTTTTTAGGTATTACTCATGACCCATATTGCAAAATTATGTTTTTTTGTAGCTTGAAGAGCTTCGAGCTGATATTGTGGACTTGAAGGAGATGTATAGAGATCAAGTAAACATTCTTGTAAATAAGGTATTTAATCTGGTAATCATGGTTCACAAGTGAAAAGGGGTTGCACATGAAATTTTGTTTGATTTTTGCACACCTTTTTATCTTATGCAGATCCAGGTTATGAGTTCATCAATTGGTGCTCCTGCGTAAAGAGGACGTCATCTCATAAGGGTGCAAAAAAAAAGAAAAAGAAAAAAAGGAAAATACAACACACCATTACAGGAGATTACTAATTTACCCTTCTTTTTGTCTTTGATGAAAGCTTTTGTTTTTTATTGATGCTGGTGTATTTGATGCCGAGTTTTTGAGACCTCTGCTCATATTTTAGAACATGAATTGATAAAAATAATAGAAGCAAATTTTGTTTTCTTGTTAGCATTTGTGAACGATTCTGGACAATTTAAAATTCTTTAATGCATAATTTGGGGGTTTATAGATCAGGTAAAATATAATTGCAGGCATCATTATGTTACACACAAATAGTAAAATGTTAGAATGAATAAATAAACGTTAGTAAACATAATTAAACGTTAATTGTATAAATAATAGTTAATTGACGTTTTCAAACTTTAAACAGCTGTTTAAGAAAGATCAAACAACTGCTTGCCCTGATGTAAGATTTGATTTTATATGGTGTGTGAATTGCACTGCACCTTACTTTTATGGTAAACTTGAATAGGGGTTTAATGCAAAAGTTTAATCATCCGGTAATATGTCTATTTTTTCCAAGACTACTCATTGTTATTTCTGCTTCCACTCTATCATATACGAAGTCCATAACCATCACTACCCAAGTCTCTCGGTGGCGTGGTGGTTAAATCTTTCGGATGATGATCATGATGCCACTGGTTTGGTGGTCCGGCGACCACTTTATGGTTCTTGTAAGCAGTAACTAGCACTTGTACAAAGCTTGTGAATATGCTCTTTTTAACCTTCATCTTGACATAAATAGAAGAAGCCACAGAGAACAAAATCACAGATAAAACACATGAGAATCACAGGAACCCCAAAACCAACCTTCCATCCGGCATGATCTTGAACATAAACGATGGCGGTAAATGCCACAAGCACCGCCATTGCACTAGCAGCATAATACCACCCAAAGAAGCCTTCGAAGACGTGGAATTTTGTTAGCATTACTACCGTTGATTCTTATTCGATTCTTCATCTATGATTAGAGCTCTCTCATCTCATAATCTCTCAAAATATTGGGTTGGTTTAACTTCATATAGTTTCAGGTGTTGGCAAGGATAGCAAAAAAATAATATAATTGTAAGAGTTTTATTTCATTTGAACTCATTCTAACTTTAATATATGTGAGTGTGTTTATTTAGAAATTGTACACAAAAAAGAGATGCTTTGTGACCTTACGGTTATGCATTCAAGTTGTGAGAAACAATCCTTTACACAAATGTATATGATAAGATTTTGCACATCCTCACTAGCCTCTACGCAAATCAAGAACTAAGTCAAGCATCAAACACATCTTTTATACAAAAATAGGTGTTCTAATATTCCCATATGTTCCAATCATATATGTTTTGTGATTTTGATGAGTTACTTTCGATAGTGTTATCAAGTTATATATAGTTTGCCATTGAATTTATTTTCAATCAAATGGTCCTGGTGCTTAAGATCTTCAAAAACCATACATGGATTCCCCCGAACGTAACAAGCCTAATCTAAATCTAAAATACCAAATTTGATTAAAATAACATGCAATGCAATGGAAAATGTAGGGATTTTTTCTGTGTTAAAAGTGTAAGAGGAGATGTGCTTTCTGACTTTTGATGGAATAGTGAGATAAAGTTTGCATATAAATACTTCAGTTGACCCCACTATGCAATTTTGGACAATGAAGCGAAATGTATAAATTATTTTCCTTCTATTATTTTATGCAAAATACATACTCGTACAATTTGCAGATACGGCATACAACAGATCTGAAGCAAAACAGCAAAGGATTCAGTTACTGGACCCGGACCATTCTTCAAGTGTAGGAGCTGCTACTCCAATATTTTTCATGTCGTAAATATTCGCTGGTTGAAAAATATTAAACAAAATTATGTTATATAACGAACAAAAAAATGATAAAATTATTGTTTTAGCAATGAAAGAAAAAATTACATAACCTTTTTACACCTGAACCATTATTCCAATTGCACCTGTATAGCTTGTTAACTTAACAGGCGCCTCTAAAGGCTAGACATCATCAAACCCATTGTTGGCCTTTTTATTTTATTTTTTTATACTGAAAGGCAACATTCGATTGGCTAGCACGTTCTAAAGGAAAGCTTGTGCATCAGCCACACCACCTATATCTCACAAATACAGGAGGAAACCCACCACTAGAAAAACTCCTTTCTCATCCAGAAGCAATTGCTACCAGATAGACTCGAACCCAAGACTTCCCATAAGAGAAGTCTAGGGGTTACTATCAGGCTGCAAACCCATAATTGTTCACATAACCTTTTGAGCTCAATTCATCAATGCACTATTGCGGTATGATAGGAAAAGAAAACGACGGATTTTGCTACAAAATTAGCAGAGAAGCAAAGATAGTAAACATACTAGAATGCACATCAGGGGTAGCAGCAGCTGTGGCATCAATAATAACAGTAACAGACTTGTAATCAAGTGCTACAGCATCAAACACAGTCTGCCTTATGCAATTTGGAGTTTGAACACCTGCAATCAAAGATAAGCTAAGCTAAGCTAAACTATTAATAATGACGTATTAAAAACATAACGATCTAAAGGAAGTTAATTTACCAACAACAACCAAACTATCAATCCCTGCTCCTTGTAGAAATGAATGAAGGTGTGTCGCAAAAAATGCACTAAAGCGTGTCTTTATCACCTTATAATCTTGTTGTTTGATGACTAGACCATCAACCAGTTCTGCACCTTTGCTTCCTTTAGAGGTTGGTTTTGGTTTTCCATCAGCATATAAATGTCTTCTAAATAGCTCAACGTCTCTTCCGAGTGGGTCATGCTCTCGTACAACCTACATGAAAAATTAGATAAAGATAAAAACACAACATAAAAAAAAAAACAAAGAAAATGTGACAACTTAAGGAAATGCTGCATTACTGTCTTCTCTTTACAGTTTACATATATAATAATATCCTATCAACGTGCACCTAGTTGAATCCAGAAGTTAGAGATTACAGTATTACACCATGCCTAAAAGAGAGATACAGTTATTATCAGTCAAGCTTTACACGATTTTACACTGAAAATTACAAAATTCATACATTATATACCAAAAGAATAAATGCTTTGGTCATTGAAACTTTGAAAGTCAAGTTGAGCAATCGTATGTCGTAAAGGCTCAAGCAAAGGGTGAGCTTGTCACCTAGGCGCAAGGTGCTTAAAAAGCGAGGAAGGCTCGCGTGTATTTCAGGTCATGTTTAGCTGTTTTAGGCGGATTCTGATCATTTTTAGATGTTTCAGACTGGTTTTAGTTGTTTCATACATGAGAGTTTTTTTGCAGAATTTTGATGGAGCGTGTGCCTTAATGAACTCAAGGGATTATTTGCTGTGCCTTTAACTACCTAACTAACATAAAATAACTACAACAACAAACAGAATCCCACTTTTACGTTGGTTCGGGGAGAGATGAACACAAATCTTACCCTACCGCAAAAAAGAGGTAGAGAGGCTGCTTCGGATGAGACCTGGCTCAACTAACATAAAACAAGTTGATCGTTATATTTATTTAGGGTAATCTTGTTTAACTTAAGAGTCTTTGATTAACTACCAAACATGAGTCCTGCTAACCTATATATCGGCTGATTATTGGCAGCATACATATTGATAAAAAATTTGAAAACAGAAAGAAAATGAATTTATAACAGAAAAGTACCCAAATAACGAGGAATCCTCGACGTCTAGCAATCTCAACGGCTTCGATAACGTTGGGGACGATAGCTAGTCCACCGTCAACACACATTGAGGCATCTGGCAAGATGAAATCGTTCTGGAAAACACAATTTGTAAGGATGGAGTGATTCATACTATCCAACGTGGGTGACAAGGAATTAAGAAAGAAAGAAACCTGCATATCGATGACGAGAAGAGCGGTGGTGTTGCGAGTCTGATCAACCGACATGACTAAACCTCACCCAGAAGTTCTCCGAATTGTGCTGGCTCCGGGTTTTTAGGGTTCCGATAACGTTCACAGTGGAATTGTGCTAACAGAATGTTAATTAATTTAATAAATAAATAAACAAATCAAAAAACCAAAGACATTATACACGTTTCTTTTTGTGAGAGCCCCTGTATTTTTATTTCCCGCCAAAATGTACACACTCAATTCCGATGTGAATCACGCCCAATTTTCATTTAACTTCCTTGTTTCATTTTTACGCTCCACTTGTGGTGCATAGGGCTGTTTACGAGCTGGACCGAATCGAGTGAGGGTGTGCTCGTTCTCGACTCGTTTACAAACCGAGTGGTTCGGCTTGGTTCGGATTTGCGAAATCGTGCCAAATCTCGTGTTGGTTGCTCGGCTCGTTTTAAAATCGAGCGGCTCGGCTTGGTTCGGTTTGACTCGTTTTCAAAATAAAATTTAATGTGAACCGGCCATGAGTTTAGTTTCACGGGCGGTTATTTTTTCAAAACATTTGGCCGGCAGTTTCAAAAGTTTGAAGGCATAGTAAACGGTTTGGTTTATGGTTTTCACTACAAAATCGTTCGTTAAAAAACCGATCGTTAAAAAACCGAACCGGGCTTTATGATACACACACACACTCAAGTATCAAATAGATACATATAAGTGTTCATTGATTTAGACATCATTGACACAGACACACATATATATTTGAGCTTACAATGCAAGTAGTGAATCTTAAATAATAAAACAACTTGTTTTTATTTTTAACGGCTCAAGCATTCCAAACCCAAAATGTCCAAGCTCTAAACCAAACCATTTAGCGGTTTATTTTGCTTTTAATTCTTAATAGTACGGTTTTGCTTATTATTGTTCAAAAACCGTTAACAACGGCTAGTTTTATGGTTCTATCCAAAAATTATAAAAACCGGTTCCTTGAATACCCTAATACTAAAGCATAAAAAATTTAAAATGTATGAATAGTTTGTAAACATCATTATACATTAGTTTGAATACACTAACATTATTCATTTCTAAAAACTGAAACATGTTAGACTATCCGAGCGAGCAACGAGCGAGCTTACCTTGGCTCATGCTCGGCTCGTTTTGAAACCGAACCGAGCGTGCTCGGCTCGTTTAAAACCGAGCGAAATTCAAACGAGTTTTTTTCGAGCTTTTTCCGGGTGAGTGTCGAGCGACGAGCATTTTGGACGCCCCTAGTGACGCACGCATGTCATGTATATATGTGTGGGCCCTTAAGAGACAAAAATAAAAGTACACTAATTTTAACGTTGTTTCAATTATTTTGTGAAAATAACGTTAAAATCATTAGGATGATCAACTTCAAACGATAACTTTGAGTCGAGACTTTTTTAGAGCAGCCTCTTGATCCCAATTGGGATAGGGGTAAGGTTTGTATCCATCACCTCAGACCCTACTGAAAATGAGAACATACTGGCTAAGATTGTTGTTGTTTCCTTGTCTTCTTCCTTCATAATCGCCTCCTACCAATCCCTCCCAAAAATAATTGAGGTTTCATATCTACTGAAATTGAATGAAATCCTAGAATTAGGTTAAAATCTCCAGCAAATTCGCATGTTGTAACCCTAATCCTATACCACCATTATCACGATTCCATTTGGAAGCCACCATCGATCAGTTTGAATCTGATTTCCATTTCAAGGTAACGAAATAAATCCTTCATTTATAATTAATGGTTGTTTTCTTCATAAATTTCAATGGATTTGGTACTTTTTGTAACACCACGACCAATGGCGGAATCATCGGAGCTTACACGAAGTTTATATTGTTCAAAAGCACTTAAGCACATGGTGTTTATTGTAATAAATTCAAACTATTTATATTATAATAAATTCAAACATTCATTACATCATAAAATGAAATAATAATTCAAACATTTCAATTCTAAACATAATACGAAAACTAAATCCAATCTCTTTGCATGCCTAAGTAGAGTTTCCAACTGAAACATGTTTAAATAAAAAGGTCAGCTACAAAGTTGGTGAGTTTCACATGTTTAAGCACACACATCAAAATAGTTGAATAAAATGTGTATAAAATGTCATAATTAATATGTGTAACCAAGCTTAATGAACATACAATATTGAATTAGCACATAAAACAAATCAACTAATGTTAACAAAATAAAGTTTGACCATGGTAAACATCGCAATGCTTAAATTAGTAACTATCATTGCGGGCTTCTCCCAAAGGATAAATCAAATACAGTGGAATGACCGGTCAATAGATCTATCATAATTACTAAAGGAGATCAATGCTAAATGTTAACTAATGTTCAATATGTATAATGTCATAAACTAGTTGCACAAAAATAGTTTAAAAATTGTGATAACATGTTTCATCCCAAAAAATAAAAGCTTAAAAATGGGCTATGAAGACTCACCTTGATTAATGAACTAAATTGCGAATAATGCTAAGTATGTAGTCAACTAGTGTTCAACACAACGTAATCAACCTATAGTATGAAATCTAATATAAAATAATATAAATTTCTTATTACTTTAAAGAAAATTGTATGTTAAACCAAATAATTTAACTTATCAACAATTTAAGATGAATTAATAATATATTAGTTTGTTATAATACCTACTTTGTTATTTATTTAAAATAATGTTATTAAAAATATTTTCTCTATACTTTCGTAAACCTTAAAAATTAAATGTATAACTTTACTAACTAAAATATTATTGAAAAGGTTATAAAAACATCTATGTTAAACTAATTTCATAAATTTAGTATGTGTGATTTAAAATTTCTATTTGTTTTTAATAAAAATCTAGTTGTTATCTTATTCTTAAAATTAATACCCTTTTGTAAAGAATTAATTAATTAAGTAAATAAATAAATTAAGTAAGTAAATAAAAATGAATATTAATTATTATTATTATCATTATTATTTTCAAAGAAATAAATAAATAAGTGAATAAGTAATACATAAACTAAATATAATTTTTTTATGTATCTAATTAAAAGAAATAAATAATTAAATTAATAAATTAAATAAATAATAAAGTGAATATATTTTTTTATCAAATTAATAGTTTTTTTTTAAGTTTATAAAAATTTAGGTGAAATAAGAATTTAAAACTGATTAATAAATAAAAAGTTATAAAATAAAATAAATAAAAAATGGTCATCGAACCATTTTTTATTTATTTTATTTTATAACTTTTTATTTATCAATCAGTTTTAAATTCTGATTTCACCTAAATTTTTATAAACTTAAAAAAAACTATTAATTTGAAAAAAAAAATATATAAAATAATAATAATAATAATAAAGATAGATAGATAGATAGATAATTAAATAGAATTTTCATTAATAATCTTGAAATTACATAATTAATCGACATGTTACAATTTTGGTTTGTAATAATTGATTGTTTTTTTCATGGATATATAAGGGGTCTGGTTATAGTCTATAGAGATCGTCAAATGGTGAAGGAAGTGATGATGAATGATAATGGGAAAGAGGATTTACTTTGTCATCAAGAGGTAATTACGTGTTTGTACAAATATCGATGATATTTAGAAAATTATCAATCAATCATGAACTTAGGTTAAAACTTACAACGATGTGCAATTAGTATGATGTATTTTTAATAATTGATGCCCCAAATTGGATGTCGTAGTCCCGGCCTAAATATACAAAACAAAGAGCCAACCTTGTAGGTATGTTACAAAAAGTTTTACATTTTGTTGCTCTAATAAAGGGCCCTTGGATTCCTTTGTATAGTAGAGACTAGAGAGGTCTTTTAGATATTTTTATTCAATTTGTATGACTTTAATATAGTTTGAATGTTTGTAGTAATTTTTTAAATTAATTATATATAAGACAAAAGTCTCTTAGCTTTATTGATATTTATATTAAAAATATTATCCTTCAAAATAATAAAAGATTTATAGCCTACTACTCTAAAAACAAAGTATTTTGTAAATCTAGATCTACACATTTATTTGTTTATAAAGATAATATATCATTACGTATTAAATAATAAATAAAATGAAGGAACAATTAGCATGAAACCAAATTAAACCACCCCTAAGCACGACCATACCACCCAAACAACACTATTTTTTTAAGATGGTCGGTGGATTTTGTGGCCCAAAGTTGTTCATCGTGTTCACCTCTTCTGTGCTTTTAATCATTCCTTCATATTATCAAAAGACGAGAAAAATAAAAAAAGTTAATTACAGATAATCATTTAACAATATTTATATTTTATATAGTTTTTGAAAAATCATGAAGCACCCAAAATAGAATAGAATAGAAATTATTTCCACTAAATTTAAAAGATTAGTAGAAAACCTTACTTTATGTTGTTAAGGCATATCGAAGTCGACTGGCTTTTTTATATGTTAAGCTCACAAACGTAGCTCAAGCACTTGAGCAGACTGATGTCAAGATAAATATGAGTTAGTAATGTAAACAACGAAAACTAACAAACATGATATTGCATCTTTCTAAGTAGAACGAAACACTTGGGACTAGGGGTGTGAATGGGTCGGGTTGGCGGGCTATGAGTTCAACCCAACCCGAACCCGAAAAATCTACACCAACCCGAACCCGATAATCAGGTCAGACCCACAAACATGAACGTGACTTGAATTTTTATGGGTTGACATAAACCTGACATGTTTGACCTGAAACATATGTATTTACTTTTCATAATATACTTTAAAATTATAAATCATAATCCAAATGCATTGTATAATCAAAAGTTAGTAACCAAAATACGTACATTAGGTTGTGTATATACATTACTTTACAAAAGAAAACAAAACAATTCTTCAATCAAAATATGTTATTTTTCAATTTTGTTCATAACTAATTTCATCTTTAACACTTTTATCGTACTAAGAAAGAACATCTTGAATTTTTTTATATTTTTTTTGGTAATCTTATAATCAGAATAAAAATATATTAATATTTCAACATTAAATGCCATAATAACATAATGTATGTTTTTTTCTAAAATAAATAGGCCAACCCGTCAACCTGATGTTTTTGACCCAAACCTGACCCGTTTATATAATTGGGTTGACGGGTTCGATCTGAAATGAATCCGAACCTGTTTAGTCAAAACCCTAACCCAAAAAATTCGTGTTTGATTCGTATCATATTCTCGGGGTGTGTTGAAAATTCACACCCTATTTGGGACGTGATATCGTCCTCTATTTGAATGACAATTTACTTAAATAATATTACAAATTATTATAATACACTTATAGACGTATTTCCAACACAATTGCGACATAATTCCGACAAAAAATGAATGATGATTGATTGGTATATGGGGGCACATAAAAATGTTTTTCATATCTCTTGACAAAATTTAAGTTACTTTTGATATTGTATATTTGTATGACTTTATATAAACTGTATAATTTTTTTTATATTTATATTAATTTGTAAACATTTAAAAAAAAAAATTATAGTTATAAACTTATAAATTTCATTAGCTCTCACATCCAATCTCTCGTATAAACCCTAGCTAGCTTTCTCCACCAAAGATGGTCCATCAAAAACTTTTGCCCCGAAACCGACTACTACGGCCTTGGCCTCTTCGTGAATTTGTTATAGCCAATAGCTTTGTATTTCTTTTCCACATTAAAACTTATTATAACTTAGTTATTATTATTAATATTAATTACTAATCTTTTTATGACTTTAACACTTGTGTTTCTATTGCATCTTTTAATGAGAAGAAACCAACCATTTTCACGTTCTAAAGCTTAATTAAATAACTCTTCTCAGGAAGAGGACGCTTGAAACAATGATATGACTAGAACTTTATAAAGTTGACAATTGGTAATGGTAATTCATGTTATAACTTGATATATTCATATAACCTTTTTTTCACACGAGAATCACCGTCTTTACCATTGTCATCATCGGGATATAAAGGCTGTTATCATCGATCCCACCATTATCACCGTCATTATACTAACGTTATCATTATTGGCACCACCATGGTAATAACTGTTACCGTACGTCGTTATTGTAATAGTTAGAACCTGCCGCCAAATAGGTAGGAAATGTACGTTCCAAAAGACATCTTTAATAAATTTTATTATTTTATTAAACACAAGATTTTACCAACTAATACAAAGAACTAAACAATTAAATGAGTTAACATATAACAATTTATACAGTAAGCTTTGAAAATCTTACTTTACTTTGATAATTGACAAACATATCAAAGAATATTATATCGTATCAAACAATTTTAAAAAAATGAAAACGCACAAATTTAAAGAAATAATATGTCATGTCATATAACTAAATAATAATTAGAAAATAAAAGGAACCAGTAGAGACCACATTGGACATTACGACTCGCAAAGAAACTAAGATACATGTTGTTTTATTCTTATGGTGCATATTGGTTGACCGTCGTTAACATTTAATGATCATATGTTTTTCTTGATTGACTGATGTAACATTAAACAACCTTCTTCATTTCATATGAATTGAACGCATCCAGATGTTCCTTGTGTGTTCATTTGATTTGATATAACGATTGTATAGTCCGAATATATGTGCAACATTTAATTTAAACACTTTCCATTTTGTAAAGCTTATTAATTTTGTGTTTTCTTCATCTCAGTTGTGTACTGGAAACTCTTGGGTTATATGACTTGTATCGTATTCAACTTTTATCCTAATTAAGGGACATTTTACAAAATGATCATAACTAGGTTTTTCCCCGCCGCGCGTTGCGGCGGGTTATCGCAATGCACTTCTAATAATGGGTATATATATCATTTGCAGAAGTATAACATACCAATACCAAATCTCTCATCACGAGCTATATACTAATTTTCCGTTAAAACATAAAATCATATAAAATCCATACAAATATGTTACGAAAATAATAGAAAAATGCTAACAAAATCCTTCTCACCAACAACTAATTGGTTGAATTAAAACAAATATAAATTTCTAAGCAAACATCAATTTTCAATGAGAACAAATAAATCACCGTAGCCTTCTGAGAAAACCATCGAAACCCTAGAAAGAACCACATTTTTTCACTATGTATATATATACACACACTATTTCAATATAATATTAATATGTATACTATTCATTTAGGTTGCATTTTAATATATATATTATAAATTAAAGACTAGACTATAACCCAAAATAAAAATAAAAATACATTTTAAATCTCCTTATATATTATCCACTTGGAGATAAAAGGGACAGACATAAGAGGACATATGGAAAATTATATAAAAAGAATGAGTTGTAGACAATTCCATGCTAAGCATGTTATTGACAGCTAGGATCCCACCCCATATATATCTCCACATTATATTCCTTTCTATCTTCAAACTTCTCTTATCCAAATATTTTTTATAAAATACAATAATCTACATGTATATATTAATGCATTACAAACCTTTATTTGTTTGTAAATTAAATATTTTCATCTGTATAAAATATATTTTGACTTTCGCCTAAAATATATTTTTTACATATTTTATCTTCGTTCCAACTTAAAAATATAAGAGCTAAGTATGTGTGCATGCAGTGGCGGATTCAAGGCAATGGGATGGGGGGATAGGCCCCCCGTAGGACCTCGCGATCGTATGTTAAAACGTATCGTTTTTAAATAATTTTGTTTAATTTTGAAACAAAAAGGGGCACAAATGTTATTATAAGGAGCACAAATCTTATCAAAAGGGACACAAATGTTATTATAAGGAGCACAAATCTTATCAAAAGGGGCACAAATCTGATTACAAGGGACATAAATATGATTACAAGTGGCACAAACTTGATTACAAAGGGCATAATTGAAAGTGAATAATGAAAAATGCGTTCTTTTCATAGATTTTATACGAATATAAAATTGTGATGTAACATTGAAATTGATTACTTAGACAATTGTTTTTTAAATAGTTTTGATATGTTTGTTTTGTGGTTTCAACTAACCCGACAACCCACTTTTTATCCAAACCTATTTTTACCCACTCACTTTTTGCCCCCCGTGAAAAAATTTTCTTAATCCGCCACTGTGTGCATGTATGTATAACAATTAACAAGTCCACCATAGAATCAAAGTTAGAGGTTTGAATTTTCAATAAAAATAAACATGAATCTAACATGCATGTTATTTATGCATGAGTTTAGGTTTAATAAAAGGATTAGTTTGTATCGAAAATGTGTCAAGCTTGCACGTTTATATGTTAACTCATTAATTAATATCACAAACTAGTAAAAAAAATATTTATGTATATGAGCCGATAAAAAGATAATTAAATGTTGAAAATTTAACAGTTTAATGAGCTTGTTTGCCCTCTATAGATATTTTTTTTCACTAGTATTATATAGTTGTATATATATATATATATATATTCCTTCACAAATAAATAAAGGTTTTCTACTTAACGCATTTGCATCTTCATATAGGGGTGTTGATCGGGTCAACCTGATCGGGTTTCGGGTTAGTCGCGTCGGGTTAGTCGGGTTTTCCCTAAAAAATTATTAGCCCACAACCCGACCCGAATAACGTTCGGGTTATTCGGGTTCGGGTTAGTCGAGTCACTGGTTATTCGGGTCGGGTCGGGTCAGTCGGGTTGGCATTTATTTGTTATTGTATTGTCCTAATTTTAAATTTGTACAAACAATTCATTTTGCAAACATAATTCAATGAAAAATATGTAAATAATTTACTTTTCATATATAATTTGATTAATAGTCATAGTTTAGTAAAAAGTTAAATATATCTTACATTTAATAATTAATATATATAAAAAACATAAAAATCATTCTTATTCGGGTTGACCCGAAACCCGACTAACTTTTAAAAATATACCCGAAACCGACCCTATTAACAGTTCGGGTTAATCGGCTTGACCCGAATAACCCGACTAATATTTTTGACCCGAATAACCCGACCCTATTAAGCTTGTTCGGGTTCGGGTGCGGGTCGGGTTAGTCGGGTTCGGGTGTTTTCGACACCCCTATCTTCATACTTTTCTCGTTTCTCTCTCCTACTAAATATACTTTTCACACATTTTTAAATTTAAAAAAAACATTTTTTAAAAAAAAAACCAAATAATGATAAAATATAAACTTTTTAAAAATAATTTTACAAAATGAAATATTTAAATAAATAAACTTTGAAGAAATTAGTATTTAAAAAATAATATAATTATTTTTCTATTTAATCTATGAAATTATATTTAATCATATTTTATATAGTTTAAATTTTTATTGCTAACTATTAATTAATAATATATTTTTATTTCCAAAATAATATACATTCCATATACATATTTCTTTGTCACTTTTTAAAAATATTATCATTATTATAATTGAAAATTTCATTATATAAAGTGGCTTTAGTGTCATTTGCAGATCGCCAATCCCAATTGTCTTCATCTTTTCTTCAAAATTCTCAGTTTCATATATTCTCCAAATTAATTAATTAATTAATTTTTAAAATGCCTTCAATTGCATTTGGCCGATTTGATGATTCCTTCAGCTTGAACTCTTTCAAAGCCTATATTGCTGAGTTCATCTCCACCCTCCTCTTCGTCTTCGCCGGCGTTGGCTCCGCCATTGCTTACGGTATCTAATTAATTAATTTCACTTTTTAACGCACAATTAATTTTAAATAATAAAACCAAATAATTTCTCATGCAAAATTTAACTTCTACGTACGTAATTTAACTCTTGGTTTTGTGCAGCCAAGTTGACGGCGGACGCCGCCCTTGATCCGGCGGGTCTGGTGGCGGTGGCGGTCTGCCATGGGCTTGCACTCTTTGTTGCTGTCTCCATTGCCGCCAACATCTCCGGAGGCCACGTCAATCCAGCTGTCACCTTCGGGTTGGCTGTTGGTGGTCAGATCACCATCCTAACTGGCATCTTTTACTGGATTGCTCAACTAATTGGCTCAACTGTTGCATGCTACCTTCTCAGCTTCGTCACTGGAGGCTTGGTAATTAAGTGAAAAATCTTTTTTATATAAAAAAGATTTATTATTTTCATATATTAGTATCTTAATTTTTTTAATTATTTATAACATCAACCATAAAGGGTAACTTGTATATATTATGCATATATGCTTGATACAGTTTTTTTTTTTTTTTTTTTTTTTTTTTTTTTTTTTTTTTTTTTTTTAAATTTGTCAGGCTGTGCCTACCCATGGAGTTGCTGCTGGTGTTGGAGCCATCCAAGGAGTTGTGTTTGAGATCATAATCACATTTGCGTTGGTGTACACAGTTTACGCCACCGCATGTGACCCCAAGAAGGGGTCTCTGGGAACAATTGCACCCCTAGCCATTGGGTTAATTGTGGGTGCCAACATTTTGGCTGCAGGCCCCTTTTCTGGAGGGTCAATGAACCCAGCCCGATCCTTTGGACCTGCAGTGGCTAGTGGTGATTTCTCTGGCCACTGGATCTACTGGGTTGGGCCTCTCATTGGTGGTGGTTTAGCCGGAGGCATTTACAGCAATGTGTTTTTATGCCATGAACATGCTCCTCTTTCCAGCGAGTTTTAAATTTCCATTGACAACCGGATGAATTTGTAATTTTAATAAAAGGAAGGAAATCAATTTATTTGTTTTCTTTCTTTTTCTGTTTATTTTTTATTTATGAAAGTTAATGAGGAGTGAGCGTTCTATGTTTAATTCTTGTTGATTTTGAAAAATAAGTGAAGTTGGTAGAAACATCAATCATATTGCATTGGGGTTTGTTGGGGCGGTAGTGTAGTGGTGGGCCCATTTGCTTTATTGGGCCTTTTATTTGACTCTTTGTGACAGCATGAGGTGGAGACTGGAGAGTGGGCCATTTGTACCAATTAATGCATGTGAATGTGTGATTTTATTGATTTGTTTGTTGATCCTGACATAAAATATCAATATGAAGAAAAGAGTAAATTAGACAATTACCTATTGTAGACGTCATAATTTAAAATTTTACCTATTTGAGAAGCAACTACATATATCGTTATATAAATTGTATAAATTACATATATTCATAAAATAAATTATATATAGTCTCTTACTTAATTCTTTAAATTACATAAATCTCATTATATAAAGTTTTTAATTACATATATTTTCTTATCGAAAAGAAGGAAAATTATAAAAAATAAGGATATATGTTATTTAAATTTTATCTTTGGTACATATGTAATTAGAGTTGTAAACAGGAGGGATACATGTAAATAATCCATTTGAAAAAGTGATTTATTTTATTTGAGATGTTTACTCATTTGTCACTCCTTTGGATTATGTTGAACGACGTTAAATAAGTTCTTGTCAATTTACTAATGATTTAAAATAAACAGAAAACTAGAACTACCAAAATGTATAAAATTATGGTCAGCATTTTTCACAGACAAAGAAGTTGAACAAAACCCAAAACCTACGAAGATAATATCTTGTACAGATGTAGAAATTAAAGTATGTGTTTTTTCAGATTTGAACCAGAGATTTATGGCAATGAACAAATGGAAAGTTAGAAGATGGGTGTTCTAGTTTATATGAGAAAAAGTTGAGGGTATTTTAGTATTTATGTTTTTGTTTTCGAAACAAATGGAGTTGAAAACAAATGGACAACAGTCTAGAGGGAAATAAACATGATAGATTGAGTAAAGAGGAGTTTTTTTCGAAATGAGTGTAGGTGGAAAACTTATATACTAAAATGAGTGATTTTAAAAATATTTACTAAAGTGAGTGTTTTTCATTTATTTCTTTTTAACTAGGTTATTATAATCTTTTAAAATTAAAATATAAAAATGATAATATGTTAATTAAATTAAAAAAGACATATAATAAATTATTTAAAAAATAATAGAAAAACGCCCATTTTGATAAGTATTTCTCAAATCACTTATTTTAATAAATAATTTTTTCATCTACTCTTTTTGGAAAAAAAAAACTTGAGTAAAAGAGTCTGGATCAAATAAGTAATTTTGATTCATCATTTGTGCACTTTAAATAAAATAAAGAGCAATTACATATATCTTTTTGTAAACTTTAAAAATTACATATGTACCCAACTTAAAAAATAAATTTACATATATTCCATGACCTTCCCCTTTACATTATATAAACCCCATTATCTAAAGTTTTAAATTACATATATCCTCTTAATTAATGAAGGAAAAATATAAAAAAGGATATATGTAATTTAACTTTTAACTTGGGTATATATGTAATTAGAGTTGTAAATAAAAATATCATGTGTGTGTGATTATTCCTAAAATAAATATTCAGAAATAAGATGCATCATAATTTCATAACAGTTATACTAAAAATTGAAAAGAAAAATATGAAGATTACATGTCATGTTAATTTCATATTTCCCAACTCTTAATAAAGAACGAACACAAGTGTACCTTTCTACAGGGACCTGTTTAAGGAACAAAACAAGCTGAAAAAATCGATCTGTTTTTCCTTCTTTTTTTTTTCTTTTCGTTTTAAGACCTTGAAACCTACATCTGTTATAACAGATTGACAAAAATGTTGACAAAAACTTATGTAACATCACATTATACATCAGCAATCTACTTATATACAAGCTACCAAAAATGACTAAAAACGCCATGGATGGAGCATGTTCTATAACCCGGATATTACTACGGGACTGTAACTGAAAAACTTTTCTCTTCGTGGTTTTCTTTGCTAGTTTCTCTAACCTGACCAGAATCTTCACTAGCCCATGATTCGACTTCCATCTTCTTTGTTCTTTCTAGTTGTTTCACCAAATTGAGCCGTTTGGAAGAATATGGAGAAGGAATCTGTGGGATGAAGGAAATCAAAAGAAACAAGTTGAATTAGGAGCGAAAAGGAATCGAGCAGCTAGTGAGCAATTAGAGATTAATCTAACCGAGCTTAAACGATTGGAGCTCATTTAGTAAATGAGCTCCAACCAAGCCAGAGGTTCACATACCGAGCTTAACTAGGTTTGTGACCCTAAACGAGCATGTTATTTATATAGATATAAAATTTTATTTTATATAATACATAAATAAACAACCCAAGCTCAAGAAATTAAGATCAAGCTGGGCTTGAACTATGGATAATTGGATATAGAGCTCGGAACGAGCCAAGCTCAAGCTCGAGCTCTCTTTAAATTAAACTAGCTGATCTACAACCCGAGACCAAATGATTTAAAAAGGCATGGGCATATTCAACCCAACCTGCCAGCCCAGCCTATTTGGCTGCATATTAAAGTATAAAAATGGTAGCTAAAATACATGAGGAACAAGAGGGAGATAATGAGACGTACCAATGATGGAATATACTTTTTGATTGCTGCTAGCATTGCTGCATGGCCTACAGCTGATACCTGTGCTCACAGACGCAAGCAGTTGCACAAATTTAATATATACAGAGGTCGATGAGTTATGTGATATCTGTAACTGATGAAATAATATTAGCTTGAACAAATTAGCTCAAAACAGATTGGAAATTGCACAAGCTTCAAAGGAAACTTTTGCGCATAAATCGTCATAACTAAGCAAATCATTTTATTCAAAAAATCTGACTATAACTGAAATCATATAATTAAATTAATATTTGACACACTATCAGGAAAAATTTCACAAAAGCGTTTCGAATCAATCAAACTTGCTTAACCACTACAGAATAACCCATTACCCATACTTGTCGAAGACTCAAAGGTTGAACCTTGGGCCTAGGCACAAAGAGCTTAAAAAGCGAGTGCTTGAGATAAGCAAGACACATGGCATAAACATACCATTTTAGGGGTTATAGGCATGTTTTAGGCTTGTTTAAAGCTAGTTTAGGATACTATAGGCTGGTTTCAGAGTTGGACAATATTTTTAAGTTTCAAGCAAGTTGGGCTAGAATTTGCAAAAGTCTGGTGAATTTTGTAGAATCTAGCCGGAATCATTGCTGAAACTTTGTCAGAATCTCACTTGAGGACATGTATGGCTACATGGTGCTTTTCATGCCTATTGCCTCGCCTCTCCTAAGAGACTAGGCACGTGCCTAGAGGACTACTTACAACATAGCTGTTACCCATCTCTAGTAAAATCCAATGAAAATCATTTGTTTGTTTAGGGAGAGAATATTTACTTTGAAACAACAACAACAACCTTACCCAGTATATTCCCACTTTTCAGTAGGGTCGAGGGGGAATGATAGATACAAACCTTACCCCTATCCCAATTGGGATAGAGAGGCTGCACCGAAAGAGTCCCCGGCTCAAAGTTATCGTTTGAAGTTGATCATCCCAATGATTAACGTTATTTTCACAAAATAATTGAAATAACGTTAAAATTAGTGCACTTTTACTTTTGCCCCTTAAGGGCCCACACATGTATACATTATATGTGTGCACCACAAATGGGGCGTAATATTTACTTTGAAAGATTTGTTTATATTTAGATACTTACAGGAATTAACATCAGGATTGTAATCGGAACTAGAGTGGCAATATCATTAAGAGTTCGATTTATCTTCCCTCTTTCCCTATTCGTAATCTTGTTGCCACTCAACTGCTTCACAAGGAGCCCAAAAGCATCTCTCACATCTATAAATAGTAACCGAGTGCCCATCCATATGTCCTGCATATTAAAAAAATGTAGTAATTAATTACAGGTAGCCATTTCAACCCGTGTACTTGTAAACGAATTAGTTCATCTACCTTTATCCTTTAGCCAATCAAACAATCAAGGGACATTTACATATGAACCTTGCTAAAATCATTATTACATATTTACCCAAGGAAAAAAGTCAATTACATATTTCTACTTTTTAAAACAGATTTCCCCTTACAAATAAAAAAATCAATTACATATTTTCCTCCTCCCAAGGGGAAACATGTAATTCATATTAAGGGATGAGTAAATATGTAATAAAGGTTCTTAGTAAGAGGATATATTTAAAATTTTAAAATTCCAACAATTAAATTGAGGGGGGGTTGAGCAAATTGGAGAAGTGTGTTTTTTGTTAACAATTAACATGACCCCTTTTGATCTGTTACCCAAAGCGTTCAACACCTGTGCAATCAATTATAAACAAAGCCAAGTAAAATTGAAGTTTATGGAGACTTACATTACTAGCAGCCACCAACTTCATGGTGGATTCTTTCACTAAGCGTGCAAACAAGGGCTTTGTTTCAGTTTTCACAGGGTTAACTCCTGCTAAACTAGTGCCCTGAAATACGGATTCATAGAAAATCTGATATACAATTCAAAGTGGGCTTCAAAAAACTTATAATATAATAAACCTTCATACCTTCCTAACTGTAGATCCATCTTGAGTACTCCTCCATTTCATCAAATCAAATGACTTTTCCAATAATATAGATGAGTTTGTCATTGCTTTATTACTTTGAACACATGGTTCTGAAAATTTCATTAATTCACTGCAAAAGGTAAATAAGTAAACATGTATAAGCACTCATATTTGGCGTATGAGGGTACCTTGTTTCAAAAAATATGGTAAATAAATCTGCTTACCCTGATTTATCATAAGCAGCCCAATACTCCTCGAGACAATAAGATAATAAAGTCTGACTGCAGATATGAAAGCAAATGTAGCTTAGTAGGTGCACGTCAAGTTAGGTGTGTTTAAATGAGCAATTTAACATTGATTATAAAAAATGATCACATAAGCATAAGAATAATATGTTTACGCAAACATTAAAACTGGTTATTGCAATAATCAAATAATCAGTTTCAAATGTTGGGTTATGAAGCTTTGGGCCTAGTTTGTTGTTCACTGCAAGAAGCAAAATTGGCAAAGATTAGAAGCAGCCAACCCTAGGACTGTTTGTTTTATTTCTAGCTAATTAATTAGTTTTCTATTTTATGAACCCTAATATTAGTATATAATATACCCCTAAGATGTAATTGTATTTTGAAGCACCCAATATAGATAAGCCCTGGTTGGTAAAGTGGATGTAGGCTATGTAGCCTGTGTAGCTCACCTTGACCAAACCACTCTATATCTCGTGTCTATTTTTCTTTTTTGTTGACTGTGTCTGTTTTTGGCTACTTCCGCTAGAACGACTCTGATCAGTTACCTAACAAGTGATATCAGATTCATGGTCATGGTAAACATACGGTTTTGCACTGGTTCAACAGATTCCTCCTGTTTGGTTCTGGTTGCTTTGAAATTTTCTGCAATTGGGGATTTTGTCTTGTACCCTTAAAGTTGGTGGTTACATTCGGGTTGCAAGAAAAATTATCGTTTCAGGTATTTTTGGGTTTTAAGGTTTTATTGAATTTTTTCGTTTCGTCTGATTTTGGTTTCTTGTCTTCTTGATCAATTTGATCTTTGCGTAATAGTTAATTCTTCTATCGAAAATCAGGCACCGAGTTTCTTGTTTCCATTTGTCTTCTAGTTTTCCGTGGCTGAAGATGGGAGTGTAGAAATCAAAAATTTTAATTGGGACCAATTTTGCATGGCAGAAGATGCCAACAGAGGCATTGCTCAGTCAAAAAGATTTGAATGTGGCATTGGAAGAGAATCCTGATAAGAGAGTGAGGAAGATGAAGCAGTTTGGGAATCAGAGGACAAAAAGGGCAAAAGGGTTTTTACGTGGTCATTGACAAGGAGTATTGCATTCAATATAATGCAGGAAACCATGAAACATGGTATAATAATGGCTCTATTAAACATGTATAGAAAGCCATCTACTGCCAATGAGGTGTTCTTTACGAGGGAATTATTCATGATTAGGATGCATGAAAAATATTTAGGCATGGGTCACATTAATGATCTTAACTCAATTATGTCCAGGTTAACTTCTGTGGGCAAGAAGTTTGATGATGAGATTCAAGTTGTGATTATGTTATCTTCTTCGCCCGATAGTTGGACTGGGACTGTAATGGTTGTTACTAGTTTTGCGGGGACGAATGGTTTTACATTTGAAGGGATCTAAGATCTTGTGTTGGTTGAAGACATTTGCAAGTTGAGCTCTAGTAGTTATGGGAAAGGAAAGAGAAAACAATATAAGTAACAGGAGTTGTGGGAGGAGCTTTCTAGAATTCAAAAAAAATGTAAAGTGTTGATCTGTAATGAGGTTGGACATGTTAAGAGTCAATGTTCAAATAAGAAAAACATGAAAAATCTATTGAGGTGAACACCATTGAAGCCATTTGTTATAATGATTATTGATGTGTAATGTGGAAAGAGCCGTAGACTCTTGAATTATGGATTCCAAATCTTTATTTCATGCTATGCATGGTGGGGAAATGATGATGAATCTATATAATGGTAACCTTGGGAAGGTACGAATAGCTAATGGTGATGTTCTTGATGTTATGGGCACAAGTGATATTAATTTAGTAACTCCATTGGGAACCATATGGACCTTCAAGGATGTCAAGGTTGTTCCAGCATTGAAGAAGAGACTTATATCTGTTGGTCAACTGGCTAAACGGTAACTTGAAATAAAGTTTGGTGGAGATAAATGGAAGGTTACCAAGGAAATCTAATTATTGTTTTCAAAACAAGAGTGAAACATTGTACATGATAAAGTACCTACCGAGGAAGTTAAACACCCCTCAAAACAAAGTCATGTTCGACCTGGTGCCAAGGTGATTCAAACTAGTGTTATCGAAGATATGAACTAGGTAAGAGATTTGGTGACAATAGGAGCACGAGGCATCTTTCGGGTACAGTCATAAAACAACTTTGGGTTTGAAGAGCGGTAGCCCAGTTGATAAAATCTCTCCTGTGAAACTCTTGTTAACTAAGGAGAGTTTTGGTGATTCTCAAGTTATCTTTAGAACTGGTGGATTGTGCATTCTAGTTGAGATAAAGAATTAGTTTAAGTTAAAAGGAGCTTCAAACTGGCCCTTCATGTACTTCATGAGAAAGGAAATGCAACTTAGGGTTACGATGAAGTCTTAACTGATTGTAATTAAAGTTTGGAAGACTTGAAGATGAAAAATACTAGAACTACTGGATCTGGGTTTACTTGAATGGCATTTGTGTACAAAGCCTTCAAGAGATTGTTGGGTTATGAAGGCTTTAGCCCTTATTTGTTGTTCATGGCTAGAAGCAGAATTGGCAAAGATTGAAAGCAGTCGACCCTAGGGTTGTTGTTTTATTTATCGTCAATTAATAAGTTTCCTATTTTATTAACCCTAATCATGGTATTATATAGGGGCAAATCCATATATCCCCTCTAAATTTTCATAATTACATATTTCTCCAAATCATGCTTAAAGAGTATTGTCCAATATGTAGGGATGTAAACGAACCGAACGAATGAGCCCCAACCGACCCTAGGTTGTTTGTTTTATTTATTGTTTATTAATTAGTTCCTATTGTATTAACCCTAATCATGGTATTATATAGGGGCAAATTCATATATCCCCTATTCCCCTCTAAATTTTCATAATTACATATTTCCTCAAATCAAGCTTAAAGAGTATTGTACATTAAGTCATTAAGCATTAAAAACTTGTACTTTGGGGAAATATGTGAGTTTTCAAGTTTAGAAGGGGATATATTTAATTCTCCCTATTATATACACCCCTAACATGTAATTGTATTTTGAAGCAACTAATGAAGATAAACCCTAGTAATAAAGTGGATGCAGGTCACCTTAACCAAACATCTCATGTCTATTTTTCTTTTTTGTTTGATTGTGTGTGTTTGAGTGCTTTTGTTGGATCGACTCTAATCAAATACCTAACATCAAACGTGTATCCAAACATAACCTTATGATAGATTCAGTAAGCAACCACCTATTACCTTCTAAGAAGAAATGAAAGCAAATTTGCATCCATGGGTGATTGAGAAGAATTGCTATAGTGAGCGTATCCAGAATAAACATCATAGCAAACTGTAAGAACAGTATAAAGAATTATTTCTTTTTCTGCCTGGATAGCATGCTGTCTTGATCTTCCATCATGATGAAACTTGGATCTAAGAGGTGCATAAAAATCCAGCCATCCAATTTCATCTATAACAACCTGTGAGAACAATATGATTACATCAGCTGTACAAGTGGAATTTCACTTGGTATGTTTAATTTTGTTTAGTTTAGCTTAGCCGTACAGGTGAATATTTCAAGCCATAGGGTAAAACAAGTCAAAAATGACCCAAACTATAATCAAATAGACAAAAGGGGCTTATGGTCAGTCCCATTTTGACACGACTAATCCCTCATTTACGTTCATATGAAAAATAGTGCATGAAACCAACCTCGATGAAGAGCTGATATTCAGGTAGGGAACTAAATTCAGGATAAATGTATAGGCTACCACACTCCAAATAGCTGCAAGTTTAGAAACTTTACTCTCAAAATCTGATACAATATGTAAAAGTTTGTGCCAAATCAAATGAGTGATTTACCTGAGGAAGTCTTTGATCTGCTCATCAAGATCTGTTATCTTCATTTCCGACAAGAATAATCTTGTCTCTCTTCCAAGAAATGCAAAAATTCCAAGAGTAGCCAAAGCAGTCTCTTCTGTCTGTATGAGCATATGATATTATTAAACAAACATTGTTCCAAAAATAATAGAACTTGAATTGAAAATGTTATAAAAGTGAACATAGGCTATGAAAATTGCAATACCAGAATGATTACAATATACTAGTTTAGTTCCTATTGAAGTTTGATGCAAAGAGAAAGAAAAAAAAAAAAGACAACTCGAAAATAATAAAGTACCACATTACTAAGTTTTCATTTCATGGAACCCTTTGATTTTACTAATGGAAAATTGCATTAATAAATTACCCACTTTGATCCAATTTATATTTCAATAAATAAATAAATAAGAAAACAAATAGATAGAACTGACAATTTCGGGCACGGACCTGTTAACACGACACGGCAATAAATTAACAGGTTTTGTGTTTAACCTTAACAAGTTTCTGTCTTTAATAGGTCGACACGTTTAGACACGATATAAATCGTGTCTTAACATGTTAAAACTCCTGTTAACTTGGTAACAGATGGGTTTAGACCTGTTAATAGTTTTTTTTAATAAATAAATATATTATGGTTTTTTAATAATTAAATATATTATGTTGTTGCCCAAAACTTCAAAAATGAAAATTTGAAATCTCATTCTCAATTCTCACAGCTCTACCAATCCACCCTAGTTTCCTAATTTCCTACCGACTGTCGTAGCTACTCTTTCACGTCATCACCATTGAATCACCGATCCTCCCCTCACCGGCGCTCCTCCCCTAGCTGCCGCGCCTCCCCTAGCCGTCGCTCGCCTCTCCGCATCCGGCTCCTCCCGCCGTCGTCGCCACCATCATCCTACCAAGTATGCTTTGTTTGACAGTGTAAGAGTTTTCCTTATCGTGTCCCTAAACATATGTTATCGTGTAACATGTTTTCAAACAGGTTCGTGTTCGACAAAAATGACATGATTAGTTATCGTGACGTGTTTGTGTCAACATTGTCCGTGTTCGTGTCTTATCGTGCCGTGTATGATCTGTCATACCAGCTCTACAAATAGATATATCCAACAAAATATCACTCTAACATAGGTATTAGTAGGGTTTGGGAAGGTTGAGATGAGTGTAAATCTTTCCTCTACCCCCACGGATAGAGAGGTGGCTTCCACTCCTGGCTCCAAATGCATATTTTTTACGCGTACAACATATAGTTTAGAAATATGGATAACATAAAAACAAGGTGGTAGGTTGGGGCATAGTTGTAAGAGAATTTGACAAACAAGAGGTTGTGGGTTCAAGTATTGTCCAATGCAAAATTTTGTTCAAAATGAGAACCAACAAATTGTTGTGAACAAAAAATAACCATTTATAGGCTTATAGCCACATGATTTAAGGGCATAAAAGTAACAATCTTCTACTTTAATTTTAAAATAAAAAAAGTGTGTGGCTATAAATGGTTTTTTTAGTTAAATGTAACTTTCTTCTACTTTAATTTTAAAATAAAAAACGTGTAGCTATAAATGTTTCTTTTAGTTCTCAACTAATATAATATATAACATAAAATATGGCAAGTCTAAGACAGATCTATACAATCCCCTAATACATGTGATACAATGGCAAATTGCATCAAATACATAACCAACTTTGGTTTGTCCACTTTAAAACAAACACACTATAAATTTGATAAAAACCCTCAAACTTTCAACTTTTTAATCAAAAGTAATAGGTACACACTATGAGGCTCAAAATGATAGTGTGCCCGCTAAAGTGTAGCAGTTTTCACCAAGTTCACTATTCTTTGACATAAGTATGAAAACGGTTAAGGTTCATACAAAAATTTTTGAAACATTGATGGGTTCTTAAAATCGCTTAGCAGTTTTGTGAAAATAGTTCTTTTGCTTATTTATGCTTGCTTTAATGTTTCACAATTATAAGTTTTGTTTGTTTTATTTGGCTTAAAATTAATTTAGGTTGAAAGCTTAACATTAGCTTTGCTATAACTTCTGTTATAAAAATGCTAAAAAGATACACAGTGTGATGGAAGTCCCAACTGACCTTATCACTGAATGCCTGTCTGCCAATTATTACACTTTCTCTGTGAAATGCCAACAATAGTTTTTTCTGGACTAACCCAATCCAAAATCCCACATCTTCAATATTCTTATTTGGCAAAACCTTTTTACCAAAATGCAACAAAAAATCATTTTCAAATCCTGCCTCAATTGCCAAATGATGCAACTTGTCTACTGTCACAAGACTGTGTGATAAGTCCATTAGCTCCACCAAAACATCATCAATTGACTCGGTCAATAAGGCACATGAAATACGGCTTGATCCCAACTTTCTAACAGCAGTGCAGCAACTTATAGCCAGAATAACTCCTGCAACACCACTGCATAAATTTGTTTTAGTGATAATAATAATTTAATTATTCAAAATGATGAGTTTATTTGAATACCTTCCAGCATATTCTACAGACCACTTTTTGAATAATGGGATGAATGATCCTGCTATGCGTGGAAGCTCCACAGTTCGAAACCACTGCACCAATTTGGGTTGTTTGGCATATAATTGATTCTCAACAAACTCGCCAAGAAACAATGCCTTAGAAGACAGACTGAGATAGAACATAAATATAATGTTAGCTCAAATGATTCTCAACAAACTTAACAAGAAACAATTTGAGCAGATAAACTGAGATATAAACATGAAGATATTGTTGCCTGCATAGCTGTTTGCATCTTTGGTTATTAAAAACTTACAGATAGCATGAAGAATTCAAAGCAATGTATAGACAAGAAACTATAGGAACTTACAGTTCACTGACAGGACTGTTGCAACGCTTTTGAGAAAGAAACAACTCCACTTCGATTGCAGCTTTTAATAAAGCATATACTGCTACCTATAAAATAATAAGGAACATGATCATATTGCTCAGCTTTAAATTGAATCTAATGCTTCTCAAAAGCAGACAAAAGTGATCGGTATCAAGGTTTGATTATGATGTTGTTTTGTTCGTATAATAGATGATCAACACTGCTAAACTATTTTCAGAATACCTGATATGCAATGCGTTTATGCCATGCATGCACATCTACTCCAATCCATGCATTTGAAAGCTCAGGCCCACATGTAGCCAAATCCAGATTCTGAATTGCAAGGGAAAAGCTCCTGGCAGATTCATGCAATACCCATACAAGAGAATTAACACGATTAAATTCCACTTCATCAGTGTTTGTTATACTAACAGAAGGATTTTCCTCTACAATGATTTTATCTCTGGCCAAACAAGAAATGGAGGACAGCGATCTTGATGAAGACTGGCTTAGTGTAATACTTTGTGATGAATAGTTATCATTCTCTTGTCCTTTCATATTAAACTTTGATCCATAAGATGGATGAGCTGTGAGCTTTGAACTTTCTTCTGATCTAGCAGATTCCCTATGGCACAGCAAGTAATTATTATGCATTAACGGTTAACCTTTCTTATATTGACTCATGAGACGAGACCATATTTGAGCAAAGGATTTTAACAAAAATCTCACTAGTTCTACAATAATAATAGTGTAGAAAATCATGCACTTAGAAATTGATGTTGAATTGTTGATGCTCATTGCATATAAGCAATCATCATAAAATATTCAGTGATGTACTGTGGCAGAGCAGCCGAGAGAGAATCAAATGAAGAGAGATAAGGCTCAGTTGGAGTAGGATGGGAAATAGATGATTTGGGAGAACATTTCCGATGTCTTTTTAAAATAATAGTGTAATTAAATAGAATAACACATAGAGGACTTCAAGCAAAAGCCAAGTAAGGGTTGCTGAATTTAGAGACTAACTATAGAAGATTATATGAATGGATTAGTGGCCCATGATTTGCTAGGTGCACTGGCAGGTCAATGTATGCCTTCCACGTTACAAATTAAGAGGACCTTCAACTGCATTCTTCCGTTGTCGATTTATTTGAGAGGAATCAATCAATGAGATTATACTTCATATAAGCAGGCTTGTTTGTTGGTGTTTATGTACATTGATTTCTTTAAAACACAAAGAGGTAATTTTGGAAATAATAACTAGGGTTCTATTCCTTTAAATCTTTTCTACATTTCATCTCTGCTTAAAAGTTACAAACTTCAAAAATCAACATAGGATTTACCAATCATATCAGTCATATTGGCTTACCTTTCAAGCAAAGAGGTAGCTATCCGAATAACAACAAAGGTTCCGTATTCAACGTTCATAATCAATTTGAGACGAGATTAGTTGATTTAAATCGCCGCCAAACTATCTACTTTCCTATCCAAAGTTATATCAATTGTATAGATACACACGTACTCACCGAACGCTACAATCAACAACAGCCTAATTCAATTATCCACGACAAGTTTCAACTACACGACTCACAAAAACGATAATCAACGATTTAACTAAAGTATTCAATGTAGCAATCAAGCAACTTGCAGAAATCAATAATTTGATTAGGTTAACATATGATTATATCGGAAATCAGCTAGTGAAATCAAACAATTATAAGATAAAATACAATAATTAGGGTTCGTGAGAAAGAGATGTTACGTGTGGTAGGAAGAGAAATTGGTGGATTGAAAGAGAAATCGGGAGGCCATCGGAGAAGAAAAAGGGGGAAATGAGAGGTACGAAAAGATGGTGATATAGACGAAGAAGAAGAAGAAGGGGGTGTTTGGTGGTTGGTGTGAAGCGAATCCATCGAGGCAACACACAGAGGCCGTCCCGTCTGACAGATGGAAGTTGATTAAAATAATCTTTTTGTTTTTCCTTTTTTTTTAAGCTGCTAAGATTAAAGCCACTACAGCGCTGAAGTTAGCGGTATATTGTGTAAAGTTGGGAAAGCATGGGCCGATTGGTTGAGTCTGAATTATTAAGTATTGAATGGTTAAGATGTTTGAATGGTTAAGAGGATCTGAATCATTAAATGCTGAACCGATTAAGACAGTTTGGTTGCACATCTGAATGTTGAATGGTAAGTGTGATACTGGTGCTGAATGGTTAAGGGGTTGTTTGTTTACCTCTTAATGGAACCATTCAGCGCGTTTGGTTTAAATTAAATTACCTCTTAATGATTCAGTTCAGCACTTAACCATTCAGCACCAATACCATGCTGAACCATTCAGAGGTGCAACCAAACATTCAGACCTCTTAACCATTCAGCACTTAATGATTCAGACCAACCAAACAGCCCCTAAGTGTGATATTGGTGCTCAATGGTTAAGTGCAGAACTGAATCATTAAGTGGTTAATTTTTTCAAACCAAACACGTTGAATAGTTAAGTGATGAATGATTCCATTAAGAGGTAAACAAACAACCCCTAAATGGTTCTACCTTTGAATCTCACAAAGGTTTTTTTCGGAACTTATGACTTAATAGTGTATATGATCGGATGCTAATACTAGTGGCACGATAAAACTATCAGCGATTCAAAAAAACAAAGACTAAACGTTTTGAAGACCGGAAAAGTAGTCCCTCCAGTCCTCCACTGTAACTCGAGCACTCAAGCTCTTCCCGAGTTATATTGAAGAAAGAAACAAGAAAAAACATTTCTCAGATTGTTGTTTTGAAAGAAAAATTTATAATATTTTTTTTTAATTTTTTTTTCCTTCAAATTGAAATAACTGATAGTGATAAAAGAAAACTAATATATAAGATTTTGTTTGCTATTTTACTTTTCTACATAACTTATAATAAAACCTAACAAATATATATTTGTAAATTTATATACTTTTATTCCTTTTGTTTAACTCAAAAACATAATTCACTTGTCTTCTTTTCCATTCTTTCAAAATCTAAAAATAAATAAATTTATAGTTCTCTTGTTCTATTTTTTTCCCCTTAATTCTCTTCATCTACGGTTTAGGTTAGGGTTGTAATCAAGCCAACCCAAAATTTCGAAATCGAGTTTGTAAAAAGTTTCGAGCCTCTAGCCTAGTCACGAGCCATCTTATTTGTTTTCCTCCTTTACTTTACACATGTATAAGTAATATACATGTATGTGTGTGTTTATAATAAGCCACAAGCCGAGCCAATGATTCAAGTTAACACTGGCTCGCGCTCGGCTTGTTAAGAATATGCTTAAGGTACATAAATCTTTTCCACAAATGTGTCACTAAAGTCTCTTTACGTTGCGGCCATACCTTGCATAAAACGAGAGCTAACTCAAGCACTAGTGTGTTTTTATAGAAATATTTTTAATACATTAACCTACTACTAAGACGGATATAGTATTTTACTAAAAGTGATATTTGGTATAAAACAATAAATAAAAGTAGTATACGTGTACGTGGAAGGTTAAGGATCACTAGAGCCTATAAATTGAGAATTTTTTTTAAAAGTGGGGTTTTTTGTCTCCTAGTGATCAAAAATAGGTTCAGATTTTTTTTCTTTTCATAAGGGGGTATCTCGCCCCTGTGAATGGCGACATCTGACGTGCGTCAGAGATTAATTAGTTTAATTACACTAGACATCGCCACTGCTACGGGCGACATCTAGGTGGCATTCCACATCATCCACTTATTTACCACATGTATATTCAAACGGAAAAAATGAAAAAAAAAAAGAAAAAGGAGAAGTCGCCCCTACGAATGGCGAGATCTGACAAAAAAGGACAATGAATAGTGCGTCGCCCTTGCCAGTGGCGACTTCTGGTACACTGGTACAACTGAATAGTGTCTCGCGTAGACCAAGGAATAGTGTCTTGTACACTCACTCGATTAAAGAAAAAAAAGCAAATGTCACATGGCTCAAACACTGATATTTGGTATAAATTTTTTTGAAACAAAACCACCTACCACATTTTATATATACATTTATTAACCATATAATTATAAAAAAAACCACACCTAACAAACACTGATATTTAAGATTAAAATTATACATTCAAATAACATGTAGGTGTGGTTTTTATAGAATTATATGGTTAATAAATGTATATGTAAAATGTTGTGACATCCGGTATTTTTACGAATGATGACTCGTAATGGTTTGTGTACTAAAAGTCGATTTATTTAATGCGTTAATAATTTAATAATGATTATTAAATTAATGTTGTTAAAAGTCTAGCACAGAGTGTGTTTAAATGCATGGATTTGCATTTGGTGAAATTTTGAGATTTCGGTACCGTTCGGCGGTGTTTAAACGAACGTTGGTGACGAGTCAGTTAACGAATTTATTGTAATGCTTGGTGTAGCATAAAATGATAAATCATAAATGAATAAATTAAGTTAACGATGAAAACCGTAAATTTTAATGTAAACTATGGAATTTACTGGCGACCGACTTTACCTGTGTTTTTGCCGGATAAGATGGATTTAATTATCCAAATAATATTTAAGGTCATTATTTTTGTCTAAAATTTGATCGTTTTAGTACGATTAAATATTCTATTAATTTTAGAATAAAAATCGGATTTTATTAGATTTCCGGTACGAGATTTATACACCGTAAAACTCAGATCATACCTGTTTTTATCTGCTTTAAGACTAAAATTGCACAAGATGGTGACATGTGGAATACACATGTCACAAGTAGGCTACATCAAGATATTTTAAAATCCTTCAAATCTCACCAATTCCAACCTAATCATTTCATTTCATTACAACAAGCCAACATTTCCATCCTCATTCTCTCTCTCGTCCACCCTATCTCTCTCTATATTCATACATTTCAAATCCCTTTTTGTAACTTCAATCTTTACCTTTTCTTGAGTTTTAATAATACTTGGAGCTTGGGAAGAGTTTTTGTCAAAGAAATTATCTATTTTCAAACATATCAAGGTAAATCTTTACACATTATGTGGGTTTTTATTAAAGTTGTTCACCCAAAAGAATGTGTTTAAATCAAGTGGGTCTTGTTGTGAAAGATGATAATGTGTGTGTGTGTGTGTATATGCATGTGTGTGCGCCGTAATATATGTATATATGGGTGTATATGTTCGTTCAAAATATACACACATACATTCATGGGTGAGTTGCTTGGATGGTGGTTTTAATCACATGCATGTACATATACATGCATATATATGTATGTAGATGTGAAATAAGCTACATGCATGAACATATATGTATATGTATGTGTTTGTATGGGTGAGATGGTTACATGCATGAACACATATGTATGTATAAGTGGGTTTTATTGACATGCATGTATATATATGTAGGTAATCGTGTGTGTGTGTGTATGTATGTATATGAAAGAATGATGATTTTACATACATGGATGCATACATGATTTGATTGTACATGCATGCATGTGTATGCATGTATGATTGTTTCAAGTATACATGTGCATGAGAATAATGTGTGTATATATATACATACATAAGTATATATATATATGGTAGAAAATATGACATGCATGATGGTTGAATATGTATGCATGCATGGATATGTATGTAACTTTTAACATAATTATTGAATTTGAAAAATAATAATAATAATTGTTATTTTATGAAATATATTAGATCTGATCTAAAAGTTGTAATATACTTAAAAGTATAAATATTTTTGTGGTAAATGAATAAAGAATGGTTATGTAACATGGACATAATTTTTATTACTTTAAAATGGATGTTTTGATAAGATAAAAACTATAAAAATAGAGTTTTCTATAAAAATAATTGGGAACAGGTTATGTAATTATAAAAATAAATTTTATAACATATTTAAAGTATAAAATCAAGTGGTTTTAGAATTGTAATGACCTAACGGTTATTGAGGACCGAAAATACGTGTTTTCGGCTATTTTTAACATATAAAAATGATCATTTTACGAATCTGATTTTTATCAGAAAAATTTATAAGTTTTTATGATGAAAATATGTAAATTTTAATATATAAGTGATGTAAGAAAAGTAGGAAATGAAATACTTGAAAACTATGTCTAAAAATGGCGTAAAAACGTCGTTTTAAAGCAAAAATTCGACATAAATTTGTGACTGATTTTAAACAGCAACTTTTGAGTAAAAATAAGTATAAAATACTTATTTTGAAGTATTAAAAGTCACTATGATCATAATGCATGTTGATGTGCTTATATGTTGCGTTGTCGGTTTTGTCAGTAAAATACGATAAGATTGTCATTTTTGACAAGTTATTTTAAACAATTAAGTTTGGAGTTAAAATAGATTTTTAACAAAGATAACTTAATTGTTCGGGTATCACATGACTTAAAAACGTTAACTTATGATTTATAATAACTAAATTCGAGTCACCAACGGGTCGTTTGTGTGAAATCTGGTTCCTTAGTTGATTGTGTTTAAGTCTAGTTAAGTTGGGTGAACAACTTACATGGTAGACTTGTGTTTAGACTGTTAATGTGTCCCTTGGGTTTTAGGGCGCTAGTGAGAACAGTCTGGTTATTTGGAAATCTCTGTTGCTAGCAGGAACGCATTGAGGTGAGTTTCACGGCCCCTTTTAAACTGTTTTGTTTTTATAAATCGGGGGAGAAACTGCCTATGTTTGGGAAAATGATATTTGTAATATTTATGCTTGTGTGGTATGTGATGGTTGATAGCTCTTGAGTAAGTGCAGTTGGGCCTGGTTCTCGTGGATTGTTCCCGAGTGTTTTGCGCATTGATAAATTGTGTGCCCGCAGTCGTAATCATTAGTCTCGCGAGGGACCGCATGATATATTGGTAGATCTATCGGGCTTGACAACCCACTCCCCGACCAGGTGTCATGGTCCTTGAGTAACGGGAGAATATATGTTGCAGGGAGTCTGCTCCTTGGTTTCGGTTTGATTATGAGCTCATGGTGTCTATCGGTTCGTAGGACCTAGCTAGTCTACGAGATGTTCACTAGCACAGCATTGAAATATTACCTTCTTTTCCATGATAACTGTTGAAATGTTTTATTATAAAACCTGTGAACTCACCAACCTGTTTGGTTGACACTTGTTTTTAAATTGGTATGTTTCTCAGGTAAGTAGCATTGCTGTTTGGGGAAAGGAAAAACCGGTTCTTGAAAGCGAGCGTACTTGGGATATTTATCTGGGACCGGTTATCGAGATGTTAAAACTGATGTTTTATAAACTGGATGTTGAACTTGTAATGTTTAAATAAATTTATCGATGACTTTTATAAATAAATATCCATGTTTTATTTAAATCGTTCGCTTAGCTTATGCTTATGTTATTTACTGTTGACACCAAGACTCTGCTAAGACTTCCGCTGCGGGTCGGGGTGTGACAGTAAAAGTGGCATCAGAGCATAGGTTATAGCGAACTAGAAAAAAAATTTTTTTATTAATCTAGACTATAACCAATAAAATATTATTTTAAGAACGGTTTCTTTCCCAACATGGTATTGCATGCGTACTTAGCCTGAGAAAATTGCTATGCGTGGATGTGTCTATGTTAGTACATGACTAACCTTTTATGGATGTACTTCTTTCTCTAGATGGTTGATCCTATGATTGACGTGCACGGCTCTAGTAGTGAGCCTGATTTACTGTATTACTATATTTTGCTTTAGGCCTGGATCTATTGAGGCCTAATGATTGTGGATTGCTATCTGCGTTAGATAACGAGATATTTCACCACTAACCTTCCTTAGTCCCCATATATATATTGGTTCCACGTTATTGTCTTCACCTATTAGGGTGTCATATACATGTCGTAGGAGACGTGACCTCGGTAAGAGGCCACACACTGATAATGACGGAACTCTTACTTACTCTAAGAGAAGACCGATACTGTAGAACATTTTAGTGCACCGAGGACAGGTGCGAGTCAATTGGTTAGATTAGGGAACCCGACGATACATGGTGTGATTCTTAGTTTTGAGCAAGGGGACCCTCTACTACAATGGTTGGGAAGATGATGGCTCAAGGAGAGTTATTAGATATGGCGGTCGTTGTTCAGCAGCGCGATGTGCTCAGTATGAGAGCACCATCAGGAGGCCACATACTTGCTTATTGGCATGATTATTAAGGGACTGGACTCAGTACACGCATATGCCAGTTTCTATGGAGCCTTGTTCACCATATTATTTGATGAACATCCCACAACACCTATGTAGTTGGTTTGTGAGATATGTTTATTTTTGGTTATGAATGTTGTATTTACGTTGAGTTGTTATCTCTACATTATCTTTAGCTCAAAGAGACACAAACAACGACAACGGGAAGTGTTAACCATGAGGTTGTACTTACAAAACTTTTTAGGTGTGTAACTCTCGTTTGTTTACCGGAACCGAGGGATCACTAGGTATAATGCGATGGACTGAAAGAATGGAGTCAGTTATGATACTAGTGGTTGTACCTCAGACCACTGAATGAAGTATGTAGTTTGCTCGTTCCACAATGAAGCGTTGACATGGTGGAACGCCTTGTTACAAGCAAACAGGGAGAAGTTGTTGCATACAACCTCCCTTGGGATGAGCTTAAGGAACTGCTGTTGAGGAAATATTGACCAAGAGGTGAAGCTTAGAAGCTAGAGGTTAAGGTTTAAAATCATGTTATGATAGGTGCTGAGATGTGAGACTAAACAACTAGATTTCATGAACTTGAGAGGTTTATTCCTAGACTGATTACCCTAAGTATGTAAGTACAAAACATTATATCTGGTGTTTCGCACCTCATATTATACACATGGTTGCTGATCCCATTTCACTACTAGCACATAGAATTCATGTAGTACATTGATTGAATTGAATTGTGAAACTTGGAATTTTAATTAATGTTATTGATTGGTTAGTTTCAACTGAAATCTTTGTCCTAAGTGTGAAATGAAAGAAATAAGAAAACAAGCATATGATGAGTATACTACTATGCCTGGCCAACATATTAGTGCACCCATAATATGAGTGTGGTCTTATGGATATCATTTTATATTAAGGTCATTGAAAATAGGTAAGGTATTAAAAATTTACTTTGGTCTGTACTTCCACTTTTGTGTAAATGGGAATTTTGTCGGGATTTTGCAATTTAGACAAGAAGGTGATGGAAGCAAGTAAGATACCTACTAGTGTAGAGAAGAAACCCTTTGAAATAAATAGGAAAAATTTTGATAATCGTTTTGGTAATTAGAAAAGTAGGAATTAGGGTCTGGTAAATTCTACACTACAAACACACCTGGAGTTTCATGTTGTAGGTTGGTGTATGAATGATGTTGTAAGATAAGCCATCAAATTCAAACATACATAATTAAAGTTACCTTTAGGGCCAAGTGGAGGAAATATAAGTTGCTTCAAATGTGGAGAAAATGATCATTTTAGGAACGATTGCTGAAAGTTGAAGCCTAACAATGTTAGAGGTTGAGTTTTCGAGATGAATGTGGGTACTGCTCGTGAAGATCTATCTGAGGTCACCGGTACATTTCTTGATAACAACCGGTTTACATTCATACTATTTGATACTGGAGCTGATCTAAGTTTTGTGTCAAAGGAATTTGAACCTTTGCATGACATTAAATCAAGTAAATTAGATAAGCGTTATCATATAGGAATTGGAAAAACGGTAGCGTTATTGAGTCTAGAGAAATTTTTAAGGAATGTAAGTTGCAGTTAGAAGTTCATTTATTTAACACCAATATCTTACCTGTAGAACTTGGTAGCTTTGATATTGTAGTTGGTATGGATCGGTTATCTAAGAATTAGGCAGAAGTTGTTTGCTTTGAATGGGTTATTTGTCTTCCACTTTCAAACGGTGAAATCTTGGTTATTCTTGGTGAACTGAGGATACCTACCTTGGGGATGATCAATGTTATGAAGGCACTAAATTTTCTACACAGGATGCCCCTCGTTCTTAGATGGTATTGTCGGTACAAAAGCTGAAAATCAAAGATCGAGGAGATACCTGTTGTTTGATAATATCAAGAAGTTTTCCCAAAAGATCTGCTGGGATTGCCACCATTAAGACAGATTGCGTTTCGAATAGACCTTGTGCCAGGGCGACACCTATTACGAAGGATCCATATCAACTATCACCTCTTGAATTACAGGAGTTGTCTAATCAATTACAAGAATTGTTGGACAAAGGATTCATTAGACCAAGTTTTTCTCCTTGGGGAGCACCGATCTTATTAGTCAAAAAAAGAAAGATGGGTCAAAGAGGATGTGCATTGACTATAGAGAGTTGAATAAACTCACCATCAAGAATCGGTATCCCTTGCCGAGGATTAATGATTTGTTTGATGAGTTGTGTGGTTCGAGTTTCTATTCAAAGATCGATTTACGTTCAAGATACCACCAATTGAAGCTTGTGGAAGAAAATATTCCAAAGACCGCTTTCAGGACATGCTATGGGCATTATGAGTTCTTAGTCATGCCTTTCGGGTTAACGAATGCGCCTGCGACATTTATGGACATAATGAACAGGGTTGGTAGACCTTATTTGGATAAGTGTGTAATTGTTTTTATCGATGATATATTTATCTATTCAAAGATAAATGAAGATCATGAACGTCATCTGAGGCTAGTTTTAGTTTTGGAGTTATTAAAGAATGAAAAGCTTTACGTAAATTCTCCAAATGTCAGTTCTGGATTCGAGAAGTTCAATTTTTGGGCCATGTCATACACAAGAAAGGTATTCAAGAGGATCCCATGAAAATCGAAGCAATCAAGAATTGGAGTACGCCTACATCTCCAACTGAAATACGTCAGTTTTTGGGACTGGCTGGTTATTATAGAAGGTTCATTGAGAACTTTTCTAAGATTGCACAATCGTTAACTTTATTAACTCAGAAGAATCAGAAGTTTGGCTGGGGCGCCAAGCAAGAAGAAGCTTTTCAATTATTTAAGCATAAACTATGTGTTGTCCCTATTTTATCACTTCCTGATGTAAATGATGAATTTGTGGTGTATTGCGATACATCACGACAAGGTCTTGGATTTGTTTTAATGCAGTGAGATAAGGCGATAGCATACGCTTCGAGACGACTTAAGATTTATGAGAAGAATTACAACACCTATGATTTGGAATTGGGGGCGGTTGTTTTTGCGCTCAGGATACGGAGACATTATCTCTATGGAACGAAGTATACTATTTTCACCGGTAACAAAAGTCTCAAACATATCTTTGATAAAAAAGATCTAAATATGAGACAACGTAGGTGTGTCAAACTGCTCAATGATTACGATTGTGAAATTTGTTATCATCCTGGAAAGACAAACATAGTGGCAGATGCCTTGAGCAGAAAGATTATAGACAAAACTTTACGAGTGCGTGCATTGGGTTTAACCATCCAAACGAGTCTTACCGGTCAAATTCATGATGCACTGATTGAAGCATTTAAAGATGAAAATGTCAAAACCGAAGGCCTACACCGAATGATTAAAGAGTTAATTCTAAATTCTGATGAAACTTTATATTTCATAGAGCGTATATGGGTACCTTGTTTTGGTAACATTCGTGAGTTATTATTGGATGAAGCTTACAGGTCACGTTTTTCAATACATCCAGGGTCGGATAAAATGTATAAAGATTTGAAAGAATTTTATTGGTGGCCTAATATGAAACGGGAAATTGTCAAATATGTTGGTAAATGTCTAACTTGCTCCCGGATGAAGGTAGAACATCAAAAGCCAGCTGGAATTTTTGCAATAACTTGAGATCCCAGAATGGAAGTGGGAAGGTACTGCAATGGATTTTGTAATGAAATTATCCCGAACGTCTAGTAGCTATGATACTATTTGGGTAATTTTCGATCGTTTAACTAAGTCAGCACACTTTCTTCCAATTAAAAAGACTGATAAAACAGAGAAGTTAGCGAGAATTGTACTTGAAAGAAATTGTTTCTAGGCGTAGCGTTACTGTGTCGATCATATCTGACAGGGACAGTCGGTTTTCATCAAGGTTTCGGCAATCGTTGTAGAAAGCCTTGGGTACTCGTCTTGATTTGAGTATTGCTTAGCATCCATAGGCAGACAGTCAAAACGAAAGAATTATTCATACATTTGAGGATATGCTTCGTGCATGCGTGCTTGATTTCGGTGGTAGCTGGGATGTTCATTTATCGTTAGCAGAATTTTTCTTATAACAATAGTTACCACTCGAGTATTAAATTTGCACCATTTGAAGCCTTTTACGGTAGAAAGTATCGCTCACCGTTGTGTTGGGCAGAATTTGGTGAAAAACAACTTACTGGAACTAAAAATTATTCAAGAGACCGCTGATAAGGTCTTTTGAATAAAGGATAGGTTGAAAGCTACCATGGGTAGACAGAAAAGTTATGCTGATAATCGATAGAAATCGTTGGAATTCCAGGTTGGATATCATTATATGTTAAAAGTCTCACCTTAAAAAGGAGTCGTTAGATTTGGTAATCAGGGAAAGCTTAATCCCCGTTATATTGATCCATTTAAGATTTTGGATCGAATTGGCCCAGTGGCGTATCGACTCCAGTTATCGTTGCAACTCAGCGGTGTGCATGAGGTATTTTATGTATCTAACTTGAAAATGTGTCTTTATAATGAAACGACTGTTGTACGAATTGAAGATATTCATGTTGATGAAAGACTTCATTTTGTCGAAGAGTCTGTTGAGATTTCGAATTGGGAAGTCCATAAGCTTCGACGTAGTCGGATCAAGTTAGAAAAACTAAAGTTTAATTCGACGCGTGGCCCAGAGTTTACTTGAGAACACGAGGATCAGATAAGAAAGAAGTATCCCCACCTATTTTCTTATGATGAGAAAAAGGTCGTAATGGTTTATAATTTCGGGACGAAATTTCCTAAACCAGGGGAGACTGTGACATCCGGTATTTTTACGAATGATGACTCGTAATGGTTTGTGTACTAAAAGTCGATTTATTTAATGCGTTAATAATTTAATAATGATTATTAAATTAATGTTGTTAAAAGTCTAGCACAGAGTGTGTTTAAATGCATGGATTTGCATTTGGTGAAATTTTGAGATTTCGGTACCGTTCGGCGGTGTTTAAACGAACGTTGGTGACGAGTCAGTTAACGAATTTATTGTAATGCTTGGTGTAGCATAAAATGATAAATCATAAATGAATAAATTAAGTTAACGATGAAAACCGTAAATTTTAATGTAAACTATGGAATTTACTGGCGACCGACTTTACCTGTGTTTTTGCCGGATAAGATGGATTTAATTATCCAAATAATATTTAAGGTCATTATTTTTGTCTAAAATTTGATCGTTTTAGTACGATTAAATATTCTATTAATTTTAGAATAAAAATCGGATTTTATTAGATTTCCGGTACGAGATTTATACACCGTAAAACTCAGATCATACCTGTTTTTATCTGCTTTAAGACTAAAATTGCACAAGATGGTGACATGTGGAATACACATGTCACAAGTAGGCTACATCAAGATATTTTAAAATCCTTCAAATCTCACCAATTCCAACCTAATCATTTCATTTCATTACAACAAGCCAACATTTCCATCCTCATTCTCTCTCTCGTCCACCCTATCTCTCTCTATATTCATACATTTCAAATCCCTTTTTGTAACTTCAATCTTTACCTTTTCTTGAGTTTTAATAATACTTGGAGCTTGGGAAGAGTTTTTGTCAAAGAAATTATCTATTTTCAAACATATCAAGGTAAATCTTTACACATTATGTGGGTTTTTATTAAAGTTGTTCACCCAAAAGAATGTGTTTAAATCAAGTGGGTCTTGTTGTGAAAGATGATAATGTGTGTGTGTGTGTGTGTATATGCATGTGTGTGCGCCGTAATATATGTATATATGGGTGTATATGTTCGTTCAAAATATACACACATACATTCATGGGTGAGTTGCTTGGATGGTGGTTTTAATCACATGCATGTACATATACATGCATATATATGTATGTAGATGTGAAATAAGCTACATGCATGAACATATATGTATATGTATGTGTTTGTATGGGTGAGATGGTTACATGCATGAACACATATGTATGTATAAGTGGGTTTTATTGACATGCATGTATATATATGTAGGTAATCGTGTGTGTGTGTGTGTATGTATGTATATGAAAGAATGATGATTTTACATACATGGATGCATACATGATTTGATTGTACATGCATGCATGTGTATGCATGTATGATTGTTTCAAGTATACATGTGCATGAGAATAATGTGTGTATATATATACATACATAAGTATATATATATATGGTAGAAAATATGACATGCATGATGGTTGAATATGTATGCATGCATGGATATGTATGTAACTTTTAACATAATTATTGAATTTGAAAAATAATAATAATAATTGTTATTTTATGAAATATATTAGATCTGATCTAAAAGTTGTAATATACTTAAAAATATAAATATTTTTGTGGTAAATGAATAAAGAATGGTTATGTAACATGGACATAATTTTTATTACTTTAAAATGGATGTTTTGATAAGATAAAAACTATAAAAATAGAGTTTTCTATAAAAATAATTGGGAACAGGTTATGTAATTATAAAAATAAATTTTATAACATATTTAAAGTATAAAATCAAGTGGTTTTAGAATTGTAATGACCTAACGGTTATTGAGGACCGAAAATACGTGTTTTCGGCTATTTTTAACATATAAAAATGATCATTTTACGAATCTGATTTTTATCAGAAAAATTTATAAGTTTTTATGATGAAAATATGTAAATTTTAATATATAAGTGATGTAAGAAAAGTAGGAAATGAAATACTTGAAAACTATGTCTAAAAATGGCGTAAAAACGTCGTTTTAAAGCAAAAATTCGACATAAATTTGTGACTGATTTTAAACAGCAACTTTTGAGTAAAAATAAGTATAAAATACTTATTTTGAAGTATTAAAAGTCACTATGATCATAATGCATGTTGATGTGCTTATATGTTGCGTTGTCGGTTTTGTCAGTAAAATACGATAAGATTGTCATTTTTGACAAGTTATTTTAAACAATTAAGTTTGGAGTTAAAATAGATTTTTAACAAAGATAACTTAATTGTTCGGGTATCACATGACTTAAAAACGTTAACTTATGATTTATAATAACTAAATTCGAGTCACCAACGGGTCGTTTGTGTGAAATCTGGTTCCTTAGTTGATTGTGTTTAAGTCTAGTTAAGTTGGGTGAACAACTTACATGGTAGACTTGTGTTTAGACTGTTAATGTGTCCCTTGGGTTTTAGGGCGCTAGTGAGAACAGTCTGGTTATTTGGAAATCTCTGTTGCTAGCAGGAACGCATTGAGGTGAGTTTCACGGCCCCTTTTAAACTGTTTTGTTTTTATAAATCGGGGGAGAAACTGCCTATGTTTGGGAAAATGATATTTGTAATATTTATGCTTGTGTGGTATGTGATGGTTGATAGCTCTTGAGTAAGTGCAGTTGGGCCTGGTTCTCGTGGATTGTTCCCGAGTGTTTTGCGCATTGATAAATTGTGTGCCCGCAGTCGTAATCATTAGTCTCGCGAGGGACCGCATGATATATTGGTAGATCTATCGGGCTTGACAACCCACTCCCCGACCAGGTGTCATGGTCCTTGAGTAACGGGAGAATATATGTTGCAGGGAGTCTGCTCCTTGGTTTCGGTTTGATTATGAGCTCATGGTGTCTATCGGTTCGTAGGACCTAGCTAGTCTACGAGATGTTCACTAGCACAGCATTGAAATATTACCTTCTTTTCCATGATAACTGTTGAAATGTTTTATTATAAAACCTGTGAACTCACCAACCTGTTTGGTTGACACTTGTTTTTAAATTGGTATGTTTCTCAGGTAAGTAGCATTGCTGTTTGGGGAAAGGAAAAACAGGTTCTTGAAAGCGAGCGTACTTGGGATATTTATCTGGGACCGGTTATCGAGATGTTAAAACTGATGTTTTATAAACTGGATGTTGAACTTGTAATGTTTAAATAAATTTATCGATGACTTTTATAAATAAATATCCATGTTTTATTTAAATCGTTCGCTTAGCTTATGCTTATGTTATTTACTGTTGACACCAAGACTCTGCTAAGACTTCCGCTGCGGGTCGGGGTGTGACAAATGTGGTAGGTGGTTTTGTTTCAAAAAAATTTATACCAAATATCAGTGTTTGAGCCATGTGACATTTGTTTTTTTTTCTTTAATCGAGTGAGTGTACAAGACACTATTTCTTGGTCTACGCGAGACACTATTCAGTTGTACCAGTGTACCAGAAGTCGCCATTGGCAAGGGCGACGCACTATTCATTGTCCTTTTTATCAGATCTCGCCATTCGTAGGGGCGACTTCTCCTTTTTTTTTTCATTTTTTCCGTTTTAATATACATGTGGTAAATAAGTGGATGATGTGGAATGCCACCTAGATGTCGCCCGTAGCAGTGGCGATATCTAGTGTAATTAAACTAATTAATTTCTGACGCACGTCAGATGTCGCCATTCACAGGGGCGAGATACCCCCTTGTGAAAAGAAAAAAAATCTGGACCTATTTTTGATCACTAGGAGACAAAAAACCCCACTTTTAAAAAAAAATTCATAAATTGATCAACATGACCTGCAACGCCCGGCCACTTCATTTTGAATCTTCTACTACATATCAAGTGAATATTATTTGCTCTTCGTGATTAATAAAAAAATATATTAATATTTAAACCACCAATGACACAAACCCATCCTACTTCCGACCCCAAAATCCGCCGGAACCCGACTCCGGTGAATCCCAGATGTCCTCCGGTGTACCGTGGAGTTCGAATGCGCAGTTGGGGCAAATGGGTGTCAGAGATTCGACAACCACGTAAAAAATCCCGTATCTGGCTCGGTACTTTCGCCTCGCCGGAGATGGCCGCCAGAGCTCACGACGTCGCCGCCTTGTCGATCAAAGGAAACGCCGCCGTATTGAACTTTCCTCAGCTCAAAGACCGGTTGCCTATTCCGGCGTCGGTCTCTCCACGTGACGTCCAAGCCGCTGCCGCAAAGGCGGCCACAATGCAAGAACTTTGTTCGGATTCTTGCTCCGACGTGTCACCATCTCCGACCGATAGGTATGTTTTTCCGGCCGATGAACATGCTTACGTAAGCGTGGGTGATGAACTTAGTGAGATCGTTGAGTTGCCAAGTTTAGAGGATTTAGACTCGCCTGAATCGTTGACTGAGTTGACGGTGGTTGACTCGGTGGACGGATGGATGAACCCGTCGTGGGCGGTGGATGACATCGGTGGTTTCGCCGGAGAGATATTTGATCAGGTGGCAGAAGATTCAAGTTTTCAAATGCTCATTTGAGATTGTTAAATATATTGTTAACTTCAGTTTGATATCGGCTAATTAAATACTTCAAAAAGTTCAAACTATAACCTGCATTAACTATGTATATATATATATATATATATATTTTTTAAAGGTAAAAATCATGTGTATTATATAAGTTAAAAAAATAAATTTTAAAATTATTTATTTTAAATAATATATTATATATTTTTTAAATATAGTTTTATAAAAATTTAAAGAATATGACTTGTATTATAATCACAGATTCAACAAATCATTATTTAACTAATAAAAGATAAAGGAGAAAAATTAAAATATAAAAAATATTTTCAAAAATTTTATTTAATACATAGTATAGATGTTGATAACGTGTGTTTGTATATTTTGTTTTATGTTTTTTTCCTTCTTTTTTTCCATTGTTACCTTATAACAAATAGAAATGAAAAAAATTGAATGATAATGATTATGTTTAGTTTCTAGATTTTTAACAAATAAAATGTTTTTTATGAACCTTCTTGGTATTTGCGTAAATCCTAGTGTTTATATGAGTGAAAGTGTGAAGCTGATTTGCATAAAACACATAACAATTGGGTTATGTAAAATTGTTTTACTAGTATTAATCAATTTTATTAGATATATTTTAACAACATTATGCTTGTATTTATTATATTTAGTTTATTCGTAGGTTTAAATGATGATGTCTTATGAAAATCAATCCAACAAATAATTCACATGCTACATCACTTGTGGATTTTATACCAGGCAATTGTGGATTTTATACCAGTACTTATGGATCTTATTCCAACAAGTAATACCGACTTTCTTTCATTTAAAACCTTACATTAGACTCATAATTATGTAAATATCATGCTACAATAGAAGCATAAGCACCTACTCGTCTTCTTTTTATTGCAATACCCGGAGTTAATATCATGTATTACAAGATGTGAAACCGATAGTGGATTTGTTATTGCAATTTGTTGAATCTTTTTCACAGCTCGATAGCTAGATAGTTTGATAAGCCAATGATTTTATTTTGTGTTTCAGAATATGGTTAACCAACATGTTAACTAATCGATAATTGATACTTGACAGAACACTCGAAATGACATTAATTTAACAAATTTGTTGTTTAAAAAATAATCATAATTAATAAATAAGCAAGAATATTGTTTGTAACGTTCCTAAATTGACGAATAGCGTGCGAATGATGAGGATGATATATCAATACAAATACTTGTATTCTTTATATAAAATAAGATTTAAAATATAACATGATAGAACTAAACGTGTATTTTGACTATGCCAAGACCAATAAAGTTGAATATAAATGTCAACCTTTTGAGACAAAATTATAGAACATCGTTCCATTGATTGATATACTGGTTAAGTTTGAATAACGTAAACGAGAGAGAACGTCCGCCTAAATTTATGGAATATATTAAATAGTCATATAAATGTTAGGGGAAAAAACACAAAACCGGAACGTCCTTAAGTTTTAGATTATTATATCACTAGATTATTACCCCGTGTATTACACGGATTAAATATAAACATTAAATAATTAGTAATAAAAATTTTAAAAAAATAAACAATTTGTTATAAATTAAATAGATTACATATTAATGAGTATTTTAAGTAATAAAATAATAATTAAAATTTTTAATAACTAAAGAAATAATACATGTCCTACTTGTTTTGAAAGAATACATATTTTTGAACTAATTGGTGTTACAAATTCATTTACTTTTCTATTAAAAACTAAGAAAACAATGTATAATTTATATAATTATTAAAGTTAAATAACTTAATTTGATAATATCATTTATCATAAATAACTAAAGTTTAATTTTTCCTATCATTTTTATAACTTTTGGTTGAACATAATAATTTTAAGCAATTTGTTTTAAGAAACATCATTTGTTTATAAAAATACCAGTATTTGAAAACTATGATTTATAGGGAATTTTATTTAATTTTTAAAAATTGTTTTTTATTAAACTTTTATTTTCTAAAAATACTAACTTTTCTAACTTTAAAAAAATGATTTATTTTATAAACGTTTTTTTGAAGTTTGCTTTTTAATAAAAATATTTGATATTAATTTATTAAAAACTATTTTCTTGCATGTAAAAAGACAAATAATATTATTACTCATTAATATTATAAGTATTTAATATGAGAGAATGTATTTAATTAATAATTAAGATAGAGAATTTAATAAAATTATAGAAAAATGACAAGTGGCAAGAAAGCATGAGAATATGACATATGGCAAAACTTATTTTTGTTTATTAGAATAGAAAGATTAAACAATAACAAAATATATGGTGTATATATACACTTAGGTTTAAGGTGAGCATACCAAACCGATAACCGAAAAAAAAAATCGAAACCCGAAACCGACTTAACCGATCTGTTACGGTTTCGGTTTACCCAACCTCAATAACCGAAATAACCTAAACCCGAACCGATATATTTATTTTCATGTATTTTTCATACGTTTTACATGTCTTTCATGTATTTAAACCATATTTTCATGTGTTTGAACATATTTTCATGTATTTGATGTAATATTCATATATATGTATGCTTGAAAGAGATTTAAAACACTTCAAAACAAAAAAAATGAGTTCGATAACCAAATTTAAAGCTTCAAAATAATCACCATGAAAATAACCGAAATCGACCTTTATAATCGAAATCGGTGCTCGGTTTCGGTTGCCAAAATTCCATTAACCGAACCATCGGTTTCGGTTTCGGTGAAGGCTAATAACTAAACCGAACCGACTTTTGCACACCCCTACATAGGTTAATTATAAAATATGTATATAATTTAAAAACTCAACATATATCTAAAATTGCCGTTTAATATAATATTCATTAATTTATATTCAAAGCCAATGCTACTTTTTTCCTCAATTTTTACGCGTGGTATGTGCAGCGCAGACAAAAGAGGCTGCACAGACGTTTTTTGAAAAAGCAAACGACACCTAAGACTTATTGATAAAGTTGTATATTATTATATGTTGATCTTTATACGACATATATTACATTAACTTTTAAACTTAAATAATGTTTAAATGTCATTATACTGAACGAGTGAAAGCCATTTTTGGAACACATGGTATGTTCAATTAACCAACACCTTCCGTTGGCTTGATTTTAACTTAAAGTACATGCATGTGTAATTAATAAGACCATCAACATTAAGAATCTTTTTTATTTTATTTTATTTTTTTTCTCTTGCCTTTCTTTATAACTGTCACACCCCCAATTTCCCACTCGTGGTGTCAGTCCACGTGGGTGTGACGTGGCCAGGAATCACAGCTCTTGGTCATATAGAACGACTTCTATATGAGTTACACAATCACACAGTTTGCAAAACCAAACAAGTTTATATAAGTATGCAGCGGAAAATGTAGATCATCAAATACATATGTAGCAGCGGAAAGTAATTGTTGAAATAAACACTACAAATGATTAAATTGTTATAAAAACGTAGCAAATGCACACAAGCCTAGGACATGAGTCTAAATGTAAGCTTGACTCCTTAGTGTGTCCTTGTGAGCGTCCTAGCGTGTGCTCCATTAGTTACCTGAGAATACATGCGAAAAGTATCAACTAAAAAGTTGGTGAGTTCACAGGTTTAGACAGACAGAAATTGTAGACAGATATATACTGGACATGTTTAAGTTTAGTTGTTGGATCTACGATCCGTGAGTGTGTCATGTCATCTTACCGAAACTAGACTGTTTCCATTTGCCTCCGCGAGTCATCGCTGAACTCGCAATTCACATCGATTATTACACTCGTTATGACCTCCAGTCAAAGTTGTTGCCGAGTGGGGCTAGTCAAACCCAGTAGTACTACGTAATAACGACTCGTTCGTAACAATTAACGGTAAGGATAAGTGAGGACTTTATGCGATAATAGTTACACTCAAAAATAGTTTAACAACATACCAGTCATACATCTAAAACAGTTGCATAGTATTCTCACCCCAAGATTGAGTAAAAGCAGTTAAAGAGTAAAAGTGGGGCCGTAAACTCACCTGAGTTTAGATATGCGTTAGCTCAAAAAGTACGTGTAGCTCGCCGGCTAGTAGTCACCTATATCACATAGGTACTATGAGTTTGTGTTCACAAGTGTGGGTCTCACCGGACCGTGTTAGTGTTCAACGACACTAAGTGGTTATGTAGGTCGAGTTGACCGTGTCTGGCCGTGTCGATCGTGTTTGACCTAACGACCCGTTGGTGACGGTTTGGATCAAGTGTTCGTGTATCGTGCGGTTTAGTGTCGTGTGAAGTGTACGGATACCAAAATCATTCCTATGAGGAAACTTACTATTTATGGTAAGTTTCTATTTTAGGAAAGTTTCCAAATTTGGCAGGTTATGCATATAGTTATATTCCGATTATTCTAACATGCATATTTATCCTAAATGAGCATGTTATCACATAGCACATAAATACACATAGCCGGTTTAACATAGTTTGCGCGTAAAAGTTTCCATTTATGGAAAGGTACTAAAATAAGCATGTTTAACCAAGATTAGTAACAAACCTTTTCTAAAGATCATTACCCTAGTCCTAAATTATCATAAAATCATATTCGTTTCAACAAACATATTGCTATTCATAGACTTTGTAAAATAAAGTTACTATTTATAGTAACTTTTGATAAAACACATTTTTCAACCATTTTAGGACTTAAAATCAATTATCAACATCATAACAAGGTTAGTTATGCATACCAAACATACAACATCCCTCAAATTCATCATTCTCTAGCAACATTGTAACAAAAAGTTTCTATTTATGGTAATAACCATAAAAATCATATTTTCAATAATTCTAATCATCCCAATGCATCAATAATCATCATATTAACTTCTAACATCATTTCCTAGCATAACATATAGATCTAAACATATCAATGTGGTCATTTTATCAATATTGCACCTTTTGTAACTATAAAGTTACTATTTTTAGCAATACGCCCCAAATAACCTATTTTGATATCATCCATCATCCTAAATCATGTAGAACATCATTATTAACATATCTAGCAACATTTCCATATCAAGTATCATCAAACACCTCATGGATCGTGCATGCATGTTGGTGAAAGTACCCATTTTATCATAAAATCGACACATGGTCATTTATTTCAATAATAATCATCATAGATCATAATCATTTCATCAAATCAGTAGCATTAGCATCTAATAACATGTTCACAAGTCCAAAATTTCGTGACAATAGTGGTGGTGATGATGCATGTGGCCTAAATGGCTTGCATGTGTGATTTTGGGTGTTATTAAGCATTATTGACTATAGAAACTACCTCACAAAGCCTTGAATCCACGAAATGGGGTTTGAGCGGCCTCTGGAACAGCCCTAGAGAGGCTGAGATTCGTTCGAATGCAGAGGGGATCGATGGTTGGACGTTCTTGAAGCCTTCACCACGCCTTGATCCTCAAGAATGGTCTTCAATGGCTCCTAGATGGCTCCCTTCTGGTGTGAGATGGTTGTAACAGAGGTTTCTAGGTCGAAATTGAGTGTTCAGTCGAGAGAACTCGGAGGGGAAGGTAACAGAATGATTAAGTCTTGGTTTTATAAAGATTTTTGCGTGTAGGGGTCGTCGCGTACCGCGGAGCCTGTCCAAAAAGTATCATCGCGTACCGCTATGATTAAAATAATCATTCTGTTCCCGAAACACGCCGCGTACCGCGATGGGTGAAGATGATCGGTCGTCGCGTACCGCGACGTTTTTCGGTGAATTCAAATTCTCCCGCTCAAGGGTCGCGTATCGCGAAGGCCCAGTCAGTTGCCCATCGCGTACCGCGATGGATCTCGGTTGAGCCCAATAAGCCCAATTTCATTGTTTTGAACCGAATTTCTCGTATTTCTCGAATACGATCATCGTTTCTCGACACATTGGCTTTGTTCCAGCTAAATTAGGTTCACCGAACCTAAGTGCAGTGTTTTGTGTTACAGATTGATCCGTTCACCAACGTTCGTCATTCAAGACACGTGCGATTGTTGTGCGATAATTCCTCGAATTATCGGTGTGTTCAGACTGTTGTGCCACGTGTCACACTAAATGCATTTATTCTAGTGCCACGTATGAAATAATAATAAACATTATTATTAAAATAATAGAATTGCTGACCTGGAAATTACGAGGTGTCACATCATCCCCCAGTTATTGGGAATTTCGTCCCGAAATTCAGTTCATGTGCCGGTGTTGGCTTGTTCGGCGAATAGGTGAGGGTATTTCTTTTTCATCTGATCCTCCCGTTCCCAGGTGTATTCCGGTCCTCGTCGTGAGTTCCATCGAACTTTTACAATGGGTATCTTACTATGTTTCAACTTCTTGAGTTCCCGGTCCATAATTTCCACCGGTTCCTCTATGAAGTGTAGTTGTTCATCGATCTGGATTTCCTCTAAGGGAATTGTGAGAGTTTCGTCCGACAAACACTTCTTGAGGTTTGAAACGTGGAACACGTTGTGTACGCTACTTAGTTCCTGTGGTAGCTGTAGTTCGTAGGCCACCGGGCCTATCCGTCTAGTGATCTCGAAAGGTCCAATGTAACGAGGGTTTAGTTTTCCTCGTTTCCCGAATCGAATCACTCCCTTCCAAGGCGAGACTTTAAGTAGTACTCGGTCTCCCACTTGGAATTCCAAAGGTTTGCGCCTTTTGTCGGCATAGCTCTTCTGTCGATCCCGAGCTGCTGCCATTCTGTTGCGTATTTGCACGATCTTTTCAGTTGTTTCATGCACAAGTTCGGGTCCGGTCAGTTGGCTTTCCCCAACTTCCGCCCAACAGAGTGGTGATCTGCATTTACGCCCGTAAAGTGCTTCAAACGGTGCAGCTCCAATGCTTGTGTGGTAGCTGTTATTATATGAGAATTCTACCAAAGGTAAGTGAGTCTCCCAGCTGTTACCGAAATCAATTACACATGCCCGAAGCATGTCCTCCAAAGTTTGGATGGTTCGTTCACTCTGACCATCCGTCTGTGGGTGATAAGCAGTACTCATATCCAACCTCGTCCCGAGTGCCTTGTGTAAGGACTTCCAAAAGTGAGCCGTGAAACGGCTGTCTCGGTCTGATATTATGGAGGTCGGGACTCCGTGTCTGGATACGATTTCCTTCAAGTAGGTTCGGGTCAACTTTTCCAATTTATCAGTTTCTTTGATCGGCAGGAAGTGTGCCGATTTCGTAAGTCGGTCTACGATAACCCAGATGGTATCGCAGCCATTTGTTGTCTTTGGCAGCTTTGTGATGAAATCCATGGAAATCTGCTCCCATTTCCATACTGGAATTTCTGGCTGTTGAAGTAATCCCGAAGGCTTCTGGTATTCTACCTTGACCTTTGAGCAAGTCAGACACTTACTCACATACGTTGCGATTTCTGACTTCATGTTAGGCCACCAATAAGTTGCCTTTAGGTCATGATACATTTTGTCAGAGCCTGGATGTACTGAGTATCGGCTCTTATGAGCTTCATCCATTACTACCTTCCTTAAGTCTCCGAATCGTGGAATCCAAATACGGTCCAGCAGGTAGTAAGCTCCGTCGTCCTTTTGTTTCATCTGTTTATCCATCCCTCTCATGGCTTCGAGAGTGAGGTTCTCGGTTTTCAACGCTTCTTGTTGTGCGACCCGAATTTGGTTAGGTAATTCGGAGTGAATGGTGAGTTGTAGTGCGCGCACGCGTTTGGTTGTTTCCTTCCGGCTTAGCGCGTCGGCGACTACATTGGCTTTACCGGGATGATATTTGATTGCACAATCATAATCACCTATCAGTTCGACCCATCTGCGTTGTCTCATATTTAACTCTTTTTGGTCGAAGATGTGTTGTAGACTCTTATGATCAGTGAATATCGTGCACTTGGTGCCGTATAGATAGTGTCGCCAAATCTTTAGTGCGAACACTACGGCTCCCAACTCTAGGTCGTGAGTTGTGTAGTTCTTTTCGTGCACTTTCAATTGTCGTGACGCATATGCTATAACTTTCTCGCGTTGCATCAGCACGCAACCGAGTCCTTGCTTTGAGGCGTCACAGTACACCACAAAGTCCTCGCACCCGTCTGGTAGCGATAAGATTGGTGCACTGCACAACTTCTGCTTCAACAGTTCGAAAGCAGTTTCCTGTCTTTCTCCCCATTCGAACTTCTTGTCTTTATGCGTAAGGGACGTCAACGATTGTGCGATCTTCGAGAACCCTTCGATAAACCGCCTGTAGTACCCGGCCAATCCTAAGAATTGTCGCACTTCAGTTGGGGTCTTAGGTACTGCCCAATTCTTGATTGCCTCGATTTTGGCTGGGTCTACGTGTATCCCTTTCTCGTTTACTACGTGTCCAAGGAACTGAACTTCGCGAATCCAGAAATCACATTTGGAGAATTTCGCGTATAGTTGTTCCTTCTTTAGTAGTTCTAAGACACGTCTCAAGTGATCGGCATGTTCTTCCTGAGTCTTCGAGTAGATCAAGATGTCATCTATGAATACGATTACGAACTTGTCGAGATACGGTTTACACACCCGATTCATGAGATCCATAAATACGGCCGGTGCGTTAGTCAACCCAAATGGCATGACCAGAAATTCGTAATGTCCGTACCGCGTCCTGAATGCGGTCTTTGGTATATCGTCCTCTTGTATCCTGAGTTGATGGTAACCCGATCTCAGATCGATTTTCGAATAGAAGCTTGACCCTTGCAACTGGTCAAACAGATCGTCTATTCGAGGTAGAGGGTATCGGTTCTTGATCGTTACCTTGTTCAATTCTCGGTAATCTATGCACATACGGAATGAACCGTCTTTCTTTTTCACAAACAAGACCGGAGCTCCCCATGGTGAGAAACTCGGTCTAATGAATCCCTTATCTAATAACTCTTGCAGTTGATTAGATAGTTCCTGCATTTCAGTAGGAGCCAGCCGATATGGTGCCTTGGCTATCGGTGCTGCTCCTGGCATTAGATCTATCTGAAACTCCACTTGCCGTGCCGGTGGTAGTCCCGGTAGATCGTCAGGAAAGACTTCTGAATAATCGCGAACAACAGCAATGTCCTCAATCTTTCGTTCCTTCTTTGGTTGTTCGGAAATAAGAGCCAGGATAGCCGTGTATCCTTTCTTTAGATATTTGCTGGCCTTCATGCATGACATGATGTTTAGTGGTATCCCGCGTCGTTCTCCTTGGATTGAGATCTGCTCACCACTCGGTAACGTAACTCGTACGACCTTCTCGCTGCACACGATCTCAGCATGGTTTGCAGATAACCAATCCATTCCAATCACCACGTCGAAGCTTCCGAGAGTTACTGGCATCAGGTCGATCACCAACTGATGGTCTGCCAGTGTCAGAACGCATCCTTTGATGATGTGTTGTGTTTCGATGAGTTTTCCATCCGCTAACTCTACGGTATACTTATAATCTAGTGGTGTTGGTGTCATGTCAAGCAATTTGCTAAATTCACTAGAGATAAAACTCCTATCGGCACCGGTATCAAATAATATACTAGCGTAGACATTATTTAAAAGAAACGTACCGGTGACGACGTTCGGATCATCTTTGGCTTCACCGGATCCAATCACGAATGCCCGACCCCTAGCCGGGTTGCCTCCTGCGTTCTTGTTTTGCGGACAGTCTCGGCGCATATGTCCGGGCTTGCCGCAAGTGAAGCACCCCTTTAATGTGTTATCCTTGTTGGGGTTAGGGTTGGGGTTTGATCGGCATTCCTTGGCCAGGTGTCCGTTCCTGCCACAGTTGCTGCACCGAACTTTTCGGCATGGGCCGTGATGGTGGTATGAGCAGTTGTTGCATTTGGGGTTGTTGCCCCGATATCCCCCTTTGTCCTGATTGTTTGGTTGTGTGGCAGTGAAGACTTTGGCTGGTGTGGGTCGGTGTTGAGTTGGCTGCTGGGGTGAAAAGGTTCGGTTGTTGCTGTTGTTGTTGTTGTTGGGCTCCCACTTTCGCTTGGGTTCTTGGGGTTTCAGGTGTTCCCCCCTTTTTGGCAGTTTCCCCTGGGCTACCGCCTGGTCAGTCAGCTTGTGCGCCAAGCGAATCAGTGGTTGGACGGTGGTGTGATTGGCTGCTGTCACTGTGCTCTGTATCTGCTCGGGCAATCCACTAATGAATTGCTCTATCTTTTTGTACTCCGGCGTCACCATTGCCGGGCACAACTTGCACAGCTCGTGAAATCGAGTACAGTATTTCTCGATCTCGGATCCCACCATTTTGTGCGTCCAGAATTCTTCTTCCAGCTTCCGAATTTCGTCCCGAGGACAATACTCCTCGTGGAGCATTCTCGTAAAGTTTTCCCATGGGATGGAGTTTGCAGTATCCAGTCCGAGTGTCTGGACATGAGAGTTCCACCAGGTGAGGGCCGGTCCCTCCAGTACTCCTGTGGCATATTTCACTCGGTTCCCGTCAGAGCATTCGGCCATAGAGAAAACCGATTCCACCTTTTCTATCCATCGGAGCAGTCCCACTGCCCCTTCCGTGCCCTGAAACTTGTGAGGATGACAGCTTAGGAATGCCTTAAACGAGCATCCCTTTGCCGCTCCTCCCTGGGGTCCTGTGCATCGGTAGTTCAATACAACGTGTTAGTATCTAGGCTGTCTATTCTATGCTAGTTACGTTAGGCAAAAGCTAATACCGTTGTTAGTGCCACTCGTCTCACTGGTGTGACGGTTGGCTTCGTACTCTGCGAGTACCTTGTTGAATTTTCGCTCGACCATCATGTCGATCCGTGCCTTTTCGGCCTTGCGTTTGAGTCGTAGAGCGTTGTTTCCTCTTGCAGACATGTTTCTATATAGAGGGGTTAGAATGTTAGTCATCATATGCTAAGTGTTAGCCCAAGTTAGAATAGTTGTCATGTCAAATGTCAAGTTAGCTATCGTAACAAAGCTTCAAATACAGTAGTAATAATAAAGCAGATAATAATAATAAAGCATAATTTCCATTAATATCAATCTTGAAGTACAATAATTTGAAAAGAAAGTACAATGCGAATTTTCCGAGCACATCCCGCTCGTCTAGGCCAAAAGGAAATAAAATGAAACAAACAGTACCAAAATAATAAAACCCACTAATCCGAATCCATGGAGACATGGGAGATGTTGCTAGCTGCGTCCTCATCATCATCCTCGTCCTCTTCCGGGTCCTCGTCCGGATCTTCGTCGAGACCCTCGAGGTCCTCGGCCTCGAACTGTGGCTCATCGTCCTCAGCTGGTGGCTCCTCGATAAATTGCGCCGCCCATGCGTTAAGCATGGCGTCGCTCGCCTGCACCATCGCCTGCGTTTCGACGATATCTGTCCGGTTCTCGGTAATACGCCCGTCGTGCTCCTGCACAACATCAACTATTTGCCCATGCTGGGACATGAGCTGAGCCACTTGGAGACGTAGTGTCTCCACCGTCTCCTCTAGACGATCCTTCTCCTCCTCCAGCCGGTCACTTCGCCTTTCCAGGCGATCGTTCTTCTCGCGAAGAACACGAACCTCATCGGATAGCTCGGCGTTCCTCCGTAACTCCCGCCGGGTTACGGCAACATGAGCCGCGAAGGCTCTCTCCATCGGCATCCCAAGTGCCGGCAGTCGTGGACCCTCAGAGGTATCACCTCTGTATCGCGGGGTAGGCACCCGCTCAGCTACAACCCACTCTTGTAGGAGGTTAGGCAACCATCCCCAATAGCGCTCCCGTGCTAACATCTGGGTCCTCCTCTCCATCTCTGCATCTACCTGTGCTACTATGCTGTCGATCCTACGTCGACTGTCCTCAGTCAAGTTGTCAAGGGCTGGGCGTCTGCCCGGGTTCCTGTCAGCGTTTCCGTTGCTGTCAGCCATCCTGTAAGTTTTCAGGTTAGTACATAATAGTTCAATAAAAGAATTAACATCAGGGTGCGAATTCTAGTGTAGTGTCTATTGTAGAGCAGTGGCTATAGTCTAAGTTTACTATATGCAAACCTAGTTCCCTATAACCAAGGCTCTGATACCAGTCTGTCACACCCCCAATTTCCCACTCGTGGTGTCAGTCCACGTGGGTGTGACGTGGCCAGGAATCACAGCTCTTGGTCATATAGAACGACTTCTATATGAGTTACACAATCACACAGTTTGCAAAACCAAACAAGTTTATATAAGTATGCAGCGGAAAATGTAGATCATCAAATACATATGTAGCAGCGGAAAGTAATTGTTGAAATAAACACTACAAATGATTAAATTGTTATAAAAACGTAGCAAATGCACACAAGCCTAGGACATGAGTCTAAATGTAAGCTTGACTCCTTAGTGTGTCCTTGTGAGCGTCCTAGCGTGTGCTCCATTAGTTACCTGAGAATACATGCGAAAAGTATCAACTAAAAAGTTGGTGAGTTCACAGGTTTAGACAGACAGAAATTGTAGACAGATATATACTGGACATGTTTAAGTTTAGTTGTTGGATCTACGATCCGTGAGTGTGTCATGTCATCTTACCGAAACTAGACTGTTTCCATTTGCCTCCGCGAGTCATCGCTGAACTCGCAATTCACATCGATTATTACACTCGTTATGACCTCCAGTCAAAGTTGTTGCCGAGTGGGGCTAGTCAAACCCAGTAGTACTACGTAATAACGACTCGTTCGTAACAATTAACGGTAAGGATAAGTGAGGACTTTATGCGATAATAGTTACACTCAAAAATAGTTTAACAACATACCAGTCATACATCTAAAACAGTTGCATAGTATTCTCACCCCAAGATTGAGTAAAAGCAGTTAAAGAGTAAAAGTGGGGCCGTAAACTCACCTGAGTTTAGATATGCGTTAGCTCAAAAAGTACGTGTAGCTCGCCGGCTAGTAGTCACCTATATCACATAGGTACTATGAGTTTGTGTTCACAAGTGTGGGTCTCACCGGACCGTGTTAGTGTTCAACGACACTAAGTGGTTATGTAGGTCGAGTTGACCGTGTCTGGCCGTGTCGATCGTGTTTGACCTAACGACCCGTTGGTGACGGTTTGGATCAAGTGTTCGTGTATCGTGCGGTTTAGTGTCGTGTGAAGTGTACGGATACCAAAATCATTCCTATGAGGAAACTTACTATTTATGGTAAGTTTCTATTTTAGGAAAGTTTCCAAATTTGGCAGGTTATGCATATAGTTATATTCCGATTATTCTAACATGCATATTTATCCTAAATGAGCATGTTATCACATAGCACATAAATACACATAGCCGGTTTAACATAGTTTGCGCGTAAAAGTTTCCATTTATGGAAAGGTACTAAAATAAGCATGTTTAACCAAGATTAGTAACAAACCTTTTCTAAAGATCATTACCCTAGTCCTAAATTATCATAAAATCATATTCGTTTCAACAAACATATTGCTATTCATAGACTTTGTAAAATAAAGTTACTATTTATAGTAACTTTTGATAAAACACATTTTTCAACCATTTTAGGACTTAAAATCAATTATCAACATCATAACAAGGTTAGTTATGCATACCAAACATACAACATCCCTCAAATTCATCATTCTCTAGCAACATTGTAACAAAAAGTTTCTATTTATGGTAATAACCATAAAAATCATATTTTCAATAATTCTAATCATCCCAATGCATCAATAATCATCATATTAACTTCTAACATCATTTCCTAGCATAACATATAGATCTAAACATATCAATGTGGTCATTTTATCAATATTGCACCTTTTGTAACTATAAAGTTACTATTTTTAGCAATACGCCCCAAATAACCTATTTTGATATCATCCATCATCCTAAATCATGTAGAACATCATTATTAACATATCTAGCAACATTTCCATATCAAGTATCATCAAACACCTCATGGATCGTGCATGCATGTTGGTGAAAGTACCCATTTTATCATAAAATCGACACATGGTCATTTATTTCAATAATAATCATCATAGATCATAATCATTTCATCAAATCAGTAGCATTAGCATCTAATAACATGTTCACAAGTCCAAAATTTCGTGACAATAGTGGTGGTGATGATGCATGTGGCCTAAATGGCTTGCATGTGTGATTTTGGGTGTTATTAAGCATTATTGACTATAGAAACTACCTCACAAAGCCTTGAATCCACGAAATGGGGTTTGAGCGGCCTCTGGAACAGCCCTAGAGAGGCTGAGATTCGTTCGAATGCAGAGGGGATCGATGGTTGGACGTTCTTGAAGCCTTCACCACGCCTTGATCCTCAAGAATGGTCTTCAATGGCTCCTAGATGGCTCCCTTCTGGTGTGAGATGGTTGTAACAGAGGTTTCTAGGTCGAAATTGAGTGTTCAGTCGAGAGAACTCGGAGGGGAAGGTAACAGAATGATTAAGTCTTGGTTTTATAAAGATTTTTGCGTGTAGGGGTCGTCGCGTACCGCGGAGCCTGTCCAAAAAGTATCATCGCGTACCGCTATGATTAAAATAATCATTCTGTTCCCGAAACACGCCGCGTACCGCGATGGGTGAAGATGATCGGTCGTCGCGTACCGCGACGTTTTTCGGTGAATTCAAATTCTCCCGCTCAAGGGTCGCGTATCGCGAAGGCCCAGTCAGTTGCCCATCGCGTACCGCGATGGATCTCGGTTGAGCCCAATAAGCCCAATTTCATTGTTTTGAACCGAATTTCTCGTATTTCTCGAATACGATCATCGTTTCTCGACACATTGGCTTTGTTCCAGCTAAATTAGGTTCACCGAACCTAAGTGCAGTGTTTTGTGTTACAGATTGATCCGTTCACCAACGTTCGTCATTCAAGACACGTGCGATTGTTGTGCGATAATTCCTCGAATTATCGGTGTGTTCAGACTGTTGTGCCACGTGTCACACTAAATGCATTTATTCTAGTGCCACGTATGAAATAATAATAAACATTATTATTAAAATAATAGAATTGCTGACCTGGAAATTACGAGGTGTCACAATAACTAATTACGAGTTATTGTAAGTTATGAAAACTAATAACATTTCATTTATTTTATTTTATTACCTCAAAAATCAACATTTAATCTCATATGCTAATTAAAAGTTTAAAACACGTTAGAAATTTAATAAAACATCCATATTTGATTTATTTGATTTTAATATGTGAGTGGGTTTTATTTGATACTAATCTATTTTATTTATTCATTTAATAATTTTTACCATCTTTATTTCAACACTTAGGTGGTGTTTGTTTTTGCAATAAAGCTCTTCTTATCTCTTATGTCTGCGCCGCGCAGACGCGGGAAGAGGTTGGAGGTTCGCAGACCGTTTGTTTTATCGCAGACATTTCATTAAAAAACGTCTGTGCGTCCTCTACTTGGCACAGACGTGGTCTCACCTCTTCTCATCTCTTCTTACCTCTTCCTCACATGTTCAGATGCTCAATCCGTCGCCCCCTTCTAACACCAGCTCCACCGCCGACACCCAAGAGCTCCACCGCCGACAACCACCATCTCCACCGCCGAAAACCACCATCTCCACCGCCGACAACCACCCCTTCGCGATTTCCCCCTCCACAGCAGCTCATCCTTCGCGATTTCCCCCTCCACCGCCTCTACTTCTTCGCGATTTACAACCATCACCGCCGCGCCCTACACAGCCGCAGCCCCTCACCATCGCGCCCTCCCACCGTCGTTAATCGAGGGTTCGCCCCTATTCTGGTGGTCTTCAATCGAGGGTTCGGTCAATCTAGGGTTCGCGCCCTCCCACCGTCGTTAATCGAGGGTTCGGTCAACCGCCGCCGCTGCTTCTACGGTTGGTGGATCTACGGTTGGCGGTGAGGAAGAGGTTGGCGATGGTGACTGATGGTGGTTCGAAGATGGTGACAGCGGCGGTGGTACTCAGCGGTGACAGCCATGGCGACGGTCGTGGGTAGGGTTGGGGTTGTGAAAGAGGTTTGAAAATATTGAAAAAGAGGTTTGAAAATATTGAAAAACAAACACCCTCAAAAGCTCTTCCTGCAGATGTTTGGTCCACCTCTTCTGCAAAAGAGGTCTGCAGATGTGGTCCGTAGACCGTAGACGTTTTGCCTCTGAAAAAACAAACACCACCTTAAATTGTTATTATTTTTTTATCAGCATCTATTTCCTCCTTAATCCACCTAACCTGTCAATTTCAGTATTTAAACTCCTGATCTTCAAATAAAACACCATAGATTAATTGTTTTCTTTTTGAACAGCGACGATCATACATATCATGTATGTTGTCTTAACAGGGCATATAGGGCAAAGGTAAGACGCGGCCACACCAGATGCGCGGGAACCCCCTGAAATGGGTAAACTCTCGCCTCCCATTGGTACAAAACCCGAGATTAAGCTTAAGATTCATTCCCTCACCTGGAAGTCCCTGAAATAGCCCCTGATAGGGATCGAACTCATGATATCTCGATCACAAGGTGAAATCTCAACCAGTAGGCTGAATTCGCAGGACATATCATCTATTAATTATTATACACTCAAGATACCATTAGGTTGCCAATGTGAGGCTAGCCCACTTGGTAGAGGCATTGCCTCTTAGAAAGGAGGTATTGGGTTCAAATCCAAGCAAGGGGGAAAAATTGGGTGTAATTTAGGAGTAGGAGTATGATAGTATTGCCGTTCAAAAAAAAAAGATACCATTAGGTTAAATGCAATTTGGTGCTTAAATTAATTATCAAAACTCTTTTATTAATCGGAAACAATACCCGCACGGATGACTAAAAATGAAATCATTGTAGTTTATGGTGATCCCGTAAAAATAGCCATTGATTAATTAGGAGACAATTTGGACATTTTAAAGAAAACTTTTAAGATTGGAGAAAAATCGGCCACTAAAATGCAATCTCCAAAGTGCCCCCACTAAGCCCGGGTTGGCGTTTTTACGGCAATTTGATTTGTCATTTTACATCCCCTGCCTGTATTTTTTTTACCCGTTAACATTCGATTCACCTGACTCACCATGACAAACGGTTCATCGACACAAAAAAAACTAAATGTGATGGAGCCCACACTATTAAAAAGGAAACTCGTAGTTTAATAAAACTTTTTGACTCAACCTAAAACAGTTTGTACAATTAATTTAAAAGTCGGTTGGTCCCCGGTGTGTATTCTAGTTATTATTCTATGAATTATTAGAAAGTACTTTGTTTTTTAAAATAGTGTTTGATATTGTATGATTTTGTAATGAAACTTTTATATAGGAGTGGAGGGTTACAATCCATTTATAGATTTAAATATGTTATAATAATGTAACAAATGATAGGAGAAAGAATACACATTTAAATAAAAGAAAAAAAAATAAAATTCTCATAAATATGATTTTATATACATTGATGCACTATATAGATATATACAATGTTACATAAGGTTATATATAAAAAAATAGTATGAGTGAGGGATTAATAATTAACTAATGTGAGAACTTGAATAACATACACCATGGTAATTCATTTGATGGTGATGTCATACATATTTGTATCAAACTATCAATATGTATGGGTTTAAAGTATTCAGGCTATATAGCAAGGTTGGGTCCACCAAATCGAGCCGAGGAGACAAGGCATGCTCGAGCCACTAGGCCCACATCATAACAAAGGTTGATACGTGAGGTTAAGAAAGATAGAGGTGCACAAATCGGGTTTTTTTTTGAACTGGTTATGGTTCCGGCCAACAAAATCAATACCCAGTTCCAGTTTCGGTTCCGGGTTATGACCGGTTTTTGTCCGGTTCAGGTTCGGATTTTGGTCGGTTTCGGTTCGGGTTTCGGCCGGGTACAGGTGGAACCAATTTCAGTTATTTTGGTTTCGGTTCTAATTTGTATGAAAAACCGGGCCCGTTTATACCCACCGGTTCGGGTTATCGGTTCCGGTTTCCTTTTTTTTGCCCACTAAAGAAAAAGTCAAGATCGGTCCATTGAACAGCTGATTAGGTTAGACATAAAACATAATCAGACACTAGTGTGGCGTAGAAGACAATAAAATCCAAAGTAAACGTAGCAAACGTAGTGGTGTCACACATGGGTACAAAATGGTGTTGAAACAATAGCTCCATAATAAATAATAATGACCAGGGGCCCTTGATCAAAAGGTTCAAATTGACAAGAAGTGATGTGGGGGTTGATACACAAAAAATAGTAAATTAAGCAAGAAATACAAGACAAGGACAATTAGATTAGATGTTTAAAAGATATACACATAAGAGACAATAGACCACAATGGGCGACAACAATAAAACTATTAAATATGTTGACGTCAAACACAAGGCATAAGATTAGACGTCAAACCCGTTCCCTTTAATTAGTCAGGTATTGGAAAATATATGAATGTTTACTATGTACGTGGGCTATCATTGTTAGGGTGTCGAAAATACTCAAACCCGAATAAGATTATTAGGGTTGGGTTATTCTGGTCAAAAATAATAGTCGAGTTATTCGGGTCAACCTGAATAACCTGAACTATTAATAGGATCGGGTTTCGGATATTCTTTTTATTTGATCGGGTTCGGGTCAACCTGAAAACCGATTAAGAAATAACCCTAAATCCCAAATATAATGAACTAATGTTGAAGGATAGCTTTGCTTTACCAATGGGTTTGAAGGCTTGGATGACTATTAAAAGTAATTGTTTTTCAAAGTTTTCTCGTATGATTCGGTTTAGTTATGCTTGCATTTTTAATTTTGTGAGGTTAAAAAATTATGTATTTTTGTGAGTTAAATGCTTGTGTTTATCAATTTTGTTCTCGTATGACAATGACAAAATTATAAATTTTGTGAAGGTTGATAGAACAAGTAATTGTTACCAATTTTTTGAGGGTAAAGAATTATCTAATTGATGGTTAACATTTGGTTCTAACTATCTATCAATGTCTTGTTTCTTAATATTTTGTACTTATTGGTTATCAATTGTTTGTAACAAATTAAAAATGGCTCAATATTATAACAAATAGATATTAATCCGACTGGCCTAACCCGAATAACCCGTACCTTATTCGGATCGGGTTGTGGGTCAATATTATATTTGGGAAAACTCAACTAACCTAACCCGATTAACCCAAAACCCGTTCGGGTTGACCCGATCAACACCGGTCATCAAATAACTTCGATGCTAAAGTCACAGATGAAATCTAGTATTTACAAAGACCAAAATCACGAGAAAAATCTCAACAAACTTTAGTATATATATGACTTTAATTTTTATTTGTTTAATACTTTGTGATATTTTATATTATCGATAAACACCACTTGTTGTATAAACAAATTGAAGCCTTAGTATCTATCGTTAATGTCAAATCCATTGTCAATCTAATGTGATGGGGTTTTCTAGGTCTATAAATGTTGAAACAACATTATGTCTTCAAGATATGTTTGGTTGTAAATTTATTCATTATCTCTTAATAATTAAGAGCCAGTGTTAAGTATGAATAGGTAAACGGTAACATAATGTCACACCCCGAGCCGGCGGGATAGGATCGGTTGTCCCGTCGGGCGGAAGGTTCTCGGGGCGCGATATCGTGAGTGATAATCGGATTGATCAGATTGTTATATGGCACATGATACATAAATGAGAAATGCTAAATATGATAGAATTACAAAGTTAAATTACATCAGTATTGTTTATAATTTAACAATGTAAATCTACTATTAACATCATAAGTTTCTATCTTGTATTTACACAAGATATACAAAATGATATGTGTAATGATGTCTTCAAAATATGCAGGTCCAAAATACTAAGTCTTCTATCTGAAGTCCTAGTCCAGAAGTAATGACTTCCTAATTGACCTGTTCGTCACCTGAGAAGTCATGCAAAAAGATCAAGTCAACACATGGTTGGTGAGTTCATATAGTTTTGTAAATTTGAAAATGTTTTGAACCCTTCTTTCGGTAAAGACCCTAACCTCATTAACACCACATGTATCATCCAGATCGGTATGCTTATATATAGGGCATACCCCTGGGTCAAGGCTACAACCCCGCCCAGACGACGTCCCACCACATACTAATCCGCATAGGACATTGTTGTTAATGATAATTAAGCGTTTTTACCTACCATACACCTTTAAACACCCATGATCCCTCTGTTCTCTGTTCCTGTAATTGCAATCGTTTGAAATCCCTCTTGATTTCATATGTTCATCATACAAATATGATTAAAACAGCAATTGTAGAATTTGTTATAAATGCTTAATTAAATCAATAAATAAACATTCAATAAAATCTAAGTCCTAATGATTGGGGCCTTTGGTCAACTCGAGTAGACTAGTCTGTCAATCAAGGTACTTAGTAGTAAAGGAGATCTGTAAACCTCATCAAACATGTGACCTATAATCAATCAGTCTAGCTAGGACATCTTTTGATATATAGGCTTTTATAGTTCTTTAGACCGTCCATAGTTCTTTAGTTCTTTAGTTCTTTGGCACATGTTATCTTTGAGCATTTCCCAGATGTTCCTCAAAATAGTTCTTTGTACTTAGTTCTTTGAAATAGATCGTTAGTTCTTTGACAACACCTTCTTGAAATAGTTCTTTGAAAATAGATCGTTAGTTCTTTGACAACACACCCTTGAAATAGTTCTTTGAAAATAGATCGTTAGTTCTTTGACAACACACCCTTGAAATAGTTCTTTGAAAATAGATCGTTAGTTCTTTGAAAATAGTTCTTTGTTTGATGTCTTTAGTTCTTTGAAAATAGTTCTTTGAAATAGTTCTTTGATACATAACAGTTACCTAAACAGGAGTCTAAGATAACAGTTATCCATGTAAACATATAAAAGCATTCAAGTAAACAATTTACATAAAACAGTTTACGCATGCTTCTCAGCCCCGCGTTTTAAAACAAAAATGTTAGAAAAGGGGCAATGAACTCACCTTGTAGCTGTTGAGTTGACTTAGCTTAAACAAAAGAATGCACGCGCTCTGTGTTGTAATTGGGTTTGTTTTCACGTTCCTGTATTGATTTCACGTTGTTAAGACTTATAAGTATAAGTTTGTAGGGTCTTGTGTGTGTAGATGTAGGTGTTAGCCCTAAAGTTGGCTAATACGCGTAAGACTTGGTCATAATCCTTGTTCGGTCCCATATGTTTGATTCAAGCCAATGACATTACAAGTTATCATCTTGTCATTAGTTATAAGCCATTTGTTTTGATGAAAGACTTAGTGCATAGTTTCCAACTCGTCTTTGTTGATCTTGTACGTTTTGAACATTTATTGCATAATTATTTATTAATTAAGCAAACATTCTTTTGACATATCTTATTTTGATCTTATGAAATGTAGTGAACCCATGTGAGCCTAATCATAGCATATGGACCGAACAATGTGACCAAGTTACTTGTTGGGCCTTTGTGTAATAAGTTGGGCCTTGGGCCCAAATCCATGGGCCTTGAAATAGTTCTTGAACAATTGAGGATGGTGAGGCTTATTTGAAAGTGTGGGACAATGATTTGGACTAATGGAATACAAATGCCCGGTCAAATGTTACAAGGCCTAGAATTCAAGTGTTCTTATGGGCCTCTATTGGGCCACAAGGGAAATTGTTGGGCCAAAGGTGGGCCCAGTCAAGATTTGTTGGGCCTATAGTTATAATGGGCTGTAGGATTCAGAAATGGGCCAGAAGTAGGCTGTTGGCCAAGTTAGTAGCAAAGTGGCTCCAAAATGAGGACAAGGGCCTCAAAATAGGCCTTGAATCAGTTTCTGTGGGCCTCGGGCTGATTTTGCTGGGCCCTATGAGTTTTTTCTCAGGCCTTCGCTAACATAGTTCATAAGCCAAGCTGGGCCTTGCTTACATGGGCTGAAACAACTGTGGGCCTAAAAATTGGGCTGTTGGCCAGAATCGTGGCCTTGGGCCAAAAACAGTGGGCCTTGAGCTGATTTGGCTGGGCCCATTGGGTTCCATCAAGGCCTGAAGTAAAATAGGTCTTGGGCCAACCTGGTTCTGGTTCCTTTGGGCTGAAATCGATCGTGGGCCAATTTGTCCTTGGGTTACCTAATGGATATGGGCCAAAACAAGGTTTTTGGTTAAATACTTGGGGCCTACTAGGGCTACTGGGCTGGAACAGTTTATTTGGGCCAAGATACACCTGGGCCTGGACAGTACGATGTTGGGCTAGCTGTTGGGCCGAATTGAGAGAGTTGGGCCAAGGTACAAAACTATTGGGCCTTATAATGGCTTCTGTTGGGCCTCATCCGCAGCTAAGCTGGGCTTGGCCAGGTGCATTGGGCCGAGTGAACAAATCATATTTGTAGTTAGGCCAAAATAGCCTATTGGACCTGTGTGTAAATATGGGCTGATCCAGATCCACGGCTGGGCCTGTTAGTTGCCTATTGGGCCAACTACTTTCTGTTGGGCCGCAAATGAGTTGCTGGGCCTGTTCATTCATTTTTGGGCCAGGAAGGTTTCATGCCTCATGTCCCTCAACCGGTTAGGGTTTCTTAGACATGGATGGTCCACTGGTAGCTGGTCAGCCGCACTAGGTTCCTTGGTCGAAGGGTGATGGCCGAATGTGTCCTGGGTCGAATGGCTTGCATGAGGTGAGTGGTTGGCTGCCAGCGAATGAAGAAGATGGCGAAGGAAGCATGGTCGAATGAGGAAGTCTCGAATGTAGGTTGCTTGGCCGAACAAGGGTGGCTCGAATGAGCCCATGGTCGAATGAACTTAGGGTTGGCCGAATGAGGTGAGGAGAGTATGAGTGACGAAGGAGTGAGGTCGAATGGGGCTTGGTACTGGGCGAATGAGCCTAGGCCGAGTGTGCTCCTTCGGCCATATTAGTCATTCGACTCTTTGACATTCGGTGGGCTGTTTCCAGCCACACCTCCCATGGCCAACTTCGTCCTAGGTCAAGCCCTATGCTGTTCCAGATGTGTTAGGACCAGTTTCGAGTTGATTGGGTTCAAGGATGATGGCGTAGCACTAGGTTAGTAGGGTTGGCCGACCAAAGGGTTTGAAAACCCTAATATTCGTGACTTTCACAGCTTCATACCTCATTTTTCAGTGGTGATAAGCTTAGATCCACTGTACTTTCATGTAGAGGAAGTCGAGGGCTACGCGTGGGCGAAAGAATCACTCAATTTCGTTGAGAATTGAGAGATACAAGCTCTTGAAGTTTGAAAATGGTGTGGTGGCTCAAAACCGGGATTTAGGGTTTTTAGGAAGAAGGAAGAGAAGAAAATGAGGGAAAAGCCTCATTTTTGGGCTTTAAATACCCGGTGGGTATTAGGGTTCGTTTTTGTTGCTCGGTTCGTTAATTCGTTACGTTTCCGGAAAATTGCGCGTGATTTAAATGGAATTTAATAAAAAAGAGTTTAAATTAATTATTTTGATGAGTTTCAAAATTGTAAAATGTTATTTATTTTATTTTATTAAATTATTTTCGTTCGTGTCGTGTTTTCGTTTTCGTTTCGTCAGATCGCGTCACCTTCGCGCGTAATTCGTTCGAATCGTCACCCAAACGAATACGACGATGGTTTTGCTTTCTGACTTTTGTTTTCTACTTTTCAGTCATTATTTCAGAACTCTAAACTCACATATATGTTTGTGTGAATCGTCACCCACGCAAACACACTGTCAGTTCGTTATTCTGAAATAACACTGTAATTGTGTTTGAATTGTGTTTCCTCACTGTCGGACTCAACTAAACTTCCTGTTTTCACATTGTTCTTGTACTGACTTGTCGGTCATCTGATTCCTGTCATTTGTGGACATCAGATCGCAACCGATATGTTTCTGAATGTTATTTGAATACCGTTGTTTCTCATGATTTGTTGTGTTAACTGTAATTAAGTTTTCACTTAATAAACACAACTAATGTTTTAAATGTACGTTGTACTTAATGTATTTTAAGTTTATACGAAAATACATACAACGATTTCTTGTATTCAGGATTCTGTTAATACAAGTACTGTTCACAATCGTATAAGTACACATAGTTACTGTAGAAAGTACACGTACCGTACGGACTTGCCGGACGATCTGGTACTTGCTGTTACACTTAAGTAAGAATAATTAAAAGAATAAGAAGTAATATTAGGAGCCTAGGAGGCAATCTCTTATCGATTCACAGTTTCACACTTAAGGTTATTTTTTAATTATTCAGATGTTATGAATCATTAGAAAAAAAAAGATTCTTAATAACCATTAAAAAGGCTGTTTAACAACCCATTAATCTGTAATCTTTGGTGTGCATCTTCTAACTAAGTTTAAGCCACACGTTACAGCGTCAAACATGATAAAATACAATCTCAAATATAAAAACTCATATAAGGTAAAAGTTATTACTTCATCATAAGACATTAACATGTAAAGCACAAAGGTTTTAAGAAATACTACTAAAAAAAATAAAATTGCTATAAAATTCTTGTCATCCAATGCTACTGAATTATTTTTTGGAAAAAAAGGTTAAACCATACCCTTTCACAAAAGCAACTCTCAGTCCCAAAGAATACAAACTTAAACATAATTATGCAGCGTTAAAAATCATATATTCAAAGCAAAAAAAAAAAAAGACGTGTTCAGTCGCAAAATCTGACATTAAACATTAAGAAGCACGAACATAACGTAAATACGCATCATAAAAATCATAAAACTGAAAAAATCAACACAAAATCTAACTTAAGGGCAGAACACAAAATAAAATAAAACTAAAGGTAAAAGAAAGTTATAAAAAAGAAACTAAAAAAAGCAATTTACACTTGCTTTTTAGCATAACACAAAAATTACAAAAGTAAAGCAAAAAAAACTGAAAAATAAATTTACAGTTGCTTTTTTTTTTTAAAACAAGGTCTAATTTTGTTTGAAAACAAAAAAAAAAGTTTAATTGCTTTTAATTATTAACCAACAAATTTATAAATTACTCTTCACACGTTGCAAATTGTGTGTATAATATGTTAATTTTTTTTGAACAACTAATTTTTGGATCACTGACGGATTACCGGAGTATCATCGTGCATCAATGGTACCACCCGTTCATATCAACCACCAGGTCACTGGTTCTAAAGAAAACTCAATCATTTGAAAAAACCCTTGTGAGATTCGAACCCAAAACCATTTAATTCATGAGGCGTATTCTATTACCAAGATATTGCTAGGCTTTAATGACTTCGGTACATGCTAATTATCTTTTTATCTTTCTTAGTGTCAAAAGACTTATAAAATTATTTGATGGTCAAATTCTCGTTAGGAGTGATCCCATAAGAGGTGTATAGAGTTTGGTGACCAAAATTTGGGTATTAAAATAATTGTTTAATGTTAACTCGCATTACACTAACTGCATCTTCAATGTAATATCCGATTTAAACGCACTAAACCAAACGTATTGTTTAATTGTTAGAGGGTGTGACCTCCCTTTACATCACACATATATACATTTATATACACATATAATATAAAACATTAGCTGTAGACTACGAGGTAGTGTTATAATAAAATCAAAATATTTTACAAAGACGAGCGAAAATATGATGTGACAGATGCTCTAACTCTCGTATGCCATGAACTAAACTCAAATTTGGATATTTTTTGTATGTTTATAAAAAATGTTGATATATCACCAAATTGATATATCACCCTTTATAATTGTGTCGTTATAATAGCTTATAAATATAATGGTGTTGGCTTAATAGCAAAAGCATGAAATTGTAGTGAAGAAAATATAAAGGTAAATTATAAATGATTAATAAAAATATTATAAATGGTAGATTAACAAAATTTTCATACAGTAAATTATATACTTTTCCATTTTTTTTAAATAAAGCAATACAATGCTTAAATATAAGATAAATCACTTGTTAATTTTATGGCCGGTGCAGTTATTTAGAAAATACGGGTTGCATTCTAAAAATATTATTTGATATAAACAGTTAAAGAAATATTCATAGCTATTAGATTTGAAATCAATAAGATCAAATTGTATGTTAAAAAGTTACTGAAAGAATATTTTAATCTAGGCAACTTTAATTTAGTTTTTATTAAGTAGTTCACTATTTTAAAAATCCATAATTTTTACATATAATGTTTTTTTTAATTAAATAAACCATAAAAATGAGTGCTTTTTTTAATCTTTAAAATAAGTATACCATTGTTATATGAAACATTTTAGAAAATACATTTTGAGTTTTTTTTTTGTGTGTTTTTTATAGTATCATTGTATCTAGACGTTCAACATTGTGTCCTTACTTCTTTGTAACATGAAATGATCTAACACGTGAAAACACAATGATAATTACAAATAATACAATAACCTGAAATGTATGTATTCTATAATGATGAGTTTTTAAAGAAATGATAATGAAATAAATAATGAAATAACATCATTATTTATTTCTAACATGTAAAACATAATGATTAAATAACAAGTTTATTTAAAACATACAAATATGATAAAATACCAAAAAAATAAGCTAAAACATAAAACTCCATGGTAGATATATGATACACGATGATTTGAAACGTAAAACACAATACACAAAATGCACTTCTTAAAAAATTAATAGAATGTCGTATATATGCCAATCTTTGAACCCTTATTAGGTATTTTACATTAACTCTTTACAAGAACCCAAGTAATTAAAAATGTTGTATAGAAAGTTAATTATATTTGTGGAACATGGAAAATTACGCAATAATGAACTGTTTTTAATTAAAGATTCACAAACATTTCCATTTTTTTTTAAAATAATGTTTAAGCGTGGATCTGAAAGCAACTGATAAGTTTGTTACTTTATGATTTTAAGGTCATTGGTTTAAGTCGTCAGAAACAGACAACAGACTCTGTTACAATTGTGTAGGATAATATTGTGTACATCATATCGCCAAGTGATTGGGTCCCTCTTAGAGCCTACGCAAACCGCGAGCTAAGACAAGCAATAGGTAGATTTTTTTTTTTGTATTTGTCCAGATAATGATAAAGTAAAGTATTATTTCAATCAACAGTTACAATGATAATATAACTTATGGATAAAACAACTTTTAATACTATATGTAATATGTATCAGTAACAAAATTTAGATGTTTTTTAAACCGTTTAACCCAGTTTCTTTTTTATATGTTATAAAGATAGGAGTGCGATACACTAAAAAAGTTTTTATCAAAAACAAAAAAATAACTATTTTCTGTATTGTATATTTTTTGTATTGGATTTATATGTTTTTATACTGTATATATAGTATAAAAATAAAATACAATACAAAAAACTCCAACTTTAACAAAAAAAATAGTACAAAAATATATTTTTTAATATTTTTAGATAAAATCTCATTTTTATTTGAATCAGATAACTCATATAGTCATATCAACAAATTTACAAGTCTCCCGCAAAGAAGCTAAATAGGAATCCAATTTTCGGTTTACTTGTTTGGGTGTGTTGACTTAATGCAGATGTACCAAAAATGACCACCACTAATCCACTTCACTTTATGTCATCTTATAGGCATGAGTGTTAAGCATGACCCATTTATTTGAAACCACCCTACGGAAAATACTTAAAGAAGTTGAAGAAATGAAAGCTCACCAAACTTAAACAAATACATATACTCTTTCTAATCATCACATAAGAGGGTGATAATTTAACTTTCAAATAAGTAGTATGCTCGTTTAAGTGAAACAGAGTCAATCTAAAGATCACAAGTTCAATTTTTACTGAGTTTATTATTTGATTGCTATCAAATTCGTTGCTTGTGACTAGTTAGTTGGGTGTTAGGGAAATTAGGGGTTTACCATATAAGTAGGTTTCTAAAGTTATTTAAAAAAGGTGGCAATTTAATCTCTTTTATACAAAAAAATAGCGATTTTAATTGATTCGTATATAAATTACTGTATATAAATTTAAAATTTTGACTTTTAACTCTTTCTCAATAAACCGTTGTAAAAAACGCTTTAGTACCGCAAAAGATTATATATATATATATATATATATATATATATATATATATATATATATATATATATATATATATATATATATATATATAGGGCATGGAATTTTTGATAACCCTCATCTTTTGTTACAACCCATTAACCATCATCCAATGGTTACTTTAAAAATATAAGTGTATAGGATGGTGACACGTGTCAGATTCTTTTTTTTTTTCTTTTTTTTAATATAAAGGGCATTTAAGACATTTGTTATTTAAGTAAAGTTTACCCCATTTTTTTTAAACATTCATAACTTTTTTATACTATATTATTTTTTTAAAAAAATTGCACCATTATACTCGTCTCATTTTTCTCTTTAATTTCGTTATAGTCTCGACTAGTTTTTTTTTTTTTTGATGTCATGTATTTACATCATTGTAACGAGCTTAAAGATAGCAAATTAATTAGAAATTTTTTCTAACAATGGTAAATTACAGTAATGTAACAAAAAATGAAGTAATTTAACACAAAATGAAGTAATTTACAATGACATAATTAACGGTGACGTAACACATTATTTTATTTTTTTTCTAACAATGATAATTACAATGATAAATTACAGTGATGTAAATATAACACATTATTTTGATTTTTTTCTCTCACAATGATAATTATAGTGATGTAATTTATCGTTGTTCGAAAAAAATTTAAACTAATTTGTTGTCAATGTAAATTACATCACTGTAATTTAAACCACATTCACCGAAAAAAACCGAAACCGAATTTTACGTCAATGATAATTACAATGATAAATTACAGTGATGTAATAGAACACATTATTTTGATTTTTTTCTCTTACAATGATAATTATAGTGATGTAATTTATCATTGTTTGAAAAAAATTTAAACTAATTTGTTGTCAATGTAAATTACATCACTGTAATTTAAACCAAATTCACCGAAAAAACCGAAACCGAATTTTACGTCAATGTAAATTACATCACGATAAATTACGTCAATGTAAATTACATCACGATAAATTTCGTCAATGTAAATTACATCACTGTAATTTATCATTTTTTTAAAAAAATTCAAATAAATTTGTTATATCTAACCTCGTTACAATGATGTAAATATAGGGCATTTAAAAAAAGTAAAAAAAATTAGTCGAGACTATAACGGAATTAAAGAGAAAAATGAGACGAATATAATGGTGCAATTTTTTTTTAAAAATAATATATTATAAAAAAGTTATTAATGTTTAAAAAAGAGGGGGGGAAAACTTATAAGGGGTAAAATGACTATGATGCCCTTTTTAATATTTTAATGTAATGCTTATGTGTAAGTTTATGATTGGTTTAAATGGGTTATGTAGTTGTAGTAAAAGATGAGGGTTATTTTTTATACCCTTCCCTATATATATATAACCGTTGTAAAAGGTTTTTTAATATTGATATTTTTGTTTTTTAACCGCTTTAAAAGATAATAATTAATATTTTTTTGGACCGCTGTAAAATGTATTAATTAAATAATAAATTTTTTTTACCATATTAATTAAATTAGAATAATGTTGCACCGCTGTTAAAGGAGTTTTTTTTTTTGAATATTTGTAAAATGTAATAATTAAATAATAAATTTTTTTTGGACCGTTGTTAAAGGACCATTTTTTTTTTTAAATATTGATTAAATAGTAATGATGGTAATAATTAAATACTAATTGTAATTAAATAATATTAGTAGTTAAATAATGTTTTTCTTGTTTTGTTGATGACTGGTTTTTGGTCTGTATTTTGATATTTGTGGTAGTGCCGTATGATTCAAACTTTAATTTTTAGTCAAAAATGCGGTATTTATTGTTCATAATGTTATATAATCGCTAGCGTGATCGAATACCTATATTGGAGTGCTACATCTTACAATAAGCACATTATTTTTTATGGTATAAAAAACATGTTTATGACGGCCACACTTTATGGTTTTAAATCAGAGTGACAACCGTAATATATTTGCATTTTGATTATATAATCATGTATGCTTTTTGATATACGAATTAATGGCGAAATTCCCGCAGCAGCGTGTGGGTAAACCCACTAGTTATGTCTGATATATGAACTTAAACACAACTGAATATGTTTAATTTAAAAAACTAGCATTTTGTTTAGGGAAAATTACAAATTTGAACCTTTATGTTTCTAACAAATAACAAATATCAACCTTTAACTATATTAATTACGCTAAACAACCTTTAAGTATTTAAATTGTTTCAACTTTCAACCTTTACATTAACCCTGGTTAGATTTACTCTGGTTAGATTTACTAGTTAAATCTAGTCATGTGCAAAACATGTGACGGGTATTTTAGGTATTTTGATCTTTTGTTATTTTTAAACCTAAAACCCACTATTCATATATCATCGTATCTTATTCAAGAATTTTCTCCAAACGGGGTGTTCGAAAATTAGGGCTAAAACCCACCCAGAAGTAGAGGTGGCCAACGTACCCGGACCCGGAACTGGAAATCGGAACCGGAAAACCCGGAACCGGTTCCACCCTCAAACCGGCCAAACCCGAACCGGCAAAAAACCGGTCAGAACCCGGAACCGTTTGGAACCGGAACCGGTTCCAAAAAAAACCCAGTTTGGCCACCTCTACCCAGAAGTTCACGTGGTTCCTCCGTCTTCGGTTAGTGTTCACCCAGAAGTTCACGTAATTAATTTGTTGTATTTCAACCTTTATGTTTCTAACAAATTAATTACGTGAACTTCTGGCTGAACACTAACCGAAGACGGAGGAACCACGTGAACTTCTGGGTAGAGGTGGCCAAACCGGGTTTTTTTGGAACCGGTTCCAAACGGTTCCGGGTTCTGACCGGTTTTTTGTCGGTTCCGGTTCTGGTTTTTTGTCGGTTCCGGTTCGGGTTTGGCTGGTTTGAGGGTGGAACTGGTTCCGGGTTTTCCGGTTCCAGTTTCTCTGAAAATCAGGAACCGCCTGTACCCACCGGTTCCGATTTCCGGGTCCGGGTACGTTGGCCACCTCTACTTCTGGGTGGGTTTTAGCCCTAATTTTCGAACACCCTGTTTGGAGAAAATTCTTGAATAAGATACGATGATACGTGAATAGTGGGTTTTAGGTTTAAAAATAACAAAAGATCAAAATACCTAAAATATCCATCACATGTTTTACACATGACTAGATTTAACTAGTAAATCTAACCAGGGTTAATGTAAAGGTTGAAAGTTGAAACAATTTAAATACTTAAAGGTTGTTTAGCGTAATTAATATAGTTAAAGGTTGATATTTGTTATTTGTTAGAAACATAAAGGTTCAAATTTGTAATTTTCTCTTTTGTTTATTTGGATACTAAAGCTCTAAAATTGTTAAATCTGCAACCATAAATAAAAATGTTATTTGAATAGTTGCATTTAAAGAATAAAATATTATGCCTATTTATCTATTATGTTTTAAGTTTGAGTAAATTGCAAACATGATCCATGTGATTTGCTAGGGTTCTATGCATTACAAAGGCTTAAAGATTTAAGACCATATAGGTAATATATAAAATTAAAACCAAGAGTAAAAAACTAGCAAAACACATAAACTATCTCAACGATATACCTTTTAAGTATTGATATAAAAGTACCTAATAAGTTCAAACTGCAGGATCAAACATATTTTTTTGATGTATAAAAACAAATAGGTTAAGCAAGTTAACTCTAAAAATTTCATAGCTTTGAATTTTTTTTAGTTTTTTTAATCTTTATAATTTTGTTATTTTATTTAGGCAATAGCTATGAGGCAAATCAAAAAAAATGTAAAAAGTAAAGAAACATATGCATAAAACCTTGAAAACCTAATTAATTAGACAAAAGCAGAGATCGATAGTTGATAGTTGATACCTGTCAAAAATACTGAAACAAAATTTCAGAATTAAGCTAGTACTAAATACCAGGTAGAATACATCATGGTGATAATAATAGCACCTTTTTAGTACTTTACTACTTTGGTGCTTTCTTTTGAAATCAATCACAATACATTAACAATTCCTAAATAACAAATTACTAAACAATGATTATACAACGAATTGCATAATAAATTAATAATAAAGTTTTACACACTTTCTTTCGTAAATTTGGGGACCAAGCTAAACAACAAATTGCTTTGTAATCAATCTACCAACATATAATCATACACACACACCTACAATATAAACTTTGTTAAAAGTTTATATTTCAGGGTTTGACTTTTAGCTTTCAGGTTTTATCTTTAGGTTTAGAATTTGTTCTTAAAGTTTTTGTTTTAGTTATAGCGTTTATTGTTTATGATTTAAGGTTTGGATTTTAGGGATCACTAAGTCAGTTCCAGTGATGCAAAAATAAATTCAATCGAAGTTTGTTTGGGTTGTTTTTCAAATTAAAAAAAATCTTTTTTAAACTAATTAGGTAAAATAGGGAAACCTTTCCTCTTTGTGTGTGTGTTTGACCAGTAACCGATGTCAAAATTAGACAAAATATAATACCAGTATCAGTATCATATTTATGAGATTTGATACGATACTTGTATCGTACAAAACACTCATCCCCAGTCCCCACATAGGAGTTAGATTGCTTTTCTTCACAATCTTAATTCATAGTAATATTTCTTGTGAATAAAATTCTAACAAAGTGGAGAAAAGAAAGGCGAACATGAAAAAACTGTTTCATCTAATCTTGTTTTCTTGCTTAAGCATTTAAGTATTTAACCGCGAATCAAATTTTAGCAACAGAAAACAGGTGCTTACTTTCAGTTCAAGCCATTCTCACTACCTGTCCAGATCAACTTGGTATAACTAATTCTCATCTGCTAATTATGTATTAGATCCATTAATCAAATCATACAGACAGAAATATTACAGTTTTATTAATAAGGTTTTTGAATACAGTTGCTGATCCTACAAACCATTTCCCCGCCAAAATTTAACCTGCTGAAACCACCTCCAATTATTATGGAAAAAGGGTTTGAGCTTTCTTACAATTATAAAAATAGAGCTACAGTGGGTTGAGGTTCTATTTGCTAGCTCCAGCCTCCAGCAGATTAGTAGCCATAACCTGATCATGAGACGATTATATAATATGTAAAAGATTTAACTATTAAAGTATTGATCAGCATAAGTTTACATTAACCAAAGTAAAAGCATATTACATAAAAAAGGAATCAACTTTGGTCAGGCTACAATAAATAATTGCATCTAGTCACCGACGCCCATCAGCGCCAATTGAAGGCCATGTAATCAGTCTACACAGTTTTGTCTGAATGTTTGAAGGTTTTTATATAGCATGTATTAAAAGTCTTGGGGTTTTATCAGAACTCTTGAAAGTTTTGATGGTTCTTGATAAAAATCTTGCATGTTTGGAGAAATTTTGTCAAAAATTATAAAAGTTTTAAGCTCTCTGTCAAGAACCTTAAAACTTTGATGGTTTTTGTCAAATCCTTGAAAATTCAAGGATTTTGCCAAAAAGCATAAAATTTCAATGGTTTTTGTCAGAAATCTTGAAAGTTTATTGCAAGTTCGAGGGTTTTTGTACAGAAACTTGAAAGTTTTTAGAGGATTGAAGCTGTTGTCAAAAAAGTTTAAAGTCAGGATGTTTGTCAAGAATCTTGAAAATTTGAGGAGATTTTGTCGAATAACTTACTATGATTACTGTCAAAAAAACATGACAGATCGCTAGCTTTTGTCAAAATTCTTAAAAGTTTAGGGTTTTTTTTTGTTACAAGTCATGAAAATTTTAGCATGTTCATCAAAACTATTGAAAGTTTGAGGAATTTATCATGATTGTCAAAAGTTTGAAGACTTTCTTTTGGATGTTAGAGATTTTGCTGGTTATAACAAAACAAATTTGCTACTCCTACCTTCACAGACAAAGAAGTTGGTTACCTTTATATACAAATTACAATCAAGTAATACAAAAAACAAAAACAGAACACACACGAAAAAAAAGGTTGTTCCAATTAGCCGCTTAGATACCTGAGTTGTCCATTGGGTTTCCAGCAGGTATGGGTTCAGGCTCCGGGATGTCAACAACAACAGCATCTGATGTAAGGAAGGTCTTTGCAACAGATGATGCATGCTCCAAGCAACATCTCACAACCTGAACCAACTCGTGATTCAACAATTCTTATAAAGAAAAAATATTCACAAATATCATATAAAACGCCATGCTCACCTTTGTGGGATCAATAATACCAGAAGCCATCAAATCCTCATATTTCCCAGTTGCAGCATTGTAACCAAACTTGAAGTTGTCGCTAGATAGAACCTGAAAAACATATATAAAGATACAAAGAAATGTAATGTTAAGATATTTTAATATATGGTAGGATTCTTTAATGAATGCAAGAACTACGAGAACCAATCAAATCATGCATCTATTTGTATGTTTATCTAAGATTATAGCATGACTAGTAGATGCATATTTGCTTAAATTAATGTATTTTCATACATTAAAAACATATACACACTCGTGCGTGTATATTGTGGCATACCTAAGTCGGGTGTCTCTCTTTGGGATAGAGATCCCCCCCCCCAAAAAAAAAAGAACACAAGCGCATAAAAAAAAGACCCTACTGTTAGTTTCTTTGTTATACACACGTGTAGATTCACTATAAATCTCTAACCTACACGTGTAAAAAACTTGTTGCAATGCTTGCAAACCACAACTATAATGAAATGTTAAAGCTTAACTGAAATATACCTTTTCAATCACCACACTTCCATTAACACCAGCATTCTTTGCAATCAGTTTCATGGGGTAACCAAGCGCCCTTTTAACAATATCTGCTCCTACCTTTTGTTCATCATTTTCAAAAGTAGCTTTAATGGCATCAACTTTAGCCGCAAGTCTCAATAGAGTGCACCCACCCCCAACTACAATTCCTTCCTCAACAGCAGCCTGTAAGATGCCAGAAGTTAAACCAAGTCCTGCTCTAGATGTGTGACAAAATAAAGTATGATGCAAGGAAATAAAATAGCTTGCATTATAACCTTAGTTGCATTAAGGGCATCCTCTACTCTCAGTTTCTTTTCTTTAAGTTCTGTTTCTGTTTGCGCCCCAACCTATAATATGTTTTAAAGTTTAGACAAACAAATACATCAACAGAGAACATAATAAAATCTTGAAGAACTTACCTGTATAACGGCAACTCCCCCAGATAATTTGGCAATTCTTTCGTTTAGTTTTTCTTTTTCATAATCTTGCTCTGCTGCCTGTAAGATACAATCAACATAGCTGTTATTAACTCTCAGAGAAAAAGACTCAATTAGAAATACAGAAAAGAAATAGATTTTACCTCAACAAGATTTCTGATCTGAGCAACCCGTTTATTAACCAACTCCTGGGTGCTGCCATCACCAACAATAGTTGTAGTTTCCTTGGTTAAAACCACCTTTGCAGCAAGCCCTAAAACCTCACTTCCAGCAGTCGCAAGGTTTAGCCCCACCTCTTCTCTTATTACAGTTCCTGAGACAGTATGAATAGAAAACAAATTAGAAAAATGTGCACGAAGGAACTTAATGCAAAAGGTCCAGGTGGGTTGGAATATTGGATGACGGATCAAAACAGCCAGGTCGGTTCAGGAACACCTACCTCCGGTGAGAATAGCAATATCATCAAGATATTGACTTTTGCGATCACCAAATCCAGGTGCTTTAAGTGCAGCAATCTTTAATGAACCTCTAAGTTTGTTTACAACAAGAGTAGCAAGCGCTTCTTGCTCAATATCCTCTGATATAATTAATATAGGATACCCTCCTTTTATGGCGTCTTCCAAAACACCAACTAAATCCCTTGCATTTGTTATCTTTTTATCAACCAGAAGCAACTACACCCATGAAACATTAATCAGAACCCAAATATAAGAGAATAAAAATAATAATATTACTAGCTTATTACCTTGCAATTTTCATACTCAACAGTCATTTTCTCACTATCAGTAACAAAATATGGAGAAATATAACCACGATCAAATTGCATGCCTTCCACAACATACAAGTAGTTTTCAGAGCTTTTTCCTTCTTCAAGTGTCACCACACCTTTCCTACCCACTTTGCTCATTGCTTCAGCAATCATATTTCCCACTTCATAGTTATTCCCTGCACTTACTGCCGCCACATCAGCCAGCTCGCTGTCTTCAACCTGAAATTTCACAAATCAATAACTTAGATCTTGCAGCCATAGTTAAGTCTGTAAGAGAGATTAATATAAAGAAAACTCACTTCTTTTGACATCAGTTTAAGCTCTTCAACCAAAGCTCGAGTGGTTTTTTCAATACCTCTAGTTATCTGAATTGGATTAGCACCTGCTGCCACCACCTAATGAACAAAGAGTTTATGATGAGACTGTTTACCTATCAAGATTTAAACTTTTCAAGAAGCCATTTGGTAAATTACCTTAACACCCTCAGTTATTAACCCTTGTGCTAGAACAACAGATGTTGTTGTCCCATCACCCGCTAAATCATTCGTCTTTGAAGCTGCTTGTCTCACCAGCTTGGCGCCAATGTTCTCAACAGGATCTTCCAATTCAACCTATGTAGACAGAAATGAATCATATACCCTGTTTACTCGTATACACTTCAAAAATCTTTGATTAATGTACCTCTTTAGCTACGGTCACACCATCATTAACAATTTTTGGAGAACCATATTTGCTTTCTAATACTACATTGCGTCCTTTTGGACCTAGAGTAACTCCTACTAGATCTGCAAGCTTGTTGACACCAGCCTACACATTAATTTCAATATATAAATCAGCACAACTTGCCATCATCATCATGATAATAAAATAATAAACTATCTCATTTCAATGTTTACCTGAAGCTTTTTAATAGCAGATCCATCCCTGTTGAAGTGCAACTCTTTGGCCATTGCCTTGACCTTGAGAGAACTTTTTCTCTGCACAACTACATTTGGTCTTCTGTGTACAAGAGGACTAGAAGAAATCAAAGATAATGAAGACAATGTTTCTGATGAGCTTGTGATTCTCTTGCTTGTTATACTGCTTGGAGATCCAAACGAGCTTATGGAAGATAACGGAGTAATAGATGCCATCTTCTTACAATCCTCAATCAATTAACTACAGATAACATAAGGTAAGAAGACATCAAACGATGATGAAATGCTCAATTTAATTACTTATTAATATGCACATAATGAAAAACTAAGAATTCTGCAGGATCTTAGAGCCAGCACTTGAATCCTTTTCAAGATTCAAGAATACACACATACATACCAATTAGCTTAGAAATGTGAGGCTCTCAGGGCGTTTATGTCCCAAAGCCAACGGGTGAGGTGCACGCATAACATACGCAGAGGTGTAACTCTATGTACAACTATATAAGCACTATTTACAACCAAAAGTTGCCTCTCTCCATATCAACCTTTTTTATTAAATAAACCTTTCATAATCTCCTCATCCATTTGGTTGTTTCTAGATAGGATCCTAGAGACCATTATTTGACTAATTCTAACCCAGAAGCACAAGAGGTGTCACCTCAAGCACACAAGGCACTTTTCCTTATGCCTGGTGCGCCTCGCACATCAGATGAGCCACACACACCTTTTTAAACCAAGTTTACCAACTCAAAAATGCATATTCATCCACAAAAGTACAAAATCCTCTCACTTGACTCAACAGAGCACATTCACATTTACAAACTTACATATGGATATTTATCTATTATCATTATCAATATCTATATCTTTTAACTGAAAATAAACATGAACATGAGAACAAACATCTGGAGACTATAAGAGGCATCTTTCCAAAATAAAACAACAAGTATTTAACGGAAACACGACTGCAATTCAACCTCAAATATCAAGGTTATAATGCAAATTTAAATTAGACAGATAGATACGCATTTCGCATTCATCAGTCGTTATAAATTCAATTTCACCGTATGAAACCTGAACATACAAAATCAAAACACCGAAGACAAAGAAAATTGCGAAACGAATGTCTAAAAGATGAACATCTTACAGTAAATACGCAATTAATTGAAATTTATATATGAGAAGAATACGAAAGCGTTACTTACCTGAGAATTTGGGGCAACAGGAAAGGAAGAAGATAACAGGATGAGTAGGTGAGAGTTAAGCGAGACTTTGAGATAAGAAATTTTAGGGTTTATGTAGATAAGGGTAACGTCAGTCTTGCGGTCTTGCCTCACGATTTTGGAAACTGCTTTTTCAAGGAACGTTCTAGAAAATAATTACTAATTGTTTTCTTTATCGTTTTCTTTCGACGGCTGCAAAAAGATTTCATTCGGGTGTTATTGTTATTTACTTATTTGTTACCCCATCTATGGCCAATGTATACGGGGCCTAGAGAACACCTAATACCATCAATACACCGTGATTACAAGTCTAGAATAGCATGGTTAAGTTCAAACTAAATAAATCTGTTAACTTAAAAAACTTAAAAGTAATCTTGAGTCATTAAATCATTAATCAATTGCTATGATTAAATAAAGTTGTTGAATGGTGTTTTTGTCATGTCTATTTTTGTTGACTTTTTATCAAATTCTCACATATTCTGTAAACGTTCATAACTTTTACATACTAAATTATTTTTTGAAAAAAAAAATACTTTAAAAACGAACATTTTTTTATCTTCAAAATTAGTATACTTTTGTTGTAGAAAAAATTTTTGTTTTTTAGTTCAATTTGTCTTTTGTGCATATCATTGTGTCTTTTGTGTTTATAATCAATGTTGTTTTTCGTGAACAATTTAAAACAAAATGATGTTGCATAATACATAATGTCAAGCAAGGATGACACAATAACGAATATAAATAACGCAATGATATATAAAAAAGACACAATTACCTGTAAAAAATCATAATGACGAGTATGAGTAATTTTTGTACAGGTCACTGTTTCTTTTATATATACATTGTAACTTTGGTATATACATTGTGTTTTTTGTACAAGACATTGTGTTTTTTGTATATGCATTATGTCTTTTATACATGCTATTATGTTTTTTGTGATTCTGCTCAATATTGTGTATTCCAAAACAATTAAGACTCAATGATTGTGCAAAATACATAATGTTAAGCAACGATGACACAACGACATGTATAAATAACACATTGATATTTTAAAAAAAGAAACAATTACCTTTAAAAAGACACGATCATTCGTAAGAAAAAAACAAAAAGATAACATACACGAACTAGGGGTGTTCACAATTCGGTTTCAAACCGCGAAACCGCCCAGACCGGTCATCGGTTTGGTTTTACGGTCGGTTTTTTCCCGAAACATGTGGTCGGTCGGTTTCAAAAGTTTGAAACCGTAGTGAACGGTTTGGTTTACGGTTTTTACTAAAAACCGGTCGTTAAAAACCGGACCGGACCGTGATATATATATCTGTGTGTGTATGTTTATATATATGTATGTATATATAAAGGAGGGTTAATAAGAAAACTTCTTGTTTTAGATAAAACTAAGAAACTCACACTAACCAATAAATTTTAAAAGAAAATTTCATAATTTTTTTTATTATAAGGTTAGAAATATTATAAGGAAAATATAATTTAATAAAAGGGAAAACGTCATACAAATGTAACCAACTTTCAGCTTTGTTCCACTTAATAAGTCACGTAATTGTATTAATGAGAAATAAGTTACAGAGGATGTATATATAATACATGTAGTTACATAATCAACCCTCTAATATATACTAATTGTCTAATATTCCCCCTCAAGCTAAGGCCGAGAAACGACCTGTAGCTTGGTCCTCAAAAGATTAAATCTTTCAGTTGATAATGGCTTGGTAAAGATATCAGCATTCTGATCATGAGTAGAGATAAACTGAACCAGCAACTTTCGTTGAGCAACTTTTTCTCGAACAAAGTGGAAATCAACCTCTACATGTTTGGTGCGCGCATGGAAGACATGATTGGCAGACAAGTACGTAGCACCAAGATTATCACACCATAGAGTGGGAACCGATGATACAGGGATGCGAAGCTCATGTAACAATGTTTCAAGCCACGTTAATTCAGCCACTGTGTCTGCTAAGGCTTTGTATTCGGATTCTGTAGAGGACCTAGAGACAGTCTTTTGTTTTCTTGCAGCCCATGAAATGAGGTTAGAACCAAGATAGATGGCAAATCCCCCGGTGGATCGACGGTCATCAGGACACCCAGTCCAATCAGCATCAGAATAAGCATTGACCGCATCCGTGTAGGCATGTAGATGTGAAGTTGACTGATGAGAAAGCAACAAGCCATAATTAGAAGTGCCTTGAAGATACTGAAGGATGCGTTTCACGGCAGACCAGTGGTTTTCAGTAGGAGAGTGCATGAATTGACAAACCTTGTTAACTGCAAAGGTAATGTCCGGTCGTGAGAGAGTGACGTACTGTAAGGCTCCAACAACTTGACGATACTTAACAGGATTGGCAAACAGAGAACTGTCACCAATAGTTAGGTTTGCGGAAGTAGACATTGGGGATGAAGCTGGTTTTGCAGATGCCAACCCAGCACGTGTCAGAATATCTCGAACGTATTTCTGTTGTGACAGAACAATATCAAGGCCGTGTCGAATAATCTCGATGCCCAGAAAGTATGAAAGAGATCCCATGTCACGAAGTGCAAACGTGTGGCTAAGGTTTTTAACAACCTCATCAATTGCTTTGGAGTTATTTCCTGTCAAAATAATGTCATTCACATATACAAGTATGTATAATAGTGTTTGTTGAGATGAGAAAATGAAGAGTGAGGGATCTGTTTTGGAGCCGTGAAAACCAAGAGCTTGTAGAGCCGAACTGAGACGTTGAAACCAGGCTCGAGGTGCTTGTTTAAGACCATATATTGATTTGTGAAGTTTGCAAACGTAGTCAGGTCGGTGTGGGTCAATAAATCCTTGTGGTTGGGACATATACACAGTTTCTTTGAGATCGCCGTGAAGAAATGCATTTTGAACATCCAGTTGTCGAAGAGGCCAGCGGTGTGTAACCGCAAGAGATAGAACAACCCTAATTTTTGTGGGTTTAACAACTGGACTAAACGTTTCTGTATAGTCGATACCTGGTTGCTGATGAAAACCTTTTGCGACAAGACGCGCTTTGTAACGCGTGATAGCACCTTGTGGATCGGTTTTGAGCCTGTAAACCCATTTGCAATCCACAACATTAGTTCCAGGGACATATGGAACTAGAGACCAAGTCCCATTTCGGAGAAGAGCCGAATACTCCGCGAAACGAGTTGGAGCTTGGGAATGAGCAAGAAGGGTGAGACCGGTTTCAACAACATGTCTGTGACGTCTTTCAACAATCCCGTTCTGTTCGCTTGTATGTGGACAAGAAAGACGGTGAATGATACCAAGATTGGTAAAGAAAGGGGATAATTTGCGAAATTCACCACCCCAATCAGTTTGGACAGATTTCAGTTTTGTGTTGAATTGTCGTTCTGCCATGATAATAAATTGTTTAAAAACATCACACACATCAGATTTTTGTTTTAATGGGAAGAACCACATGAATCGAGTAAAATGATCAACACAAAGTAAAAAATAACTATGCCCATCAAAAAATTTAACAGGCGCTGGGCCCCACACATCACAAAATACAAGATCTAAAATACTAGAACTTTGATAAGTAGAAGATAATAAATGAAGTTTAGACGATTTTCCAATAGAACATGAATTACAATGAGAAATAGAATCATTGTTCAAAAGCGGTAAACAATACTTAGAGAGCATAAATTTAAAAAGTTGTAGATGCGGGTGGCCCAAGCGATGATGCCATGTTGTTGAAAAGGCACGAGTTGTGGAAAAAGCGACTTTGTTGACTTGAAACGATTGAGGCAGGTGAAAGGAATAAAGTCCTCCACTACTTGGACCCATGAGGAGGGTAGTGCGGGTAACCTTGTCCTTCACAAGAAAGAAAGTAGCATGAAATTCAAAAAAAAAACATTATTATCACGGCAAAACTGTTGAACAGACAAAAGTTTAGATTTTATGTCCGGAACATTAAGTATGTTATTTATGGAAAAGGTTTTTGAGGGTGAGGAAAAACGAGTGGAACCGATATGAAGTATGGGAAGGGCCTTACCATTTCCAACATGCAGACTGTCCTCACCGTAGTATGGCTCAGCAGTATCGAATCCTGTCAAATCGGGGGCAACATGATTGCTAGAACCTGTGTCTGGAAGCCAGGTGGAGGTGGAAGCTTGTGACCGGAGATCAACATAATTAGCAGAGGGCTGTCTTTGACCACGGATAGTGGACGGATCACGATTCGGGCAGTGAGATGGTAGATGACCAATACCACACCTGTTACAGGTGCCAAAAACAAGATTCTGGTTGGAGGCCCAGTTGAATTGGCTACGAGTTCCGCTAGTTTGATTGCGAGAATTATTTCCGTTACTACGACCTCCACGGTTGTTTGAGCGCCCACGTCCTTTGTTGTTGTTGGATCGATTAGTGTAAAAAGCTTGTGGAGCCGACCCTGTGTTAGAGGACTGAAGTTGGGAGGTGAGTTGTGATAGCAGCAGTTGAATATTCTGAATAGGATCAGCAGTGTTTGACCCAGAGATGGCAGGTTGCTGTCGTGATGGAGTAATGGCAGAGAACGCCTGTGCAGGAACAACTTCGGGTAGGTTTTTCTTTATCATAAAATCATGGTCAGATAGCAACCCATGCAGTTCCGAGAAGGAAGTGGGGAATTGTCGAGTTAGTATAGTTGTTTTGAGATCATTGTAGTCATCCCGCAAACATGCAATTACAAGCATAACAAGGTCCTTCTCCTTCAAGGGTTCTCCAATATTGGCTAAGGCATCATTGTATGATTTTGCACGGGTAAGGTATGAAGCAGGTGACTCATCCCCATGCATACCAATGCGTAGCAGTTGAGTTTTTAGGGTATATTCACGTGATGAAGTATGCGGTTCATATGCACTTTCAAGAGAGAGCCACAAGTCACGTGATGTTTCACCTTGAACATGTGGGAAGGAAGCTTCGGATATGGTAGCAATGAGGAGTGTACGAACGTGTGCATCGTTGGAGATCCAAATCTGATAATTAGGGTTAGCGGCAGGTTCTTCTTTGTCAGAAGTAGCGGGTAACAGCCTGTCAGGGCATGGAATGGTGCCATCGATGTAGCCATAAAAGTTGTTGGTAATTAGGAAGGGTTTGATCATTGCCTTCCAAAAACCATAGTTGGTAGGGGAAAGTGTAAAGGCGAATTTGTGAGCATAATGGGAGGATTTGGCAGCCGCTGAGAAAGAGGCCAGAAGAGCCATGGAAGCAGCCGGAAAAAAAGAAGATGATCGGCAATGCCTTAATCGGCTAGGGTTTTGTTAACCTTGGCTCTGATACCATAATAAGTCACGTAATTGTATTAATGAGAAATAGGTTACAGAGGATGTATATATAATACATGTAGTTACATAATCAACCCTCTAATATATACTAATTGTCTAATATTTAGGTCACTCATACTTTTTTTTGTTCCGATTAAGTCACTCATACTTTTTTTTGTTCCGATTAAGTCACTCATACTTTTTTTTGTTCCGATTACATCACTCATACTTTTTTTGTTCCGATTAAGTCACTCATATGAATGACCTAATTGAAACAAAATTAAAAGTACAGTGACTTAATCGGAACAAAAAAAAAGTATGAGTGACTTAATCGAAACAAAAAAAGTATGAGTGACCTAATTGGAACAAAGCTGAAAGTTGGTTACATTTATATAAAGTTACCCCTTAATAAAAATATGTATATCACAAAATTACGTATATGTAACTTAAAAAGTTTCACATTAAACTCATAAAATTGCATATATGTAACTACAACAAGTTACATATATGTAATTATATGAAATACATATTTTTTATTTTTACATTTCCTACCTTATAATGTAAAGAAATGAAAAATGAAAAAAAAAGGTTTAATTGATAATGATTGTGGTTCGTTTCTTAGTTCTCTTTAAAATGAAGTTTTCTTAGGATCTCACCCCTATGTATACGTGTGTGTGTGTGTGTGTATAAGTATGTACACACAAATTAAATTGATAAGTTTGATGATTTAGACGCCATTTAACAAAAAATATTAAATTTGGGTTCACAATGTAAGTAGTTTGTCTCAAATCAAAAAGCAGTTTGATTTTTATTTATAACAAGTCAAAAAGCATAAACCTAAAGTTTCCAAACCGTAAACCAAACCGGAACCAAACTGTTATTAGCGGTTCGGTTTGGTTTTTAATTTTAGCGGTTCGGTTTTGGTTTTCGTTATTTAAAAACCGTTATTAATGATTTGGTTTATGGTTTCACTCAAATTCCGTAAAAACCGGACCGTGAACACCCCTAACACGAACGTTTAATAAGACACAAATGAAGATAATCATGAACAATGAGCTGCAAAAATTTAATTTTTTTGAGCAACATTATACTAATTTTAAGGATTAAAAAAATGCTCGTTTTTATGATAATTTTTTTTGAAAAAATAATATCGTATATAAAAGTTATGAACATTTAAAAAATGTGGGGAAAAGTGATTATGATTAAATTACCTCTAACAACTTTTCTCTTTAAAATATTAAATTTTCTCTATTAAATTTGATCTAGTGATCTAATGTTAATAATCATTCTTAGACTTTTTAGAATAAAGAGTTTATTTAGTTGAACTTAATTCTAGAATAGTATATAGTAAATTAAAGCATACTATAAAAGAATTTAAGAGGATAATATGGGTCTATAACATCCTTTTATACGGTTAATATATTTGGACATAAATGTTAAATTATTATTAAGATAATGTATAAAAACAACCTACATAAGATTACTAAAGAATTTCTTGAGTAAATTCCTTATTTTGTAACTAATTGTAGTTTTATACTTCTACAAAAATATTTATCATGGTTCGATAATGTTGTCGCTTTAACTCAAGAGCCTAACACCTCGTGTGTATTTTATTTGTCAGACCTATTGTGATTTTATCGGTGGCATACTGGCATGTCTAGAAATATTTTTCCTGAAGTATCATTATACAATATTTTTTTTCTTTTTTGTTTAGGTTAGGTTGGGTCAAATCAAGTTGTTGCTAAAAAAAAGTTAATAAAATTAAATTTCATATACAAAAGTATTATGGAGTTGTTTAAAACTGGCTAGTGGTAATCGATAATAAATTAAGCTTAATTTAAATTGAATTTAAATTATTAATTGGATTTTTCCAACTTTATTTTACAATTAAATCTTATTAATTAACAGTAAAAAAATGTTTTGTGGCAGGGCCGGACCGGCCGGCCGAACCAGTCGGACCGAGAACCGTCAAAGAGGGCGGTCCGTAGATGTATGTTCTAGCCGTTCTCAAATGAGTCGGCCGGTCAAGACGGTTCACGGTCAAGCCGTAGGACATTTGTTACGATCGGACCGGATTGTTGGATAATATTCCACAAAATTTGCCTAACCAAAATTACAGAGGTATGCTTCAAACTTCAAATCGATAAGAATCGTTAGATCAAGATCAAAGGATATGAGGATAATCAAGACTCACCAAAACAAGAGGTTAAGCATAGGAGTCTCGATCAATTATTGTTTTCGGCTTTTCTCAGCTAGAGGTCAAACACATACAAGTATGGTAGAGATGTATACATTAACAATGCATCATATAAATTGAACTTAACTATTCATGAAATTACAAATGTGTTGTTAAATTTTTTTGTTTGTAGGTTTATATACATATACAACTAAAGGATATTACTATAGCAACTATTGCATATACAAAATCAATTATGTATATGTAAAATCAAATCTTACATGTGTAAAACTTGGTTGTGTCTAGCTAATACTCTCAACCAATATTCATTGGTTCATTAGTTTAAATCAAATACATTAACATAATAAGAGGCAAACACATTAATAATACATTATATATACAAAATGAATTTAAACGTTAAGATAAATTTGCAAAGCTATTGTTTTCGTGTTTTTCGGAAATTTCATTGATATATTGAAATAAGTAAAACGATCAATATGGATCCAATTACAATAGACAGGCAGGTAAGCGAGCAACAAGTTGCGCCGCCACCCCCTTTTGAATGGCAAATCCGATCCTACTGAAAACAAAGTTAGCGTTCTTCGATGTCGATGAATTACTGTGCACGACCTGCTGAACTCTTTTAAGAAATGTAGCAGCATCGGGGGCAAGAGACCCAAAAGTATCGAAAGCAAACGGAATGAAGGTATGTTGATTCTCGGCACACGCCTTCTCGTGCTTAGCAATTTTTCCCAATTCTGCCTTTAACACGACCTGCCTAGCGACAAACCCGGTGTCCCTAAGCCCAACAAGGGGGACACCCCAGTAAGGTCTACACAAGCATGCTTCCCCCTGCCCATCCAAACACAAGAATGTCCGCTGGTTGAAGAGTAGACCTTCCCTCACACGGATCTGACAAGAAATTCACGGGAGCCTTTTTTTTGCCGAGATTCCCGCCCGTTTTAACACATCACAAAGGACATCCCTGACCAAATCATGTCTGTATTTAAACCCTGGGAGTTCTTTGCAATGAACCGCATGTTCACTGAATTTATCTAAACAAACTTTACGGCAGATCGGGCAGGGCTTATCCACTGGGAACAAGGGGATCATTAAACGGTATTTAAAAATAGCCCGGTACTCCACTGTTGACATGTGTTGGCCTAATCCTTCGATTGGGATGACAGTCAGAAAGTCTTGAGCATGCGGAGTCTGAAGACATTCTAACACCGCTTTTTGGCGAGTTGACAGACCGAATTTTTCTCCCAAACTTTGGACGGTTTTACTATAAAGGGCACTCGTGTCACACCCCCACCTCTCGTAACCTCATGTATGATGTCACTGAAATGGTTGCGGAAGCATAGTGGTGATGTCTCTGAGGTGAGGTGTGACTTACTTGATCCGATATCACAAGCTCACAGATTAACTTAAAGTAAATACATTAGAAGGTTCGTCATTAACATCCACATTACAGTCTACAACTAAGTTGATTTAATTACAAAACTAATTTATTCCAGTGCAAGTATTCCAAAAGTGTGTCCTCACCGGCGATTACTGTTTACCTGCAAAAAGGTTTGAGTTTGAAACATCAGCACAAAGCTGGTGAGTTCGACAGTTCAATTTAAAACAATATGATATGATAAGTATGTTCTCAAAAGTTCAGTTCCGGATAACCATGGGACCCGTATCTAGTTCCTTTCAGACATTTGTACGTTTCACGAAGATACTACCCGTCGGTAAATATCTTAATGCCTTATTATCTTAATGTCTATCACTAACATTAAGAAAGTTGTCACACCCCGAGCCGGCGGGGTTGGATCGGAGTCCCCGCCGGGTGGAAGGTTCCCGGGGCGTGATATCGTGGGTGATAATCAAGATGATCAGATTGTTTACATAGCATCAATGTTTAAGAATAACTAAAGCACAATCAAATGATAACTAGGATTACAAAGTTAAATTACAACATCGATGTTCTGCAATTTAACCAAGTAAACCTATCAAAAGAATAACATGTCTATATCTTGTATATGTACAAGATATCAAAGTAATGTGTATCATCAACATAAGATGTGCTTCACAAAAGTCTACTAGGTCCTCTATCTGGGCCGCCTAGTATGCAAGTCCTGAAGCCTTAGATTATACCTGTTCATCACCTGAGTATGCATGTAAGAAAACAAGGTCAACACAATGGTTTGTGAGTTCATAAAGTTTATAAGTTTAAAATAGTTTTAACAAACCTCCTTCGGTAAAACCTTAACCTCATTAACTCCACATGTAATATCCAAATCGGTATGCTTATATATAGGGCATATGTAAGGGACAAGCCCTAGCCAACATCCCACCACATGCTAATCCAGATATGACACTGTTGTTAATAATAATTAAGCATTTTACCTACCAATCAACCCATTCCTCATCAAAGCTTTTGTTGTCTGTTTCAAAGTTTACAAGTCTATAATGTTTACATGTGTTAGTTTCAATGTATGTTTATCAAGCATCAAGTTTCACACGCAAATAGTTTAGCTGTCCCTAATCCCATACGTGAGTACAAGCTCTGCACTAGCAGTAGTTTAGCAATTACGTAGCTCACAGATTAGTTAAGCTCAGTCTAGCAATTACGTGTCTCCTATACAAGATAAAAGCTCTGGTTTACCAGTAGTTTAGCAATTACATATCTCATATATAGACACAAGCCATGCATGCACAAGTAAATCCAGCAATTACATATCTCATATAAGCAGACAAAAGCTCTGGATTACCAGTAGTTTAGCCATTTCATGTCTCTTATATAGATAATAGCTTAGCATCGCAATGTTTATGTTTAGCAATTACATACCTCATATAAGCAGACAAAAGCTCTGGATTACCAGTAGTTTAGCCATTATGTCACACCCCCAATTTCCCACTTGTGGGGTCAGTCCACGTGGGTGTGACGTGGCCAGGAATCACAGCTCTTGGTCATATAGAACGACTTCTATATGAGTTACACAATCACACAGTTTGCAAAACCAAACAAGTTTATATAAGTATGCAGCGGAAAATGTAAATCATCAAATACATATGTAGCAGCGGAAAGTAATTGTTGAAATAAACACTACAAATGATTAAATTGTTATAAAAACGTAGCAATTGCACACAAGCCTAGGACATGAGTCTAAATGTAAGCTTGACTCCTTAGTGTGTCCTTGTGAGCGTCCTAGCGTGTGCTCCATTAGTTACCTGAGAATACATGCGAAAAGTATCAACTAAAAAGTTGGTGAGTTCACAGGTTTAGACAGACAGAAATTGTAGACAGATATATATACTGGACATGTTTAAGTTTGGTTGTTGGATCTACGATCCGTGAGTGTGTCATGTCATCTTACCGAAACTAGACTGTTCTCGTTTGCCTCCGCGAGTCATCGCTGAACTCGCAATTCACATCAATTATTACACTCGTTATGACCTCCAGTCAAAGTTGTTGCCGAGTGGGGCTAGTCAAACCCAGTAGTACTACGTAATAACGACTCATTCGTAACAATTAACGGTAAGGATAAGTGAGGGCTTTATGCGATAATAGTTACACTCAAAAAGAAATGGTTTCACAACATACCAGTCATACATCTAAACAGTTGCATAGTATTCTCACCCCAAGATTGAGTAAAAGCAGTTAAAGAGTAAAAGTGGGGCCGTAAACTCACCTGAGTTTAGATATGCGTTAGCTCAAAAGAGTTCGTGTAGCTCGCCGGCTAGTAGTCACCTATATCACATAGGTACTATGAGTTCGTGTTCACATATGTGGGTCTCACCGGACCGCGTTAGTGTTCAACAACACTAAGTGGTTACATAGGTCGAGTTGACCGTGTTTAACCGTGTCGATCGTGTTTGACCTAACGACCCGTTGGCGACGGTTTGGATCAAGTGTTCGTGTATCGTGCGGTTTTAGTGTCGTGTGAAGTGTACGGATACCAAATTTATTCCTATGAGGAAACTTACTATTTATGGTAAGTTCCTATTTTAGGAAAGTTTCCATATTTGGCAGGTTATGCATAAAATCATATTCCGATTATTCTAACATGCATATTTATCCTAAATGAGCATGTTATCACATAGCACATAGATACACATAGCCGGTTTAGCATAGTTTGCGCGTAAAAGTTTCCATTTATGGAAAGGTACTAAAATGAGCATGTTTAACCAAGATTAGTAACAAACCCTTTTCTAAAGATCATTACCCTAGTCCTAAATTATCATAAAATCATATTCGTTTCAACAAACATATTGCTATTCATAGACTTTGTAAAATAAAGTTTCTATTTATAGTAATAACCATAAAAATCATATTTTCAATAATTCTAATCATCCCAATGCATCAATAATCATCATATTAACTTCTAAACGTCATACAATCACTAAATGAACATGTTAGACCCAAAACATTATCATGCATTTTACCGATTTGCAATATTGTGACAAAAAGTTACTATTTATAGTAACGTTCACAAAAATCACACTTTTGACTATCCTAAACATTTCTATGCATCAAGTATCTATCACAATAGTTTCTAATCATCATTTTAAGCATAACATTTAGATCTAATCACATGCATGTGGTCATTTTATTAAGAATACACACTTTGTAACATAAAAGTTACTATTTTAGTAATAACCACATCTATGACATTACTCGACCATGATCAACATTCTAAACACATGGAACATCGTCAATAACACTTTTAATAACACTTCAATACTGAAAATTACTCAAATCATTGAAGATCATACATGCATGTTGATTAAAGTGGCCATTTCATCACAAAATCAACAAATCAACACCACAATCAATCAAGATCATCATGGATCGTTATAGAATCATCAAATCAGTAAATAAATCACACAATAGCATATCTAAAACATCAAAGTTTCGTGACAATGTTGGTGATGATGATGCATGTGGCCAAAATGGCTTGCATGTGCTCCTATATGTGATTTTAGGCAAGATTAACCATAGAATCTACCTTACAATGCTTTAGAACGCCTTGAAACGAATTGAGCAGGCTTGTAGAAGTCCTGGATGCTGCTGGAATGCTACAAATCGCGAGTAGAGAGTAGACACGGTGTTCTTGAGCCTCGAACCTTCAATCTCTCCTTAGATTGCCTTCAAACTTGCTCCCCAAAGGTTCCAAATGGTTCAAATGGTGCTCACAGAGTGTTAGAGGCCGGAGGTGGCGAGTTGCAGTCGAGAGAAATGGTGTAGGGCGGCAGAAATGATTATCATTGGATTTATAAAGATTTGATGCGTATAAGGGTTGTCGCGTACCGCGGAGACTGCACAAAAAGCATCTCCGCGTACCGCGGTGATTAAAATAATAATTCTGTTCCCGAAACACGCCGCGTACCGCGGTGGTTGAAGATGATCGGTCGTCGCGTACCGCGACGTTTTTCGGAGAATTCAAATTCTCCCGCTTGAGCTTCGCGTACCGCGAAAGCCCAATTGTATGCCCATCGCGTACCGCGATGGGTCTCGGCTGAGCCCAACAAGTCCAATTTCATTGTTTTGAACCGAATCTTTCATATTTCTCGGATACGATCATCGTTTCTCAACACATTGGCTTTGTTCTAATTAAATTAGGTTCACCGAACCTAAGTGCAGTGTTTTGTGTTACAGATTGATCCGTTCACCAACGTTCGTCATTCAAGACACGTGCGAGTGTTGTGCGATAATTCCTCGAATTATCGGCGTGTTCAGGCTGTTGTGCCACGTGTCACACTAAATGCATTTATTCTAATGCCACGTATGAAATAATAATAAACATTATTATTAAAATAATAGAATTGCTGACCTGGAAATTACGAGGTGTCACACATTACATGTCTCTTATATAGGTAATAGCTTAGTCTCGTTACGTTTATGTTTTACATATATCTTAATCCATAGGTACAAGCTCTGGATTACCAGTAGTTTAGCCATTACGTAGCCTATGATTAGATATATGTACCATGTTTCATGCGTAAGTAGTAGTTTCAAGCATACAATTCAAGTGTTCGTACAATGTTTCATCATGAATCCCATATGTTTGCATCAAGTCTCAAGTTCATAGTATCAAGTTTCTCAAGTATAAGTATTCAAGTCTCATGTTGAAAGTATAAAGCCTCACAAGTCTAAGCAATAAAGTCTCATGTTTGAAGTATAAAGTCTCACAAGTCTAAGCATTCAAGTCTCATGTTTGAAGTATAAAGTCTCACAAGTCTAGGCATTTCAAGTCTCACGAAACACCAACAATGTTTAAAGTATAAAGTTTCATGAATATAAGTATCATGTTTCATGCATATGTATCAAGTCTAAGGCTTTTCAATGATTACTAAGTTCCACCAATAAGTTTCAACATAAGTATAAAGTTTATGTTTAAAACATTAAATAACATTTCAATAATATTGTGAAAATGTTTAACATGCTTCTCAGTCCCGAAATAAAACAAATAAGTTTGAAAAGGGACAAATGAACTCACTTTGTGCCCTTAGTGATTGACTATGTAGAATAAGAATGCACGCGCTCTTTGTTTGCTCTTGTTTTAATATTCACGCTCCTGTATTGATTTCATAGAGTTGTAGCTTATAAGTGTAAGTTTGTAAGAGTTTGTTGTGCGTGTAAGTGTTAGTGTTAGCCCTAAAGTTGGCTAACACTCGGGTCTCGGTCTTCTTTCGGCCCTGTTTGAATGTTATGGACCTTGATAATAACTAATTCCCTTTAAGATTGAGTTTTAATATTTGTCATAAGTTTTTCTTTTCATTTCCAACTTGCCTATCACTTGTTATCCTGTGAAATCTTGAACTTGTATAGTTCATCATTGTATAACATAAACTTTCGTTTAATGATTATAACTTTTACAATTTATAATATTTTGAATAGATGATTTCATAGTAAATAAATAACTATAAAATTATCCTTGTAAAGCCAAAAGGTTTTAGTGTCATATTATTTTAGGTTATGCTCAAAATCGATTGGGCCGAACGTAGATGGACCATGCAGCCATCATTTGGGCTTAGGCCAATTTCAATTAACATGGCCTAAAGGTTATGCATGTGGGCCGAAAAAATGTTGGGCCGATTAACAAAATATTGGGCCGAAATAGGGTCTGGCCTTGGGCTTAGGCTATGGGCTGCCCCAATGGGCCGACTAAAGATAATAAAGCTAAGCCAATAGTGTTGGGCCAAGACAATTGTTAGTGGGCCGAAACATATGATTTCTGTTGGGCCTAAAACAATCCTGCTGGGCTTGATATACGTAGGAGTTGTTTCAAATTCACCAACTGAAGTTTGTGGCATCCACTGTAGCGAACCTTTCTGGTTAATTAGACTAGGGTTCGGCTATAATGGTTCTCAAATGATTCGGCTGTTGCATGGTTCGGCTGGCTATGAGGCTAAGGGTTCGTGGCTTGGTGGGGTTCGGCTAAGAGAAGGAGGGTTCGCTGCTAGCCTTGGGTTCGGTCGGCTTACATGATTCACTGCTATGGGTTCGTTGGGTATTGAAGGTTCGCCCCGAGGTGTGGTTCGTGACAAACTCAATGGTTCGGCTCCTATAGCCCATACAAGGTTCGCCAATGGTGCAACAGGTTCGAGGTAGGAGGAGCCCAACAAGGTTCGGCCATGTGGAATCTTTCAGGTCGAGGGTTCGGCTGATGGTCATGAAGGTTCGCTACCCACGTAAGGGTTCGGCCAAACTTCCTCTCAACCAAGAAGGTTCGTCCGTCCCTTAGCCCACGAACCTGTATGTGTGCGTCCCCATTATGCAGCTCCGAAAGAGTGGTTTTTGCCATTACTATCCTGCCACTACACGTGGATAGATTCTCGAGAAAGTGGATGTTCGAAGATGAAGCTCCTTAACCGGTTGGGTGTGTGTGTGTCAAAGGAAGATAGAAAACCCTATTTTTCAGCAACTTTATGGTTTCATACCTGAGAAATGGCTGGATAAAAGCCCAGATCGGTTGTACTTTCTTGTAGAGGGCTTCAAGATGGTCGTTTAGGCGCAAGAATCACGTGATTTCGTTAAGAATTGAGGAAGTTATGAGCTTTCAAAGGTTGAAAATGGTGAGTTTGTATGATGGGGAGAGAGGTGGACGAGAGAGAGATGATAGAGAGAGAGAGATCTTGAAATAAATGATAAAATCACCCCATTTAGGGCATATATACCCCGGGTGTATCCGGGTTCGTTTCGGTTGCTCGGTTCGTAGTTTCGTCGCGTATTCGGCACGTTACGCGCGTTTTTCGTAAATAAATTAAAAGAGTTATTTTAAACTACATGGTTAGTATTTATTTCTAAAATTTATTTTAAATTTCATTTAATTTAATTATTTATCGAATCTCATTATTTTTACGCGTTTCGAAAGTTGTTTCGTGATATAATAAAATAGTTTAGTTTAAATTGTATTTATGATGAGTTTCAAAATTGTAAAATAGGAAATATTTTATTTCCTTAAAATTATGATCGTTCGTATCGTTATTCGTTTTGTCAGATCGCGTCGCCATCGAGCGTATTCGTTCGAATCGTCATTCGAACGAACACGTCGATGGTTTGGCTTTCTGATTCTTGTTTTCTACTGTTAAGTTATTATTTCAGAACGTTAAACTATCAGAATCATTCGTACAGATCGTCACCTATACGAATAACACGTCGGTTTAGCATTTTGAAACAACAACCGTTAAGGTTTTGTTTTGTTTAACCTCACATACGTTTACACCAAATAATATCACACCAAGTATTTATGTTTCAACGTTGTGTTGTCTGACATGTTTTCTGACTGTTAAATCCTAAGATTTTAGTCAGATTCAGACAATCGTTTAATAGTTTCATGTTAATCAAATGCATCAATAGACTGAACATAGTTTCACGAAATGTGTACCTGGGTTACTGTATACGTTTTACTGTTGCGATCACTGTTCCAGCACGTGTCCGGCACTGGTGTTACAAAAGTGTTTTGGAAACAGGTACCAAACATTCACACATGGGGAGATGCAATCCTCCCAGCAAATGGGTTGTCAGCAAATGGGTTGTCAGCCAATAGTACTATCAATGATTCATGTTCGGCCCCACATGGGTTCACTAGATACAGTTCAAGAGATGAGGACTTTTGATACTGTGATAAAGATACTAACGGCAAAATCCCATGAAATCACACGAAAGTCACATGAAATCACACAGATAACAGTGATGCATATCTTATGTTCAGAAAAGGATTTACAGAGTTACCACGATGTTTATAAAACACTAAAAAGAAAAAGGGGTTGTACGAAACTCACCTGATGATATAAAGGTAGCAAAATATCTCGAAGCTGTCAACAAAGAGATGATTCTGCATTTAGTTATATTTAATAAGTTATTTATGTTCTAGTTTACTGATTATATCTTTCTGAACGTTCAATGTCAAAGACATTGCTTTGTAAGTCATCAAACCGATATTAAATGTTTAATTGATTAATTTGGTATTATATCATACAATGTATGATAATGTAGGAACCTACATTGCATGAGATTCCCAATACAAGGTTGATGACACTCTTGATTAATCAGAATAATCTCGGATTAACCAAATAGTTAATGTTGTTGATTATGATACTGTAACAGTTTCTAGATAATTTAATGGCTTAGGAATGATAAATCCTTGTTATTGATTACCCAGATATCTTGAAATATCACAATGTAGCATCAGAATAGGTATAATAACCAAGTTTAACATACTAATCTGACTGTTATTCTAAACATCAGATAATCATTCCAATGAGTATGTTAATGGTTGTGATTAGTTTGAAACACTTGGATTTAAACTTGCATTTCAAGGATTAATCCAACTAATCACCTACATTGTTATAATCAAATGGATTAAACCATTATAATCATGGGTATGGTTTCATGCAAACCGGGCATTACAACGGATCAAAACAAGGATTTAACCGTTAAAACATCGTGTTCTTTGTTTATAATCAATCCTAGCCATCATCTAGGCAATAATCAACAATCCTAACTATGTCATTACGTTCAAAATCAAGATCTAATCAATCAAAATCAAACTAGAAGGTTAAAACGGATCATTACCTAATCTGACGGATATCTGCGGTTAAAATAATGATCAGAACTTGTAGAGATGATTCCTGGTGCGATCCTTGCGTTCAGAGGGCTTGAAGATGAAGATTGGATGGTAGTTTGGTCGAGTTTTGCGTCTGTGAAGCGAGTTTGTGCGAGAGATGAATAAATTTTTAAATTCTGCATGAAATCTGATGAAGTAGATCAGATTGTTGCACCGCCACACCCGTCGCGTACCGCCCAGAAGCCAAAGAAGGCTTCGCGTACCGTGAAGATTTTCGGGAATTTCAGATATTTTTCATGCATCGCGTACCGCGGGGAACCCTTATCCCATCCTTCGCGTACCGCGGCGAGGCCAGAAATCCAATACTTAGAAAATTTTCTTCGTTTTTCGATTCCGGACAATCCAGGACTCCGTTTTGCACACGGTTTTCGCCCACGTTCATCATTTCTCGTGTACTATCAACCTGTAGCAATTACAATTATTAAATTAACGTGAATTTCTAGAACGATCAAATGTACTCACATCATTGATGATGTAATTCTCGTATGCAACTGTCACAACTCGCCAGAACATTTTGGGCTTTAGGAGGGGCGGTGTCCTTATTAGTGAACCCGCCAAGATCAAGATCGGGAATTGAGTTGTGCAAACAGTCCAACACACACCGAAAATCGGGATCGAACCCATCAACACTACAATTACGCAAAATGTGATCCTGTAACTTCCAAGATTGTGCTCTCGACGCTACGAAAGCATAGGTAGAAACATCCTCCGCTGAATATAGCCCTAAACCACCAAAACAAATGGGGAGAGAGGCCAGTCTGTGACACCTCGGAATTTCCAGGTCAACACTTCTTTAATTTAAATAATAATATGTATTACTATTTCATACGTGGCACTAGAATAATTGTATTTAGTGTGACACGTGGCACAACAGTTTGAACACACCGATAATTCGAGGAATTATTGCACAACATTCGCACTTGTCTTGAATAACAAACGTTGGTGAACGGATCAAACCACAGTACACTTTCACTGCACTTAGGTTTTAGGGAACCTAAAATATTTGGAACAATGGCTAAATGTCGAGAAACGATGATTCTAATCGGAAATTACGCGAAAATCGGTTCGAAACAACAAAACTAGACTTATTGGGCTTCTCTGGAAGCCATCGCGGTACGCGATGGTCCAACAGGAGGTATTATAGCGGTACGCGACAGGCGTCGCGGGGGTTTGACTCCCGAAATCCGTCGCGATACGCGAAGATTCTTTTAAACATCCATCGCGGTACGCGACAGGTGCCAGTCGACAAATCTTTATAAAATCAAGACCACCACGCCTATTAACTCCACTCTTCATCATTTCTCCGATTGTACACGCCATATCTCGACCAAACTCGTCTGCAAACAGCTGATTTGACACTTGGGAAGCCATGGGAGACCTCCATTGAAGCTCCAAAGCTTGAAGGTTTGAAGGTTGATGGCTTGAAGACCCATTGGAACTCAAAACCTCCATCACAACCATCTCATTTCTGCAAGAACCTACTGTCCAGGGAGCTTAGAGGCGGTTCTTGTCGTCATCTTGGCATTCTTGAAGCATTAGAAGGTAGTTCTATACCCAAAACACACTTCCTTCAACTTTACACTCACATGCATGACTTTAAACACACATGCAAGCACCCTTGATGCACATGCACGAATTTTAGTTCTGGGTTTGATGATGTTTACATGATATTTGATGATCTATGATGATTAGATGATGTATTTTTACGTTCCATGATGATGTTGATATGATAGGATGGTCATAGTAGCTAAAATAATGGTGTTAGCAACATGAATGTATGATTTAGGTGGTTTTACATGATTGTGGATATTGAAATGATGTTATGAGTGTTATTGATGATGATTTGCAAGATTAGAAATGGTTGGTTTGTCAATGTTTGGTCATATGGTGAATATTGTTAATTTTAGTAACTTTAATGTTACTAGTTAGGTATTTTGATGAAATGGTCACATTTGTATGTTTAGATCTATAAGTTATGTTTAAAATAATGTTTAGAAGTTAATATGATGGTTATTGGATGCATTGGAATGATTCAAATTGCTAATAGTATGATATTTAGGAATGTTACTAAATATAGTAACTTTATTTTACAATTTGGAGAATAGGAGCATGCTAGTCATAATGGTTATGATTAAATACTTATTTAAGACTAATATGATGATATTATGATAAGATTTGTAATTAGACTTAGTGATATATGCATATCTTGTAACTTTCTAATTATGGTAACTTTTACGCGCAAAACATGCTAAACCGACTATGTGTAACTATGTGCAATGTGATAACATGCTCACTTAGGATAAATATGCATATTAGAATAATCGGATTATAATTTCTTACATGACTTGCCTAAAATAGAAACTTACTATGAATAGTAAGTTTCCTCACGAAAGTGATCATTGGTATCCGCACACTTCACACGACACTAAACCGCACGTTACACACACATTTGATTCAAAACCGTCTCCAACGGTTCGTTAGGTCAAACATGGTCGAATACGGTCAACCCGACCCATATAACAATTTGGAAGTTGTTAAGACACGAACACGGTCCTGTGAGACCCACATATATGCAAACACAAACTTACAACACCTATGTGACATAGGTAACTACTAGCCGGCGAGCTACACCGTTCTTGTAAGAACACACACTTCTCAAACTCAGGTGAGTTTTACAGCCCCACTTTTACTCTCATACTGTTTTACTAAACTTTGGGGTGAGAATACTATGCAACTGTTTTAGATATAGTACTGGTATGTTGTGAAAACCATTTTCGAGTGTAACTATTATCGCTTAAAGTCCTCACTTATCCTTACCGTTAATTGTATCACAAACGAGTCGTAATTACGTAGTACTACTGGGTTTGACTAACCCCACTCGGCACCAATGTTGACTGGAGGTCATAACGAGTGTAATTTCGATGGGAATGCGGGTTCAGCGATGACCTGCGGAGGCAAACGGGAACAGTCTAGTTTCGGTAAGATGAACTGACACACTCCGCGGATCGTAGTATCCAACAACAAAACTTAACATACCCAGTATATATCTGTTTACTATTTGTGTCTGCCTAAACCTGTGAACTCACCAACTTTTTAGTTGACACTTTTCGCATGTATTTTCAGGTAATTAAAGGAGCACACGCTAGGATGCGCACAAGGAAGAAATAAGGAGTCTGGCTTGCATATAGACTCGTGTCCTAGGCTTTTGTGTGCATTTATTATATTTTGAAAACAAATTAACTATGTAGTGTCTGTTAAACAATTTACTTTCCGCTGCAACTTATTTATTTGCGTATTAAACATTTCCGCTGCTTATTTATGAAAGCTTTGTTATTTTACAAATCTGTGTGATTGTGAAACTCATATAGAGTCGTTCTATATGACCATGAGCTGTGATCCTGGCCACGTCACACCCACGTGGACTAACACCACGAGTGGGAATTTGGGGGTGTGACACAGTCTCCATTGAAAATCCCCAAAAAAGGGACCCCCACATACCACAATATCCTCAATAGCCGCTCTGAGCCCTTTGTCAAAAACAGAGACAACATCTTTAACGAACGTAGGCTGGCATGTTTGGAGACCGAACAACAACTTAGCCACTCCCATACAAGAGCGAAGCAAGAGAAGCTCACATTGAGGGTCTCGCAGGCGAGTGAGACATCTCATCAGATCCACTGCCTTTGAGGCTCTGTGAATAGCTAAACTACTAATAAAACCAGCGTCTTGGCTAACCGCCCCTCCAAGGAGTTTGACCCCTAACTCCGGTCTTCCAATCCCAACAGGAAATAAACCACTCTTTCTCTTTGTCTCTACATTAGACACTACACTTAGAGATTTCACACTTATATTATTATTACCACTGTGAACTATTACCGACTAATTTAGAACTTACAGGATGGATGATGACAATGAGGACACGGGGCATAACCCGGGAAAGCGACCTATCGAGTATGAGCTGACAGGAGAGAGTCGTCAGCGAGTTAGGGATATCATGTTCCCAGAGGACTTTGAGGAGGCAGAAAGGGCACGCATTGCCAAGCGTGCCAGGTCGTGGACTTGGTACCCACGTACAGTGTGGGACTGGATCATCGAGGAGAGAGTACCTTTACAGCGAGAACGGACCGATGATGACCGAGCACACCGACTACCGTCACTTGAAATGTCACTCGAGTGGGCTTTCGCAGCCCATGTTGCTCGAACTGCTCGTGAGGCTAGTAGGGCGCGTGAGCGCGACGTGGAGATCATGGCTCTCCGAAAGGAGAACCAACATCTCCAAGGGCAGGTAGATCACCTGCGGGAGCAGGTAGTGGAAGAAATAGCGGCACTCCAGAATCGGACAACACAGTTAGAGGAACGGCAGGAAGAGGTCGTCGCCGTGGTTCAGGGCCATGGGGAGCGACTGGTTGCAGTAGAGGGCATTGCAGGAGAGAACCAGGCAGTGCTTCAAAACGCCTGGGCTGACCAGCTACTCATGGAACCCGAGGAGGAACCGGATCAAGGACCTCAATTCGAGGCGGAAGATCTCGAAGAGGGAGATTTTGATAAAGATCCAGACGAGGATCCTGATGAGGAGGACGATGATGGTCCTGCCGATAGTGGAGATTCACACTCCACGATTGTCTAGTTAGGATTTCTATTTCAGTATTTTACTTTTGTATTACTTAGCCGAGCGGGATGTGCTCGTGCAAATTTTGTAGTATCTCTTTTGAAAATCATTGTACCCGAAACTATTATTATTAATGAAATGATGCTTTGCTTTACTTATTATGTCTTGATTATGATTGCTTGTTAACAAAACACCTGACTTGACTTCTGACATTACAATCGTCTAACACTCTAACTCATGCTAACTAATGCTCTAACCTTTTCGTATAGAATCATGTCTGTAAGAGGACCCAACGCTCGCAATCTCAAACGTAAGGCCGAAAAGGCAAGGATCAACATGATGGTCGAACGTAAGGTTAACAAAGTACTCGCTGAGTACGAGGCAAACCGACTTGCTAGCGAGACTAGCGGCACCAATAACGGTACTAACACCTGCCTAACCTGACTAACTTAGCATAGGCAACGCTGACACTAACACGTTACAATTTAACCCCGATGCACAGGATCTCAAGGAAGTGCAGCGAAAGGATGCTCGTTTAAAGCCTTTCTGAGCTGCCACCCTCACAAGTTCCAGGGTACAGAAGGAGCAGTGGGACTGCTCCGTTGGATTGAAAAGCTTGAATCGGTCTTTGCCATGTCTGAGTGCTCGGAGGAAAACCGAGTAAAGTATGCCACCGGGACACTCGAGGGATCTGCCCTCACCTGGTGGAATACGCATGTCCAAACTCTCGGACTCGAGACTGCCAACACCATTCCGTGGGAGGAGTTCACCAGAATGCTTCACGAAGAGTACTGCCCACGTGACGAGATCAGGAAACTTGAAGAGGAATTTTGGGTGCACAAAATGGAAGGTTCGGAAATCGAGAAATACTGCACTCGATTTCATGAATTGTGCAAGCTTTGCCCGGCAATGGTGACGCCGGAATACAAGAAAATTGAGCAATTCATCAGTGGGTTGCCCGAGCAAATTCAAAGCATGGTGACTGCTTCTGATCTCTCCACCATCCAACCACTGATTCGCTTGGCTCATAAATTAACCGATCAGGCGGTAGCTCAGGGAAAGCTGCCGAAGAGGGGTGAACATCTGAAGCCCCAAGAGCCCAAGAAGAAGTGGGAGCCTAGCAATAACCGAACTTTCACACCTCAGCAACAAACCCAACACCGACCAGCACCTGCTAAAGCTTTCACTGCCACCCAGCCGAACACTCAAGGCAAAGGGGGATATCAGGGCAACAGCCCAAAATGCAATACTTGCAACTTCCACCACTTCGGCCCATGCAAAAGGGTCAAATGCACTAACTGTGGAAGAAACGGGCATCTGGCCAAGGACTGCCGATCCAACCCCAACCTCAACAACAACAACCAAAGCACTCTCAAGGGGTGTTATGAATGTGGCAAACCGGGACACATGCGAAGAGATTGCCCGCAACTGAAAAAGGGTGGAGGAGGTGCAGCAAAGGGGCGAGCCTTTGTGATTGGCTCGGGAGAAGCTAAAGATGATCCGAACGTCGTCACCGGTACGTTCCTTTTAAATAATGTCTATGCTAGTATATTATTTGACACCGGTGCCGATAGGAGTTTTATCTCTAGTGACTTTAGCAAACTGCTTAATATAACACCAACACCACTAGACTATAAGTACACCGTAGAGTTAGCGGACGGAAAGCTGATCGAAACACAACACATCATTAAGGAGTGTGTTCTGACCCTAGCAGACCATCAACTGGTGATTGACCTGATGCCGGTAACTCTCGGGAGCTTCAATGTGGTGATTGGAATGGAGTGGCTATCTACAAACCACGCTGAGATTGTTTGCAATGAGAAAATCGTGCGAATTACATTGCCAAGTGGAGAGCATATCTCAATCCAAGGAGAACGGCGCGGGATACCGTTAAACATTATGTCCTGCATGAAGGCAAACAAATATCTGAAGAAGGGATACATGACTATCCTAGCCCTTATCACCGAACAACCAAAGAAGGAACGAAAGATCGAGGACATCGCTGTTGTTCGCGATTTTCCAGAAGTTTTTCCTGACGATCTACCGGGACTACCACCAACACGACAAGTGGTGTTTCAGATAGATCTGACACCAGGAGCAGCACCGATAGCCAAAGCACCGTACCGATTGGCCCCTACTGAACTGCAGGAACTATCTAATCAACTGCAAGAGTTGTTAGATAAAGGATTCATCCGACCAAGCTTCTCACCTTGGGGAGCACCGGTCTTGTTTGTAAAGAAGAAAGACGGTTCATTCCGTATGTGTATAGACTACCGAGAACTGAACAAAGTGACGATCAAAAATCGATACCCTTTACCTCGAATAGACGACCTGTTTGATCAATTGCAAGGGTCAAGCTACTATTCAAAAATCGATTTAAGATCTGGTTACCATCAACTTAGAGTACAAGAGGAGGACATACCAAAGACAGCCTTCAGAACACGGTACGGACATTACGAATTTTTGGTCATGCCTTTCGGACTGACCAACGCACCGGCAGTATTCATGGATCTCATGAATCGGGTGTGTAAGCCATATCTCGACAAATTCGTAATTGTGTTCATAGACGATATCTTGATTTACTCCAAGACACAAGAGGAACATGCCGATCACTTAAGACGTGTTTTGGAATTACTGAAAAAGGAACAACTATACGCGAAGTTTTCCAAATGTGATTTTTGGATTCGCGAAGTTCAATTCCTTGGACACGTAGTGAACGAGAAAGGGATACACGTAGACCCAGCCAAGATCGAGGCAATCAAGAACTGGACTGCACCAAAGACACCAACTGAGGTGCGACAGTTCCTGGGATTGGCCGGGTACTACAGACAGTTTATCGAGGGATTCTCGAAGATCGCACAATCATTGACTTCCCTTACGCACAAAGACAAGAAATTCGAATGGGGAGAAAAACAAGAAGCTGCTTTTGATTTGTTAAAGCAGAAGTTGTGCAGTGCACCAATTCTATCGCTACCAGACGGATGCGAAGACTTTGTGGTTTATTGCGACGCATCGAAGCAAGGACTTGGTTACGTGTTAAGGCAACTCGAAAAGGTCATAGCTTATGCGTCTCGACAACTAAAGGTGCACGAGAAGAACTACACAACCCATGATTTGGAGTTGGGAGCCGTAGTGTTCGCATTGAAAATTTGGCGACACTATCTGTACGGTACTAAGTGTACGATATTCACAGATCATAAGAGCCTACAACACATTTTCGATCAGAAGGAACTGAACGTGAGACAACGTAGATGGGTCGAATTGATAGGCGATTATGACTGTGCAATCAAGTATCATCCCGGGAAAGCCAATGTATTAGCCGACGCACTGAGTCGGAAGGAAACAACTAAACGCATACGTGCACTACAGCTTACCATTCACTCTGAACTACCCAATCAAATCCGTATCGCACAACAAGAAGCTCTGGAAAAGGAAAACCTTACCCTTGAAGCTATGCGGGGTATGGACAAACAGATAAAACAGAAAGACGACGGAGCTTACTATCTGATGGATCGAATTTGGATTCCACGCTACGGGGGATTGAGAGAAGTAGTGATGGATGAAGCTCACAAGAGTCGATACTCAGTACATCCAGGTTCTGACAAGATGTACCATGACCTAAAGGCGACTTACTAGTGGCCTAACATGAAATCGGAAATCGTGACCTATGTGAGTAAGTGTCTAACTTGCTCAAAGGTCAAAGTAGAATACCAGAAGCCGTCAGGGTTACTCCAACAGCCAGAAATTCCAGTATGGAAATGGGAGCAGATTTCCATGGATTTCATCACGAAGCTACCAAAGACAACAAGTGGTTGCGATACCATCTGGGTTATCGTAGACCGACTTACGAAATCGGCACACTTCCTGCCGATTAAAGAAACTGATAAGCTGGAAAAATTAACCCGAACTTACTTGAAGGAAATCGTGTCCAGACACGGAATCCCAATCTCTATTATATCTGATCGAGACAGCCGTTTCACGTCTCACTTTTGGAAGTCCTTACACAAGGCACTCGGGACAAGGTTGGATATGAGCACAGCTTATCACCCACAAACCGATGGTCAAAGTGAAAGAACCATTCAAACACTCGAGGACATGCTTCGGGCATGTGTAATCGACTTTGGTAACAGCTGGGAGACTCACCTACCTTTGGTAGAATTCTCGTATAATAACAGCTACCATACCAGCATTGGAGCTGCACCTTTTGAAGCACTCTACGGACGTAAATGCAGATCACCTTTCTGTTGGGCGGAAGTTGGTGAAAGCCAACTGACCGGACCCGAACTCGTGCACGAAACAACTGAAAAGATCGTGCAGATACGTAACAGAATGGCAGCAGCTCGGGATCGACAGAAGAGCTATGCCGACAAGAGGCGCAAACCTTTGGAATTCCAAGTGGGAGACCGTGTACTTCTTAAAGTCTCGCCCTGGAAGAGAGTGATTCGATTTGGGAAACGGGGAAAGTTAAACCCTCGTTATATCGGACCATTCGAGATCACTAAAAGGATAGGCCCCGTGGCCTATGAGCTGCAACTACCACAGGAACTGAGCAGTGTACACAATGTATTCCACGTTTCAAACCTCAAGAAGTGTCTATCAGACGAAACGCTCGCAATTCCTCTGGAGGAAATTCAGATTGACGAACAATTAAACTTTGTCGAGGAACCGGTGGAAATTATGGACCAGGAAACCAAGAAGCTCAAACTCAGTAAGATACCAATTGTGAAAGTGCAATGGAATTCGCGACGTGGACCGGAATACACCTGGGAACGAGAGGACCAGATGAAACAGAAATACCCTCACTTATTCTCCGACCAAACTAACACGAGCAACACGAACTGAATTTCGGGACGAAATTCCTATTAACTAGGGGATGATGTGACACCTCGGAATTTCCAGGTCAGCACTTCTTTAATTTAAATAATAATATGTATTACTATTTCATACGTGGCACTAGAATAATTGTATTTAGTGTGACACGTGGCACAACAGTTTGAACACACCGATAATTCGAGGAATTATTGCACAACATTCGCACTTGTCTTAAATAACAAACGTTGGTGAACGGATCAAACCACAGTACACTTTCACTGCACTTAGGTTTTAGGGAACCTAAAATATTTGTAACAATGGCTAAATGTCGAGAAACGATAATTGTAATCGGAAATTAAGCGAAAATCGGTTCGAAACAACAAAACTAGACTTATTGGGCTTCTCTGGAAGCCATCGCGGTACGCGATGGTCCAACAGGAGGTATTATAGCGGTACGCGACAGGCGTCGCGCGGGTTTGACTCCCGAAATCCGTCGCGGTACGCGAAGATTCTTTTAAACATCCATCGCGGTACGCGACAGGTGGCAGTCGACAAATCTTTATAAAATCAAGACCACCACGCCTATTAACTCCAGTCTTCATCATTTCTCCGATTGTACACGCCATATCTCGACCAAACTCGTCTGCAAACAGCTGATTTGACACTTGGGAAGCCATGGGAGACCTCCATTGAAGCTCCAAAGCTTGAAGGTTTGAAGGTTGATGGCTTGAAGACCCATTGGAACTCAAAACCTCCATCACAACCATCTCATTTCTGCAAGAACCTACTGTCCAGGGAGCTTAGAGGCGGTTCTTGTCGTCATCTTGGCATTCTTGAAGCATTAGAAGGTAGTTCTATACCCAAAACACACTTCCTTCAACTTTACACTCACATGCATGACTTTAAACACACATGCAAGCACCCTTGATGCACATGCACGAATTTTAGTTCTGGGTTTGATGATGTTTACATGATATTTGATGATCTATGATGATTAGATGATGTATTTTTACGTTCCATGATGATGTTGATATGATAGGATGGTCATAGTAGCTAAAATAATGGTGTTAGCAACATGAATGTATGATTTAGGTGGTTTTACATGATTGTGGATATTGAAATGATGTTATGAGTGTTATTGATGATGATTTGCAAGATTAGAAATGGTTGGTTTGTCAATGTTTGGTCATATGGTGAATATTGTTAATTTTAGTAACTTTAATGTTACTAGTTAGGTATTTTGATGAAATGGTCACATTTGTATGTTTAGATCTATAAGTTATGTTTAAAATAATGTTTAGAAGTTAATATGATGGTTATTGGATGCATTGGAATGATTCAAATTGCTAATAGTATGATATTTAGGAATGTTACTAAATATAGTAACTTTATTTTACAATTTGGAGAATAGGAGCATGCTAGTCATAATGGTTATGATTAAATACTTATTTAAGACTAATATGATGATATTATGATAAGATTTGTAATTAGACTTAGTGATATATGCATATCTTGTAACTTTCTAATTATGGTAACTTTTACGCGCAAAACATGCTAAACCGACTATGTGTAACTATGTGCAATGTGATAACATGCTCACTTAGGATAAATATGCATATTAGAATAATCGGATTATAATTTCTTACATGACTTGCCTAAAATAGAAACTTACTATGAATAGTAAGTTTCCTCACGAAAGTGATCATTGGTATCCGCACACTTCACACGACACTAAACCGCACGTTACACACACATTTGATTCAAAACCGTCTCCAACGGTTCGTTAGGTCAAACATGGTCGAATACGGTCAACCCGACCCATATAACAATTTGGAAGTTGTTAAGACACGAACACGGTCCTGTGAGACCCACATATATGCAAACACAAACTTACAACACCTATGTGACATAGGTAACTACTAGCCGGCGAGCTACACCGTTCTTGTAAGAACACGCACTTCTCAAACTCAGGTGAGTTTTACAGCCCCACTTTTACTCTCATACTGTTTTACTAAACTTTGGGGTGAGAATACTATGCAACTGTTTTAGATATAGTACTGGTATGTTGTGAAAACCATTTTCGAGTGTAACTATTATCGCTTAAAGTCCTCACTTATCCTTACCGTTAATTGTATCACAAACGAGTCGTAATTACGTAGTACTACTGGGTTTGACTAACCCCACTCGGCACCAATGTTGACTGGAGGTCATAACGAGTGTAATTTCGATGGGAATGCGGGTTCAGCGATGACCTGCGGAGGCAAACGGGAACAGTCTAGTTTCGGTAAGATGAACTGACACACTCCGCGGATCGTAGTATCCAACAACAAAACTTAACATACCCAGTATATATCTGTTTACTATTTGTGTCTGCCTAAACCTGTGAACTCACCAACTTTTTAGTTGACACTTTTCGCATGTATTTTCAGGTAATTAAAGGAGCACACGCTAGGATGCGCACAAGGAAGAAATAAGGAGTCTGGCTTGCATATAGACTCGTGTCCTAGGCTTTTGTGTGCATTTATTATATTTTGAAAACAAATTAACTATGTAGTGTCTGTTAAACAATTTACTTTCCGCTGCAACTTATTTATTTGCGTATTAAACATTTCCGCTGCTTATTTATGAAAGCTTTGTTATTTTACAAATCTGTGTGATTGTGAAACTCATATAGAGTCGTTCTATATGACCATGAGCTGTGATCCTGGCCACGTCACACCCACGTGGACTAACACCACGAGTGGGAATTTGGGGGTGTGACACAGTCTCCATTGAAAATCCCCAAAAAAGGGACCCCCACATACCACAATATCCTCAATAGCCGCTCTGAGCCCTTTGTCAAAAACAGAGACAACATCTTTAACGAACGTAGGCTGGCATGTTTGGAGACCGAACAACAACTTAGCCACTCCCATACAAGAGCGAAGCAAGAGAAGCTCACATTGAGGGTCTCGCAGGCGAGTGAGACATCTCATCAGATCCACTGCCTTTGAGGCTCTGTGAATAGCTAAACTACTAATAAAACCAGCATCTTGGCTAACCGCCCCTCCAAGAAGTTTGACCCCTAACTCCGGTCTTCCAATCCCAACAGGAAATAAACCACTCTTTGTCTTTACCCCATTGCATGACGGCCAATATATTTCAGTCTTTTTAATATTAAGCTAAAGCCCCAAACTTGGCCCCTTGGATCGAATAATCTCCAATGCCTTAGCTACTTCAGTGGCATCTCCTATAATCGTGCCATCATCTAAGTACCAAGCATGGAAAAGTAGCTTACAATCATCCCTCACCTGATGAATGAGAGGGTGTAAAGCTAAAGCAAAGAGAAGGGTTCCTAAAGGATCGCCTTGTTAAACCCCGGTAGTTGACTGAATACAATCATTCCCTACATATAGTCTAGCCGGTTGCCCGTAAAGAAAATTAACCCATAGATAACCATGGGACCCAAAATGTTCAGCTATGGATAACCATGGGACCCGTATCTAGTTCCTTTCGGACAGTTGTACGTTTCTCGAAGATACTACCCGTCGGTAAGTATCTTATTGCCTCATTATCTTAATGTCTATCACTAACATTAAGAAAGTTGTTATGGAAACAGGTACCAAACATTCACACCAGGGGAGATGCAATCCTCCCAGCGAATGGGTTGTCAGCCAATAGTACTATCAATGATTCCTGTTCGGCCCCACATGGGTTCACTAGATACAGTTCAAGAGATGAGGACTTTTGATACTGTGATAAAGATGCTAACGGCAAAATCCCATGAAATCACACAAAAGTCACATGAAATCACACAGATATCAGTGAATGCATATCATATGTTCAGAAACAGTTTGCAGAGTTACCCCGATGTTTATAAAACATTAAAAATAAAAGGGGTTGTACGAAACTCACTTGATATCTTACAGCAATAGGAACACTCGCAACTGGTGCTAATGATGTAATTCTGCATTTGTTTATGTTTGATATGTTATTAATGTTTTAACTTACTGATTAAATCTTCTTGAACGTCCAATGTCAAAGACATTGCCTTAATAGTCATCAAACTGATGTTTAATATTTAATTAATTAATTTAATGTTATATCATACAATGTATGATAATGTAAGAACCTATACTGATTCAGGTTCCTAGTATGAAGTTGATGACATGTTTGATTAATCAGAATAATCTCAGATTAATTAAAATAGTTAATGTTGTTGATTATAAGGATAACACAGTTCCTAGACAGTTTAATGGCTTAGAAATGATCAATCATTGTTATTGATTACCCAAATATCATGGAATATCACAACGTAGTATTAAAATAGGTTTAATAACCATGTTTAACATACTAATCTGACTGTTATCAGAAACATCAGATAATCGTTCCAATGAGTATGTTAATGACTGTGATTAGTTTGAAACACATGGTTTTCACGTTGCATGTCAAAGATTAATCAAACTAATCATCTACATTGTCATAATCAAATGGTTTAAACCATTGTTATGATTCCATGCAAACCGGGCATTACAACGGCTCAAAACAAGGATTTACCCGTTAACAGTTCAAGTTTGTCATTCATAATCAATCCTAGCCATCATCTAGGCAATAATCAACAACCCTAACTATATTATTACGTTCAAAACTAAGATTTAATCATTCATAATCAAACCAAAAGGTTTAAAATGAACCATTACCTATTCTGACGGATTCCAGCGGATGAAAAGATGATCCGAACTTGTTTTAACACTTCTGGATGCGATCTAAACGTCGTGAGGCCTTCAAATATGAAGCAATGATGAATTGGATGAAGATTTTCGTGGGTGGTGCTGCTGCCGTCGATAGGAAGGTTAAAAATGAGGATAAGAATGAAAATCTTGATTTTTAAGCAAGTTGCTCGATATTTTGGTCTTAGGCGCATCGCCCCACGCCAGAGAGGGACTCGGGGCGTATTGCGCGAGGGACCTCGGCCAGATATTTTCTTTCGCGACCCGCGCGCATCGCCTGGCATCAGCTCATGTCCTGGGGCGTACCGCCCCAGGGTTATTTTGTCCATTTTTCGTCAAAAACTTCGTTTCGCGATTCCGGACAATCCGTAACTCCGTTTTGCGCACGGTTTTCGCCCACGTTCATCATTTCTCTCATACTATCATCCTGTAATAAGTTCGGTCGTCAAATCAGCATGGATTTCAAGCACGATCAAAAGTGATCTCGTCATTGTTGACGTAACTCTCAACCACAATTGTCACAGTCTCCTCTTGTTAGAAAATTTTCGTCCCGAAATTTAGTGAAGACCTACTTGATAAAAATTGATCATGAGAATAGGTGTGGGTATTTCTGTTTCATCTGATCTTCACGTTCCCACGTATATTCGGGTCCACGCTGTGAATTCCATCGAATTTTGACAATAGGTATGCGACTACGTTTCAGTACTTTCACCTCTCGATCCATTACTTCAATTGGTTCCTCCCTGAATTGAAGTTTCTCATCGATTTGGATCTCTTTAAGAGGTACGATCAAAGATTCATCTGCTAGGAATTTCTTCAGATTTGATACATGAAAAACATCGTGAATGTTACTGAGTTCAGGAGGTAATTCAAGTCTGTAGGCCACTGATACGATTCGTTCAAGAATCTTGAATGGTCCTACAAATCTTGGTGAAAGTTTACCTCTTTTTCCAAATCTGAAGATGCCCTTCCATGGTGAAACTTTCAACATTACTAAATCACCGATTTGAAATTCCAAGGGTCTACGACGATTATCAGCATAACTCTTTTGCCGATCGCGAGCAGCTTTAATTCGTTCTTGAATAAGTGCGATCTTATCAGTTGTTTCTTGAATGAGTTCTGGGCCTATGATTCGATTTTCACCTACCTCTGACCAACAGACAGGTGATCTACACTTGCGTCCATAGAGTGCTTCAAATGGAGCGCATTTAATACTGGTATGATAGCTGTTGTTATATGAGAATTCAACAAGTGGAAGATGAACATCCCAGCTACCATCAAAATCAATCACACAGCTTCTCAACATGTCTTCCAGAGTTTGATTAGTTCGTTCGGTATGCCCGTCAGTTTGTGGATGATAAGCTGTGCTCATATTGATTTGTGTGCCCAGAGCATTCTGAAGAGTTTGCCAAAGTCGTGATGTAAATCGACTATCTCTATCCGAAATTATAGAGATTGGTACCCCATGTCGAGACACAATCTCTATCCATGGAGTAATCCTCTCGGATGGGTATGAAATGCGCAGATTTAGTAAGGCGATCAACGATAACCCATATAGAGTCATGATTATGCGATGTTTTGGGTAGTTTAGTGATAAAATCCATAGAGATCTGATCCCATTTCCACATGGGAATCTCCGGTTGTTGTAATAACCCAGAAGGACGTTGATGTTCAGCCTTAACCTTTAGACACGTTAAGCATCGACCCACGTATTCTGCGATGTGTTTCTTCATTCCAGGCCACCAATAAAAGTCTTTAAGATCTTTATACATTTTATCAGCGCCCGGATGAATAAAATATCTGGATTTGTGCGCCTCATCCAAGATGATTGTTCTTGAGTTACCAAATAAAGGAACCCATATTCGGCTTTTGAAATATAACACTCCATCATTCTTAACTTCAAGTTTCTTGTCTAATCCCTTTAGTTCCTCAGCAGGATAGTTCGGTGTTTGTAAAGCTTGTTGCTGAGCTTCTTTGATTTGAGGAATTAGACTGGTTTGAATAGTCATACCTAGTGCTTTTGCACGTAACGGTTTGACTCGTTCTTTGCGACTCAAGACATCGGCTACGACATTCGCTTTACCCGGATGATAACGAATTTCACAGTCATAGTCGTTCAATAGTTCAACCCACCGCCTTTGTCGCATATTAAGCATCTTCTGATCTAGAATGTGTTGAAGACTTTTGTGGTCAGTGTATATAATACACTTAGTTCCATACAAATAGTGTCTCCAAATCTTGAGTGCAAACACCACTGCACCAAGTTCTAGATCATGAGTGGTATAGTTCTTTTCGTGTACTTTTAATTGTCGAGAAGCGTCAGCAATCACTTTATCATTCTGCATTAACACACACCCAAGACCTTGCCGAGAAGCATCACAATACACTGTGAAGTTATCGATACCTTCCGGTAATGCCAAGATAGGTGCGTTGCAGAGTTTGTGTTTCAACAGTTGGAATGCCTCCTCCTGTTGAGAACCCCATATAAACAGTTGATTCTTCTGTGTCAATGTGGTCAGTGGCAAGGCTATCTTTGAAAAGTTCTTGATAAATCGGCGATAATAACCTGCCAGCCCTAAGAATTGACGTATTTCAGTTGGGGTTCGTGGTGTTTCCCATTGTTCTACAGCTTTAATCTTACTGGGATCCACCTGAATGCCATCTTGATTCACTACATGCCCGAGAAACTGCACTTCTCGTAACCAGAACTCACACTTGGAGAACTTGGCATATAATTTTTCGCGTGCCAAAAGTTCTAAGATCAGTTTCAAGTGTTGAGCATGTTCTCGTTGGCTTCGAGAGTAAATGAGAATGTCATCAATAAATACAATCACAAACTTATCCAAGTAAGGCCTACATACCCGATTCATCAGATCCATGAAAACTGCAGGTGCATTTGTTAATCCAAACGGCATTACTAGAAATTCATAATGCCCGTACCGAGTTCGGAAAGCAGTTTTAGGAACATCATCTTCGTGCACTCGTAATTGATGATATCCGGATCTTAAATCAATTTTTGAAAAGTAGGTAGCGCCTTGAAATTGATCAAACAGATCATCTATACGTGGCAATGTATAACGGTTTTTGATTGTTAATTTATTGAGCTCTCTGTAGTCAATGCACACCTGAATGATCCATCATTCTTTTTCACAAAAAGGACTGGTGCTCCCCAGGGTGAGAAACTAGGTCTAATAAAACCCTTGTCTAATAGTTCTTGTAGTTGACCTGAAAGCTCTTGCATCTGCGTTGGTGCTAAACGATAAGGAGCTTTAGCCACAGGTGCTGCACCTGGAATCAAGTCAATACGAAATTCAACTTATCTCACTGGGGGTAATCCTGATATATCGTCAGGAAAAACTTCAGAAAAATCCTTGACTACTGGAATATCTTGGATACGTTTTTGTGAAGAGCTGTTATTGATCACATATGCTAGAAAGGCCGGACACCCTTTCCGTAAGCATTTTTGAGTTTGCATACAAGAAATGATACCCAGTTTTCTTCCAGCTTGTTCACCTTGAACTAACAGTGTATTGCCGTCAGATAATGGAATACTGATCACCTTGTTTTGACATATTACTTCCGCTTGGTTATCAGACAGCCAGTCCATACCGACCACGACATCAAAGCTCCCAAGCTCAATAGGAAGTAAATCGATATTGAAAAGATGATCATTTAGATTCAAGGAACACCCTCGAATAACACTGTTAGTTTTAATCAACTTGCAGTTAGCAAGTTCAATAAGGTAGGGAGTTTCTAGTTCTACCGCTGGCAATGATAATAATGATGCAAATTCAGGAGAGATAAAACACTTATCTGCCCCCGTATCAAAGAGAACTGACGCATATAGATTATTGAGTAGGAACGTACCAGTTACAATATTAGCATCATGTCTCGCCTCAGTTGCACCAATCTGGAAAGCTCTCCCTCTAGCTTCATTTCCCGGAGTGGTGTTGTTATTGTTTGGACAGTTCCTAATCAAGTGATCAGGACTCCCACACTTGTAACATGACCGATTTATTTGAGTGGTTTGTTGTGGTGCTTGATTCGGTTGACGAGCAGGCAAGCTACAATACTTGGTGTAGTGTCCAACTCTATTACAGTTGGCACAAGTAGGCACGACCCAGTATGATGAAATGAACAACAAGTACATTTAGGCGCCTGTCCAGTGTAGCCTTTCCTCTCAGAAACCACTGCACCATAATTCCTCCCGACTGGGTTGCTCGTTTCAGCCGGAACCTTGGCCTTGGTTTTTCCGAACCATTTTCGTTTGGTACCTTTAGAAACATTTGAGGTACCTACATCATTATGGCCCACGGCCGTCTGGGTTTTTGTCGACAACATACCACTCCTTACCGCCTCATCGGTAAGCTTTGTGGTCAAGAGAATTGCACGTTTAAGAGTCGTTGGTTCAGCTGCAGTTACCATTCCCCGAATCTGGGGAATCAGACCCTTAATATACTTCTCGATCAACGCTGCTTCTGTAGGAAACATATCGGGAAGTAAGCAAGTAAGTTCGTGGAAACGATGAGTGTACGTTAAGCAATCAGCCCCGATCATTGAATGATTCCAGAATTCCTCCTGGAGCTTTTGAATCTCAGTGAGTGGGCAGTACTCTGATCTAATCAGAGTTTTAAATTCGTTCCAGCCCATCGAATCGACTGTAGCTGAGCCCAATGTTTTTGCCTGGGTATTCCACCAGGTCAAAGCTGATTCTTTAAAAGAACAGGCAGCATAAGACACCTTATGCTCCTCTAAACACTGGCTGATTTTCAGTTTCGTTTCCATTTCCTCGATCCACCTTAACAATCCAGCCGCTCCTTCCTTGCCAGTGAAAGCAGGAGGGTTACAGGAAGCAAAATACTTATAAGTACATCCATGTCGTGGTGGATCAGGAGCAGTTTTTTTTGTTGTTGTTGCACCCATGGTAGTATGAGTTTCTGCGTGACCACTAGTAGCATTATGTTCAGTATGATCGTGGTCACCACCAGAACCTGCAGTGATATGTGGTTGGTGTTGTATCAAAACACCACAAGCAGATAACTGTTCCCGTACAATTCGCGCTATCATTGCTTCGTTCGTTTCGGATCCACTTGCACCTGCAGGTGGAGCAGTGTTCGCTCCAGGGTTCACTGGTGGAGCAGTATTTGCTTCTAGATTAACCTGTGGATCTGGATTTGATTCAACATGTACTGATGGACCTTGATTCGGCCCTGAGTTAGTAGCGTTCTTGTTAGCCTTCCTAGCTGGTCGACCTCTTTTTGGAGCCATAGTTCTGCCCACATGCAGACAAACTCAGGTCAGTTCAAGAACATTAAGGATATTACCCGTTCTATCACATAATTTCAATCATATTCAGTTACACTGAAAATTTATATTGAAATGTGATTATAAAGAATACTGTATAACTACATGAATTTAGTCCAGACATGTTCTCGATACACACAGATCATACAGATATTTGTAGTTATACTCAGTCCTGTTAACTCAAAAACATGTTAAAATATTTCACAGCTCACAGTACTGCGACTTAGATATGTTATTAACCATGTTTTTGATGTATGATCACTCAGGACCTCGAAACGTTGCCACCCAGGACTTTGAAATGTTGTCACACAGACAATTGAAACGTTGTCACACAGACAATTGAAACGTTGCCACACAGGGCTTTGATATGATGCCACAAGGGACTTTGATATGTTGCCACAAGGGACTTTGATATGTTGCCACGAGGGACTTTGATATGTTGCCACAAGGGACTTTGATATGTTGCCACAAGGGACTTTGATATGATGCCACAAGGGACTTTGATATGTTGCCACAAGGGACTTTGATATGATGCCACAATGGACTTTGATATGTTGCCACAAGGGACTTTGATATGTTGCCACACAGACAATTGAAAAGTTATCACACAGACTTTGATATACATATACATGCAACACAATAGATACTAACAGATGTACGTAAACAACCATTTCATTACACTAGATCAACTTTGATACAACCCAAAAAGTTTTTGTACAATAACTACCAACAACCCGAACATCAAAACCAACTAAAGGGGAATCTGTTTTACAATCAAAAATTTCCCTATGCATCCCATACTAACAACCTATCCGTCTGTACATATGATATCCCCAAAAGAACCGCCTCATCATACTTATCGTAGAAAATACGATAAGCAAGAAAACAACATGGCTACTGCTGCCATAAACACTCCCACCACTAACATCCGGGTCTCAAAACTGGCCATCCCAAGCCAAACCAGGAACTCTCTCACCCTCTCTACTCCTGCACTCAACACCGCAACCCGCTGCCAGAATGTAACAATAAGCCTCTGCACCCAGGTCCTCTGCAGTCGCTCCTCTACTGTAGTCCTCCATGCCTGAGTATCCAGGCCCATCATATTGACCTGCTCCATTAGAGTCAGGTGCGACGTGAGTATCTCCAACACGGTGGAGCGAGTATCCTCAAGTAGGGTATGATGCAGCTGTACCTCCTGTCTCAAGACCTGTAAGTCCTGGGAGACCTGCTGCACCTGAGCCCGCAGCTCGGCCTGACGGGATGACTCCCCCACCTCATGTATGGTGTCGGGTTCATCTCTAGACGCCATCTGATGTCTAGGAGGAAAACCTGTCGTCTTGCGAGCTTGACCTCGCATCCGTCTGAGTCCATCCCACGCTGGGGCTCTCGGTGGAGATGGCATAGGTGCTGGTGCTGGTACTGGTGCTGGTACTGGTGCTGGTGGTGTCTGTGGTAATGGTATATCAGCCTGAGAAGAAGCTGCAGATACCTTCGACGGATCGGAGTCAGAACCCGAACTCGAGCTCGGTGTATCGTCTAGTATCACGTAAGGAAAACGCTGATAGATGTATCTCTCCCCTTGGTCTGCCATCGCTGTATAAACAGAATACTCGAATCAGTACCATGAAAAGAAAATATTGAATAATAACATTCAACATACACATGATATCCGACGTTTCCCTATCCTAACACAACTATTCGATCCTTTAGTTATTAATGTTCCGCTTGAATCAAATCAAACTAGAATGCACGCGTGTTGCGAGTTTCAGTTATGCTGGCCACTCATAACTGAGATCCGTACCACCTGATTATCCTAGCTTAATTCAAAACAAGTTTTGTTCGTTAGACATGTTCGGTGCTCTCTGTGTTACTATACGAGCCTATGGTTATAGTCTAGGTCTCTAAGTCCACCTAAATTCTATAACCTATGGCTCTGATACCACCCTGTCACACCCCCACCTCTCGTCACCTGTGATGATGTCACTTGCTACTCTGATGTGTTTGCGGAAGCATAGTGGTGATGTCAAAGAGATGAGGTGTGACTTACTTAAACCGATATCACAGCACACAGATTTACTTAAAATAAATATATTACAAGGGTTTCATTTGTTACATCAACTTAACAGCTAAATAGATTACATAAACTGATACATTTAAGTTCAGCTAAGTGAAGTGCATCCTCACCGTGTCGTCACCGTTGTCCTGCAAAAATGTTGAGTTTGAAACGTCAGCACAAAGCTGGTGAGTTCGACAGTTTATTTAAACAATATGATATGAAAAGTAAGTTCCCAAAATGTTCAGCTATGGATAACCATGGGACCCGTATCTAGTTCCTTTCGGACAGTTGTACGTTTCTCGAAGATACTACCCGTCGGTAAGTATCTTATTGCCTCATTATCTTAATGTCTATCACTAACATTAAGAAAGTTGTTATGGAAACAGGTACCAAACATTCACACCAGGGGAGATGCAATCCTCCCAGCGAATGGGTTGTCAGCCAATAGTACTATCAATGATTCCTGTTCGGCCCCACATGGGTTCACTAGATACAGTTCAAGAGATGAGGACTTTTGATACTGTGATAAAGATGCTAACGGCAAAATCCCATGAAATCACACAAAAGTCACATGAAATCACACAGATATCAGTGAATGCATATCATATGTTCAGAAACAGTTTGCAGAGTTACCCCGATGTTTATAAAACATTAAAAATAAAAGGGGTTGTACGAAACTCACTTGATATCTTACAGCAATAGGAACACTCGCAACTGGTGCTAATGATGTAATTCTGCATTTGTTTATGTTTGATATGTTATTAATGTTTTAACTTACTGATTAAATCTTCTTGAACGTCCAATGTCAAAGACATTGCCTTAATAGTCATCAAACTGATGTTTAATATTTAATTAATTAATTTAATGTTATATCATACAATGTATGATAATGTAAGAACCTATACTGATTCAGGTTCCTAGTATGAAGTTGATGACATGTTTGATTAATCAGAATAATCTCAGATTAACCAAATAGTTAATGTTGTTGATTATAAGGATAACACAGTTCCTAGACAGTTTAATGGCTTAGAAATGATCAATCCTTGTTATTGATTACCCAAATATCATGGAATATCACAACGTAGTATTAAAATAGGTTTAATAACCATGTTTAACATACTAATCTGACTGTTATCAGAAACATCAGATAATCGTTCCAATGAGTATGTTAATGACTGTGATTAGTTTGAAACACATGGTTTTCACGTTGCATGTCAAAGATTAATCAAACTAATCATCTACATTGTCATAATCAAATGGTTTAAACCATTGTTATGATTCCATGCAAACCGGGCATTACAACGGCTCAAAACAAGGATTTACCCGTTAACAGTTCAAGTTTGTCATTCATAATCAATCCTAGCCATCATCTAGGCAATAATCAACAACCCTAACTATATTATTACGTTCAAAACTAAGATTTAATCATTCATAATCAAACCAAAAGGTTTAAAATGAACCATTACCTATTCTGACGGATTCCAGCGGATGAAAAGATGATCCGAACTTGTTTTAACACTTCTGGATGCGATCTAAACGTCGTGAGGCCTTCAAATATGAAGCAATGATGAATTGGATGAAGATTTTCGTGGGTGGTGCTGCTGCCGTCGATAGGAAGGTTAAAAATGAGGATAAGAATGAAAATCTTGATTTTTAAGCAAGTTGCTCGATATTTTGGTCTTAGGCGCATCGCCCCACGCCAGAAAGGGACTCGGGGCGTATCGCGCGAGGGACCTCGGCCAGATATTTTCTTTCGCGACCCGCGCGCATCGCCTGGCATCAGCTCATGTCCTGGGGCGTACCGCCCCAGGGTTATTTTGTCCATTTTTGTCAAAAACTTCGTTTCGCGATTCCGAACAATCCGTAACTCCGTTTTGCGCACGTTTTTCGCCCACGTTCATCATTTCTCGCATACTATCATCCTGTAATAATTTCGGTCGTCAAATCAGCATGGATTTCAAGCACGATCAAAAGTGATCTCGTCATTGTTGACGTAACTCTCAACCACAATTGTCACACCCCAGGCAAGGCAGGCGGGGGCAAGATAGGGTGCTTATCAAGCAATGCTTTCATAGTAGCGCCACCAAGAGGAGCAACACCCGAAGAGCACAAAACTTTAACCGCAGCCGTGAAGTGTCCGTCTGCAACTTTTCGAATACACTGTTTAGCATTGAGGCCCCCCCTCGAATGATCGCCCCTGAGAGAGGCCTCATTGACACTTGAGTCCATATCCATCGGTTGCTTAAAGAGCGACTGGATAAGGTCAACACATCCGCTGCCATCACCCCAATTTGCCAAGGCCCGCTGAATAGAAATGCATTGTAAGGACTTCCTATTCCCCGACCTACGCTCTTGTCGGTTGGAAGGCTTGACAAGTTGTAATGTGCAACGTGGTAATATCAAAAGTCTAACCCACGCTTCAATGGAGTCTGGCATAAGCGCCACTTTGCCCAATGAAACAGATAGGGCCTGAGCAAATACCATGCGACAACTATGAGGGATGCTTTTTACTGTCTTTAAAGGGAGTGCGAAAATACGGTCAAGGAGGGTCGCATCCAAAACTATTCCTCCCAAAACATCTACATCTATTGCAAGTTGTGGCCTATGGATCCCCACAAGGAAGTCTTCCACCCCTCCCGAATCAACCTTGAACTTGATAACTTTGTCAACATGGTGGCAAGCCTGACTGAGAGAGTGTAAAGACATGCACTCACCATACAACCAATAATTGGAAACCTTTAGAGCATCAGCCAATGCGACAAAAAGATCCCAATCCCAGGTTACCGCATCCCGCATCCCGCATGGCACATTTCCGCTCATCCGAACATAGGTGTAGACGCTTAATATGTGCCACCAACCTTTGGATCCCCTTAGACCCAACCAATCCATCCGGGCAACAATGAAATCCCCTATTGACTTTTTTGTTTAAAGATTGTTTACATACATAACCAAAAGATATTATGCATATGTAAAATCATTATTTATTTTATATTTAAAATCTTGATTCGAAAAAAATATATATATACATAAAAAAGACTGTTTTAAAATTATTTGATAAGATATACATATGTTAGATCATTATATATGTTTGTTTGTGTAATCAACAGGCTTAAATGTTGTATATGGAGGCGAGCAAGAATTTTAAGATGATTGATTGCAAACCGAGCTAGCTTATATATTGATCTCACCACAATTTACATACCAGCAACCACAAAATCCGCTTGTTTTTATCAAAATCCAACCAAAAGAACAAACAAATACCTATCTTCTCTTTCAAAGATAAGTAAATTCAACAAATCCATTTCAACAATTTAGAAATACAAGCAAACCAACAAATCATCACGTAATGCAATAATCCATTACACATATAAATCAAACAACATACCAACTAACAATATTTTTTAAATCATAATCGGTGTTTGATGAAAAATTAAAAGTTGCAATGACACATTTTGACGTTGTTAGTTATTATACGATTAGACTGAAATGACATCAATTTTTGAAACCATAATAGGTATTTAATAAAAAAAAATTAAAAAACTGTAAAACATTACAACTCTACTCAAATCTTAGAAGAAAAACAACAATTTACTATATACACACACACATAACTTTTTATTAAAAACTAACATATAAAATAAAATATAATGCCTTATTTATTTATTTTTTATTTTTTCTAACCACTTTAGTTTTAACATCCTTATTTAAGGTGGATTATGTATAATTTTGCTTAAATTTTTTTCGTATGTTAATGATAAATTTTGATGCTAGTCCATGACTAAATTATTTATTTAATAAATATAAATTTTGGAATTCCTATACTAAAGAGATGTGTTGGAAACACAATTTAAGGGATGCGTCCATCGGGGTCAACTATATACACTTACGATCAAGTTTTAGCCTTTGAGATAGCAGGAGAATTCACGACCCAACTCACATGCATGATAATAAAATCTAGTTACAAACTATTTTTAAAAAAAAGGTAATTATAATATTGTTAAGGATATTCAATGACAAAAATAATAATAATAATAAGATGCATGATCGGCATAATTAACTAAATAAATATAAATATAATCAATATATCCTATTACATAAAAATATAAAATTCAAGAAAACATTGCCTAAGAACACTTCAATTTAACCAAATCAATTCAAGAATTCAAATTCTAAATCCATAACAAAAACTAGAAATAAGAACGAACACCATAAAACACCTACACCTTCAATGCCCACGATCCTAACCCAACAATAACGGCAGTTACAGAACCAGAAACCGTAAATGAAGCCACCGAATCCGACGCAGAAGGTCCGGGACTCAGTTCCGGCGAATCTCCGGGACTCAAAACCTGAGCCGGCGACGGAGCCACAGCGGAATAAGGATTCTCCGGCGGGTTCGATATGCTCGGCGGGAAGTACCTAACCGGACGCGGACTCATCACTTCCACCATCATGTTCACGCCCTTTTTACACCGATCTGCATTACCACTGATGAAATACATGGTGCCTGAATTCTCGAGATTGATCACCGTGTCACCGTCGACGTAAAACGCAATCGGTTTACCGGAATCGCAGTGGTAGAACCCCCATTTTTCAACAATCACTACTGAATCATTCTTGTAACGAAAATCTGTTATAAAAAACTCGAAATCAGTATCTATATTCAGATTATTAAAAACATATGTATGAAACTAGAAAATGCTAGAGTTGAAGTGTTGAACTGACGTAGAGAATCGCCGATGAAGAATCGCCGTCGGGAAGCCCATACGTTGTAGAGTTGAGTTTCGTTGACGGCCGGGATTCGCCATCCGACGGCGCCTCCGACTTGAAACTCAGCGGCGGAGGCGGAGCTGATGACGGAGAAGAAGAGGAAGCAGCAGCAGAAGAGAGTTGAAGATGACGCCATTTTTGTTGGTGAAAAGCTTGAAGGCGGAGGGTGGTGGTGGTTGGTTTATAACGGGTGAGGGATGTGGGGGGAGTACGTGGGGTACTGAGGTGGTGGTTATTTGATTGGTTTTCGGAGTTTTTTTTTTTTTTTTTTTTTTTTTTTTTTTTTATTTTAATAACTTTTCAAACGTCGTTTGCATAAAGTACTTGTACTGCTGCGTTTAAAGGTTGTACTTTTCTTTTTAGCGGATTAATATTTACTTGGTCCATGGCTCCATGCTTCCATGATCCGTAGATAAAAGTTGAAACCCGCGGGCTTCATGTGGGCCAAGTGGCCCAAGTCTTTGATCGCTGTTGATACGGGCCAAATTATTTAGGCTTAAAATTCATTGGAAAGTAGTTAAGCGGCCTAGAGCCCTATAGGACTGGCCGACTGGAGATGGCCAGCTGCCCAGGTGTAGAAGTGCGTAAATCGGGTTTTTTTGGAACCGGTTCCGGTTTCAATCAGTTTCAGTTCCGATCAACAAAGACAATACCCGCTTCCGGTTTCAGTTCCGGGTTTCGACTGGTTCCGACCCGTTTTTGGCCGGTTCCGGATCGGGTTTTGGCCGGTTCCGATTCCCAAATTCATCAAAAAGTAGAGGGGTGTTTAATCGAAAATGGTTATGTTTGTGAATTGTGATTTCATAGAAATGATTTTGAGAAAGTATAAGTATTAACCCTTTCCTTTTAATAAAAGCAAACTATTTAAACCCTTTTTTCCATAATTACATTTTCTATAAACAATTTGTATATATTATTTTTATTTAAGAAATTTACAGATATTAGAGATCATGAAACTAAGAGGTAAGATCCGTATCAATTCAACATCTCCACGTACCGATGGTAGAAAAAAAAATTCCATTCAACATTATGAACTAGAAGATTGAATCAAACCCATAAAGAAACAAAATACCTTCAAATAAATTATTTTAACACTTATATTTAAAATGAAACAATTGTTTTGACTTTATTCATTGCTGCAAACACAATAACAAATTGAAATTTACATATAAGAAATATGACAAATGGAAACAAACATACCACTATACCATCAATCAAACATTGATGCTTTTTATTTGGACGTACCAACATCAACAACCAGAATTTTATCATCTTTATCGTTACCATTATCATTAATATCATTGTCATTATTATCATCACCATCGCCATCATTCCTAACATCATCTTCTTCATGATCCATTAACAACCATGACCCGTCATTACAACGCACCATACTCTTGTACCTCGCGATCCACCACTTCGCAGGCACGTGCCATTCATCGTTCAAACCATCAGTATACTTATTTACTAAAGCGATATTAGCGCGACGAACAACTAAATCAAACTCTCGTTCGCTACCTTGTGTACCCGCGACACCATGTAAATAAGTCTCCATGTCATGCCATCTTTGTATGTCACCAGGCGTTTTCAAATAAGGTGACTTACTTGTATCAATCCTCAACACTTCCCCAACGTGTGAGTACCCTATATTTATCGGGAAACATAACATTTGCAGTTTCAACGGATAGTGTGGAACCACATCATTCATGTTTTCAACACGTAACACGCGAATATTGTCACAAGACAGGAATATCTGTTTGAAGTTTGAGTTTCCCACACGCGGGCTAGCATAAACAAAAGCGGTCACAAGAATGGTGTCACTAGAGTCATCCGTTGGCTTGTTGTAGCCATTTACGACGATATCAACTGCATTGAGCGTCGCAAGTGCTCCACCCATGCTATGTCCAACAATTGTCAAACTTACATCCTCTTTCTTCTCTTTCTTGTAAAAATCTACTAATCGTCTCACCTCTTCAAGAACCTATAAAAATATAATGTTTGAACGAAATTGTAAGTTGATATTTATTATGCTAACATGTACGTTTCATACCAAAACAAATGGAAACCCAACAAAATAAAAGGAAAAAAAAAAAGCATTGACGATGTGCTTGGTACCACATTGCACTTTTCTTAGAGATGAAACAAAACAAAACAAATAAATTAATCAGTAACTAAAATTGTTGACTTATGGATGTTATAATACTATTACTAATTAATTTAGGAGTACGCAAAGTATGCTTAATTAAATGTATCCAAATGGTTTTTAAAATGCGTGTAACCTATATATATGTATGAAAATTGATGAAAAAGATAATAACTTAGTTTCAATGAAACTGATAAATCTGATATTTTAAGAAAATATGTCGTGGGTAAAAATTAAATTTAAGATTAAAAACTTACAACGACGTTACGTCTTAAACGGTGATGAATATATTCTCAAACTCGTAAAAAAAAAAATTGTTGTATATGTGTTACAACGATATTCAAAAAAGTCTAATATTTGGCTTAATCTTGACAAAATTATTTGAGTTAATACTTTAAAAGTGGTTTATTATTTGAACATTACCTATGCATGCATGCATGCATACATACATACACACACATACATGTAAAGAAGGGACATAAAACAATATAAAAATAGCAACCTTTGCTTAGAGCAATAAATATACATCCTCTAAACCTACTTTTACAAATGTTATACCCTTTTAACTTTTATTTAATTAGTGTTTTAATAAACATATAAATTTCAATAATATCAATTATTATGTATCATATAACTTGCTTTTTTTTGAACGGCTTGAGGAGCAATAGAGTGGACAATGACATTCTCATCGTAGCTACCCCAGCCACACCAGATAAGCGGGAACCGACACACCGCCGTAAACCCTCACCCTTGCTCAGGTTCGAACTCCTGACCTCTATGAGGTGCGGTTTCTTCCCTTCATCGCATGTGATTGAAAGTGTCACCCGGAAGGTTCGAACTCAAGACCTCCACATTGGGAAGCCTGAGCTCTTACCAACTGAGCTCCACCAACAACCACTCATATAACAACTTGTAAGTTTATAATTTTATGAACATATATTAACTTCGAATATTTAAAATTTATTTAAATTTTGTAGCATTTAAATAAAATCTGTTAGAATTATATTTTAATTATTTGATATTTGATGGAGGGTGGGTGGGTGAGAGAAAGAACAAAAAGGCAACGTCCTGCAATGCAAAGGAGAAAGTGAATGGAGTTTGTTTTTTAAGGATGCAATAGCGGCCGTTCTGCAAGAATCTACTTTGCGTAGCTTTATCATTTTACGTTTCTAGAGAACGCATTTATGAGGCCGAACGAGATACGGACGGTAGGGTGCATGTGGCATGGGTTGTGAATTCAATTTATTTATGTTTCTTCTTTCTTTTATATTTTTATTTTAAATATTTATAAACTTATAAAATTACAAATAAATAATTGATAAATATTTTATATTCTTATCTTATGTAAACAAGTTTATTAGTAAATATAATAAGTTTCAGGATAATATTGTTTTTGTATAATTAAAAATTTTGTAAAACATAAATTTATAAACTTGAAATATTTACATGGGTTGATTAACTAAAAAAAAATTATAATTCATTAATATCAAATAATATTTTTTTAATAATTATAAAATTATATTTTAAGATAAAGATATAATTAAAATATTCTTATAGTTTATCAAATTTTAATACACTAGTAAAATTATTAGAATAAGGAGATTTATATTTTTTTTAGTATTTAATTATATAATTTAATTTGTAAAATGAATGCCTTGATGATGTTGTAGGTAACATATTACTAGACATGAATGTGAGCGTTTATGAGAAGCTTTCACAACGTAGGTTTTGTGAGTGCCACCAGACAATGGTGTGCGTGTTTTTGGTGGTGGGGTTAGAGGTGGCCAAACCGGTTTTGGTTCCAAACGGTTATTGTTCCGGTCAACAAAGTCAAAAACCAATTCCAACCAGTTGCCGGCTCCGGCTCCGGTTCCGGTTTTGGCCGGTTCCGGTTTGACCAGTTTATGGGTGGAACCGGTCCCGGTTCTAATTTCTCTAAAAACTCAGAATCGCCCCGTTCCCACCTGTTCGGGTACGACCGGTTTCGGTTCCAGATACGTTGGCCACCTCTAGGTGGGGTGGGGGGTAGGTTCAGGAGAAGGCAACGTTTTGTGAAAGAAAATCAGAGAGTAGAGGAAAGGTCCACAATTTTGTGTAATTGAATTTATTTTTTCTTAATGGCAAATGTCTGAGATCACTCTAGCAAATAGATCAGTCTTCTGTCAGAAGGAAACCTAGTAACCTACAGCTATAAAAACCCTATATCTCAACGTAGAACAATAGTTGAAACTCAAAACTCAATACATCTCACCACTAGGTTAGAAGTCCTTTGGTGTATAATTGAATGAGAGAATATAATCTTCGTTAATATTCGTGTAAGAATATATTATTTTATAATATATTATATTTGTTTACATCGTACTAAAAATATATACCCTACTACAATAAATAAGTTATCTATTTATGAAACGTTAGTTTAAAATACAACACATTTTAAAATTTGAAAGGATGGTTATCGGGAAAAGAAATCCACTGCTAAACTTTGTACCTAGAATCGGATAATTTTCAAAAACTGAAATGATATTTGTGTGACAAATCTAAGAAGGTGTAAGTGCAAATAGATACAGAAAGAATTTTCAATGTAATATATAACCAGGAAACAGAACTAAAATCCCAGAAGTTTGGGTCAATATTTGTAACATCTTAATTATATATATGTATATATAATAATTTGTTGATTTAAAATAATAACAATAATAACAAAATATATATATATATATATATATATATATATGTGTGTGTGTGTGTGTGTGGTCAAAAAAAAAAAAATAAAAGAGGAGAAGAAGGAAAGCAGAGGACGTCGACGAGGGGAAACGGAGAAATCGATCCAAAGCTTCAATCGTGAGTCTAGGTTGTGATCCACTCGAGGTAATCATATTTTCTCATCCTTGAATCATTATAGACGGATGTAATGGGGATTATGAACTAGGATTCAAGAAACTGACATTGGGTTGAGTTTTGAGTAGTTATGTGATCCTAAACTTGTGAATAGTTGTTTTGGTATGTTTTAAACATTTCTTGTGGTATGGATCATGATGGTTGTAAAGGAACCCATGTTAGGGTTCATGAGAGTGAGATGAGAAAAATAACTCATTTGGGGTGATTGTTGTTGTCTAAATCTGAAAATATGTATAGAGATGAAATTGAGATATTGTAGTTGTCTAAAACTCATATGATGAGATTAATATGAGTTTAACCTAAACGAGTCAAATGGGTTAATTTGATCAAATTAGTATAAAAGTTAGAATACAATTATCCTAGAAAGATTGAAACATGAATGTTGGGTGAAAGGTGACAAGTATGAGAAATTATACATAGTATAATAAATATGTTAAACAAATTCAAACGGGTCGGATGTGTATCATATGTGAAATGTGTATATATATATATATATATATATATATATATATATATTTATATTCATACAAATGTTTATATAAACATTTCGAACAGAAGGTTGAACGAATATACAAATATATTGACCCATATAGAGTTTAACAGAAAAACGAGATTTCAACCGAGAGGATAATCAAGCAGGATCATCTGCAGATAGAGGTAAGTAATCTAACCGGATTACTATATGAGAAATGATGTAAACATGATTCGATGTAGAGTCGTGTGTTTTTATGGTGGGTTAGAATTATGGTGGTTTTACAAATAATGAATAAACAAGATTAGTGTATACATATAGTAGAATACACGTGGAATATATATATGGTGGATTCATAGTAGTTTATAAAATATATGGTGGTTAAATAGAGGATACGCCTCTATTATGGTGGTGGAAATTTATGTTCCTTACGGTGACAAAATGAAAAGTTTATACTTTCATTATAGTGGAAAAAGTAAGATTTATATCTTACTCATGGTGGTAGTAATCCTATTATATGGTGGTTATGTAAGAGATGATTTCTCTTACTATATGGTGGATGGTGGACTCTGACTAATGTCAGTTTAAATAAAATGGTGGCAAGTATTAATTAACGCGGGTGGTGGCAACTATTATTTTGTACAAATATGGTGGCATTGATTACTTACTTAGCGTTTTGCTAATTTAAAAATGTTGGGTGATAATTGTAGGTAAAGCTCCAATGCAATAAGGAACGGAACGAGTCTCGGATCGGTTATCTAATATGTCGCATGACCCGTTGTTAAATGGTTTTGGTGAAACTTAAATTTTATAATAAGTGTGGTATCGTTTTGGGTTCTGTTGATAAATAAATTATGACGAGTCGGAAGTTTTTATAGTGTTGTTGTCAAATAGTACTAGTTACTATGACGTAAATTAGTGATGGTGGTAATAGCTGGTTGTGGTGTGAATTATTAATTTTGAACAGGTTTATTTCGTAAGGAAATAGATGTTTTAAAAATGGGTCATGGCGAAATTTTGAAAAATCTGGGACCATATTTCCGCACATGTTTCAAGAAGAATGTTATAAAAGTTGGGTGTAACAAGTTTGGTATCAGAGCACTGGTTTGAGAGACTTAAGTATTAGGTGTAAAGATACTTAAACTCAAACATTTCGTGCTCGTAAATTTGAAAGGGTGAAACTTGATCCGAGACGTTCCAAAGATATTGCACGAGCTTACAGGTATGTTAATTTCATCATAGTATAATATTTGATACGTTAGAATAAGGTGAATATAATTACTTGAATGAAGTATATTAATCATCACACCTGGCCAGTGTTATGATTTATATACGTCAGTCAGGTCATTTATGATCATCGTTCGAAAGTATTAAGTGTTATTACGTTGAGATGAATAAGATTGAATTCATGGAAGCCTTATGATATTATATATATTGTGGCGTTAACATAGTGGTGATTAAATGGATGTTAAATATTAATGAATGGTGTTAAATTAATATAGCAAGAAAGTGGTGATAAAAAAATATATGCATCTATAAAATATGTAGACCCTAATATGGGAAAATTTCAGCTGAAGATTATGGCTGAAGGTGGAGAAATACCAAAAATTGTGGAAGGATACGAAAGTGAAGATAATGAGTCTTCACATAATGGTGAAGGTGTAGCTGGATTATTAAAGGAGGAAACCAGGAAGCAGATTTCAGAGGAAGTAGCAAAAGCGTTCGAAGCTACGATTCCACACTTTCTCGAGAAGATGAGAACAATAATTCAACAAGAGTTATCCAAGGGTAGCTCAAGTTTGAATGAGGGGACGAATGAGAAAGAAACGAATCAAGCAAAGAAAATAAATGAAAAGGAGACAAAGAGGGCAAGTTACAAAGACTTCATGGTATGTAAACCGGATGAGTTTCAGGGTGAGATTGATCCATTGGAGAGTCACCGATGGATATCTGGAATAGAGACTGTCTTTGAAACAAGTCACTGTGACCCCATAGATGAAGTAAATTATGCAACTACTCTACTCAGAGGACGTGCTAAAGATTGGTGGGATGCGCGTAAGCAAGAAAAGGGTAAAGAAGGAGTTAAGGCAATGATGTGGCAGGATTTCAAAACAATGTTCCTGCAACACTTTTGCCCACAGTCAGCAATTGACAAAATAAAGGAAGAATTTCTTTCCATGAGGCAAAAAGATGAATCTATTGATCAAATCCCTGGAATGTTCTTTGATAGGGCTAAGTTCTGCACTGATCTCTTACGAACAGAGCGGGACTGGATAATTAGATATCATCTTATGCTTAAAGCGGAATATAGGGAGTATATAACTCCTTCTAAATGTGAGACTCTTCAAGCGTTGATAAATTGGGCTCGTGAACGGGAGATGGAACTCTTGAGATCTGTTGAAAGGGGAGAAAAACGAAAAGCTGAAGTGATAACAACTCCAGTAAAGAAGGCTAAATTTGTTGCATCTTCTAAGAAAGAAAATTTTAAGACTGAGTCTTATCGTTGCAAAATTTGTGGGAAAGGACACTCAGGAGAGTGTAGAGCTACTCAGATTGTATGTTTTAAGTGTGGGAGGCCGGGTCACACATCCTTGCATTGCCCTAGCGCAGTGAATTTGTGCTACAATTGTTATCAACCTGGACATGTAAGGAGTGAATGCCCAAAACTAAATCCAGGATACAGAAGGGGAAGCGAAATAGTGAGAAACAATAAGGAGGTAAAGAGGCCTGAAGCCCCGAAGCCAAAGGGTAGAGCATTTCAAATTACAGCAGAGGAGGCTAAGATTACCCCGGATGTGGTAACAGGTATATTCTTAATAAATTCTATTCCTGCACATATCTTGTTTGACTCGGGGGCTAGTAAGTCTTTTATTTGTGTTGAATTCGCCAAACATCCCTCGTTCATAGTTGATAAATTGCCTAAACCATTAGAAATTGATGTCGCTAACAATGATAGTTTTATAGTATTCAATGTCTATAAGAATTGTCTACTAAACATAGATGGGGAAGATTTTAATGTTGATTTAATTCCGATGGTTATAAAGGAATTTGATGCTATAGTAGGCATGGATTGGTTGTCCCAATATTATGCAAACATTATATGTAACCGAAAGATGATACAATTAACAACACCAAGTGGGAAACCAATTTCGATATATGGCGAAAGAAAAGGAGACGTTGTAGTTTGTTCATATGCAAAAGCGAGGAACTATATGATCCATGGGTGTAAAGCCTACATGGCATATGTTACTGACACTAATAAAGACGACCTTACATTGGAAGAGGTGCCGGTGGTGAACGAATTTAGCGATGTTTTCCCAACAGAGTTACCGGGTGTTCCTCCAGACAGAGAAGTGGAATTTCGAATTGACTTGAAACCAGAAGCAAAACCGGTTGCAAAAGCTCCTTACAGGTTAGCACCTTCCGAAATGCAAGAGTTAATGACGCAACTGCAGGACCTCCTTGATAAAGGATTTATCCGTCCTAGTGTGTCACCGTGGGGTGCTCCAGTTTTATTTGTAAAGAAGAAGGATGGTAGTTTTCGGATGTGTATTGATTACCGGGAGTTAAATAAAGTTACCATCAAAAATAAATATCCGTTACCCAGAATTGATGATCTTTTCGATCAATTGCAAGGAGCCAGTTGGTTTTCTAAAATTGATCTAAGGTCGGGTTATCATCAGTTAAAGGTAAAGGATGAAGATGTGCCAAAAACCGCTTTTCGTACTCGTTACGGGCACTATGAATTCGTAGTTATGCCTTTCGGACTTACGAATGCTCCTGCAGCTTTCATGGATCTTATGAACCGGGTGTGTAGACTCATGTTGGATAAATCAGTAATTGTTTTCATAGATGATATTTTGATTTTCTCACGTACGGAAAATGATCATTCTCAGCATCTTCGTGAGATGTTGATGATACTTCGTAGGGAAAAGTTATATGCTAAATTTTCTAAGTGTGCTTTCTGGTTACGAGAAGTTCAATTTCTCGGTCATGTGGTTAACTCAAGTGGTATATCTGTTGATCCTTCCAAGGTTGAGACAGTAATGAAATGGTCTCCACCTAAAACACCAACTGAAATTAGAAGTTTCTTGGGTTTAGCTGGATATTACAGACGTTTTATCCAAGACTTCTCCAAAATAGCTTCCCCACTCACTAAACTAACCCGAAAAGAAGTTAAATATTGTTGGGGTCCGGACCAAGATAACGCTTTTCAATTATTAAAGGAAAAATTAACCAATGCTCCAGTTCTTGCATTACCTGAGGGCAACGAAGATCTTGTGGTATACTCTGATGCTTCAAGCATGGGTCTTGGGTGTGTTTTAATGCAAAGAGGAAAGGTGTTAGCCTATGCCTCTCGACAGTTGAAGCCACATGAAACAACTTACCCAACTCACGATCTTGAACTGGCAGCGGTAGTGTTTGCATTAAAGATATGGCGACATTATCTTTATGGCTCTAAATTTATGATTTTCACAGATCATAAAAGCTTAAAATATTTCTTCACTCAGAAGGAATTGAATATGAGGCAAAGAAGATGGTTGGAATTACTCAAGGACTACGATTGCGAGATTCTGTATCATCCGGGGAAAGCAAATGTGGTAGCTGATGCCTTGAGTAGAAAAGATGAATGTTCACCTATTAAGGTAAAAGCTATGAAGCTTGTAATTACTTCAGGATTGATTGAGCAGATTAAAGAGGCTCAGACAGAGGCCTTAAAAGAAGAAAACTGGAAACGAGACAGAATAAAGGGGCAAGCACATAACCTTGACGAAGACAATAATGGATTAAAGACTAGGTGGGGTCGAGTGTGGATACCTCACACTTGTTCACTTAAGTGTGTATTGTTAGAAGAAGCTCACAAATCAAAATACTCAATTCATCCAGGTGCTACTAAAATGTATCGTGACCTACGGGTTAATTACTGGTGGCCCGGTATGAAGCGAGATATCGTGAAATATGTTGAAAAATGTTTGACATGTATGCAAGTGAAAGCAGAGCACCAAAAGCCATATGGTAAACTGCAACCATTGGAGATTCCATTGTGGAAGTGGGAACATATCACGATGGACCTAATTACTAAGCTTCCTAACACTAGGAAGGGATTTGATGCTATTTGGGTCATCGTTGATAGATTAACTAAGAGTGCTCATTTCTTGCCCATCCGTGAATCCTATTCTTCCGATAAAATGGCGGAGATATATGTAAAAGAAATAGTGTCTCGGCATGGTGTGCCGGTGACTATTATATCTGATCGAGACACTCGATTTACTTCTCGTTTTTGGAAGAACTTTCAGGAAGAATTAGGTACAAAACTGTTGTTGAGCACAGCATATCATCCTCAAACTGATGGTCAGAGTGAAAGGACCATCCAGACTCTTGAGGATATGTTACGAGCATGTATAATTGATTTTGGTGGTAGTTGGGATGATTATCTACCTTTAGCAGAGTTCTCGTATAACAATAGTTATCATTCCAGCATTGGGATGCCTCCTTATGAAATGCTTTATGGAAGAAAATGTCGGACTCCTGTTTGTTGGGGAGAAGTGGGGCAACGAGAACTAGCACACAAAAAGATAGTTAAAGCTACGAATGATCAAATAGATCAAATTCGAGCTCATTTGAAGGCGGCACAAGACCGTCAGAAATCATATGCTGATAAACGTAGAAGACCAATTGAATTTCAGGTCGGGGATTTGGTGTTACTAAAAGTTTCACCGTGGAAGGGTGTCATACGTTTTCGTAAACGAGGAAAGTTGAGTCCACGGTTTATTGGACCCTTTAAAATCATAGCTCGTGTGGGCAATGTTGCTTATCGTTTAGAACTACCTGAGGAGTTGAAGCTAATTCATAACACTTTTCATGTTTCATATTTACGAAAGTGTTTAACTGATGAATCTACATACGTTCCATTGGAGGACATTGAGGTGGATGGGAAACTTAATTATGTAGAAAAGCCGGTTGAAATTCTTGATCATCAAGTGAAGCTGCTTCGCAACAAAACCATTGATCAAGTAAAAGTAAGGTGGAAGCATAGGAAAGGGTCAGAATATACTTGGGAATCGGCGGATGAGATGAAAATATTCTACCCTTACCTTTTTGCTTAATGTAGCGGTTTCGGGGACGAAACCTTAAATAAGGAGGGTAGATTTGTAACATCTTAATTATATATATGTATATATAATAATTTGTTGATTTAAAATAATAACAATAATAACAAAATATATATATATATATATATATATATATATATGTGTGTGTGTGTGTGTGTGTGTGGTCAAAAAAAAAAAATAAAAGAGGAGAAGAAGGAAAGCAGAGGACGTCGACGAGGGGAAACGGAGAAATCGATCCAAAGCTTCAATCGTGAGTCTAGGTTGTGATCCACTCGAGGTAATCATATTTTCTCATCCTTGAATCATTATAGACGGATGTAATGGGGATTATGAACTAGGATTCAAGAAACTGACATTGGGTTGAGTTTTGAGTAGTTATGTGATCCTAAACTTGTGAATAGTTGTTTTGGTATGTTTTAAACATTTCTTGTGGTATGGATCATGATGGTTGTAAAGGAACCCATGTTAGGGTTCATGAGAGTGAGATGAGAAAAATAACTCATTTGGGGTGATTGTTGTTGTCTAAATCTGAAAATATGTATAGAGATGAAATTGAGATATTGTAGTTGTCTAAAACTCATATGATGAGATTAATATGAGTTTAACCTAAACGAGTCAAATGGGTTAATTTGATCAAATTAGTATAAAAGTTAGAATACAATTATCCTAGAAAGATTGAAACATGAATGTTGGGTGAAAGGTGACAAGTATGAGAAATTATACATAGTATAATAAATATGTTAAACAAATTCAAACGGGTCGGATGTGTATCATATGTGAAATGTGTATATATATATATATATATATATATATATATATATATTTATATTCATACAAATGTTTATATAAACATTTCGAACAGAAGGTTGAACGAATATACAAATATATTGACCCATATAGAGTTTAACAGAAAAACGAGATTTCAACCGAGAGGATAATCAAGCAGGATCATCTGCAGATAGAGGTAAGTAATCTAACCGGATTACTATATGAGAAATGATGTAAACATGATTCGATGTAGAGTCGTGTGTTTTTATGGTGGGTTAGAATTATGGTGGTTTTACAAATAATGAATAAACAAGATTAGTGTATACATATAGTAGAATACACGTGGAATATATATATGGTGGATTCATAGTAGTTTATAAAATATATGGTGGTTAAATAGAGGATACGCCTCTATTATGGTGGTGGAAATTTATGTTCCTTACGGTGGCAAAATGAAAAGTTTATACTTTCATTATAGTGGAAAAAGTAAGATTTATATCTTACTCATGGTGGTAGTAATCCTATTATATGGTGGTTATGTAAGAGATGATTTCTCTTACTATATGGTGGATGGTGGACTCTGACTAATGTCAGTTTAAATAAAATGGTGGCAAGTATTAATTAACGCGGGTGGTGGCAACTATTATTTTGTACAAATATGGTGGCATTGATTACTTACTTAGCGTTTTGCTAATTTAAAAATGTTGGGTGATAATTGTAGGTAAAGCTCCAATGCAATAAGGAACGGAACGAGTCTCGGATCGGTTATCTAATATGTCGCATGACCCGTTGTTAAATGGTTTTGGTGAAACTTAAATTTTATAATAAGTGTGGTATCGTTTTGGGTTCTGTTGATAAATAAATTATGACGAGTCGGAAGTTTTTATAGTGTTGTTGTCAAATAGTACTAGTTACTATGACGTAAATTAGTGATGGTGGTAATAGCTGGTTGTGGTGTGAATTATTAATTTTGAACAGGTTTATTTCGTAAGGAAATAGATGTTTTAAAAATGGGTCATGGCGAAATTTTGAAAAATCTGGGACCATATTTCCGCACATGTTTCAAGAAGAATGTTATAAAAGTTGGGTGTAACAATATTTGTGTTACACAAGCAATTTTTGGTTTTAAGTGTACCATTATATTCAATAAAATTTTAAAACTTAATGCATTTGAATATATTTCACTATGTTAAAGAATTACAATATATGTCAAGTCAATGCCTTTTGTGTAGTTAAAATATAATAAAATTAAATTAAGAAATAAAATTTCCAAAGAATTAACAAAAAAAAAAAAAAGGAGCGAGACAGAAATAAAGAAAAAAAATTAAAGAAACAAACATGTCTTGTCTAGTTTTATAAATTGATCTAAAATATCTCTTATATGAGTAGTTATTCTCGTATACAAAATAAGGATGTAAAGTAGGTTGGCGTTTAACAAAAAAAAAATATCTAGATGCCATTTAAAATGAAAATTAAATGTAAAGATACACTTAATTATAGGATATGTAGGATGTACATCCAAAAGACATTAGTGGTGAAATAAGGCTCATGAAGCAAATGACCATGAGTTTGAATTCCACAAGAAAGTTTTTTCAAAATATTGAGTTTCTTTTTTTTAATTGGTAACTTGGTGGTGTGATCGGGTACTACCGTACTACCGATAGTGTCACAATGATACTTCCGTCGAATATTTGTCTGATATCGGACATACCCACAAGTATGAGTATACTAGTTAGTATGATTTAGATGATTCCAATATCGTGTTCTATACACAAGACCTAATTATACGTGTTGGTTATTTTTCAGCATTGGGCATACACGCAGGTATGGATATATTAGTTAGTTTGTTAAAAAAATGATTTTAATAATATGTTCCATACAAACAAAACCTTTTAAAACCAATCGCATATAACGTTTTGAGTATCGGAATACCTTTTGGATTTGATTTTGTTTCATCCCTAAAACCCATCACTTGACCTATAAGTTTTACCAACTGAAGTTTCAACTTGTAAAAAAGCTTGAATCATGAGCTGACTTGTTTTTTTTTCTTTCTTTTTGTATTTTTTACACATTAATAAATTAAAAATATACACGTTATTATACTTTTTGAGAACTTTCTAAAATAATATTTTAATCATCTTGAGTTTCTAAAGTTTTAAAGTTATCCTTTTCGTTCCTTAAATTGAAAAAACTCAATTTCTTACTTGCTTTTTTTTTCTAGTTACAGTCGGGGCAATTCAAGTTTATCTACGTTTTGATGTAAACTTTTTTAATAAAGAATTATGTCAATATAATACGTTTTCAGTGTTATATCATATTATCATGTACGTTTTTAGTTTATTTATGTTTCAACGTACGCGCAACAGGTAAAATTATTAGTTAAATAAACAAAAAGAAGGTTATAAAGGTACTTAAACTCACTTGGTCTCTAGCACACTTCTTGTTAAACTTTGATTTAGGATCAGAAGTTGTGTAGATTGAATGCCACCCCCGTTGAATTTTAACTTGATCATCCCCCTTAAATATATCAGGAGCAGAAACCTTATCAAACTTAAGATCATTAATCCATTCCATCGTTTGAACGGTACCTCTCCAAGCAACCACAATGTCCCTCCGCCCTAAGGCCACCTTCCCTTCATCCGTAGCGACTGCCACATACCCGATCCAGTTCGACTCTTTGCACCAAGCCTCCCTTGACAACGACTTCACGATGAACGACGGAAGGTGTATAGCAGACGTGCCATAAAAATATTTTGTGACTTCATACTTGTATGGGTTTCCTTGCGCGATCTCGACTCTTGAAAGGAGATTAGACGGGTTGTATAGGCAGTCACCCGCGTGTTTCGATACTTTTTCTGCGTTGAACGCGTCTCGAGCCGCCTGAGCCATCTCGCCATAGTGGATGAGGTATCGACGGAGGTCAATGTCGAGAGGGTCTAATAGATCAGCCCAGTTGTTTTCTCCACTTAGGTTCTTCCAATTGCTACCCATTTTTAGGTTTCTTGTGAACGTTTTTTGTTGTTGTTGTTCTTGTGTTATTAATCTTGTATATTGTGGTGTGATACTTGGTGTTTAAATAAGCATAGAATGAATATGCTGAGAACACACACATATATAATGATCATGATAACCATTACTCTTAAAATATTATGATTACTTGGTCAAAAGAATTGAATATTTGAGAAGTTTTAATTAAGAATTAAATTATAAATTGATTAGTTTTTTTTTTGGATTACAAATTTAAAGAAATAAAGAATATGTGTTCACGATAGATCACGTCGCTTTTGAGTATGGAAAACCCGTAATCAACCAAAGCTGATTGGTGTTTTATATATACTTCTTAAATAAACAAAGAAATTATCTACAAGTCGCCTACCCTTTATTACTTCTGATTTTAAAATACGTTTGTAACGTTTGACGTATTTATAAACCTTTTATTATTCGAAGATGCAATTAAATAGCCATTTATTTATTTTTATTTTTATTTTTTTTTGAACGACAAATATCCATTTATTAACTACAAATAGCCATTTATTTATTTTTATTTTTTATTTATTTTTTGAACGACAAATATCCATTTATTAACTACAACATATGTGAACCGATATGATAAATATTTGTTCTTCAGTTTCTGTAGCAAATATGTCATAAGCAACTTTAATATAATAGTTTATATGGATTGCGCTCAAATAAGAACCCATTTAAACGTAAAAACCCATCAACCACGGGTAAGATCAAAAATAATAATTAATTTTTTTCTGCCTCCTAACAGATATATAAACTGAGTGTCACGTACAAGATATTTTCTATGCATAAGATGTTAGAATACTTTCAACAACTAACATTGCCAATATATTAATGTTTCAGGGGTAGTTATGTCATTTTTTTTTGAACGGTTAAGTTTACTCTTCAAATAATTACACATTTGCATGGTTAGTTATGTAATTAGGGAGTCAAAATTCTGTCACCATCTAACTTTAGCCAAACATTATTCATGGTTGCACGAAAACATTTTGAAATAATATGTCAACAAAAAGCTAGCGAATAACATTTAATTGGCACAAAATATTTATTAAAGCTGTTTATCTTAACTTACGTGGTTAATCTACATATTTTAGCTAGAAACGTAAACTCTTGTACACACTAGTCTCCTTGTTTATGACATCATGAAGGTCTGTAACACAGCTAGTCACCGTTTTACGTTTATTCTAATTACAGACACTGAACCAATCTCATTAGGAGACTTTAACCCATAACACGTGTTTCATTTTGTCAAACTATACTTATGGTCAAAATTCTTATCAATGGATTACATTTATGCATTAAAGTATTTAATTATATTGATGTTGATTTTCAAGACTATCTCTCTAAAATTTAGAACAAGTAAATACAAGATTCCCTATCTACATAATGTTTTTTTGAACGGCGAAGGTCTCAATTATGTGAACCCACTATTTCCAGGACATATCAACAAAGTATAGTTACATGAACCTCCAATGAGTCATCACAACCACCGCATGAGGAAACCCATTGTGAAAACCCCTGACCCCCCTCAGACTCTTTTTTCGCTGCGTGAGAGATTTGAACCCATGACCTCCTATTTGGAAGAATCATGGGCAATGTTTTAAAAACCGGACAGGACCGGCCGGTCGAACCGGGAACCGGCGGTCGGAGCGGAAAACCGGTGGTCGGACCTTTTTTTTATATTTTTATATTTTTTGATTTTTTTATATATATTTGTAAAATGTTTAAAAAATCATCTGGTTCTTAAATCCGGTCCGACCGGTAGGACCTCTGACCAGTAACGAGACCGGTTCGACGTCCGGTCCGATTATAAAAACATTGATCATGGGGTACCATTGAGGCAATGCCTCTGTGGTACATAATTAATTGACATTTATTGTTTGTATTTTTTGTTTACCCATACGTATATAAAAAACATTTAATTAAAATAATAAAAAAATTCTATTCATAAAAAATAAATAAATTAAAACTCAATTTTGAAACTAAAGAAAGAAATCAAATTAATAAATATTAGATCAAAGCCTACGTAAATCAATTTTATAAATCAAAAAAATATTTTAAAGTAGTATTTTATGTTTTTATTAAAAAATCGAAAGATTTTGAAAATAAATTATTAAAAACACATTTGAAAAATAATAAATTAATTTAAAGATAATGAAACTAAATTCTTAAAGTAACGCCGGTGCAAGATTTAACCACATATATATAATATTATTTATGTAAAAGCTAGTGTATAGTATTGTGTTTCATAACCGAGAGCTAACAAAATTTTAATCATTTTAAAACAACATGCATACGCAACATTTAAAAGATGTTAGTAGAAAATAAACTAAAACTAAAATATTAAAAAATTAAATGAAAAAGATAAAATTTTAGACTTTGTCTTAAGGCTTTAAGATTTCGTTTTAAAGTTTAAGTTAATTTTAACATGAGGTTTTAGATATTGGTTATTAGCAGTATTTATTACTTTCAGTACAATGTAATTTAAACTTGCTGTTTTTTTAAATTTTAAACGATGATAAATTTACAGATTTACATATAAGAATAAATTATTGTTTATGTGTAATAATGATATTTAAAAATAGAAAACAAAGATCTGTATTGATCTTGACAGAGTTATACGAGTAAGTTAACAATTGAATCATCACTTCTATATGCATGTATGTATATGAATACGTATATTATTATATATGTACTTCGAATTGAAAATTATTAGTATTGTATAAATGACTTTCTCTTGCAGTGGATGGATAACGTTTCTTAGAAGCAAATATATCCTACCTAATCTTTCTAAATTAAATCAAGCTTAAATTAACAACGTGTTCAATTAATGATGATATTGTCTTCTTCATAGTTTAGGATTGAGATGATGTCATGAATAACTTTGATGCATGCATGTTTAATTTGAAAGATAGATGTTGTCAAAATATACACGTACTCTATGCGTAATATCAAAATATACGTACCCTCATGTACGTGCCCCTAGTTTCCATTTTAAACAACTCAAGTTCGTTACTTGATAAGCCTAATGCAACCTTTTTTGTCACAAAAGGTTCCAAATAGGTTGCATTAGTTGAAATTGCATTAGTCTAATGCAACTTTTTTATTACATAATACAACTTTTTTTTTAAAAAAAAAGTTTGCATTAAGATAAAGAAAGTTGCATTATGTAACAAAAAAGTTGCATTATATCTAATGCAATTTCAACTAATGCAACATTTTTTTTAAATATAAAGGTTGCATTAAGGTGATTTTTGTAGCAGTGTTCGTTACTTGAGTCCTCGTCTGATCTCTTTATTATTATTTCAGCATTTTGCTTTATTTTCTATTTCAAAATTTTTAATTGTTTTGGTCGAATATATGTTTCTTTATTCTTTTTGGTTTCTTTTATTTTAGTTCAAATTCTATTCCTATATATTTTTATTCTTTTTGTCTTTTTATATAAAGTTTAAAATTTTTAAACGCCTCGACACAACTATTTTCTGGTGACACTTAGGGTTTTTATATACGTCCTGATATTTACCAAACCGATTACAGCAACGTGATGTGTGCAAATGACTGCAACGCATGACTATGTTTTATATTCAGAGACGATCCTGAGAATTGAAGTGCATAGAATGAGCTGGGAAATAAAGACTCGTAGCGAATTCAAATATATAATTAAAAATTTATGTAAATAAAGACTAATGATATAAGAACATAACAAAATCATAGTAATATAAATACATATCATAATAGTTAACCGATAATTGGTGAAGATCTCCTATCATTCTTCATAGCCAATTGAATGATCAACTCTTCGCAATTTATTTCCTCTATGATTTTGCTCTCGATAGCTATCATGATCAATCCATCAAATTTTTCTTGAAACTTTATTGATCATAAGTAACATCTCAATAACTTCAACTTAGGAAAACTTTTATTTGCAGATGTAACCATGATTGTCATAGTCAATAATATTCTATATTCAATGACTGCATTTGAGAAATAACCAAACTCTCTGAAACACTTCAAAAATATTTAAAGAGTTGATAAATTCATCAGTTTAAGATGTATCAAATAACCTTAACTACATGTAAAGTTCTTTCACATTAATATTAGATCTTTTTAACACCACATTAATCTATTTCTTTCTCGAGTGGCTCGTATTAAACTGTATCTTTTGTTTCATTCAACTTCAATATTTTCGTGTTGTTAGATGATCAAAGTATCAAACCATGTAAATTTGTGTTTTTCAGTTTTAAATTTGTGTCTATAAAAGAAATGGGCCCTAAACGGAGTTAGGCCTTGTTTTTTGTTTTACACACATGTCAATTGTGACATCCAACTTGATACATTATTATTCATCTCAAATTTTTAATGTTTAAATTTTAGGCTCATTTGTTAGGCCACAAGGAGTGGTACCACATTTCCCCACTTTTCCCCGTTGCCACATCAGCGCCACATCAGCTTTCCCCACTTTTCCCCACTTTTCCCCATTTTGCACGGTGTCGTCCCACTTTTCCCCACTTTTCCCCATTTTCAAATCTTATTTTTAATTAATTATTTTAACAATAAATAATAATAATAATAATAATAATAATAATAACAACAACAATAAAATAAAAAAAGATTCATTAAATTTAAAATAAAAAAAAAGAATACAACCAATAAAAAAAGAAAATTCATTAAATGTTGGTTGATTCGGAGATGACATTTGTGGATGATAGTCGGGTGTGTTGAACGAGTTCATTTGAGCCATTTAAACAATTTTTTGTCATGGTTTTCTATATTTTTTGGTTGACGACCCACCACGTGATGAACCTCCTTCCATTTTACTCGAAAATTTTATAAATTTAGTGTATAGATTGTAGAAGATGAGAGAAAAGTGTGAGATTTGTGATTGTTTTGGAGTTGTATAAATAAAAAAAATTGGATTTTTTTTAAAAACCTTCCCAGCTCGGCTTCAATCGGTGATGTGCTCCCGTTTCACCCCACCCCACTTCCGGGGGGGTGGTGTTCCCATTTTCTCCCGGACCGGGAAATGGCTCCCCGGCTCATCCCGAAGCCCCACTCCGAGTCCCCTTATACCTGGGACTTTAATTCTGGGCCATACCTTTGACCGACGTTTGTTTTTGATTTTCCATGCTTTCGGACTTCCGGTTCAAACCTTTTTGGCTTTTAAAAAACGTTTAACCATATTGTTTGTGATTATCTTGTTTTCAAGTTGAAATTATTTTTCGCTTATTCAATTTTTTAAACGATTTTGCTTGCTTACGTATCATAGCTTGCGAAGCCCAAAATTTTGAAGTCTTTGTGCATCCAGTAGTTCATGTCCATTGTCACATATAATTAAATTGTTTATGTGAGACACCTACTAACTGTTTTTGAGTCGAAGATGATAGTAAATATCATAATTGTGTATAACTAGATGGCGCTTCCCGCGTGTTACCGCTTAGATTTAACACCATTGTTTTGGCTTGGCAATGAACTCAAAAGAAAAAAAACATTAACGGGTAAAGATTCGTGACTATAAAACGAACTTGTTATGAGTCAAGAAGTGAAACAAAAGAAAAATAAAACTAAAATATAACACCTGGGAAAACATGTCAATTATCATGTTATAAGAAATTGGAATTACTTATCTAGTTATCAAAAGGAATTTCTCACGAAAAAATCAAGGGGAATATGAATTTATTACGACATATCTCAGTTACTCACTGAAAAATCGTGAGAAATAAATTGATCGAGCGAAAAAACACGACCCAAATGAATTTATCGTGAGAAGATGAATTTATCACTAGAAAATGAATTTCTCGTGAGAATCATTTTCTCGCGATATTTACTATTCATAAATTGATTTTGTTTATATAGATAATATCAAGTTGCTCATTTCATATGCTAACTATTTATGCGAAACCCTTACTGCTTTGAGTTGATTATTAGAGTGAAACACCAAATTTATGCTTGGGGAGTTTTAATTATACGTGCGATGGCATAACTTTGTGTGATGTTTTATAATTCCTTTTTTGATTTTTTAATAAACTTCACTGATTCAAGTATATATTAACAGTGATCAGGACATGCGCGCACACACATGCACACCAACTGATAATACCATGATTCATGTCATGCTAAACTAGTTTTATATTTATCTGATGGTAAGCTATTTTAATGTAATAATCTCATTGTTTTATTGAGTTACATTCTAAACAAAAATAATATTCGTTTGATTAATTAAAGTATAGCTCATATATAAGGTGCTAAAAATACATTTTTAATTTATTGAAAAAACATAAAACAAATAAAATCAGTAGCATGTGAATAATGACGGAAACTGTCACATAAAAGCTAGAAACTGCCGAAAACCGGCAAAATCGTCGAAAAACATACATATCAGCTGGAAAATTGATGTAACTTTGATACCACTGTAACTTAGGAACTCGATGCATATCCGTTAGAAACAATCACACCTGTCATAAACTGTCAGTAACTGCTATAACCGTCGGAAAGGTTTATGTACCCCCCCAACCGCCTATTTTTTACGGGTTCATATCTCGTTTAAAGATGATTAAACAACAAGGTCTCGAGAAATCAATAAGGTCTCGAGAAATCACTCTAATTGTTATAATAATTATGATTTATAAAAATAAATAGTAGATATTAAAAAGTGCGAACATTGCATTTACACTTCCCTAAAACTTAAGACGTGTAGGACTCTTTGATTTGGATAAGTTAAATATCACTAGAAAAAAATTGATGGAAATAAGCTTATGGTAACTTTCTAGTTAGCCGCGGGCCTCCTAGGTCACATTAGAGGTGAACAAAAAAAACCGGTTTGGGTTTACAAAACGGTCATCAGTGGATCTCAAACCGGTTCTTTCCTAACCTGTCCGAACCGTCGGTTTGGTATAGGTTCGGGATTTTGCCTTTAAAACCGGTTTACAAACCGGTCCGGACCGGTTTCAAACCCTTTCAAACCGGTTTCAACCCCTTCAAACTGATTTCAACCCTTTCAAACATGTTTAAAACCCCAAAAACGGTTCATATAGGTTTGGCATTCCTTTTTCTCAAACCGGTTTCACCCTTATACGACCCAAACCGGACCAGTTTAGGAACCGAACCGGTTTGTGCAACTCTAGGTCACATCAAAATATCAAATTGGTATAATATCGAATAGTCGAAATGTCGAATAACATATAATAAAGCCCAGCTTAAAATGTATTTATCTGAGCCCAATGAACATGATAGCCCACAATCCCACATTGCCGCATAACCCAAATTATTATATATATTAAATGGCAAAGATTCTTGCCCTCAGAAAATAACTATTCACTTTTCAGGTTACTTAATGCAGGAGGTACAAGTTACTTATGCATTCTATATACATACACATATTGTATATATATACACAGACGAAATTGCAGCCGTCGTTTCCAAACATTTATTTTGAATTAATTTAGAATTTTCAGTTACAACCCTGAACTTTGAACTCTTATTTTTAAATTCCCCTCTCACTTTACTCAGATATTTTTAATGCTCACATGATTTTAACACGTCATTAGGTTGTCGGATAAAAGTCATTATTATATTAATTTGATCGTAGTTAACTCATGAACGTTTATATAAATTTCGAACCCAAACGGTCACATAAATTTTGCGCGTTGTTCACATGCCTATAATGCGTCCGTACATTATCGAATATTTGTATCGTTTATATCATTTTGATCGTAATTAGTTCACAAACGATTTAGATTTAATAATTTTATAAACCATGAGTATTATATATACTACATATATATACGATTTAGGTTTAATAATTTTACAATATTTGTATCGTTTATAAATTCTACATTTACGCAGGACCTTTTTTTTAAGTCTTCACTTTGCTCGCATATTTTTAATGTTCACATGATTTTAACACGTCGTTAGGTTATCGGATAAAAGTCATGATTATATTAATTTGATCGCAATGGCCTCAGGAACGTTTATGTAAATTTCGAACCCAAACGGTCACAAAAATTTTGCGCGTTGTTCACATGCCTATAACGCGTCGGTATAATAACTATTCACTTAACATATACATACAATATATATACATATTTTGGATTTCGATTTATAACCTTAAACTTTGACTCTTATTTTTAAATCTCCCTCTCACTTTACACCAAAGTCAAAAAACTTGATTTAAATAATAATAACAATAATTAAATATGAATTTTTTGAAGCGGTTGAAAACCAAACCGCTTCAAAAAAATGCTGACACTTTCAAAAAAATTGATTTAAATAATAATAATAACTAAATAATAATAACTATATATAATAATTAAAATATTAATCAAAGAAGGCATGTCGTTATCGAATATGCGGAATCGTATATAAATGTTTTTTTACCACCCATCTGAAGCCGTTTACTTACATTTCAAACATAAGCTAATTGAATGTTGGAGTTATAACATTCGCGAATCAAAGTGGTAAAATGAAATATCGTCAACCATGTATATAATTCAACAAAGACAGGTCTAATACTAATTAAATTGCTTATTAGTATAGTTGACATGTTCAGCGAGGTAAAATGAAATAAAAAATATAAATTAGGTGTTGTTATACTTTTGCACATATGTAACTTAAGTGGAAGTCAAAGAAGGCATGTCGTTATCGAATATGCGGAATCGTATATAAAATATTTTTTTACCACCCATCTAAAGCTGTTATAAGTTAATTGAATGTTGGAGTTATAACATTCGTGAATCCAAGTGGTCAAATGAAAGATCGTCAACCATGTATATAATTTAACAAAGGCAGGTCTAATACTAATTAAATTGCATAATAGTATAGTTAACATGTTCTGCGAGTTAAAATGAAATAAAAAATATAAACTAGGTGTTGTTATACTTTTTCACAAATTTGGTATGAGTAATCTATTTTTTTTTATTTATGCAAACTGGGGACCACTTGATCATAATCATTTACTTTGATCAAATGGCACAAAATCCTTCTATTCTTCACATCAAAAAATCATTTTTATTTTAAGGTTTGTGTATCTGATACGTATATAGTATTTTTATGGTTGTTTGTAGGTTGTTACGACGTTTTGTTTCGAGATTAATGTCTGGTTCACTTCACGTCAGTATATCGGACCCCGCCGCAGCGCGCGGGTCCTAAAAACTAGTAACTTCTTAATTTCTAAACCCTTATTATCTATCTATACTCTATAATAAAATAGTAACAAATTTGCCACTTGTCACATTTTTACATCACTAATGCCACATGTCACCTTTTTACATTACCATTGCCACTTGTCAACATCTTATCATTTCACTTCATTCTCTCTCATATTAAAATATATTATTAGGAGTTTTAAAAAATGAGATTTTTATCATCGAATGACGTTTTTTAATTTAATATTTTATATTAAACGCGTGTAATACACGTGTTTATAACCTAGTTATTTATTATATAAACATACGCTCTCTATCTCCCTACTCTAATTTCCAACATATCTATAGAACGGTCTTGTGTAATAAGCCCGATGAATAACTGAAAAAGTGAAGAACAAGGGCTATGTTCTTGTGGGTTTCGATCGCATCATCAAAATGTTCTTGTTTGGTAAAATTAAAGTTAATTTTAGTAGGAATTTTTCAAATCATGTATTAGTATAAACAAAAGATAGTTGAAGAAGAATTTGTAGATAACTCTTAATATATTAATAAGAAAATTAAAACTCTAAAAACTGATTACAACTCTTTTAATGAAATCATAACTCGATAATCTATTATTGATTTTATATTATGGCTTTGAGGTGGTTAATTATCACGTGTTTATTGTGTTAAGCTTCCAGCATAGATGAGGAAACTGGTAACGAGATTCATTCTAAAGCATTGTATTAATATAAATTTAATTATATACTTGAGTTGCAAGGCTTGAGTTGGTGATTATGTCTTTATAAATATGGTTTTTTAAAAGAGTCATGTTAATGGGTAACGCTAACATGTACAAACTTTGCATTAGCATCTTGTGACATTAGCATATTTCATATATTATTGAATTTTGACACCATGTAGAATCCACCCAAGTGATATCTTCAGTAATCAATATGACCCACCTTCATCTATCGCCTTCTTGTGATTTTATTTTATATTTTTGTTTATTAAAGAAAATCATTATTTTCCATATTATGTGGCTAAACAATGATAAGGGCTTAGTATTATGATAACCCATGTCTTTGAATTGATAACTACTTACATGCGTTATTGTACCACTTGACATATGATGAGTACAATCGTCTTATTTCATGTAGAATGCAGGGCCACTATGAGATTAGGTGCTCAGTTGGAATGCTAAGAATGGACCCATATGTGTGTGCGTGATAATTAGTTTGTAACTAAATATGAAGCGAGTTAATTTATTTTTTTAACCTAAATTTGAAATTGTAATGAGCTGTTGGGTAAAATATTTAAGGTAGAAAATTTTCTTTTAACTTTTATAAAATTCATAACTGGGTTAAATATATTTAAAAAATTGGAATGTAAATTATATGTGTTTGTTGTAAAATAAATTAACATATAATACATTCAACTTTTTAAAAAAAATTAGGGCCCCTAAAAAAATGGGCAATGTGTGGTCGCATCTTCCGCACTTGCTCTAAGACTCACTGGTAGAACGGCGACGGTGGGTCTCCTTCCTGACAGTGATGGTAAATCACAAATATAGCAGCTGTAGGTTGTTAACTTGTTATAAACAACCTAGCCTAACTTGCTACACAAGGTAACCTATTTGAACACAAATCAAATAGCTAACTAATCGGAGATAAACAAACTTGGTTTTATCTTAATTAAGATTCCAACCAACTTGATTATATGTAGCCTAACTTGCTAGACAAGGTAACCTATTTGAACACAAATAAAATAGCAAACTAATAGGAGTCTAGGAGATAGACAAGACAAACATGTTTTTATCTTAATTAAGATATCAACCAAATTGTTCAATTAATTCGGCCCAATCTGTCACCGCCTTGTAACCTTGTTATCGGGAATTAGCCCACAAAGTTATGGGCATACCTTTTTAATAATTTTGTCATTTGAACCTAACTTATACTTTTATTGGCATAGCTAAATTTTGTCATTTGAACCTTGTAAAAGTTCTAATTTAGGCTATAAAATAAATAGAGTTTTCATTGCAAGCACAATTATCTCAGACTCCACTCTAAGTGGGTTTTTGGGTACGCTTGTTGTTGTATTGTAAGTACAATTAAAATTTGTGTAAATTGAGTTGTGGCAAATAAATAAATAAAGCGTGGAATCAGTTTATTAAAATCTTAAACTTGTGACAGAAACAAAATTATGTATAATTAATCAAATTTTGCAATCCAATACAAATATATAATAGAGTTTACAATGACTTTCACTCTCAAGACTGGTAATTACAAACAAACATACCCATTGATCTCAAGACTGGTAGCTAGTTAATTATAATAAAACTTGTAAAATAAGGCCAATATGAAAAGAAACAAAGTTTGGTGGCCGATAGAAATAGTTTTAACGTTCATTTGCATGGGAGGAGGTAGGTAATTGCACATAATGGTCATTGAAATATAATCCTTTCCCCCTTTCGAAATTGGCTTTCCCATTACATGCTTAAATTTCCCATCACTCCATCTCTGCAATAATGATTAAAACAATAATTTTTAGAGATGGGCAGACTAGCTTGTGACTGTTTGGATAAGTAGAGTTGTTTGAAAACCTCACGATTCGAGGCTCGATGGAAAAAAGTTCGGCTTGAAAAGAAAAGCTCGATTAAAATGAGCTAAGCCCGAGCCAGGGTTAGCTTAACTCGAGCTCGGCTTGTGGCTCGAACCATTGAAAACCAGTTTATCCCATCTAATCTAACACCCTTGGTTTGATACCCATTCCTTGTAAAATTTAAAAACATCATTATCATAATTGTATTTAGTGTATTTCATTATTAGTAAGATTAAGGTAAGGTCAGGGGAGAGTAATATGCAGACAACATTACCTCTACCTCATAGGAATAAATTGATTGCTTCTAATAATATCCCGGCTGATGATGCATGATTAAACAACCAACGTAACGTTTTTAATGTTATTTTTTCACAAAATTTCAGTAAATAACATTAAAATTAGTTTAATTTACTTTTATTTTCTAATGACTGATACATATATATTATAGGGAAAATTCCCAAAATGAACATTTTGACCAAAATTTCCCCAAATCTAACCATTTGACTTTTCTGTTACAGAAATGTCCATGGCTTAGTAGGCGCCGGCACCCGCTAATTAGCGGGCGGCCGTCTGTTTGAACACCAGTAAAAAAATGCCACATGGCGTATACGAGCACCCACACCTGTTAACTCTGACGAACGCCGGTACTTCAAATAAAATGTCACGGCGTCGGGCCCACCCTGACACACTTGTCACGGGCGGCCGCCTGTTAAGAAAAAAAAATTAAACGGTCGTAATTCTTATAGTAAAAAACCCTCGAAAAACAAACAGGCGCTCGCCCGTTTGAACAACCCTCGAAAAGCAAACAGGCGCCCGCCTATTCCGAAAGTTTTCCCTCCAATGACGACCGTTTAGATTTTTTTTCCTTAACGGGCGGCCGCCCGTGACAAGTGTGTCAGGGTGGGCCCGACGCCCGTTACAAGATTTTTGAAGTACGGGCGTGCGTCAGAGTTAACGGGTGTGGGCGCCCGTATACGCCACGTGGCGAAATCGTACTGGTGTTCAAACGGGCGGCGGCCCGCTAATTAGCGGGCGCCGACGCCTGCTAAGCCATGGACATTTCTGGAACAAAAAAGTCAAATGGCTAGATTGTGGTCAAATTTGGTCAAAATGTCCATTTTGAGAATTTCCTCTGTATTATATGCGTATCACATACGGGACATCTGTAACTACTTGATTTGCAACTACTAAAAACATAAACACATGAAAACTTGTTAAGATATAAATTAAAAAAGATAATCATAATAATAATACCTGCAACTGATCACCGATGGTGATGACCAAGGTATCTTTCTCTGGACAAAACGATACCCAACCTTTCTTTGAATACACATGAAACTCTGATCCATTGCATACGTGCACGCCTAGTGTGTGAGAATGTTCAGATCCTCTAATCAACATACGAATCATGTCATATCTCAACGAGTTCGTAAAGTAATTTTCTTTTGTGATTGTATCAGGATCATGGTGATGCCTGTAGAAGTAGAAAATGGATCCGGCAGTTTGGTTCCGGCTAGATTTTCCATCGTCAAATGCTAATATTCCTGCAGTGTTCTTGAGCAGAAATTTCAGCATTATTCTGCATAACTTTTCGATTTTGGAAGCGAGGATCTCAACGTTTTGGCTGTAAGTTGCAAATGTGTTCAATTTCTCGATTCATGTTATGAATTTTATTGAAAAGATTTAAAAAACAGATTGTTATTAATCTACCTGAAATTTGAAATTTCTGGCGGTAAAATTGCCTCCATTATCGATCTCAACGCCTCGTCTTTACACCATACGAATTCTTCACTTGTTTCCTTCTCTGCGCCTTGAAAATCAACGAAACCGTACATCCTATCACCAGATCTCGACACAATAGCCTTCTTCTCCGGTGATAAATCGAATATCGCTGCACTGTAATTAGCAACTGAACGAACAAGTTGATCGGAGATTCCGTGGTTAACCAACTCAAAACATCCTGTTCGGGCTATCACATCAAAGTTTTCAGTAATTGCATCATCTTCAATCGAGTCTAGTAACTTGTAATCAAACTTAGGAAGGTTCTGGATCTTTGAATTTTGACGATCGGAAACACGATCCGGCAGGACAAGATAAGGTACACGAAGCGAGTGGTGAAGAAATTCCGTGAGAAATTCATCGTTAGCGACTGAAGATCTTCGGCCGGAGGCGACCGGAGACGGAGGTGGTGCTCGAAATTCGACCTGATTCTGCTGCAATGATTCCGGCCAGTTACCCATGGGAGGTATGTGAAAATTCTTCTACCTTTGATCAGATCAATTAAGTAGTTGCAGTAGCAGAAATTAATATATTTCTTTCAACCCTTTAGTTTAATAATAGTGATAGCTTTTTAACTGTAAAGAGGCTTTAGGAGGAAGCAGCAATGATGGCGTTTTTCACCCCTTTCCTTTTCCGGCGATTCTGGTGACCGGAGAATGGCTGGCATTCTTGCCGTCGGCGAGATTGCGTAAATCGAGTTGGGCCACATGAAGTGGTTTGGGCTTAGGTTTCAAAGCGACGATTTGCCTATAAATTGTAAAACATGACCAGGTTTTTAACGTAGCTGTGGGCCTTATGGCTTGGGCTAACACTTGAACAAATTAATCAATATAATTAACAAATTAATCAATATAATTAACAAAATAAAGAAAAATTCGAAAACGAGGCTCGACAATTTTGACTTAAAATGAGAGATAATTTGTTTGGGTAAAAAAATATTTTAATATGTATTTAAATAACACTATAATATGAAACAGAGTGAAGTAATCAACATTTTACACGATATGAGTCAAGATTAGTAATCTAAAATTATGTAAATATAATGGATTAAAATATTAAGAATGATCAGTAATTTTTTTGAAATGAAAATCAGTAAAGATTATTCAAATAAAATATTTGTTTGGTTACAACTTATTTTAACTTGATTTAAATTGATACTTTTAGAAAACGACATATTTAAACTTAAACTAATTTTATATGACTCATATGTGTCGTATTTCACATATTAAAGTTATTATAAGACTTTAATACTTTAAGAAAATCCCCTTATAAGATTAAAACTAAAGATCTTATGGTTTTTAGCTCCTATCTCACTATCAAAATGCTAGTGATTTGTAATGCATTGGCAAAAGAATTGAAATGACAAAGGATTTGAAGTGCCTTGTTATAGCTATTTATTATATGATATTATGATTTGAAGACATGACGAATAGGGACATTCTTGTTAGCATTGGTGCCCGCCCCGCCCGGCTCAATGTTTCGTTCTAGAAAATAGAAAGTTAAGAACGGGTAACGTGTTTTTGTTGCTAATTGACCAATGATCCACCATCTTGTCTTGACCAACTACGAACAGTGGTGTACAAAACCATTTTATGGGCCAAATTGAACCGGTCTGATAAATTCAAACAAATATAGACTGTTATCAAAATAAAAATTACATTCAAGTAACTTTTTAATACAGGGCATGTGGGAAAAAATTTAAGAAAAACTACTCGAGATTATAACGTAATTAAAGAGAAATATAAAATGAGTATTATGTTGCAATTTTTGTAGAAAATAATATAGTATAAAAATTTATGAATGCTTAAAAAAAAGAGTGGATAAACTTTATATTAAAAATTAGATTTATTAAAATACATATATGATTGCATTTGTTACCATCATATGAAATATAACTTTTTGATAAATATCAAAAAGTCTTAAATATCCTCTCAAACTAAAAAGTGAACACCTAACACAATCTTGTGTACTTGATTTTTCTATACTAACTATTGGATAATAGTTAACAATTAGTTGATTTTACATGGGTTAACAACCATTTCATGCTTTATATATATGTCTATGAAAAAAAAGAGTATTATTATTATTGAGTTAAATGATAAAAGAAGAGAAAAACACAAAAAAGAAAAAAGGTAGGAAATTAGGATGGATATGCATGGAATGTGAGGATGTCATGGAAAAATAAAGAAATTGGAGCTTATCCACTCATTCCTCCATTATCAGATCGAGAACATGGTTTTCGTAGATCATATCCAGCCCGCGGAACTAAAATCGAAGATAGCGACCCTCACTTCTCTCACATCCAACTACATACACACGGCGTCATATAACAACAATATAACATATATTTTGTAAAATCATATTTACGGTAAATATTTAACTGTACTATAATATAGCATATTTTTTATAAAATCATATTAGGTAATTTTTCACGTCAAGTGTTACAATTATATGAAGTTATAAAGATTTTTTTTTCCCTCTTCATATTTCACTTGGTAAAAAACATATATGCAGCTTTATAAAAAAAGAGCCTCTCCCCGGCCTCAGTGAAGCTTTGCCAATGTAAACAATTAACACCATCACTCTCTCATTACTCCATATAATTATCACATATGTTATTACCACCCCTTATAAATTAAGCCTCAATCACCCTTCCTTTTTTTCCCCTTTCTTCTCATTTCACATCGTGATTTGGCTCACGCATGTGCCCCTCACGCCCCTGGTCATGCCCTTGTGTAGTATGTGGAGCAAGGCGCCAAAGAGGCGTGACCGGCCCCTCACACATCGCCATCACGTTTCATTACGCATAGGCTAACAACATATACACAAAAAGTTACGTGACTACATTTATCAAGAGACATGAAAAAAATATGAGTTTAAACAACAGGTAATGTGCCTTTAGTATTTATTTTTTAAGAGTTTTTTTTACCAAAATAGTCTATAAATGAAAATTATTTACCAAAATAATGTTTTTTTAAAACGATTTATTAAAATGTTGCTTTTAATTTCTTTTTCTTGTTTATTACTTTTTTATAATTATAAATAGTTTTTAAAAAGCACTATTTTGGTAATTATTTATTCCATAAACATTTGGCAAAAATACTTATTTTTATTATATTTTTAAATCAAGATCACGTACATAAATTAAGAACGTAAATTTAGAGATGAACCTAAAAGTTTTAGAGCAAAACTTAAAAAAATTTTAGCCATAAACTCTAAAGTTTAGGTAGGACGCATAAATGTGCTAATAGAGGGATTAAAACACATGTAAAATGCTTTTGAAAACATATTATATGCGACCCAACTACTTCTTAAAAATTTAACATAAAAAATAAGCGCATTCGTATAGAGATTAAATTTAAACATTTGAAATTGAGTGTAAGGATAAACTTAAAACTTTAAAATTTAAGAGAGCGGTGATGTGAACAACCTTCTACAAAGCAAAAGATGAAACTTAAAAGTTATAATGGAAAGATTGAGTTTTCATAAAAGTAAAAATAAAATAGAGAAAGAAAAATTTAAAAAAAATATTAAAAGAAAATAAACAAAAAAGATTGAAGACTATATAAAGTTTAAGTAATTTCGCAAATTTGAGCGTAATTGAGTAAAAATAAAAAAATTAAAATTGATAAAGAAAGGCAAATATTAAAGTAATATAAAAAGTGAAAAATAAAGAAAGATTAAGAATCAAAACAAAAATAATCAACTTCAACAATTTAAAGTACAATTAGCAAAATAGATAAAAAAAATAAAAAATTAAAATATACCCAGAGCGTCAAATCCGAGGGGACGGTTGAAATCCCGTTTTAAGTGTCATTGTACCAAGCCGTTCAAAAAAAAAGGGTGCAACACCGGCGTTACATTCTAAAGTTTTAGAATAGCATGACAGGTTGGTAATTGTCGGCTTCAAACACATCTTGTTGAACACGTAGACGTGTCTAAAACACTTTTTTCATTAAATTAAAAATATATATTATCTGTGTTACTATTAAAAAGTACATTCAATTATTAAAAAGGCATACTAGGATAATGTTTTTATTAATTTATTAATAATTGAAAAGTTTCATCCATATCCGGTAATGGCATATGGGCAAGTGGATGAATTGCTAAGGTTACTCCTAACCGATGGAACCAACATACATCTGCCACGTGTCCAATATGACCATATAAAACCCTAATATATATATGCTCCAAACACCAAATTGAACCTCGAAACTTAAAGTTCCAAGATTGAATCTTTCTTCATTAATTTTCAGAACGGAGATCAAAGTATTTGATGGAAAGGATGAATGAACACAACAAACAAATCTTTCAAGATCACAAATCAAGGGGTTTCACTGCAAATTCAGATCAAGAATCCATTAAAGAAGCTTCAACAATCTTGTATGAATCATCATCATCATCATCATCATTTTCTTCATGTTCTTCATTGGATACAGCAGATGATGCTTCATCTTCATCATTAGCTTCATCATCATCATCTTCACTCGATTTATCAGACCTGATGATCAACTTACCTATTAAGTAAGTATTTTTTTAGGTTGATTTAATAGTAGATCAAGAATATTAGGAAATAACTAAAACTAAATTGTTTTTTTTTTTTTAATGATTGTTAATTATAGGAGAGGATTATCAAAATTTTATCAAGGGAAATCAGAATCATTCACATCTCTTGCAAGAGTCATGAGCATAGAAGATCTTCCAAAAAGGATGAATAATTATTATAATAATCCATACATCAAAATGAAGAAATTGAAAGCTAACAGCAAGAGCCATGGAGGTGGTCTAGACCCAAAACCAATTATTACAAAGAAAATCTCACCTAGGCAAAGAAGCTTTACGAGGTCAACGCTGGTCAACAAAACAGTAAATAATATTATTTGAAATTTTGGATTTGTTTCTCATTTGTAAAAAAAAAAAATGAAGAAAATTTTGGGTAGTATTCTGTATATCGTTATATTTATACATTCAAAGGCTTGTATCATTTATTTTATTTTATTATTTATTTTTTAGCAAAATATTTCACATTATAAGAAAATCAGATAATTAGGGGGTGTTCAATTCGGGACTGATTAACATGGTGTTAGAATTGCTTGGCCAAACGGTGAATTGTAACTTGCTAATAAGATAAGCGGTAATAACCTATTTAATTGGTATAGCAATTGTCTTCTAAAAAGATCAAGGAAAGAGATATTTATGATAGTTCGGGAGCAGTATGATAGTATTTTTTTTTAAAAAAAAAAAGATTAAATAACATGAATTTATCACAACTAATTAGAAAAGTGTTAAAGATGTCCTCTGTAAAATAGGTTGGGGGTTTCAGTCTCATAGTGAACAAAGGTGAAAAAAAATTGCTGTTAAAAAAAAACTAATTAGAAAAGTGTGTTTTTCATTAATGACCATTTGACCGACCAAAATGTTTTATCAATCAGATTTATAATGTTATTATTATTTTTATTTTTTACAATTTATATTGCCGTCTACAAATTAAGTAGAAAAAATGAATTTCACAACCAAAAAGAAAAAACTCCATTATGGCGGTCGTTGAAAAGCTATGGTTCCATCGTTAACTTGACTGTTATTGATAGAAAACTACTAGCCAAAATTATATTAATAATTTACCCTTCACAATATTGATAAGCTCATCATATCTTTTAAGTCTTTTAGAGAAATTTTTTTTTTTCTGCTATATGTTCAAAACACGATAGGTTCTTGTGAATTCGAAGATCCGTCATTTTACTATAGCCTAATAAACTTATCAAAAACCTAAACACATAAACTTGCCGGTAAAATCATACTTAATATATAAAGCTAATAATGATATACTTGATAAACTCATAAACCTAATAAAAATATAGTGGAATAGTTTCATCGATCATGTCATATATGGTGAAAAAGCCTTAATAATAAATGGTATAAAAAATTATTACAATATATTTAAACTTAAAACATATCAAAATTGAATGAACGTTTAAAATTTTATATATATATATATATATATAGGGTAAGGATATTCTAAAAAGTCTTGAAACCTTAAAAAGTCTAAGAAGCCACAAAAGAATGACATGTGGATTAGAAGCATAAGGGTAAAAATGTCAAAACAAAAAGTAAATTACACATGCAAGTCACATGCAAATTTCTCTCATTTCTTTAAACGCTCGTAACTTTTTTGTACATTAATATTTTTTAAAAAAAATTACACCATAAAATCAAGCGTTTTTTTGACTAACTAAAGAGTATAATATTAATATATTTTTTTTTAAAAAAAAATAATGACTTATACCGAGTCTTACTAACTATTTATTTTATGGTGTTTTCCAAATGTTATCTAAACAAAATTTTATTGCGTTTTTTTGTAACGCATGTCTATATTTTATGGTGTTAATGTTTTATGGTGTTTTTCAACTTATTTATGGTGTCAACATTTATGGTGTTTATGATGTTCAGAAGTTAACGAACTAAAACAAGGCGTCTTATAGTTTTTTTGAACACCAAAAACATCTTTATGGTGTTTTTTTTGTAAGGTATATGTACATTTTATGGTGTTTTTTGAATTATTTTATTGTGTTAACATTTTATGGTGTTAATGATTTCTAGGTGTTAAAGAAAATAAAACATGACATTTTATGGTGTTTTTTAACTTAGTTTTATGGTGTTTACTTTTCATGGTGTTTTTTCGAGCTATTTTATAATGTTTATGGCGTTAACATTTTGTGGTGTTTATGTTGATCGAATATTCATGATTATGATGTTTTTTGTGTTCAGTGATATGACCATCCCAAAAACACCATAAAACGCAACATTCATATACATCAATTTAGGTCGTTTTTTTTATATAGCAATATTATACTCGTTGAAAAGATAAAAAAACGTTGTATTTATGGTGTAATTTTTTTTAAAAAATAATTACGTACAAAAAAGTTATAAACGTTTAAAAAAAGTAGGGGGAAGTTGTTAAAAAGTCAACAATGGCTACAATACCCATTATACCCCTCCAACCACTTAAAAAATCCCCCTTAATTCTTTCAAATGAGGTGGCACCCTTACAACCATTCATCTTAAAAATCAATGGCTAAGATTTCTTCCTACACTTTTTAAGGTTTTAATCATTTTCAGCCTAACCCTATACTATATATATATATATATATATATATATATATATATATATATATATATAGGGAGGTATTCCATTAAGAACCATTTTTATGTTAGGAACTTGAGAACTGCATAATACACTTGTACATTATGCTTTAAGTTTTGTACATAGAGTGGTTATTTAAAAGGGTAAAATAGTAACTTCTCCTACTTTAAAGGAAAATTACTTTTATACCCCTTAAAAATGTGGTTTAAAATTAGTTCCTTTGGTTCTTTCATATTTAGTGGTTCTCAACAGAATAAGTCCCTATATATATATATATATGGGAAGAGTTTCTAAGAAAACCTTCATTTTGAAGAAAACCAAAAAAAACTAACCATAATCATTATCAATTAAACTTTTTTTTCATTTTTTTATTTCCTTTTATTATAAGATAATAAATGTAAAAAAAGAAAAAAAATTAAAGAAAATTATGTATTTTAGGTTATTACATATACGTAACTTGTATATTATACACAGTGATTACATATATGTAACTTTATAAGTTACATACTAAACTTTTTGAGTTACATATACGTTCGTGATTTGCATATTTTTTTCAAAAATTTCTTTTTTATTATAACACTAGAATATACCCCGTGTATTACATGGATTAAATATAAAATACTAAATACTTAGCAATAAAAATTTATAAATTATAAAATAATATTTTAATATAAAATTTTTAAAATGCTTATTATTAAGTACTTAAATAATAAAACAATGATCAAAAACTTTATTTTTAAAAGAAATTAATGTTTTAAATTTTAATACTACAAAATGTCATTTGTTTATAAAAAACTATTCTTTAAAATCTATGTATTATAGTCTATTTTATTTTAAATTTTTTTTAGAATACATAATTTTTAGAAAAAAAAATTCTAATAAATACTAATTTAAAATTTTTTTATTTCTAGAAAATATTGATTTTTAGAAAAAATTAATATCTTAGAATTTTTTTAAAGTGTTTCTTATTAAAATAATATTTTTAATTGATTATAAAACTTTTTAGCATTAAAAAGGTAAATAATATTATTAATATTATAATTATAACTATTGAATATGGGAGTTAATATTTTTACTTAATAAGAGTGAGAATTAAAGAGGTGATATGAAGTTGCCAAGTGACACTAATGGTCTAAAATTATGACAAGTGGCAAACATTATTTTTGTTTATTAAGATAGTAAGATTTCTAACCTTATAATAAAAAAATATGAAAAAAAATTTAAACAAATTTATTGTTTGGTATGAGCTTTCTTAATTTCTCTAATATGAGGAGTTTTTCTTATGAACATTCCTATATATAATTATATATATATAATGGATTAAGTTAAATTAAATAAGCCTCTTAACATAAAAAGTGTAAGAAAAGATCTTGATTCATTAGATCATTAATCAAATAGGAAGGCCCAATCCGACTTTTCAAATTAACCTTGTTAACTGGAAATAACGAAATCACAAATAGGAAGGCCCAATAAGGCCAAGGTAGGCCCAATAAGGCCAAGGTAGGCCCAATGGGGCCATGGTAGGCCCAATGAGGCTCAAGGTAGGCCCAATTGTATTTATGAGGCCCAAAATGGTTAATATAGTCCAACAATGTTCTAAGTAGCCAAATTAGTGACAATTCGTTTTTTCGGGTTAACTCTGTTAGCAAAAATTATCAGAAAATATCGTGAGACGATAAGAAATCATATAATGGCAAACTAAAAGGATTTTAGTTAAACAAAATCTCTTGCAAGACAACTAACTATAAGGATCAACTTTATAATTTTGACAAATCTATGAATTTTGACTTTTTAGAGTCAAAATTCGGGTTCTCTTCAATTGAAACTGAAATTTCGTGATTTCATGAGTTTGTAACCGAATTAAACTTTAATACTCCTCACAATAATGATCATAAACAACTTGGTGCGTTACTAGATCAAGCAATCATTGAAATTAATTGAAAACGGGCACAAACACTTGAAACCGTAGCTTTTAGTTATCAAACCCATGCAATTCAATCACACTTCTCACACTTACACTCACAGAGAGTTCAGTCGGCATCTTTAGGAGGTGTTACATTGATCAATTCGAGTTCAGAAGTCGTGGATTGAAGAAGTGGATTTAGAGTCGGCCGAAGAACACCTTTAGTCTATCTACATTAATTCGAAACCAATTCTGATAATTGTCAGCATCTACACCTTCCATACGGTTAGTACAATGATACCCCTATGCTAATTTCAATTAAAAACAACGAATTGATAGATTCCTAATTCTAGGGTTCTTGATAAGAATGCATTTGGGGTTTTCTATGGAAAAGAGTTCGAAAATTAAATTAAATGGTACCACAGCATCAGAAGATTCCGATTTAAGTAAATCTTATGTTAATTTTATCAAAAATCATCGAATTGGGTGTTAACCGGTTTCAAGTAATCATGTTAAGAACGAGTTAGGGTTTTTGGTTAAAAAGAACACTAAAATTCGATTACTTTGTACAGAGTGAGTCGAAATCAATGGTGTAATGAAAACCTTATGAGTCAAGGGACAATTGATCATTAATTCGATTGATTTGAATTGGGAATCAATAGGTTAGGGTTCGAATGTGTGCAAAGCTGATTAATCGGGCTACTGTGAATTGTTTTCGAATTAAACCCACCTGTGAACTCTTTGGGATATATGGAACAATAGCCCCATGGTTTTAGGTTCTATCGGGTTCGAACCGTGGGCCAATTTGGGCTTAATAGCTCGGTTTAAGAAAACCAAGGGGATCCGATTCCTTGTAGATTAAAACAAATTAAAATGAGATCTATTAATGAAATCTGAATCAGAACAGTTGGTAAGATGCGTGAGTTTAGAGGTGCAGGTCACGGGTTCGAACCTGGGGCTCCACCTGTTTTTGAAATTAAAACTATTTTGAGTTTTAATTCATAACTTTTTCGTTATAACTTCGTTTCGACCCGTTCAAGTTGCGTTGGAACCATAACGAAGTCCTGAACAAAATAAAACAATAAAATTTATAATTTGAGCAGAAATTATGGTCGCGTATATTTACGTGTACATAAACATAATATTGTATGTTTATGTGGTTTAAATAAATGAACGCAAATCCATGTACACTCTTGTACGTGCATTTCTTACAATCTAACATATGTGTGTTAACAAGTATGTGATTATAAAAACAAAACGACATCCCGAATAACACAACGTTACTGTTAAAACACAGATTAATCGTAGAGGATTGTTTACGCGATTTCACGTGTGTTGATCATTCTACTTGCTATCAAAGGTGCGTACACGGCCCCTTTCTTATTTTAAACTGTTTTGGGGGAGAAAACATGTGCAACAAACGCTTTTAGATACATATCACTTGCATGAGTTAGCTGTTTACATTAAGTGCAAACATAGCATTACACAGCCTTCATTTCGAACCGTTTAGTTTGCCGTAGCGCAAAGCGTGGTAGTTGGAAATAGATCTATTAGGTTTGACAAACCTCACTTGGTAGATGGGATCTACGCAGGTGTTTGACTGACCAAACACACACATTACTATTGTTCGTGCTAGACAATAGTGGCAAGGCAAAAACATGCTATAGCATGTCAATCGTCAGCTTCGGTGTCGACCACTTATGTAAATGGTACAAATGACTAGCTATCATGACTATGCATGTGTGATTATGTTATTTGCAAACTTGATATTCAAACTGTTGTTTTAAACATTATGAATGCTTAAACCTGTGTTATGCACCAACCTTTGTGTTGACTTAATTTACATGTTTTCTCAGGACGCTAAGATACACAAGAAAGCAAGCATGGACTAGGAGATCGAGTCGTATGCATGATTTTACATCATTGTTATTTGAATTTGAACATTTGAAAACTTTGCATTGTAAATTACATTTTACAACTGTTATTGTTTTAGAACGCTTCCGCAAACTTTGAAAACTTTGATGTTACAGATTTAAACCAAAGTATGTTTTGAAATTCATATAGAGGTCTTCGTTATGTCTAATGATCTGAGATCCTGGTTTGTCACGTTCCCAAACGGTATGATTCTGTTAGTTGAAAATTGGGGGTGTGACACCCCAGCCACCGTCCCACCACATACCGGGCTGCTTAACATATTGTTGTTAATGATAATTAAGCATTTCATTCACTACTTTGATTCCATGACATATGATTCCTAGCATTTGTTTTCCCTGCCCATGTTTACTTATTTTCCCTCGAAATGACAACCTTAACCTCACTAACAACCACCTATGCTATCCAACCAAGTATGCTTATATATAGGGCATATGTAGGGGACAAGCCCCAGCCACCGTCCCACCACATACCGGGCTGCTTAACATATTGTTATTAATGATAATTAAGCGTTTCACTCCCCACCATTGATTCCACAACGTATAAGTATTATGTTTAAGAGACATCATTAGGGACAGTTGAAAACCCTAAGGAATTCAACATCCATCCATAATGATCCTAAGTATGACTTGTGACATGTTTTGATAGAGGAACCTTCAAGATAACACAAAGTCACCTTGAATAACCCAATAATTCTAGTCACTTATCATACTCATGGATGAATCAAGAAGAACACTGATTGACTAGTAGGGGTTGACACATAGGTCAACACGCGGCGGCCAATCAGTCTGTCTTACATGACTCTGACAATGAAGAACACTGATGACTAGTAGGGGTTGACACATAGGTCAACACGCGGCGGCCAACAGTCTGTCTTACAATGTCCAAAAGTTTATGCATACAAGTCTCAAGCCTTCACATAGTTTCACTGATGACTAGTAGGGGTTAACACATAGGTCAACACGCGTCGGTCAATCAGTCCTTGGTTTAAGCATTCAACGTTTCAAGCATTCGAGTGTTCAAGCATCCAAGTGTTCATGTATTCCAAGTATATTGTGCATTCAAGTATTCAAGTATCTCAAATGTATCAAGCATTCACGTGGTTTCAAGTATCTCAAAGTATAACAAGTATTCACGTGTTTTCAAGTATTTCAAGTGTAATAGCATCCAATTGTTTCACGTATCTCATGCATATAAGTATTTCTAAGCATATATGTTTCAAGTTAAGTTTAAGCAATCATTGTAAGTGTAAAGTAATTTAATACTTTACTAAGAGTCTAACACATTATCATTCTGAAATAATTGTATAAAGCATTAGTGTTTAGCATTGAGTATTTTCAAAGCCTTAAGAGGTTGTATATATACTTAAACATAGAGTTTATAAGTTAAACCCCCATTGTATAGCTGAGCACGCAACTCATAACCTAAGCATTTAGCTCAAAGTTTAAGTGTTAAGTTTATATTATAAACGTTTAGCATCAGATTTAGGCTTCAAGTCTATTATGTAAGCCTCAAGTATATAGTTTAAACTTCTTGTTTATAATATAAGTATCAAGTTTATAGTTTCTCAAAGTATACTAGTTTCCCATTTGATCACCCAGGGTTTGTATAATGTAATTACGTATAAAGTAAATAGCATTAGCTATTTACACTATGGTCTTAGTCTTTGGTTTCCCACCCCAAGCATTTCAAATTCAAGTATTAGTATAAGCTTTGTAAATATGTGTAAAAGCATTTAATAAACATTTCAATAATTGTTTAACATGCTTCTCAGTCCCGAAGTAAAACAAGAGGTTTGAAAAGGGACAAATGAACTCACCTTGTAGTTGTTGAGGGTTGACTTAGCTTAAATGAGAATGCACGCGCTCTTGTTTGTACTTGAGTTTGTTTTTACGATCCTGTATTGATTTCACGTCGTTTGTAAACTGTAAGTATAAGTTTGTAAAGTTTTGTATGTTTATGTGTAGGTGTTAGCCCTAAAGTTGGCTAACACACGTAAGACTTGGTCATGATCCCCGTTCGGTCCCGTGTATTTGTTTTAAGCAAATGTCATTAAGAGTTATTATCTTGTAGCTTTGAACATTATTCATATAATAATGAATTGATTAGACAACAATCTCTTGACACATAATGTTTTGAGCTTATGCACTATGTTAAACTCATGTGGCCTAAAATGGGTATGGACCGAACCATGTGACCAAGTCAAGTGTTGGGCCTTTGTGTAACAAGTTGGGCCTAGGGCCGAGACCCATGGGCCCTGAGCTATTCTTGAACGATTAAGAGTTGTTAGGCCTAATTGGAATGTGTGGGCCAATGGTATAGGCTGCTGGAATAAAATGCCCCGGCCAAATGTTACAAGGCCTAGTACACCATTGACCTTGTGGGCATTCATTGGGCCGCGTGGGTATTGTTGGGCTAGATGTGGGCCCACTAAGAAATGTTGGGCCTGGAGTGGAATTGAGTTGTAAGAAACCCTAATTGAGCCAAGATTAAACCATTGACCAAAATACTTGCATAATGACCTCAAGAGTTAGGCCATGGGCCTTAGGAGTAGGTCTTGGGTCAAGTTTTGGTGGGCCTAGGGCTGAATTTGCTGGGCCCCATAGGTTTCATCATGGCCCAAAGTATATTAAGTCCTGGGCCAAGCTGGACCTGGTTCATTTGGGTCAGAATCATATGTGGGCCAAAGTTAAGAAAATCGAGGGCCATATGAGTGTGTGTGAACTAAATGTGAGGGCCAGTTTTGTCCCAATAGGTTAGATGATCATATGAACTCAAATTGGGCCAAAGTGGATCAAAACAAGAGTTGGGCCCGAGATGGGCCAAATAGACAGGACTTGGACCACCACAGGTATTGGGCCAAAGAAATTGTTGTTGGGCCTAGTTAATGATGTTTGGGCCACAGCAGGCCTTGGCCGAATGAAAGTAGGGTGGCTGGGCGAAGGAGGCACTGCTGGCTGAATGTGGCATTGGCGAAAGGGAGTGACTGTCGAAGGAGGACATTCGACCCAAGGCTTCAGCCGAATGTGCAGGCCTCGAATGGATGTTGGCCGTATGAGGCTTGGCGAAAGAAGCTGTCGAATGAGGAGGGTGGCCAGCGAATGAGGCCATTCGGCCTGGTGTCATTCGGCCAACTGGGCTCCTTCGGCCATGGCTAGGTCACAGCTCCCAAATCCAAGGCCCATGATGTCTTTCGGTTATGGTGTTGGTTAGGGGTGGTTCTCGTGGTCATTAGGCTCAAATATGGGGGTTGGAAACCGGCTAAATGGGTGGGGCGGCCAAAGGGGTTAGAAAACCCTAAAATCGCCCTTTTTGAGCTCATTTTACCTGCGATCTAGAGGATTTCAGGGCAGATCCCTTGTACTTTTGTGTAGAGGATGATGAGAGCTTCAAGTAGGTTCAAGAATGGCTCGATTTCGTTGAGAAACAAGGAAGTTATGATGATTTGAAGGTTGTAGATGGGAGGGTTTTCTCAAAACCGGGAATTGGGTGTGGGTGAAGAAGATGAAGTGAAAAAGTGAGTAAAATGGACTCACTCAAAGTATTTATATTACGAGTGAGTTCGGGTTCGTTTTTGTTGCTCGGTTCGCGTTTTCGTCACGTTTCCGGATTCGTATCGCGTAAATTACGTCATTTAAAATAAAAGATCATTCCATGATGTTTAAAATACAAATATATTTTCAGTAATTATTTTAAATACCGTTATATTAATTTATCCATTGAATTTAATATTTCTACGCGTTTCGGTTAATCCGTTCGCGATTTGTTAAAATAGTTTAATTTAAGTTATAAAATAATGAGCTTCAAAATTGTAAAATAGGAAATATTTTATTTCCTTGAATTTATGATCGTTCGTATCGTTATCGTTTCGTCAGATCGCGTCACCATCGCGCGTATTCGTTCGAATCGTCATTCGAACGAACACGACGATGGTTTTGCTTTCTGATTCTCGTTTTCTACTGTTAAGTTATTATTTCAGAACGTTAAACTATCAGAATCATTCGTACAGATCGTCACCTATACGAATAATTCATCGGTTTAGCATTCCGTTACAATAACTGTTATGATTTTGTTTTGTTTAACCTCGCATACGTTTACACATAATAGCACATCAATAAGCATTTGTATCACCGTTCAATGTTGTCTGATGTGTTTCTGACTGTTAAACTATAAGGTTTAATCAGATTTCAGAAACAATAGCATAATAGTTTACTGTTACGCATTTCGTAATTGACAGTACATCAATAGTTTGTATAGTTTGTACCTGAGTTACTGTGCTAATTACTGTACAGTTTACTGTTCCGGTAACGATTCCGGCACAGATGTTACACAATGAGCGGAAAAAACATAATTTTTTGTAGCAACAATATACTTATTTTAAAGATTAAAAAATGTTCGCTTTTATGATATATATTTTTTTTGTAAAAATAATATCGTATATAAAAGTAATGAACGTTTAAAAAATATGAGGGGAAAGTGGTTATGACTAAATTACCCTCTAACAACTTTTCCTTCTAAAATTTTAAATTTTCCCTCTTAAATTTGATCTCATGATCTAGTGATTAATAATACTCTTAGACTTTTTATGATAAAGAGCCTATTTCGTTAAACCTAATCGTATATATAATTATAGAAACTGTATCATGTGAAAAATGATCTTAAAGAGAAACTTTTAAACCATATATGTGTTTCACTATAAAGTTGAATAAAAAAATGTGATTTGAATAAATATATCAATTTTAATGTGGTTTAATATAAATTACATATATATATATATATATATATATGGGAATGGTTTTTTCTTATATTTTTAAATAATATAAATATAAAAGTGTAGGTTTTTTCTTATTTTTTTAATTAATGTAGGGCCCACTTACATTAATAAAAAATAAGAAAAAACATACAATTTTAAATTTATTTTAATGTGTGTGTGAATTTTTTAAAATTTTCTCAATTGTAATGCTTCCATGAGATTGAGAAGGAGGATGACCGGTTGCTCGTTCAAAGTCAAGTATTTTGTTTGATTTGAAGAAGTTGCATCCTTATTACGATCATGTGTTGTAGCTATCGGTTGGAAATTTCTACTTGGCCTTCGGTCTCTTCAACTCTTTAGTTTCAATGGCTTCATGCCTTCATCCTCATTTACATCACAATACAATACAATAGTAAATACATTTTGTTATTAATGAATTGAAATTACAATATAGAAACACACCCTAAAGAAACTACATATCAAGTGTTCTTAAAGATGAATATGTCTATCTCAAGGTACAACAACCATATCAAGTGTACTGCCGGAAAAAAGTAAAGAAGATAGTCGAAGGCCCCTTTTGTGTTTATACTATTATGATGGAGCATTTGAAATATGTTTACAGCATTGTCAGGTGCAGTACTAATGATTTAAAAAGAGTATCATTTTATCTTGATTCCATAATGATTTGGTATTATGATTAGTGATTGCTTATTATAGAATCCTTTTCTATTCATTCAAAAACACCTATTTTTTATCCGAATATAACACTATATTTCAAGGCACCCATGCGTATAATTTATTCATTGTGTGTGTGTGGAGATGAGAGAAGGGTTTAACCCTTTCTATCCGCCCTTTCCGAAACTCATTCTCGCTTATAAAATATATCTATTAAAAAAATAATCATAAATTAGAATTAGACTTAACAATTTTGACCCAAACAAGATAATTGATAGATTTAGGTGAAAATACTGTACTTTAGGTTGAAATGGTAGCATTATACCATAAAATGAGTTAATATGGATAACCATTAACACAATACGAGTCAAGATAAGTAACTTAAAAAATATGTGATTATAATGGATCAAACAAGTAAGTAATAATCAATAGAATTATCATTTTTATTTTTATGCTTGCTTGCTTTATTATTTTTTTAAAAAATTTCCCCGCTGAGTATAAAAAATTGAGGATAGGGGATCAAATTATGAATATGAGCCAAGTGATCCTCCATGACTGTAACCCCGTTCAAAGCGTGGACGGAGAAGAATGTGACTTATATTATGAAATTTATAATTCATTATTTTTATTAAAAATATAAACATTTATAAAACTTTGATCATATTCTTTTGGGTCTTGGGTCAAACACTAAAACCGATTTCAAACTAGATCGAACATGATATTTTACAAACTGACGATTTAGTTTTAATCCTTACTGGTTCTTGTCAAGCCGGTTTTATACCGGTTCCAATACCCCTCAGCAGGATATTTTACACTTTTTTACATCTTTGAAAATTGGGATTTACCTAGCAATTTCTCATTCTTTCTAATTTTCTGGCCCATCGGAGAAATATCACTGGGCTTGTAATACGAGCCCATGAACATAAGCCGTAAATAGAATCCAAAAAAATTATAGAGGAAAGTAGGAAAACAACAGTATTGGGCTTATTAATCAAAACTATAAATATATAGTTAAGTTGCATATAAATTAGGGTTAATTAGTAGTCATTTTATAGTTATTAATTAAAAGGTTATCTCTAAATGATTCGTAGTTTCTTAATGATTAAGAGGCAACTTTAAGTCTGAAATGTTAATAGGTAACGTTAAGAGATACTCAATTAACCTTTCAGACTTGAGGTCATCTCTTAGTCATTAAGAGGCTACAAAACATTGCCTTAATTTATTGACTTTTTGCATCTAAACAAAAACAGTACGCAAACATCAAACAAAAAAAATTGTTTCAGTGAGTAGTTTTTAAGGTTAAAAATGTGTATACTTCGTTCATCTTCTTGCATTTTTTGTATTTAAAGTAACAAGCAAAAGTACACTTGAACAGAGCTTGAGCTAGTTTAACCGTTTAAACTCAAGCTCACTCAATTAAAGTCATTATCTAACTCTAAACTTTGGCCTACGAGTAATTGGTAAGGATTGCATTTGGTTCATTTATTATTTATTAATTCCTTTATTTATATAAATTTAATTTTTTTAAAAAAAATAGCTTTATAGATATAACATAAAATATGTTATATAGTTAATTTTATCAATAATGTATATAAAATAACTTTGCCACATAATACATTTTATTTTATAAAATATAAACTATTATGTTTATATAAATAAAATGTTTATTACTTCATACACATCAACCAAAATACATTTTAATTCAGTATTCATTTAAACTTAACTTAATTACGTTTTAATAAACTGGTGTATCACTAAAGTATCACCGTGCCACCAGCAGTACCACTGGGTCGTCTCCACCACCAAATCACCAGTCCATGAGGAAACTCAATATTTTTTGAGAAAACCCTCTTGTGAAATTCGAACCCAACATCATTTGGTTCCTGACCATTATCCTCCGACTAAGATACCGCTAAAATGTAGTGATTTTGGTTCTTTCTCATCTGTTATATACGCGTATAGAAGTGTCCTTGTGCTAAAATTTCCTATTAATTCGTTATTTGGGCTGATCAACTCCTATAGAGTATTATTAAATTTTTGTATTTAGCCCCTTAAATCATGGCTTAAAGTCTAATTTGTATTTTTAATACGGATGTGCAGAGATTTTTGAATTATGCTGACATAACCAAATTTCCTTCAACCAATCATCACGCTCTTACATGTTCTCTTGTATCTCGTGCCTGTATTTTTAAGTTTTTAATTATTGGGTTATTTTGCCAGATTTTAATTATGGGTTACCCATAAATTTAAAACATGTCTCGAGTACTGTGACTAGAAAATGGCAAATAAAGTTTTAATCCTTTTTTTTAACGGCTAAGTTTACCCCACCTAAATTACACATTTGCATGAGATTGAACCCATGACCTCCCATTGTAAGAGGCAAGCCTCTACCAAGTGTGCTAGTCCCACATTGGCAAATAAAGTTTTAATCTTAATAATTTTTTTAGGGAAAAAGACAGATAAATGTAATTAAGTTTGTAAATTGTCTTTAACTAAAGCAGCTAAATTTTTATTTAGTGTTCTAATAGCTAGTGTGTAATTATCAGGTTGTCATTTTTTTCTATAATTTTTTATTAATGTTATTATTATATACTATAAAGCATAAAAAGTACAAATTTTATGAATAAATAATGTATTTTTATTTTGTTATTACCCAGTTTAAATACAATCTTTTAATTTAATACAATAAAAATATAATTTTAAACTTAAAACTCATTATTTAATCAATTTTAGAACACAATAGGTGTTTTTTATTTTTTTTAATTGAAAAAACTATGTCATTTTTAAATTAAAAATTAATGTTATTATAAATATTTTTCACATTATACTAAAGATAAAAAATACCTAATACAACATGACATATAATCATTGGTAACCTACTAATTACATGGAATTAAAACAATAAATGAAATTTTATTGACTTTAAAAACGCAAAAAAAAAAAAAAAAAAAAAAAACTTTCAGTTACTTAGTTGAAACAAATAACAAACTTGTTTTTATTTATATGAAGTCACCTTTTGTTTGTACTTTGTATCCGCTCTATTGTATACATATATAATTTTCAAAAGAGTAAACTTCTCTTTTGCTTCATGTGGTTTGAAAAAAGTAACCATTTTCATCCAAATTTTGAAATTTTGCAATTTTCCTCCATTAGTTTCAGAAAATTAACCATTTTCATCCAAAGTCTATTTAAACTTTGGATGAAAATGGTTACTTTTATCAAACCATAGGGACTAAAATGGTTAATTTTCTGAAACTAATGGAGGAAAATTGCAAAATTTCAAAATTTGGATGAAAATGGTTACTTTTGTCAAACCACAGGGAGCAAAAGAGAAGTTTACTCTTTTCAAAACATCATAGGTGTGACAACAAAATTATACGAAAAAAAAATTACATGTTATAAATTTAAATGGCTTTTGCATTTTGCTTTTATATATCTTATACAAATAAATAAATATAAAATTGGACATATGTCACTTTTAAGAATCTTTACTCCAAATTTACAAATTTCTCTGATACTAAATAAAATTTTCATATCAAATAAAAAAATTATATATTAATTATTTAATTTTTTATTTTTAATTATTAATATTTAAAGTACCCATTTAAAAACCAAATTATTATAAAATATGATTTTTTAATGTTTTAAAAGTAGGTAAGTTTAAAACGGTTAACTAAATAATATTATTATTTCACTACATAGAATATTAACTTATACATAACTTCTGTTATATTTTATATCAAAAAAGATTTTTATAATTTCTATATTTTTACTAGTAACTATTTATTTTTTTATTTAATTCTCGTAATACACAAATTAATAATGTAATATAGATCTACCTAAACGGGGCAGGGGGTTAACAATAGAATGGATAAACGATGTATAGCGGGAGCTCAATCCACCGACATTTCTAGATGTTTTATATGTTTTAGTTTTTTAATGTATATGTAGTAGTGAGGTTAGGTTAAATCATTACGTATTAAAATAGTGAGAGTTGAAACACCAAATGTAAAATAGTTGAAAAAGAATTAAAAAAAAAAAAAAGGATAAAAAGAAACCTAAAAACAATAGTTGAACCCAATACCCAGTGCATAAAATCCCATAGCCTCAAGCCTCCGTCTATGGCAATCTTGTTATTTGTACTGAAAATAATACTTAGTATATATATGTAGTATAATTGTACAGGAAAAAACCACCGACATCTCAATTTGAATATATACATAATATTTTTTGAGTTTATACAAGTAAATACACCTATTATAACGTCACAAAAATAACATACATATACAAACACACTATATATATATATAGGGCAATGTATAAAAAATAATCCTCATCTTTTGCTACAATTACATAACTCATTTCAACCAATCATAAACTTACACATAAGCATTTCATTAAAATATTAAAAAGAGCATCATAGTCATTTTACCTTTATAAGTTTTTTCCCCCCTCTTTTTTAAACATTAATAACTTTTTTATAATATATTATTTTTTTAAAAAAATTGCACCATTATATTCGTCTCATTTTTCTCTTTAATTCCGTTATAGTCTCGACTAATTTTTTTTTACCTTTTTTAGATGCCCTATATTTACATCATTGTAACGAGCTTAAATATAACAAATTTATTTGAATTTTTTTTAAAAATGATAAATTACAGTGATGTAATTTACATTGACGTAATTTATCGTGATGTAATTTACATTGACGTAAAATTCGGTTTCGGTTTTTTTCGGTTAATTTGGTTCCGGTTCGGTTTTTTCGGTTAATTCGGTTTCGGTTCGGTTTTTTTGGCTTTTTGCCCATCCCTAATTTGTAACGAGCCTAAATACAACAAATTAATTTGAATTTTTTTTTCGAACAATGATAAATTACATCATTATAATCATCATTGTTAGAGAAAAAATCAAAATAATGTGTTATATTACATCATTGTAATTTATCATTCTAATTATCATTGTTAGAGAAAAAATAAAATAATGTGTTATATTACATGACAGTAATTTATCATTGTTAGAAAAAAATTCAAAATAATGTGTTATATTTATGTTCGTTATATCGATGTTTAATAATGGACAATGAAAAAATTAAAAAAACTAGTCAACATTATTACATGAATTAAAGATAAAATTACATCACTGTAAATAATGTGTTACGTCACCGTTAATTATGTCATTGTAAATTACTTCATTTTGTGTTACATTATTTCATTTTGAGTTACATTACTGTAATTTACCATTGTTAGAAAAAAATTCTAATTAATTTGCTATCGTTAAGCTCGTTACAATGATGTAAATACATGACATCAAAAAAATAAAAAAAACTAGTCGAGACTATAACGAAATTAAAGAGAAAAATGAGACGAGTATAATGGTGCAATTTTTTTAAAAAAATAATATAGTATAAAAAGGTTATGAATGTTTAAAAAAAGGGGGTAAACTTTACATAAATGACAAATGTCCTAAATGCCCTTCATACTAAAGACAAAGGAATTGACACGTGGCACGATCCTACACACTTACCTTTTTCAAGTAACCATTGGATGATGGTTAATGGGTTGTAGTAAAAGATGAGGGTTATTAAAAATTTCATCATATATATATATATATATATATAGAAACACTCAAATGAGAAACAATAGGCTGTGTATAACTAAAAGAAATCATTCATAGCAACATAATTTATGAAATATAAAAATAATTTTCTTATAAGTAAAAAAAATACTTTTATATTTTTAAACTTGTGACCGGAAATGATTATTTGAGTTATTAACTAACTTTGATTATTAATTTTTCATCTATATATTATTGGCACGATCACTATAGGAAACAGCTTTTGTAAAACTCATATGTTATCATTAAAGGAAATGAGCCCGAATCCCAGATCAATATGTTTTGGAAGAAACAGACTCATGGGCTTCTAATACGAAATTTATGGCATGAGACTCACAAAGGCTATGTATTATGTCATTATGGTGTGTGAGTGGGGCGTGAGTGACAAACTCATGACAGCCCTCACGGCGTGAAGAGGAAGAAAAAGGAAAAGAAAGGGGGAAAAACGGTGATTGGGGCTTGATGAAGGTGTGATGATAACACATGTGGTGATGACGTGGAGTGATGAGGAGGTGATGGTGTTGGTTGATTATGTGTGGCGCCTATGTGATGCCTACGTGGAGTGATGGAGCTTAATGATAACACATAGCCTAAGGGTGATGATTTTTCTTTATATTGGTAAGTGAGACGGATTATCAACGCTATTTATGTCTGCAAGACTGCGTAGCTTTTTGTCATCAGGTTTGCCCGGATAATTAGGTTTAAAAATAATGGTTTGAGAGTGGAGGTGGGATGTGGGGACAGGGAGAGAAATCCAAGGTGCAGTTAAAACGTAAGTGTCCTGAAAACTTAGTCTAGTGGTTAGGGCTCTTACATTTTATAGCGGAGGTAGTGGGTTCGAATCCATCTAGGGAAAGTTAAATAGACACAGGTGAATGGTCAGCTTAGGGTTTATTTTGGGTTCGATCTCAATGGAGGCGACGGTTTAACTATTCCACAAGGTTCCCATGCATCTGGGGGGCGTACGTCTTACCTCTAGACATGAACAAAAAAACGGTTAACTGAACCGGTACCGGTTCGTAACCTGTTATTGAAATTGGTTTTAGATTTTTGAAAAAAAGGCAGTTTAGGACCGGTTTGAAGTTTCAAGAGACCAAACCTTCAAACAGGTTATTAACCGGTCTTTCAAACTGGTTAACTGGTCTCTAACTTAGGAAAAAATCGGTTATTTGGCGGTTAACTAGTTTTGATTATATCGGTTTCAGTTTTAGATCTTGAAAAACCGGTTATTAACCGAACCAGTTATTGGTAAAAACCGGTTACCAGACTTTGACCGGTTGTCCACCGGTTACATGTTTGTGCACCTCTACATACCTCTGCCTAATGGACCCGGTTAAAACAACATACGCGGTACGTAATAACATCGTCGTTAAGAAAACTTAAAACTTAAGTAGTATGTTAGACATTTCTTATCTTTCAGATTGTGCTACAATGTATGTTGACTAAAGGACCAGTTGCTGAGGGACACCTAGTAGTGACGTTTATATATATATTTTTTAATTTTTGTAAATATTTTAAAAAACAAAAAATGGCCGATAAGAATAAATTTGAGGGATAACCTTATCTATTATTACACACTGCACGAAATATACAAATGATGCAAGCCAAGGGAATAATGATGTAGTTGTAGATCGCAACCTTTGCTTAATATCCCTCGTTAAACGTAACAGAAAATTATAATGGCAGACGCTAGCTTGTCATGTGTTTGGGCAATATTTAATTTAAATGGCATACGAATTCAGCCTACTAGTTTGGGTTTCACCTTGTGATCGAAAGGTTATGGGTTCGAGTCCTGTCAGGGGTGATTTAAAGGACATCCAGACGAAGAAAGAAATCTTGAGCTTAATTCTGGTCCAGTAATGAGGGCAAGGAATTACCCATTCTAAGGGGTTCCCGTGATTCTGGTGTGATCGTGTCTTACCTCTGCTTAGTATGCCCTGTTGAGACAACATATGTGGTATGTAAAATCGTCGATGCTCGAAAAATTTTTTTTAATTATTATAGTTTATAAATAGAAGACAAAAGTAGGATTTATTTGTCGTTAAAAATAAGAGCTTTTACATATTTTCTTAAATCATGCTTTAAGAACATTGTATATTATACATTGAAAACTTGTAACTTGTGAAAATATGTAATTTTTCAAGTTAGAAATGAGAAATATGTAATCATTCCTTAAAAATATTAAACTATAAAAAGGTTTCGAATGAATTAAATTTGATTTAAAGTATGTTATGTTTATTGTTAAAAAAAACCCTTAAATTATAAGAAAATAGTAAATAGTATGTTGAAATTGTTAGAACCTTTTAGACTTTTAGTAAAGGAATTGAATATTTTATATTACAAATTTATAATAATAAAAAAAATACCTTCTTTTTATTTATTACTTATTTCATAATCATATTATTTTATATGGTGTTGGTTAACTGATCGATTAACTGAAAATTATAATTTTTTTTGAACAACAATAGTACTACTCCTAAATTACACCAAAATACACCTAACTTGGATTTGAAACCAAGATATCTTTCTTAAGAGGTAATGCCTCTACCAATCTGAAAATTATAATGGCAGACGCTAACTTGTCATCTGTTTAAACCAGCCAATATTTTATTTAAATTATAATAGTTTATAAATAGAAGGCAAAAGTAGGATTTATTTGTCGTTAAAAATAGGGGTTTTTACATACTTTTTAGTTTTTTCTTATAACTTGTAAAATTATATATTAACTTAAAGTATACTTTAATAATGTTGTACATTATGCATTGAAAATTTTTATTTTAAAAAAATATGTAATTTTTCAAGTTAAAAGGAATAATATGTGATAGTCCCTTAAAAAATATTAAACTATAAAAGGGTTTTGAGTGAATTAAATTTGATTTAAAGTATGTTATATTTATTGTTAAAAAACCATTAAATTATAAGAAAATAGGAAATTAGTAAATAGTATGTTGAAATTGTTAGAACCTTTTAGAAAAGGAATTGAATATTTTATATTTCAAATTTATAATAATAAAAAAAATACCTTCTTTTTATTCATTACTTGTTTCACAATCATATTATTTTATTTGGTCTTTGGTTTTGATTTGTTACATCTACAACTCCTTAACTATCTCCAAATGTTATTATATTACTTAAAAAAAATAAAAGAAAAAATCAAGTTCAATTTTACAAAACATCTAAATTAACTCTTAAGAATCCTTGTTTGCATAAAGATGATGTATCAAGTAGATGTTTAATTAATAAAAGAAAGGCTCTTTCAACCAAAACAACTTGGCCTAGAAATAAAGAAATTCAAGGCCTTCTGGTTTACTTACAATTTGCAACACAAACTTCCCTAATTCTTTATCAAACACAAACTAATGATGATAAAGATTATAGACCAAATTATCACCTAATATTCAACAACAAAACCCTTCATAAGTTCATAGCTTCTTGTGCTTTAGAACAAGACCTTTGCATCCTCAAGCCACTTAAACTACTTCTTGATGACATTATTTCAATAAGAGACTGTCTCCTTCTAGTCCCCATCTCTAGTCTTTGTTTAGGAACACTATGAGACCTTTGTTTCGCCTCGAACGATTGAGTGTTCGCCATGTAGCTTGGATGTTTTGAATAAGGCCTAAAAAAGCCATCCCCACAAACACTTCTCGCAGGCGTTGCAACCACATTTAACTTGGCTAAACGAGGCGTGCTTTGAGTGGTGTTTGAGGATTTGTACACTTCATCAATGAATCCCCATTCAGGATCTTGAACATGCCCATACGCGATTGATACACGGGTGGGGATGGTGCAAGGCAGGGGAGATGACATGTTGTGGTGGTAATATGACTCATCACTAGAATCATTTGTACATGTGTGTATACGTGTGGACCGTGTGTGTGGTCTATAAGTGTCCATTTCAACTGTTTTCAAGCTCCCATCATACGAATTAGTTGTAGATTCATATAATGTTGAGTGTCTCTTGCTATAGAATTCATTTCTTGTCTCATGATCATACCTTTCCTGAAATATTTAAAAAAATTAGTAGCAAAACTTATGGGCATTTGCACCCGTTATATGAAAAATCATGAATTTGTCACTGGTTTAGTGTTACTTAAATAATTGCATACACCTCATGTTTACAACTCTAATTACATATATACCCAATTCAAAAGTTAAATTACATATATCCTATTCTTTTATTATTTTCCTTCTTTATAAAAGGGATGTCTATAATTTAAAACAATAGGTAAGGGAAAATGTAATTTTAAAGATTAAATAAGATGATATATGTAATTTATTTTTTAAATCAGGTATATATGTAATTTATAGGGGTAATTATATATATCCTTTTATAAATTTAATTTATTACATAAATAACATATCCAAAATTTTAATTACATGTATTCTCTCCTCTAATGCTAAAAGTTTCAAATATATTCATTTTCATTAAAATAAATTAAAAAAGTACTATTTTACCCTTGCTTTAAAATTTATTTTACCCATTTCTAACTAGTTTTCTTTTTTCCCTTTTTAGTGTTTGCTTCTTTTTTTCCTCATTTTTCATGACCTTTTTTTTTTCATTTTTAATCCTATTTGTTTTATACTGTTTTTCTTGTTATTGTTTGTATTTGTAATTCAAGGGTTTACATAAAAGGGTGTTTTTGTCACAATATATAAACATATTTATGTTGGGTATATATATAATTAAATTTTTCAACTGATATATATGTACTAAGAACTCTAAAGAAGGAGATATATGTAATTATTCCTAATTTTATAAAGTTTAAAGGGATCTTACGGTGGACTTTTGGTGACGGGTTTCGGGTTGTACCCGACGATCTTGAAATGAGCGACGAGACCGTTGGTGGGACCGAACCACGGTTTGAGCTCTAAAGAGAGCTTGCATACTATACAAAGTTGCAGCTGCTTTTTTCCTAACTAGAAACCCTCTAACAAGAGCCTGTAGCTTCACAAGCCCTTTTAGAGCTCTTAGAGCCTTTCTTGCCTATAAACACAAACCAACATCCACTAAAATTAATAAATTACATAATTATAAAAGGAATATAAAGTAGGGTTCAACCAAAATTTGACAAAAATTGGTCATCAAACTTTTCAAACATGTCATTTACAGTAAACCAAAATGACAAAAATACCGTGCTAGGTGATTAAAGCATAAAAAAAATTAAAAAAAATAGAAAATATTATTTAGTAGATTGAGGGTGGAACAAAGTCAAAAATGATACCTTGGTAAAGCCAATTTCAAACTAATATAAATTATTAACCCAAAATAGTATACTTGGTGATTAAATTTAAAATTTTAATGTGTTTGGTGCTACCATGGGTCGATCTGTATAAACTATTTGAAACCAACATAACCCATTAAACCGAAACAAGTACATAGATTCGGCAAGTCAATTTGAAATGTAAATAATTCGGTTTTTACCGTTTAATTGTTTTTATATTTATAACTTGTTTCATTTTATTAAAAAAAATACCATCAAAATCAAAAATAATTTAACAAATAAGGAATAGAAATATAGGCAAGTAATCATTAATGAAGTACTTTTATTAATGTACTTACCTTCACAGTCTACCAGGGCTACCAAATAGGAAACCAGAGGAACATAAAGTATCTATGGTGCATAAATCCAAAAACTACAATACAGACTCAAACTAGTATGCATTTAAGTCATATTGAAAAATTTTTACTAATCACAAAAACCAAACTTACCAAATAGGCTCTAAACATTGTCTGAATCTTAATTGCGGCCCATTTTTCCGGGCCGCTGTTGAAAACCATTCCTCTGCTAAGACTGGTGAGTCTTACTACAGCCACAGCAGCTTGTGCAGCTGCTACGGCCGCATCAGCTGCGGCCGCGGTAGCTGCTGCGACAGCAATTGCATGTTTGTTTTGCTCTTTCTCCTTTGTAGCAAACATGTAAGATCTCAACCAAATGGGATCACTGGATAGCTGATGTTTAACATCATCAGCTATAACCGTCACCGACTGTGTTGCTGGCGGTGGTGATGACAAACATTGCTTCATGGGTTTTCCAAAGCTCCATCGTTTCTTCTGTTTTATGTCCAAATTATCCATGTTTTCTTTGTCTTTCTTCATGCCCAAAAACCCTTTAAACCACCGTGAAGCTTTTCCCATGCGGTCTCTCTCTCACACACACACTTGTTTTTGACTGAGAAACCAAAATCTAGAGAGAGAAACACAACACAGTCGGATAGGCAAAGAGAGAATAGGCGGGGGTTCAAATTACAAAGAAGACAAGTGTCTATTTGTAGAGAAGGACCATTTGAAGAGTATTTATTATTTAACTATTTATAATTTTATTTTTTTTAAACAGTCATATTATTTTACTCCTACTTTACACCCAATATTTCACCTTTGCTTGGATTTGAACCCTAAAACTCCTTTTTAAAAGACAATGTATCTACTAACTGGGCTAGTTTACTATTTATAATTGTAGTGTTTTCATTTTTTATGGTTTATGCCTAGAGGTCGCCAACGTACCCGGAACCGGCGGGTACGTGCGTTTCCGGGTTTTTTGAAAAACTGGAACCGGAACCGGTGCCACCCTTAAACCATTCAAACACAAACCGGAACCGGCCAAAACCGGAACAGGAACCGGCAAAAAATCGGTTGGAACCGGTCAAAAACCGGAACCGGTTTCGGTCCAAAAAACGGTTTGGCCACCTCTATTTATGTCTGGTTAGTATTTGAGCCAAAACCGTTATAAAAGTTAAGTTAAAGGGGCTGAAATCGATAGTTGTCTAAATCATAGGGATGTATTGATAGTAGATTTTATTTCAAGACGAAATAGTTAAAACATTTAAAATACATCAAAACCATAATTTACTTAATATTTAATGATATTTGTTATAGCAACTTTTCAAATGGTTATTGTTACCGGAATAAGTTGTGACGGGTGTTCATCGGATCAGATAATGGTTTATTCGGGTTATTCGGATCGGGTTGTTCGGATTTGAAAATTTTAAGACCTTATCCGAAACCCGACCCGATCCGAATTCGAAAATTTTCTATCCGATCCGAATCTATCCGAAAAACCCGAATAAACCTATTTTTTCATCCGAATAATCCGAACAACCCGAATAAACAGGGTTTATTCAGGTTATTCGGATTGAATTCGGATATCCGATCCGAATAAAGAGGATTTTGGATATCCGATATCCGATCCGATCCGAATTCGTAAAACGGATATCCGATCCGAATCTATCCTAATATCCGAATCTTTAATTCGGATCGGCTTTTTCGGGTTTCAGATACGATTCGGATTTCGGATTTTTTGAACACCCCTAAGTTGTGTTACTAACACGGCTATTTCACTTGAAAATTTGTGAAAAAGGCTATAAAATATGTTTGAAATCGTCTTGTTTACAAAACAAGTCGAATTGATAAGCTAAGCCACTTTACTTTAACTTATTTTATTGTATTAGATAATTTTTTGAGAGTGATAAATGATTATGTGTGTGTATATAAAGAGAGGAATGATCAATTAAAAAGGTTTTTCTCTAAAAAAATATGAAACTAATAAAAATTGGACAAGTAACATGTTAGGAAAAAAAAAGAAAGACATCTTTATTGATTTATCTTAATTTTTCTTGTTTTTTTGATGTTCATATTTTTTTATACACCATTATTTAAAAAAAATACACAATAAAATCAAAAAATATATATTTTTAATATGATTAAAATTTTGATACGTGAAAAAATAAAAAAGTTTATTTTTTTAGGTCATATTAGATTTTTTGTGTTTGTATTGTACTTTTTAAAAAGTACTATATTTTTAGAAAAATATATTGTATTTTTAGTATAATACAATAGATCAATATAAATAACAAAATATACAATACAAGAACACATCACAAACATGTATTACATAAGAAATGTCATATAAAAATGTAGTACTTAAATTAAAAATGCATTACAACAAATTAGCGTGTTGATTTTTTTTAAACTTGTATCAATATTATATTTGAATTAAAAAGAAAAAAAAAGCACTCAAGATTTGGTATGATTATTTTAAAAAAAATATATTGTCGTAAAAAAGGTTATGATCATCTTAAAAAATAAGCGAATTTAAAAAGAAATCAAAAAATGTATTTTCCTATTATATCTTTCAATCATTTAATGTAATATTTTAATCCCATTCATTTATTTAAAATCAAAATGTCAATGTCTTTTCCTATTTTTTTAGACAAAAAGGTTTTAGGTGATTAAATTCTTATATATATATATATATATATATGGTCAGTTAACGTACAAAGAGGAAAATCATACAACGCGACACGTGTCATGTAAGTAAAGGTATTATAATCCACATATAAACTTACGGACCACGTTATAAAATCATGAACCGCTTTATAAAATCACGAATCGTCATTTGACACCTATAGTAGAAGATCAATTGAATAATCACATACCAAGTATAGAAAGTCACAAACCACGTAAAAAAATCAAAATAACCAAGGATTAAGTAGATTATCATGTATCAAAATGTAAAAATCATGAACCATCTTAAAAACCATAATAATCGCGTACCAACTAGATAATCACATACCGCAACAAAAAAAAGGGAAAAAACTACAACAATATTTTAATAAATTAAAGATAATAAAATTATGTTTAACGGTGTAATTTTTTAAATATGATTAACTATTTAAAGGTTATTGAATTTTTTAAAATATAGTGAAACTTGATTTAACAAGAAGAAAGTCAACAATTATTGTCTATTTCTTTTTGTCCAATGTAATAAACATAAGTTTCAAAATGAAAAATGAGAATCACTTGATCTGAACCCTTTACTTATTTTATCGATATCTCAAAATCATTTATAAACTTCTCACCGAAAAGTTATTTTGTTTTTGATTCATCTTCGGTGTGTGGAATGATTTTATACTAAAATAGCTTAGATTGATGAGAAGTATGAGAATGATTGTGTGCTATTAAATCTATAATTTAATGGTTGAAATCAAAGTTTTATCAAAAAGCTAGGGGAAGGATATTTTAGGCATAAACATTTTTGTTAATTTTAACATATTCATCTTTTTTAAACGATCATAACTTTTGCATATGTTATTATTATTTTTTTTTAAATTACACAACAAAAAATGGACGTTTTTTATCTTTAAAACGAGTATATTATTTTTATATTAAAAATAAACAAATTACGTTTTCCTCCACATTGTATATTTGTAATGCATTAATGCGCATTTTTTCCTTTTATTTTGTCTATTTGTTTATTGTTTCTTACTATTTTTTCTTAAATGATGATCTTTAATAAAATTAATGGTAAAACAACACAATCAGCCACTTGTATATGTAAATCATGATGATAGACAACAAATTCATGATACACAAATAACAATGATAAGATAAAATCAAATATTAAAAAAAAACATGGAATACAATGATGTTCGAATAATACATTGTGGACTTATAATATTGGAAATATAAAAACATAATGATGAGTATATGTTACTAAAAAAAGTTTTATAAAATAAAATTTTGAAATAATACAATTGTGTATTTATAATATTGGAAACATAAAATAAAATAACAAATTTATTTAATATATAAAAAACAATAACAAAAAAACATGAAATAATTTAGAAAGTACAACATAATGAACTGAACGTAAAATACAATCACCTAAACGTAAACACAATGGTGAAATAACAAAATTATGCACTTTTAATACGCGAAACATAAAAAAAATTAAAAATTTATTTAATGCATAAAAAATAACAAAATAATGCACTATGATATAAAAATTAAAACATAATAATAAAGATATAGTACAGAATTACTTGAAACATTTAACCATTTTTTTTAAATAGAGAAATGCTACTTATCAACCTCATAATTTTTTCTCACACTTCTCATAAATCTAATTCTTTTTATTATAACCTAAACCTCTACATATATATAGGACTTCTATCCTGTGAAAACTGAAAACTGATCTTAGAAACAACCTTAAACTCTATATACGTCGTAATTTTTTATTAAGGTTTAATGTGTAACGCATATTTATTTTTAAAATTTCAAGTTATTGGCCCAGATTAGGTCTAAGAATTTTCTTTTTAAGATCAAGTTTTCATATGATATAAACTCTATGTGTGTCTATGTATGTATTTATAATATTAGTTTATATTTATTGTCCAATACTAAGTTTAAATAGCCCGTTATTTGAAATTTGTTCAAAAAATAGCATTTCTCATCGGCTTGTTTATAATTTATATAAATCAAGTTAACTTGGCTCATATTAATTAGACAACAAACTGAACATGATTTGATCTTGGCCCGACTTGGTTCGGTGAATATCCTCAAAAGAAAAGGCAATTTATAATAATTAGACGAGAAATTAATTATTTTAAATATGTGTTTGATCATCTATTTGCTCGAATATAAAATGTTTATATATATTTAACTAGGATAAAACATGTGTATTACACAGATAAAATAAATAAATTTTAAAATTATTTATTTTAACTAAAATAATATATAGTTTTCAAATATGCTTTGTAAGTAAATAAAGAATTTATTTATGATGTAATCATATTATTTAAATTTTAATAAAATCACTAATATAGTAATATCTGATAGGAGAGATAGTGTGTGAAAAAATCAAAATTTAATAAAAGAGGAAACATAAATATTAAATATAAATATTAAATAGGAGAAAGATGCGGGAAAACCAACTTTTAGATAATCTAAAAACCTGACATGTGTCCTTTTAAAACATTTATTTATTATATAGTATAGATATAGATATAGATTAGACAATTTCAAAAATCATCCCACAAATCACATACTTTTTAAAAAGTGATGGTGTTTGACGGAGATAAGACATGAAATAATGTAGCGAGAGAAGAGGAAGTGTTTTCTTTTTAAATTAAACTTTGTTTTTGTTTTTGATATTTCTGACACAATCTCGTGAAGAAATGCATTACGAGACAAACGGATAACTCGAAAGAAATTTTAGTAAAATTCGAGAAAGTGACACAACCTCGTTTCTCTGAATTTTGGAGAAATGCTTCTTACATCTCGTTTTCAATTTGAAAATCAATAACAAAAAGAGAAAGTAAATTCGATGTTGTTAATCACCTAACTTAGATGTAACATATCAAAACGATATAGTTTTGATTAAATCTCATTAATTATGTTATCTAAAAAATCAATATAGTGAAAATAGAAAAAAAAAACATAATTAATAAGATTTAATCAAAAACTATGTCGTTTTGACCGATTTCTGACCTAAGTTAAGTTTTTACATTCTTATATTCATTTTTCTCATACTAAAAGAAAAAATTATTTTATGATAAAAGATTTTAATTAGGTTATAATTACTTCGTTTCTCATATGTGCACCACATTAAGAATTTTTTTTTTTAATTTACGGTAACAAGAAATTGCAAAATAAATATAGCATAAAACAAATTGCAAATTATAATGACCTAATCAACTTATCGTCTTTTTTCTTTCCCGTTGTCAACGCCTTCTTTTCAAATTGGGAACTCTTTATATATGTACTGACTGTGCTCCAGAATTTAGTTACGACAATATGAAATGAAAGTTGGAACATTAATTCTAATGCAGATGTCCTACTGTAGAAACATTTTCCAGTCGTTCTTAAATCTAATTTAATCCATAGCCGTTCAAACTTCCAAATTCCCACAGTTGCTCAGAACATAGAAATTGTTCAATTAGATGTTTAAAAATTGAATTGCACTCCTGATTTTCTCAATAAAATGGCTCACGTATTTCTTACAGGAATCATGAACCGTAGTTCCAATCGAGAATCGATTGTATCAATCATGAATTAGGGTTCTAACGGGTTCAATTTCAGCTATAATAAGGTTAGATTCGGAGTGCTGATTCCAATCGCGCTTCCAATGAACCCATGGCGACCCAGAACGCTGACGAACTAGAATGGGGTCGAAACGATCCAGAATGAAAATCACGGTACTAGGATCAAATTTTGTGACTGCTAAAAAATGATACCATCAAATATACCTCCCCAAACTTTGCGTAAGGTCTAGGGAGCGCCGGATAGCTTTGCAATGTGATGTACGAAGTCTTACCCTACATATTTGTGAAAGATATCGTTTTGTCAGCTTGAACCCATGACCTCACAAGTTACTAAAATAAGAAAATGAGTTGCAAATTTAAGGGAAAAATGAGTAAAGCGTTCAAATGTGCGGCTTTATTTAGGGTTATATAACGTTCAGACAAGAAAAACCTTGAAAAAAAGTTAAAATCAATTGTTGATAAAATTAAAAGGGTTTGGCGCGTGGGGTTGAACTAAACCCAACAGATACTAGAAATTTATCAATCTGAACTTGTTACAATTAAAATAATGCTAATGTAGTATTATTAGCAACACATAGATTGAAAGAAAGAAACGCAAAAAATAAAAATATATAATTGAATTTATATTCTTGCATATAGTTTCAACTTTTCAAGTTACCTGCATTAAAGAACTTGTGCTCTCAATGTTCTAATATCTTGATTCTTTCAAGATTCTGTGCATGCCTATTAACATCCTCCGTTTTGGGAACACCAGAAACAATCTTTAGATGCTCAAATTTCAATTCTTCACACTTTAAGGCTGCAGTTTTGCAGGCCTTAATGTTCCCTGATTCACAAAAAAGATAAAAAAAATTGTTTATGATCAAACAACGTGTTTAGAGTGGTCTACTTGTTAGCAGGTTGACTGAAGTTAAGTTTCATCCCTAAAAGATGATATACAAATATGACTAAAAAGGATTGTGGGTCAAAAGTATGCATTTTTAAGAATTTTTTTAAGGGTGACAATTCCTTACATGATATGAAAATAATCAGGCCATTTAATAAACAGGTTGTGTTTAGGTTGACTTGTTTAACTCATTTCATCAAACAAAACAAGCTTACAGTATGATTACAGCTCATTCAGTTAATGAGTAAACCCAAACCGTTCGTGTTAATATGAATTTACATGTGTCTAGGTTAGGTTTGATGTTTTGATACAAATACATGGATGCCTTGTGTTCGGTTTCAACAATTCTATCCAGCAGCCCAAAACCCATCAACCCACTTGACTAACACCCTAGATAATGTATGTAGAGGCAGTTTAATTATTCAGCATATTTCCTCAAGGCCATCCATACAATGAAACTACTAAATAGACCATCAAGGTATGTATCCACATTCGAGTATACCGAATTACCAATTCCACCAAAAAAACATGTGGCATAACAAAATGACACTAAATTTTTTTGAAGAAGAACAATTTTAACCAATAACAAATGAACCCTTCAAAAGGTTTTTTTGTTCTTTAAAAATTGTAAAGGGTATTTTCATGGATGCATGTTTTAGCTGAAATTAGTAAAAATAAACCACCCACATATACCTGCAGACCTTGATGAAAAAGTTGAATACTTGTCTCTACATATGTTATCCTTATTATAAATACATACAAAATACCTATAAAATCCCACTCAACAGTAGGGTCTTGGGAATGTGATTCAGTGCAAACTTTACCTCTATTTAATGGAAATAGAGACTACTCTTAGATAGACCTATGGCTCATGCTATTTTAAATACATAAAACCAACTAAATCGCTTTGCTATTATTACAAAATATAAATATTTTGTGATCATATTTTTTGGTGAGGCAATTAGGTACTCACCACTAAGGTCCAGCAAGTTGAAAACCACAGGGCAATTTCCTACACTTCTGACCATTGTAATTGCAGCCCAAACTTTTTGATGTTCGTCCCTTGAAGCTCGGATGATGCATACTTTGGTGATATGATTAACATATTTCACTGCGTGATGATACATCTATGTTATCACTTCAAGTAGCAGAGGATATCAATAATTCATACGCAAAGAAGATTTATAAAATAACAATAATATAGAAATCATTTCATTTAATAACACTTGGAATGATCCTAGTGAGGATGCAAGACCACACTCGCCAAAGTTGGTAAGAATGCTATCTTTGATTGCTTTTGATATGTTATGTTGGCTTAGAACAATGGGATCGTCTTTTGAGATATCTTTGTTTGGATCCAAAAATACCTCCATCACCATGTATCTGTTTTAAACCCAACCATTATGATTCCTCAGGCTTTGTAACCTACATAAGTAAACAAACTATTAGTTGAGCTACAAAAGGGGAAATTAGGACCGTTTAATCAACTAAGTCACTAAAAAGTTCCAATTTGTTGCAGAAAGAGGCAATATCGGATAACACAAGTTGATTCTATACAAATTGTCAAATTCGTAAGGTTTCGAAAGGGTTTTGCTACATTTACCCAAACAGTGTTGGCTATATATCATTTTTAAGGCGCGTGTTGTTGCTTGCATAACTTTACGCGATCTATGTATAGAGCAGGCATACCATGTCAGACACGATACGATAAAACACACGAACAGTGTTGAAACGAACATGATATGATCTTACCCTAATCTCTACAAAAAATGATTATATACAAATTCGTAAGGTTTCAAAAGGGTTTTGCTACATTTACCCAAACAGTGTTGGCCATATATCATTTTTAAGACGTGTGTTGTTGCTCGCATAACCTTACACGACCAATGTATAGAGCAGGCATACCATGTCAGACACGATACGATTAAGACACACGAACAGTGTTGACACGAACACGATACGATCTTACTCTAGTCTCTACAAAGTTGATTATATACAAATTCGTGTCGTCTTTCTCAAACACGAACCATCTTACTCTAATCTCTACAAAAATAAACTTAAAATCAGTCAAGAAACATACCTGAAAAAAGGGGAGGACTGACGAGCGTGAGGAGGGGGAGCGGCAATGAGGAAGGAGGGCGGCGGAGTGACGGTGGTGGGAGGAGGAATATAAGCTGACTGACGGGGGGAGGATCGGCGGAGGCGGAGGCGGAGGCTCGGATCTTGAAGTGGAATTTAGGGTTACGCAAGGAGAACCGAGAACGGGAAGTCGGGAACGGGAACGGGGTTTGGGATTTGACAAGTCTATCGAAAACGGTCACCCACTGAAAACCCTTCCCCACTGAAATTCCTGCACGTCATCACCCCACTGAAAAACCTTTAACACACACAATAGTCACCCCACTGAAAACTCTTCCCACTATTCCACATCATCCACATTTAATTGATTTTGGGCCAATCACATTG